>CP136062.1:176318286-177518286 GCA_032622095.1 Siphonodentalium dalli
GAAGTGCCACCAGCAGGGCAATATCTTGTTTGGAGTTTGAAGTGCCACCAGCAGGGCGATATGATAGGGGTGGTGCATACAGGCAGCGATGGAGGGTTAGCAGAGTGCCTTACAAGCCACTGTGCTCTTGTCGCAGAACTTCTTATTTAAGCCTGATGCCTCAGTTGGTTGTTGACTGAATGCTACATTTGGAAAATGTTGTTCCAGGAAAAACATGGCTGGATCTTCCTGAAATTTTACGAAAACCCTGTACCTATGCATTCTCTTATATATGCGAATCTCCCATAGGTTTTATATAATATAGGCTCTCTATATATAAGAGAATGCACTGGCATATATAAGAGATTGTACTGGCACAAGATTTTTAATACTGCACCATCAAAGCATCTGTCATGAAAGGGTTAATTTATATGTTAAGGTGTTAGGACATGCCTGTTGTCCAGTGTTTTTCAAATTGATTTCTTTTTTGTTTCAAGTGGCCATTATGTTAACTTCTCTTTAGTTAGGGACTAACATTACTTTAATATATCGCTTTCTATTTTCGCAGGAGATGAAGATGGCTGAGAATGAAAGCAGTTTTGACCATTTCTGGCCGCTCGTTCTGTACCACGTGTCATTCTTCATATTCATAACCACCATTGGTCTCAACATAATCTTCGGTATCATTGTTGACACATTCTCTGAACTCCGAGATTTGAAGGTAAGACTCATCCTATGTTTATAGTAGGTGCTATAATTGTCAAAGGTATCACTTGGAAAGAGACCTATATCAGCATGTCGCCCAGCCATTCTATTTCCAGAATCTAGACATGCACAGAGAATTATGTTGAGCAAACCAGTTATCAGACCTCATTAATTGTCTATATAATGCCATGCAAAGTCAATTTCCCAGTTCTCATGCCAAAAGAATTTTAAAAGCAAGCACCAACAAAACATTCTGACTCTGTATCGGCTAGCTCTGAGTTTGATTTCAGTTGCCTGTGGCCATTATTTCCCAAACAGATATGCTTAAATTAATTGATAGATAATGTAATTTATGTATTAATTATTATGTAATTTATTTCATCAAAAATCACAGAATGAAGTATTGATACAACTTTGCCTACACATTACAATGTGTGTTTAACATATGTTTGAACAAAGTTACCAATTACAGTAATGAATCAGAAATTTGAATTGGTGCAGGGGGGAGGGGAAACGGGTCTTTTTAATCTCACATGTATTAAAAAATTGTACATCGAATAAAATTGATTGCGAATAAAAAGGTTGCACGTGTGGGGTTTCAGGACCATGCGCTCGGATCTGAGAAAAATGGAATTTGACTTTGCATGTCCTAATGAATGAATTTACTGTTCACCAAATTTAAGATCAGATTCTCTTTGTCGCCCAACATTTTGGAGTGAGACTTGAAGAGTTGACCTTCAAATGTAACAACTTTATACAGTAATGCCCTAATTAATCGACTCCTTTAACCACAGCAGAATTATGGGTAACTTTTCAGGATTTAGTCGGAAATATGGCTTGTTGCCATTCATCGGAAAGCTCTCCGAGAGCTTTCCGATGAATGGCAACAAGCCATATTTCCACCATCCTGTTGAGAACCCTCATAGTGTATTCAGCTCCTCCTACAGGTTTGAATTTAGAGAAATGAGACTTTTAGTTTGTTGGAATTATATTGAAGATTTGAAACATATATATTATGTTGATAACGGAAACATATAATTATTGATGGTAGAATATTGCCCTGGCTTCAGGGATGTGGCTAGATGGTCTCTGTTGGGGGGAGTGTCCACCTTAGAATTCCCATCTGCGCCCCATTGATTGATTTATTTATTACATGCACCAAATGTTTTGCAATCATTTTGACATCACATACTTCTGAATTCTCTTTGTAATGTAATTACATCTCCGGGGGAAATCAAGAATTGCCCAAGAGCAAATTGTCAAAATATTCACTGGAACTAAGAATGCAACAATGGATATTTAATAAATATTGATCACTATAGACTGGGTATTCAAAACAGTCTAATTGAAGGCAATGCATTATTTCTTACTATATGTAGTTTCCATTTTTTGTACATTGTAGTGGAGAGCAGAGTCTGATATGAAAGACACATGCTTCGTCTGCAGCAGAAATAGTTATGACTTTGAGCATCATGGAAAGGTGAGAATTAGATTTGAAACGGCTTGTGGTGTAATCAAAGTCAACACAACAATTTTTAACAATCTCTCATCATTAACTATACTGATAGATGTGGTAGACTGTAGTACATTTGAACATATTTCCAGGTTCAAATAATAATCTATTCTATTTTCATCAACTTTTAAACATAAATTGTATCGTTACTCTAATTAACATGCTGAGTGCCGGCTCCCATTCAGTTACATGCAAAAAGTACACGATAACTCACAGTTGGCACTCAAAGTGTTAAGAAGCTTGAATTTGTTATTACCAGGCCTCAAAATATGGTGTCGGACATTTGCAGAATGAGGTCCCCAGCAGACCTGTTAACCTCACAAAATATTTTCCGGGAGATTGGTCACGATTTTCCGTGAGATCGTGGTCATCATCCGGGAGATTTAAAAAAAAATTATTCCTACAGATTCCTTTTGCATTTTCATAATTTTGACAACAAAAATTTAAAAAAATATGATCAGCTATAACACAGCAACATGCAAGTTTGATGGCAAATTAACAAGTATTCTTAAGAAAAACATTTACTGTGTAGTTTTTACTTTTATTGTCTAATTTATAGAGGAAATATCGTAAGCTACTGGATTACGTATATCATTATTAAACTGTAAACTACTTTCGATTTCATTAAAATCTCGCGAGATTTCAAATGTCACATTAAAAAGTACAACTCAGGAAAGGATTCCGAAAGTTTAAAGCCAGAACATTTGCTTCTTTTGAATTTTATCAGACCAATACACTTTAATGGTAGTTTCATATAACCTCAGGGCTTGCTAATTGAGAACAGGTCACCTTTGTTCTGTCTGGTGATCGGGTTCAATAGAACTTAGAAGGTGTTTGTTGTTTTATTGTCCGGTGCCCCTGCTGTGCTAACAATGTTGATTTTATGACCCCAGATTAATCATGGGTGTTAATTGCCACAATGATGTCACAATCCGATATCAGGGATGTGTTGATAGCCTGTCTACTGGTCAAATAGATAAAATAAAGAGATTATTTTTTGTGATTTTCTACAGTAGCTGAATCCGGGAGATTGTCATGCCTGTCCGGGAGTGCCGGAGATCGTGCTCAAATCCGGGAGTCTCCCGCACAATCCGGGAGGGTTAACAGGTCTGGTCCCCAGAGGGTGAATTTTGTGACACTATCCCGCACAGCAGTCTAGCACTCCCTCTGGGGACCTTATTCTGCTTAGGCCTCCTCTTCTCTGGAAAATATCTTTATTATCAATTAACAAGTTCTTTAGTTTCTTTAGAAACTTCTTTGGAAAGTTACTTTATCATTTTGTCCCCCGAAATACTTTTTTTTGGGGGACTATTAAAATAGCCGGTGTCTGCCCAAATTTCCGGATGTGAACTTTATTTTGGGCCATTGGATCGAAACGAAATTTGGTATGTGAGTTTATCAGTTCAAAACACAGATCAAGTTCGATTATGGGTTTGGACAGCCCATTTTTGCCGGAGTTATGCCCCTTTTCAACTTAGAATCTGGCCGTCCATCCATTCAGAAAGTTTCCGGATGATAACTTTATTTTGAGTTATCGGATCAAAACTAAATTTGTTATGTGAGTTTATGAGCTCAAAATACAGGTCATGTTCGAATATGGGTTCGGTCCACCCATTTCTGCTGGAGTTATGGCCCCTTTTTTACTTAGAATTTTGTTGTTTGAGGTTTCCAGATGATAACTTAAGTTTGTGTGATCGGATCTGAACCAAATTTGGTATGTGAGGTTATCAGCTCCAAATAAGTTTGACTATTTTTGGTCAGCCGATTTTTGGTGGTCCTTGTCGACTTAGAATTTGCCGATTATTTTGGTTTCCTGATGATAACTTTAGTTTTTTAATCTGATTGTTTTTAAATTTTGTATGTGGTTTAATCACATGAATATACAGGTCAAGTTCGAATATTGGTTTGGTCCGCCCATTTTTTTCTGGAGTTATGGTCCTTGTCGACTTAAAATTTGCTGATTATTTGGTTTTTTAATTTGAGTTATCTGACTGTTTTTAAATTCAACTGAGTCTCTTGATATTTTGTACTTGGTGCAAATTTCAGAAGACAAAGGTCAAGTTTGCATAAAATTTGGTCACGGTCCAATGAAATTTGACAAGAGTTTTTAAAAAAAGCTATCCTTACTAAAAAGTCACCTTTTCGGGGGACACGTGGTCGATGACCTTTTATTCAGTTTAATTTCTCAATATCCCCAAATTGGCAGATGACACAATGCATAATCGAGATGAAACAAATCAAGCAATTCATATAATAAACAAGATGGAAGCTAAGTATGTTGTATAAAACAAAGCTGAACATTAACCCTTTCAGTGCCAAGTCCGATTTTTGTATCAACCCATATTTCCTTGATCATTTTTCAAATTTAGTGATTATAATAATGTGATACATTGATGGAAAGAGCTCTTAGAGCTCTTTCCATCAATGTATCACATTATTATAATCAATAAATTTGAAAAATGATCAAGGAAATATGGGTTGATACAAAAATCGGACTTGGCACTGAAAGAGTTAACAAATGCAAGAATGATGTGGTTAGCTTTAGTTGTCGTTGCCATTATGAAGTTTAAACAGATACCTTTGAGTTGTATTTTGAAAGATTCCAAAGTAGCAGAATTTCTAAGAGAAGATTTGGGCCATAGCATTCAAAAGATAGATGACCATAATAAATCAGCCTTGTTTACCAGGTACATAGCATGAAAGTACTGACAATATGAATATCCATATGTTTAACCATTTTGTGATTAAACACATAGTGGTCGATTCTAAACTAACGACTTGTTGCAGATTGAAACAACTTCTTAATCACATTTCAGGGTTTCGACCATCATGTGAAGACAGAACACAATATGTGGTCTTACATATATTTCTTCATACATCTCAATGATATGAATCCTAGTGACTACACGGCATTGGAACTCTTTGTGCATGATCTGGTAAGAATTCTTGCTTTTATAAGGCTGTTTAAAACATATTGTTCTCAAAAAAGATCTGCAACAGTTTTCTTCAGCCACCCAGAATCTTGTTTTGGGTTAAAACTATTTTAGAAAGACTATCAGTCCTAATTTTGGAGCACCTTTTTCCAGGTTTCCTTCAATTGTGCAATTTTATTTTTTTATCTGATATCCAGTATCTCATGCTGATAAAATATTATTTTGTCCTGTTATCCCAATGACAATTGAATACTTGCTGATAGAAAATTTAAAATGTGCAGATAATAATATAAAATCCGACCAATCACCTTTATTGATTAAAGTTTGTAAATTGCCTAAAGCATTAATTCTGTTCAAACAATTAACTTCTTGCTCTAATTTAAACAGGTTGAGAAAGAGGATTATGATTTCTTCCCCCTGAATCGTGCCTTGTGTCTGACGTTCAGCGACGTGGACTCAACTCAGTCAAAGATTGACGAGCTGTTAACCCAGGTTACCAGCATAGCGCAGAGACAACGAGAAGATGTAAGCATGTCACTAATATACTTACCAATATCAAATTATTATTTAACCCTTCCATGACTGGAGCTTCCTGAAATTTTGCGAAAACCCTGTGCCAATGCATTCTCTTATATATGCGAGTCTCCCATAGGGAGTCTCCATATATAAGAGAATACATTAGCCTAACAATATTTAACTTGACCTTGTAAGCCAGTGAATTCTCTTATATATGCAAGGCTCCCTATGGGAGACTTGTATATATAAGAGAATGCACTGGCACAGTATATTTAATGCTGCACCAGTGCAGCTCCCGTCATGAAAGGTTAAAAATTTATGTTTTCGCAACTGGAGGTTTGAAACCTTGAACACACCTTCAATTTATATTTGAACGGTTGAAGGCACTGGCTCAGGTATGATGTACTCATATGCTTCATATGTGCCTGAACAAATTGTCATATCTTATCAAAATAGCCAATTTAACCCTTTACCCAACAAAACGGCCAAAACCGGCCAAATAAAGCTTCAACAGCCTAAAATATCTTCGGTCTGTCTCAATAGAACCATACAAATATGGATATCATTGGAACCGGCTCCTTGACCACATTGTGATAGTTACAGTTATGCCCTGTGCCAATGCATTCTCTTATATATGCGAGTCGACCATAGGTCGCCTCGCATATATAAGAGAATGCATTGGCCTAAAAAATATCTTTTTTTTAACACTTTTTACCATTTTTTACATTCTTTAACAATTTTATAATTTTTAATGTGTTAAGCCAATGCATTCTCTTATATATGCGAGGCGACCTATGGTCGACTCGCATATATAAGAGAATGCATTGGCACAGGGCCCTTCTGTTGGGTAAAGGGTTAAATTACGGGCAGAAGGGAACATTGAGATATCTTTAAACTTAGATCATGCTTGAGAATCGATCTGGTTTTCACCCATGTCAGGGTTTCGAACCCACGACCTCTTGTCTAAACAAGACTGTGATGACGGTGTCCAAATATAAAACCCTTTCACCAAGAGTTGCGTTATGTATCAGTCTGAACATGGGTTCAAAGTGCGATACTGAGCCAGGGACCAGCGTGGAGAATTCAAATTGGGAGAATTCAGTTCTCCTTATTAGATTATTAGGGAGAAATGGGCTGCTATCAGAGAGAAAATGGGCTGCTATCAGAGAGAATTGGGCTGCTATCAGAGAGAATAGGGCTGCTATCAGAGAGAATAGGGCTGCTATCGGGGAGAATTGGGCTGCTATCGGGGAGAATTGGGCTGCTATCAGGGAGAAATTCAATTTATTCTCAATCCTCACTTTTCTGTGATCCAATAAGTATTATAAATACAAGAGCTCATTTATACTACCATTATAATGAGCAAGTACACCATTGTGACCAGTAAATACACTTCAAATACAGCAATGCCCTAATTAATAGACTCCATAACCACAGCAGAATTATGGGTAATTTTTCAGGATTTAGTTGGAAATATGGCTTGTTGCCATTCATCGGAAAGCTCTGTGAGAGCTTTCCGATGAATGGCAACAAGCCATATTTCCGACTAAATCCTGAAAAATTACCCATAATTCTGCTGCGGTTATGGAGTCGATTAATTAGGGCATTACTGTATGCTGTTTTGAAATATGCACTCAGGTATGTGAGAGAGAAGTCACTTTTCCCCAGGAGAATATTAGGGAGAAGATGGCTCCAAGCCTTGAAATAGGGTGTCTGTCATTTGCAGAATGAGGTCCCCAGAGGGTGAATTTAGTGATGCTATCCCGCATAGCGGGCTAGCAGCACCAAATTCACCCTCTGGGAACCTCATTCTGCTGAGGTGTTAGCAGAATGAGGTCCCCAGAGGGTGAATTTGGTGATGGTAGCCCGCTATGCGGGGTAGCATCACTAAATTCATCCTCTGGGGACCTCATTCTGCAAATGACAGACACCCTATTTCAAGGCTTGGATGGCTCCCAAGTCACCCTCTAGGCTGGTCCCTGTACTAAATGGATCTAGTGTTACTCGTATCAGAAGAGCACAATGCACGTCCTCTGAAATTGAATTACTGTCATTCTTTCAATAATTGGATGGATCCATGAAGTGAATAATACAATTCAAATAGTATATAATCATAAATATGTCCTGTCTCAGTAGAATAAAGCAGGTCCTTTCCTTTAACATATTATTTAACCCTTTGAGTGCCAGGTCGATTTTTGTATCAACCCATATACCCTGTGCCAATGCATTCTCTTATATAAGAGAATGCATTGGCCTAACTTTTTTTTTTACTTTTATTTTTTTTTTACAATTTTTTACAATTTTAATAATTTATTCTTATATTCTTTAACAGACTTACTTTGTAGGTTTAGGGCCGATGAGATCGGCCCCTGGCACTCAAAGGGTTAAAGCAGTATCTTCATGCATTTTATGTTTAAAGCAGTATCTTCATGCATTTTATGAATGGCAATTGAGACACTATGTACTGACTGTTTTCGTTTGAACATTCAGGAAGCTGAGAAAAAGAGAAAGGTTGAAAAACTCAAACAGAAGAGGTGGCATGAGAAGCACCGTCGATTCATATATGGAGCAGTTACCCCTGACGACGAGATGGCCGGAGACATTATGCGGAGTGGTAGATTCAGTGGTGACCAGGATTCAAGGTCATCTAGTGTTCAGCCTTCTCGTTTCAAGGACTCGACGGACAGGATTGGTGCTCACGCTAGCAGTGTTCCACATCCTACAGAGCACACCCCCGCTCAAAAATCTTCCGAACAAAAACGGACAGAGTTTCGGAAAGTGACAAAGGAGACGGAAGTTGATCCTGATTTAATAGGTGCTGGAAGTGATAGTGACATCTCAATAGACTCATATGATCTCATGCATTCGTCAGCGGATACAGCAACACTTCCTCGACAGGACACAGTGATAATGCGACCGCCTCCACACTTGCCCCCACCCCCTCCAGAAATGCCTCCACCCCCACCGCCTTCCCCACCCAGGGACGACTCGGACAGTGAGAGTATGCATTCGACTCGTTTATAACAAGTGCCTCAATGTTCATGACAAACGTTTCAGCTTTGTGAGACTCATTTCTAACAGCATTCATGTACTTCATCCTCAAATCCTCATTCTCTTCATTTATCAT
The DNA here is from genome assembly GCA_032622095.1 of Siphonodentalium dalli. Lineage (NCBI taxonomy): Eukaryota > Metazoa > Mollusca > Scaphopoda > Gadilida > Siphonodentaliidae > Siphonodentalium > Siphonodentalium dalli. Next base: position 176,327,060 of record CP136062.1, read on the forward strand.
TTAAAGATGGTTTTTATCTCTTTAACCCTTTGAATGCCAGGGGCCGATCTCATTGGCCCATAACCTACAAAATAAGTCTGTTAAAGAATATAAGAATAAATTATTAAAATTGTAAAAAAAAAATTGTTAGGCCAATGCATTCTCTTATATATGCGAGGCGACCTATGGTCGACTCGCATATATAAGAGAATGCATTGGCACAGGGTTTATGGGTTGATACAAAAATCGACCTGGCACTGAAAGGGTTAAATAATAAGTTTTAGATAGTTTCCTGGGTATGAAATAATACGTATGAGTTGGAAATCCCTGCCCAGAAACAATTCTTTCAATTAATATTGATTTTATTTTGATATTGTTTTATTAAATTAATTGGACACTTCTTTGTTCTATAAATAAAATAGCAGGGACAATTATTGAATGGCACAAAGTTATTTTATACAAAAAAAATTCAAGTAAAATCAATATTAATTGATAGACACGTTTCCGGACAGGGGTGTTCGATTCATATTTATTATTTCATACCCAGGAAACTATATAGATCATGTTGCAGAAGAGATAATCCGTCTTTAATATTACCATACTACATAATTTAAAGAAAGCTTAAAGATACCTGAATCGATTTAAAGAAAGCTTAAAGATACCTGAATCGACACCCATAGGTAGGTTCCTGCGAATATTCGAGATTTGATTCGATGCCGAAATCAGTGATTAGAATTAAGATTGACACTGAATCAGTTGCCTGATTCTTGACTCGGAATCAGCATGAGTAGGTGATGTTGTCTTGTTGTTCATCTTGATACCACAAGATAAATTACCCACAGTATTAAAACCCAATTGAATTTGTTGTTTGATTCCGCAGTTTCCAAGTTGTAAATGTCTTGTGATATTCCGTCACCAGAAGGGAACATTGCTGTTTAGCCTCCGATTGATTTCTCAGTCGGTGTCAAGAGTTAATGAACACCAACAGATATGATTTGAAATTCAATTTGATATTGAAATCAGAACGATGATTTGGTGTTGATTCTAGCTCTTAGAGCTCTTTCCGTCAATGTATCACATTATTATAATCAATAAGTTTGAAAAATGATCAAGGAAATTGGGTTGGTTGATACAAAAATCAGACTTGGCACTGAAAGGGTTAAAGGCAAAATCCTTGATTTGCAGGACACCAGCCATAAGTTAATCTATTATTGGATTTGGGTATAGAAAATATCAACTTTGAGTTATGGAAGTCTTCCTTAAACAATCAACAATATTGGATTCAGATTTTTTTAAACTAGATAATTATTTTACCTTCACAATTTTGTGTCTGCTAATGTATATGCAAATTCTCATCGTGAGATTTCAGCAGGCACTTCAAATTTTGTTCAAAATAATGAAGTATTGTGTCATCTTTATATAAATATGCCGAGTTATTTCCATTCATTTGCAGAATGAGGTCCCCAGAGGGTGAATTTGGTGATGCTAGCCCGCTATGCGGGGTAGCATCACTAAATTCACCCTGTGGGGACCTCATTCTGCAAATGACAGGCACACTATTTCAAGGCTTGATTGGTGATATTTATTAGTTGTTATCAGAATGATACTAATAAACAAATTTAGTTTTTGTTGTAATCTGGTTGACATGGGAACCATAGAATCTGATGGAGCATCTTTAAGTTGTTCCCAGTTGTGCTAATATACAATTGGGATTGGGTTATCTCTCTTGAAATGTCTCCAGTCTAACAACCCATCCATAACAGCTATGCATTGCATTCTTTCTACCATAGGAGACTAGGTTCTCATGTGTTCCAAGTAAACGTGCAATCCCATCCCAAACAGAAGTACAGGGTGGAAATCCTGAAAATTTGTAATAAACATGTGGACCCAGATAAATGTGCAATGATGTTCTGGACAAGATCCTTGTGGTGAATATCCCGAGAGGACATTTATGGCATGTCCAGATATATAAGCATGTAAAAACAAGTGAAATTATTTATTTTTGTCATAATTTGAGACAATTTATCACTGACGACCTTGAAATTACAGTTGTTTCTGCTATATCATGTACCAAAAAATAAACAAATATATATTTTTTTATTTATTTAGTGGATTTGTCAGGGCCAACAGACTACTCAACATTTCATATATGCCGAGTTATTTCCATCAGGGGCGCCGGAAGCATCCAAGGGCAGGGGGGCAGAGCCTACAAAAAGGGCACTTTTCCACAAAAAGGGCATTTTCTCTGCAAACTCGGGAAAATAACCATAAATTCATTGTGGTAAAATTCCCTATTTTAATGGTATTTGTCAGTTTTTATGGCCGTTTTGTGATAAAATTGACAAAAAAATTAATATTCCTTGGGAAATTGGTGGTATTTGGACCAAAAAAGTCACATTTTGCTATAAAAACACGAGATTAAATACACAAAAAGCATTTTCTGTCTCCAGAAAAAGGGCAAGTCCTGCCCCCGCTCGCCCCCCTTGGTCAAGGGCAGGGGGGTCAGCTGCCCCCTCTGCCCCCCCTCTTCCGGCGCCCCTGATTTCCATTCAGGTGATGTTCTCTCTACAAGTAATCTACTGTCTACATGTAGTTGCCTGGGGAGGGAGCAAATAAAATAAATGTGCATACCCATATAAGATCATGCAGTTTGATATTTTGCTTGTACGTTTAATTGGAACACTAGAGTACTGACACATATCCATTGGGTATATATGGTTTCATAAAACTGTCCCGCTTATGTGATGAGAACTTCTAAATAACATTTATATTGATTGATTTTCCGGACAGGTGTCTTCAATTCATATCTATTATTTTATACCCCGGATTCTATTTTGAACTTTCTAGGAAATAATAAACACTCTTAAAGAGGTAACAGGCAGGGGTGGAGATGGTGAGCATACAGGGGTTTAACTCCTTCTATACTAAATACTGATTGATGAGTAGTTATCCCTTAGGAAATATTCAGATAATCTATGGTCGTTTGTTGGAACTTATTATCTGAACATTTCCCTCCAATAAATAAGACTCCTTCTTCACTATTATTATCTGTCGTCTGCTTATTTTTCATGAACAAGATGAATAATAGACTATTCCAATGTCTACTTTTATAACTGAGTAGGAGAATCCATTTAATATAGAACGGGTTGAAGTAAAGTTAAACACTCCGCAGAGCATCATTCTTCAAAAATAATGCCCTAAGTTATCGACTCTTTAACTACAGCAGAATTATGGGTAACTTTTCAGGATTTAGTCGGAAATAGGGCTTGTTGCCATTCATCGGAAAGCTCTCGGGGAGAGCTTTCCGATGAATGGCAGCAAGCCATATTTCCGACTAAATCCTGAAAAGTTACCCATAATTCTGCTGTAGTTAAAGAGTCTATTACTTAGGGCATTACTGTATATAACTTTTATGTAGTGATTCTCATTGGCATGCGACTGATATCTCAACAATAATAATGCTTTTAACCCTTTCATGGCGGGAGCTGCGCTAGTGCAGCATTAAAGATCCTGTGCCAATGCATTCTCTTATATATGTGAGTCTCCCATAGGAAGCCTCAGATATATAAGAGAATGCACTGGCTTACAAGGTCAAGGTAAATATTAGGCCAGTGCATTCTCTTATATATGCGAGGCTCCCTGTGGGGAAACATCCATATATAAGAGAATATATTCGCACAGGGTTTTCCCAAAATTTCAGGGAGCTCCATTCATGGAAGTTAACCATTAAATTCTTCAAGTGGGTATTTTTGGCTTGAATTATTAAAATAAGCACAGGATATATGTTCAACTCTCTTGCTGTTGGGTAGCTCCAATGTAGGTATTTTCCTTAAACAGGTGCTCTTTGAGGGTGTGCATAATCAGCCGAATAACATAGCACCCTCAGTGCATACCCCACCCCTGGAAATAGAATATTTCTGGACTAGTCCCCTGTGATCACTTTTGTTTACATTTATCACCCATGTTTTTTTTCTATCAATTTCAGCATATCTGTGATTTTTGTTCTTATTAATCTCTATTGATTTTAAACTGCTGACATGCCATAAATTTTCAATGCAACTTTTGTACAATAATTCAGGTTTTAATCCTTCCATGACTGGAGCTTCCTGAAATTTTGCAAAAACCATGAGCCAATGCATTCTCTTATATATGCGAGTCTCCCAAAGGGAGCCCCGCATATATAAGAGAATGCATTGGGCCTAACTATATGTACCTTGATTTTGTAAGCCAGTGCATTCTCTTATATATACGAGGCTCCCAATGGGAGACACATATATAAGAGAATGCACTGGCACAGGATCTTAAATGGTGGACCAGCGCAGCTCCTGTCATGAAAGGGTTAACATTATTATTCTTTGCTCTTTGGAGTCTCGCCACAACATACAGTAATGCCCTAAATAATCGACTCCTTAACCACAGCATAATTATGAGTAACTTTTCTGGATTTAGTCGGAAATATGGCTTGTTGACATTCATCGGAAAGCTCTCACTGAGAGCTTTCCGATAAATGGCAATAAGCCATATTTCCAACTAAATCCAGAAAAGTTACCCATAATTCTGCTGTGGTTAAGGAGTTGATTATTTAGGGTATTACTGTATTTGTAAGAATTTTTCTAAATCATTGAAGAGCCACACATGTTTAAACTTGTATTCAAGCCTTGAAATAGTGAGTCTGTCATTTACTGAATGAGGTCCCCAGATGTTGAATTTAGTAGTCACCCACTGGGGACCTCATTCTGTAAATGTCCAGCACCATATTTTGAGGTCTGGAAGTATCATAGATATCCACCTGGTGTATGAAGCCCACAGTTATTCAGTACTTCTGGAAAGTCCTTAATTGTACACAAAATTCCAAACAATCGAAGATACATTTCTGTAAATCCAAAATTTATCATTTAAAGGTGTGCAATAGGTAGCCATCTAGGAAGAATTTCATGAAAAATTTGGTCCGCGTATATACCCTTAATGTAATGCCCTAATTAATCGACTCCTTAACCACAGCAGAATTATGGGTAACTTTTCTGGATTTAGTCGGAAATATGGCTTATTGCCATTCATCGGAAAGCTCTCAATGAGAGCTTTCCGGTGAATGGCAACAAGCCATTTCCGACTAAATCCTGAAAAGTTACCCATAATTCTGCTGTGGTTAAGGAGTCGATTATTTAGGGCATTACTGTATGTGTGATGATTAAAAATGTTGCTAAACCCCTACAAATTCAGCAATGATAACTGAAAATGGAGACATGATTGTTGCATTGATAATACGTATATTACCATTTACAAGGTGTCGACCAATGTGAACCTTGAACTTAAGTAGATCAGTCAATGATTATGAAACCATAGTTAATAAAACGGGTTCAGATAAATGAAATCTGTTCCTTTAGGCTGATTTCGGCAAGTATATTGTATTTATATCAGATGAAGGTCTACTAATTTATTATATGTAATGTCATTAATTCCTATATATGTCTTAGCTACAGATTTTGGCCCATCGCATTATCAGTGCCTCTAGCCACATGGTATGCCTTTAATTCAATCATAATTTATGCTTTAACCCTTTAATGATGGGAGCTGCACGGGTGCAGTATTATAGCTCCTGTGCCAGTGCATTCTCTTATATATGCGAGTCTCCCATAGGGAGCGTCGAATATATAAGAGAATGTCTGGCTTATAAGGCCAAGATAAATATTGTTAGGCCAATGCATTCTCTCCCAATAGGTGATTTGCATATATAAGAGAATGCATTGGCACAGGGTATTCGCAAACTTTCAGGGAGGGCTAAGCATTGAAACATTCAAGCAAATTCATACATGATTAAAATACATTACTTGAGACAAAAATATTTCCTTTAATAATAGAGTAATAAATAAAATAACAATTATTAATGCCATATCCAATCGGAAATTACCTGACTGATAATATATGTATATGTCTGATTGTACAGGGATTGTAAAGAAATTACAAACAATTGTTGTGACTTGTGTGGATAACTCAAGGTTATTAGAAATAAATTGAATCTCTACAACTCACTTACTATCGACAATGTTGCCATCCAGAATAAGACTTGATACCATCCAGGATACAGCATAAGAGCAACTACTGTACTGCCATAGGTACAGTAATGCCCTAAATAATCGACTCCTTAACCACATCAGAATTATGGGTAATTTTTCTGAATTTAGTCGGAAATATGGCTTGTTGCCATTCATTGGAAAGCTCTGAGTGAGAGCTTTCCGATGAATGGAAACAAGCCATATTTCCGACTAAATCCTGAAGAATTACCCATAATTCTGCTGTGGTTAAGGAGTCGATTATTTAGGGCATTACTGTAATCGACACAGTAATAGGGGTTATTATGTATTTATAATTGGAGTCAAACCTTAATTGCGCCACAATTAACGGTTCCTTTACTACTGTGGCACTGAGATTAAATGCAGTAAAAAACTCCAGTTATATTAATTGACTGCCGATACACTATAAGCTAATTGTTCAGTGCTGACTGTCGGCAAATTCATTTCTATGACATCTATAAATTTTCTGGATCCGCAATTGTACTCAAAGTTACCATTTCATACAGTAATACATTAAAAATACATGTATTTTGGTTACATTTACATTACTCTAATGCCATAAATAATCAACTCCTTAACCACAGCAGAATTATGGGTAACTTTTCAGGATTTAGTCGTAAATATGGCTTGCTTTCCGATGAATGGCAACAAACCATATTTCTGACTAAATCCTGAAAAGTTACCCATAATTCTGCTGTTGTTAAGCAGTCGATTAATTAGGGCATTACTGTACCACTGCTAGTCAATGATTAGTTGACCACATGGGTTTTAACCACACAATCCTCTGGTTGTCTTGTGGTTTATAACAGTGTTTAAAGTTTAACTAAAATGTGGTTTAACTGGGGAACCACCCCTTTTCGATGTGTCATTTACTAAGGGCAATACAGTTATATTAGTCCTGTTTGCATTTACTTATAAATAATATATATAAATATTTATAAATAACATGCAAACTCAGTGTGAGACACAGGATTATATGATTATACTTAAATCTTAGAATACATGTACTTAAACTGGAATGATTTGAACCTGTATATCATCTCACTCATAAACGACCAGCTGGTCATAATTAACTAGCTAATCAAAATCATCAGTCATACATTCATTGATAGCCTACCATTTGATGGACTAGTTCATGTGGGTTGTGATGCCAGTAAGCTTTTCAAAGATCGATAACACTCAATTGGCCATTCAATTCAATTCCGTTTCAGACTGTTTCAGATATTTAAAACTGGCATATCTATTCAAATGAGCATGCTACTAATTATTTATTTCATTTGTTAGTTATAAAGTGAAGACTTATTAATTTTAATATTGATGAGATAATAATTAATTTTAATATTAATGAGATGATACATGAATTGGAGGGACACCTGTCTTTTTTGATACTATGATTACTCTGTTATCATTCATTGTTTTATTAATCACTTCATCATGCAAAATAACTGAGTTTGAAATTCATTCATCACCATTTTGTACATGAAGCATTTTCATTATTAAATGTCTGTGTTGGAACCTGATTCTTTGTCTCACATCCTTTAATAGCAACCACCAGATTGTTGTTTATACCTTAGGGGCAGGTGAATGACGTCATATATTTTTTTCTATATCCATCAGTGATTTTTCAAAGATCGCGGGTATGGATTTTGGAGAAATTGTCACGTGACTTCTGGTCAACAACAGTGTGGAGATTGCAAAAAAAAAGCGGAATCAGGAATGAAGCATCGCGATGAAAATGAAAGTAAACATTCAAAATTTACGAAGAATTCACGTGTGATTTAGGCCTATTAATTTCATTTAGACCAATTTTGTTGGATAGCTTAAAGAAAAAGTAAAATGAAGATGTCATGACATGGTTTCTGGCATCATTTTGGATTTGTGGTCCAGAATCCACGACACGTCTTGTAAAGTTGGCATGTCGTCTCCATTGTGACGACCGCATGATGTTACATAAATTATTCTTAGCGATATGATGCCGATAATATATGCCAAATATTCTCAGGCCTGACTTGTCCCCCTTTTCAGCAGGGTAAATACAGTAATGCCCTAAATAATCGACTCCTTAACCATAGCAGAATTATAGGTAACTTTTCAGGATTTAGTTGGAAATATGGCTTGTTGCCATTCATTGGAAAGCTCTCAGTATTTCCGACTAAATCCTGAACAGTTACCCATAATTCTGCTATGGTTAAGGAGTCGATTATTTGGGGCATTACTGTATCTCGATGTCTTCCCTCCACAACATAATAATCAAACACCAAACTAGGTTGGAACATGGCCAGCTGAGGGACTCAGTCACTTTTATTGTGATCGAATCATGACCTGACTGAACAAATGTCCACAGTTGTGATAGGAAATTCACAGGTCAGAAAAAAACCCTCTGAATAAATCTGTGATCAATGCCAATGTAAAATCCATCCACAGGGTAAGGTGTTCATCCTCACCTTAGAAATATTAATATTAGAGATGTTTCCTGAGTATAAAATAATATAAAGTTATTATACAATTTTGTGTACAGTATGTCTTTTTCTTGTACGAGTCCAGCTTGTGGTGAAAAGTAATATTGGATGAGACACGCAGTGTCGAATCCAATATAACGTCACCACAACCTGGTCGAGTACAAGAAAAACACATACTGTACACAACATTGTATAATAAAACATTTTTATTATCTATCTGTAGGTTCATCCAAATTTTTGGGAATAAAACTTTTGTGGTTATTTTTGGTATTTGTCAGCACTTGATTCTCTATAAAAGCCTGTATTTGATCATCAGAAAGCATGATTTGGAACAGTAAACTCTGAAGTGAAAAAAAAAATCAATGTGGAAGTGAAACATCTGCTAAATCTACCAAGAGTATTGCGAGCTCATCACAATTTCACAGATTCATTTGGCAATAGAGTTACTGCGTGATGTCATGGAATCCCAATAAAAAAAAGTCCTATTGTACTCGATTGAGTTCAATATGATTTTCGGGAGTCCAATATGACATTTTCCCGGATTATCATGTGATGGCTTGTGTCCAATCAGAAATAGTTTTAGTTAAGGGATGGATAATAATAAATATGAATCGAAGGTCTGCAAATGCGTCTATCCATTAATATTGATTATATTTCAAATTTTCAGGTGTATAATACATGGTAGCAATTTGGACATTTTACAGCTTAACTCTTTCGCTGCCAAACGCGCATAAATGCGAACTTCGTAGACGCTGCCAATCGCGCATTTTTGCGAATTTGGTATGTAGTCTCATGTATGGGATATAACTCTATTCTTTCCGGCATGTTTGACAGTGTACAATGTATATATCTGTAGTACTGTTGCGCGCGAACAATTTAAAGCGACAATGTCCTCAAGGTCATGCTATTTCTGACGTTATGGAGGTACAGTCAGAGCCGGAATATTGCGTCATTGTTATTAGCACGTGGTTATCAGTCGAAAATGGCTGCTCGCAAAAGACTCAGGACTGAAGAAGTTATTGTTATTACCTCTATACTCTAATGATCGAGGGGCGCCTGTGGCGCTTAAGTTACTTATACCTATTATTTGTGTGGACAGTAGCCTCTATTATAGGGGCGCCTGCGGCGCATAAGATACTAGGGTGGCGGGATGGGGTGGTGGGTGGGTAACTAACCTCTATACTCTATGATCGAGGGGCGCCTGCGGCGCATAAGATACTTATACCTATTATGTATGTGGGCAGTAGCCTCTATAGGGGCGCCTGTGGCGCATAAGATACTATGAGTGGCGGGATGGGGTGGTGGGTGGGTAACTAATCTCTATGCTCTAATGATCGAGGGGCGCCTGTGGCAACTTGCATAAATCCAAGATGGACGCCAAGGTCACGTTACCTATTTTATGTCCAAAGTGGGTTCATATAGGTTACTCCCGTGTACCTTACTGTTGGACATCGTATAATTGGGTTGAATATTAGAAAACAAACACACCCATTCATACCCACACAAACTGTACATATACAGGCAAATAGCCACTAATGCAAGATGGCCGCCAATGTCACGTGACCTTGGTGGGTGTGTCCACGGCGGCATTCGACAAGGTATACATGTGAAGTTTCAACTAATTATATTAGAAACTGCTTGAGATATAATGTATTACCCATATATACCTGAAATACATGGATATATGTACAGGATGCGTGGCACTGGGGGCTACGTCTGTGGTGGCGGGTGGCAGCGAAAGAGTTAAGGAAACGTTTGGAGCTTAGCAAGCAGGAGTACTCTATCTCTATCTGAGATTATACCTAAACGTTTCATTAGTTTACCCGGAAACTAGCAAAATATATAAAATGTATTTAGGAAGAGATAAAACATCTTTAAGCATTATTGATAATTATACCCCCCGCAACAAATTTAGGGGGGGGGGGTATACTGGAGTCAGCACGTCAGTCCATCTGTCGTCCGTCCGTGGACACAAATTTGTCCGGAGTTTTTCTCAATCGTTTTTTGATCAATTTCCGTGAAACTTGGCACAGGCATCTACCACCATGGGAACCTGTGTACCTGCGATTATGACGTATGTCCGACTTTTTTTGGTGGAGTTATTCCCCCTTTTTCTACTTAGAATTTTTTTTGCAACATGCCTAATTTTGTCCGAGCTTTTATTTCTACATTTTTAGGTCAATGTTTTTTAATCTTGGCACTGATATTTAGTACAATGAGAACCTGTGCACCTGCGATTATGATGTCTGTCCGACTTTTTTGTGTGGAGTTTTTCCCCTTTTTCGAAATGCATAATTTTGTCCGAGCTTTTATTCCTACATTTTTCGGTCAATAGGTTTAAGATTACGGTTAGGTTTGTGCACCTGCAATGGGAATTTACTGTTATTTTATTATTTTAACTAAATGTTTACTGACATGTGAAACATCTTAGTATTTTAAAAACACGGAGGGTATCCTTAGTCCCATTAATTGGGACAGTCACACCTCTAGTTCAAAATCTATTTGACCAGATACGTGTTCATGAAAATGAACAACTTTGTAAATGTATCTTGGAAGTTTTCAACTGACTAATTGAGTCTCGGGCAACACTCCCTGATCAGCAATAATACACACCACACGTGTACTAACAAGATTCACTCGGACGCGATTCATGCCACAATAAATTATTAACACATCCCACAAGACAAGTTTGAGCCATTTAGATGACCATCTTGTGTTTGGAGTGCCAGACTTCATGACAATGAAAACACACACCATCCCCGCTGTCACCACTAAAATGGGAATGGGTATATTCATACTGTCACAGGCTTCTGTGAAAAGTGTGAATGAGTACATAAGATTCCAATGTTGTGGTCTGATATGTTATTTATTGGCATTCTCCATTATTCTACCTGCCAGTGTTTACTGCAATCTAATAATCAAATTGATTATTAAAATATTTGTGTTATTTTACAATCAAAGTACAGTAGTGAGTGACTCCTGTGAGGTTGATTAACCCTTTACCCAACAAAACGGCCAAATAAAGCTTCAACAGCCTAAAATATCTTCGGTCTGTCTCAATAGAACCATACAAATATGGATATCATTGGAACCAGCTCCTTGACCACATTGTGATGGTTACAGTTATGCCCTGGGCCAATGCCAATGCCAATGCATGGCCTTTTTTAAACACTTTTTACCATTTTTTCTTATAATATTTTCTACATTCTTTGACAATTTGATCATTTTTAATATGTGTTAAGCCAATGCATTCTCTTATATATGCGAGGCGACCTATGGTCGACTCGCATATATAAGAGAATGCATTGGCACCGGGCCGTTCTGTTGGGTAAAGGGTTAACGAATCTTACATAGGAAAAGCCAAATTAAAAGCAGAGCAGACGTCAATCTCAGCGGGATCTAAATACAAACATGTACTCATGGTTTATACAATTTTATTTCTTCCCAAAATATACATATAAATCTTGTGATACATGACACCATTATGGGAGGGAAAGGATCTGGCGAGCATTAGATGCTTATATAGAACTATCTCCTCAAATTCGCAGGTCCCCCAGAACAATAATTGACCACCCCCTCCCATAATAATAATAATGACCAGTTTTATATAGCAATTAACCAACTTTAAACATTAACATGCTTAAACTTTAAACATTAACATTACAATATTACCCCACGTATTTGTAAAAGCCAACCAATGAACAGGCACTGCTCTAGTTTGATCAGAACATGCTCTGATACTCATTAGTATGACAAGCTGACTGGTACTCGTTTAACGCATGAAGCCAATACAGTACGAGCGACCTTGCTCAAGGGTCACAACTTGGCGTGGGATTTGAAACAGCGAGCAATCCGACAATTGCACTTCGCTCACTGCTGTGTGAAGACTCACAATAGACCAGCGATGCTGCGAACCTATATCGTTGTCTTTACAGCGAACACAAGTCCGACACGCTAACCACTGGACCACGGAGCTTCACATAGTTAATAACACTTAATCCTCTATAGGATTAAATGTTATTGGGGTGGGGCCGATTTTGGCTCTGGGGGCCTGTGCTCAAATGTACCCTTTCTTAGTGTAAACATATTTATTCCAATCATAATAACATATACATTTGACAAAAGTTTTGACAATAAAATAGAATAGTATAGATGATCGATTGATTGGAAAAGGGATTAAACAACAAGCACAATGGCTTTTGTTAAGTTTGCTCCCCTTTTGTTTCGCGCCCGCTCTTCATTCAGTTTAGAGGGGGTCGGATGGGAAGGAATGGAAATATAATAATAATAGTAATGATGATGTACGCGAGAGGCAGGAGAGAGAGATAAAGAGATAGAGAGATCTAGAAGAAAGAAAAGAGAGAGAGAGAGAGAGAAAGTGAGACTCTGTGTAAAGTGAGGATATAATTCAGTTGGAGCTGATTGGTTACAATGCTGTGCATAAAATATTGTTTATGTCATTGCTACGCCCGTCGCCGTGAGAAGTCAGACGATCTGGTGGGGGTAAGTTTCGCGCTCAGCAGTGTGATTCTGCGTCCGAGTCTGTGAATCATGTATGCCCGACTTTCCACTCTTTTCTGATGAGTGGTCCCATCAGCGACAGTAATTCGTGCATGATTTCGTATTAAACCGAAGCAAATGAGGATGATCGAGACGGAAGCCCACCGACTGCCTGTCACATCAGATGAGTGATAACAATTTTAAGAGCTTGACCAGCTCGGAGAGAAGCAAGCATACAAGTACATATACGGACTCCCACACAAGCAATTTTGCGAAGCTTCCGCCGTCCCTCAGGGCTGGTCACCGCAGAGTTGATCCTTTATGCAACAGAATCAAAGTGGAATTGATCCTCAGATTACTATAATTGCTATCACAGTTTTATTCTTTAAAAGCTACGACTTAAATTAAGCGAACATCGAGACATTTGCGAAGAAAGAAATATGCATGTCAGTGGAACTATATATATAAGTTGTAACATACTTGCCTTCTCCAAGAATACGTTGACATTATTCTTCAATTTGCTTACCCAATGCATCTGAATTTATTTATTATTATTATTATAATTCTTGGACATTTCCATCCTGTACTATTGTTCTGTCCGGTACTATTATCGGTTCCCGAGAGTATGTGTCTTATATAATATCTTATATGTATGTGAAATGGATATCAAGTGATCAGTGAAAATACATATTCATCTAAGCCATGTTTTCGTATAAATTTGTGAGTCACTCATGCATCGTTTCACGGTAAACTCAAAGTAGCTTGTGACGCGCTCCGCTGCCCTGCCTCTCCCATGTACTGTCCTTGTACGCCGTCCCTATACATATGCGCCTACTTTATGTTATGGCAGTACATGTATACACGATATAAACTCCCATAACTTAAAGCAGGCCTGTAAATTGGCAATGCTAGAAACAAAATGGTATGAGTGCTGAAAGACTTGGAGCATTTTCACTCAATCATAACATGTGGGGGATAGCGGAAACGTGAACTATAGTCAGGCAGTTTGGTGAAATAATTGTGGGTTTTTGGCCACAAGCATGAATTTTTCACCTATGATAGAGTTTGACGTAGTGAAAATAATTAGCTATGGGGCCACTTGAAACAAATCCAATATGGCCGCCAATTTCAAGATGGCCGCCACTACATAAGAATTTTCTTATGAATTACTGTACAACTTGTGTGTTTCGTCTTACAGCCATGAGCTGTGATGTATTTTATGTGGGAAGAGGAACTCTACCATGGATAATCGATTGACACTTTAAAATCCAAGATGGCCGCCATTTTCAAGATGGCCGCCACTCTAACAATTTTCTGATACATTGCTGTATTCCTTCTGTTTTTTTGTCACACAGCATTGAGTTGTGAGTTATGTAGATTTAATTGACACTTACAAAATCCAATACGGCCGCCATTCTAGGCCTAATCACGTTCACAGTCTCCACTGCAACCGCACTGGCTGGTACATTTAAGTTCTGCTTTTGCACATTTGCAGCGTCCATGGCATCCATTCTCCAGTTTACAGCCACATTTGATCAACTGCTGAATTGCCTTCGATGCTTCTGGGAGCATTGTCCAATACGGTTGCCATTATCCATTAGCTGACCTGGCCCATCCCCAATCAACATGAGATGGCAATGTAGGATTTGGTGTTAGCGTCTGTCCCCAACAATAACCGGCCTGGTATGCTACCCGTTGTGTGTGTTCTAGCATGGCTCCATACGTTGGTGGTATATTCTCAATACTTCGTCCGTTCCTGGTGAACAGATCTTTGCGTGCTTCATTGACAGTTGTGAAGGTACTCGTCCTATCGTACATCAGTGTAACGAAACGCTCAATCACCGGCATCATGTCTTCAATCTGTCTTCTGTAGGCATTCAACTCAGGGCAACAAATGCTGGTGTGATTTCTTCAAACACCTTCCATGTTGCCCACGCTGTGTTTTTACCTCTGCCAACGAACGAAGAGGTCTGATCACACCCTGCAAAGGCATGGAACGCTATTAGAGACCCTACCCTTGTTGGTCCCAGCTCTTATATATTTCCATCGACGTAATTCAGATGTATTTTCAGTCAGCCCTATTGCTCCACCATCTCCTTTCACACATTTATTGTTCTGCTCGTGAGCCTGATCTATCGGAATCCTAGAAAAGGCTCTGCTTGATTTATGCACTACAAAGTTCCCATTTTCGAATTCCTCTGCCAGATGAGGATGTTTCGTTCCAAGGCTAACCATGTCACGCAGGTGAACTGGTATCCAGCGCGAATAGCGATGATGGTCCAAGGCAAAAAACCACGGAATGATCTTCGTCAGAGCGTCCTTGTACAGTTGTAAATTTCCCTCGCGTAGTGACTGTACAAACGTCAAAACGTCCAATTCAAAGTCCAGTGTTATTGACCAGTAGTGAAACTGAGGATTCGCTTGTGATCGCTCGACTTTCCATTTATCAAGTGTCGATTGGTCAGCCCCTTCTAGAAGACTGGATGTGTATGACGAATAGCTCTTCTTCATGAGTATGTACAAAGCACATGCTGTCACTTGATGAGCATGTAACGTTCGTGAAACATGCGCAGCCTTGATGAAAGAATCTGCTGTTCCAGATGATGCTATGTTTGTGTCAGTAATAGCTGCTGTCCACCCACTACCATCGAGCCAGTCACCAAGGGTCCTCAGTGCAGCCATCTCTATGTGGAGTCCTCCAAACATGATCAGCAATTGGTCTTCTCCGTGGGTTTGAGGACAATTCAACTGGATGATTTTAGCCACTGCAAATAACGGTTGGTCGCAAGCGATGACTGGTACCTGTCCTGGATTGAGGAAGTCCACAGAATCTTTGATAATGTTCATGGCATGGCCTATCATTGCAGGTGACTTCGAATCATCATCAAACAGTGGAAACAAGACAGATATGTCAATCGGAGAATTGATATCAGTGGGTTGTATTTTGCTAGCATGGAATGCTGCCCAAGATACTTCTATGTCCTGTTCACTGTCTGTAGAGCTGTTCTCACACACGTTATACACATGATTGAGCCATACGTACTGCTGCTAAATTGTTGTCGTAAACGTGTCTGATTCACTGATGAAAGGTCCGGGTAACTTCGGCACTGCAGGTTCTTTTTCACGAAGGACAACTGGTGCAACAGTTGTATAACCATCTGGTAAAGGCGATATTGTCTTCCTTCTGTTGACATCATTTGGATTGATAACGATCATATCTCGTTCATGCCCAGCAAAATGAGCACTTGGATGCTGGAATAACGATATTCCGGTCCCATGTAGTGATCCCGTAGCTGTTGTTGAACTGGGATTATGGTCAATATTGTCAAAGGCACCTGTGGTAAATAAACCACATCGGAGCTTCCGATGACACACAAGTTGATCTTTCTCAAATTTGTCGCAAACACTATTGCCCACATCTGTAGATATCTGTAGTACCCTGTCATATGAAATTGACAACCCCAATTGATGCATTTTCTCAACGATACCTCGCTTTCGTGTCTTCGCATGTAACAGGAGTCCAATATAGATTGGCAGTGGTGGTTCTCGTTTTGTGGAGTGGAATGTTGCAGTTGATCCTTTACGGCGACGAATAGAGGTATTATAACAAATTATCTGTGCCAGAGTTAGTACAGCCTGAGGTGCAGTAATATTGCTTGATTGACTTGCAATATTTGGACCATCTAAGACCATGGCCACCAGTGTAGAGAGTGATTGTGGAACTGACAATTCCTGACACATGCTTCCAAATTCACCACTGAATTGAGATTCACCTTTTCGATTGATGTCTCTACGGATGTCTCTACGGATGATGTTTGCAGCTTTGGCAAGAATAATGGCTTCATCATCATAGTTTGTATTATAGGCCTTGTTCAGGGCAAGCGCAATGTCGTCTTGGAATGCAAGGTAGACATCCCGTCCCCTCTTGTGTGCTTGCATATGTCTGGAAACTGTGCGAGAATTATATTTTTCAATTCCGTGCTGTGTATACGACCAGCGACACATACTCCAAGCTGCTCCAAACGTGCAAGGTACATTTTGACAAGGTCAGCTAGTTTTAGCACTAGAGGCTGATCACTGCCGCAGTCTTCTCTGCCTTCAGTTATATAAGAGACCAACTCAGCAAGCACAATACCATGAATTTGTCTCTCTCTTTCATCATTGACATCTGGCATAACTGCTTTATCTGCCTTTTTGTACAAGATGCTGAGGCAGTTGATATTGTAGAGTGCATCTTGCGCCACCATATCTCCTGAACTGAGTTTCCCTAGCAACAGCGTATCTTCCAGAATCCGAGCACAGTTTCTAACTCGTTGGTCCAAACTGAACGTCGATACTTTACGCATTTCACCCTTGTCTACACCAGTACCACATAAGAAACATATATGTACATCATCTGATCCCATGACCGATGAGTCACAACCGCGTCTTATGGCTTTGGTGGTATGCAGATCATCATCCTCCTTGGATTGTCTCTTGACTCGTCTTGAGTGCTCGTTGCAATTTAGTATTTTTGAAGCGATCTTTACAGTTTTTGTGCCATTTTGTTTGATGCTCTTTGAAGATATCTGTCAATGAACTGTCTGCTGCTAACTTCAATAACGTTTCTGGTACCAGTATTGAATCCGATGTGCAACTAAGTTGCTGGAAACCTTATATACTTTTGGCAAAAGTCTCGTACCCAACACCGATATCTACATCTGATCGCTTGCTGTTCGCTGGACATTGAAGCTTTTCATTTGTCATTAGCTGACACACAACACACTTTTCCCAGTCAAACTGGTCCGACGAATCACTTGCCATACTCGTATTTCAAAGTCCTGAAAGATACAAAAGAAAAAGTTGATTAGCTCATGTAATCTACATATATTTTACTACAAAATTAGACCGGATAGCACTTGTCCGTCAAAATGAGCAACATTTGTTATTTCTTGGGGTCGATCTCCTGGATTATAATGGCCATAGACGACACATTTAACGGGATCTACTAAAAGACGGGACGGAACGATTTTCCGGAACGGGACGGAACGATTTGTCTAAAAGACGGGACGGAACGGAACGAAAATTTAAAAGTCATTTTATTCGAAAATGAAAGAGTTTAGAGGCACAAACATGCTCAACTTGTTTATTGGTATCTACTCTATACAAATGTGATGTGTTCCCGATAAAATTGAGCGTATGCTGAACGATGGGCGTTCGAATAACGAAGCGTCGAAATTAGGGAAATTTATCACTTCTGGGATGATAATCTAAACACTAAAAGTCATATTTCGTTTACATTTTCATGTTTGGGTGACGGATTATTGCAGAAAATGTTAGTCTAATATATACTAAATAGTAAAATAGAAGTTTGCACTTGTTTTCTGCAGGTAAAAGTAGTGTTTTTACCGACGGGAACATGAACAACGCTACATTTTATAACTAAAAGATTCAATGAAAATATAGATCAATTAACTAGTGCAAGCATTTGTTACTATCGGAAACATTACCGTTTGTTTATTAGGTCACGTTTCTTGCAAAAACGACACTTCTTTGTTTAGAATACAAAAATATTTTTCCTAAATGAGCAAGTGTACTAGACAACAATATCATTTTCAGTTTGTTGTGATATCCAAGTAAAGTAGAATTATTTTTAGTTTCTAAAAATATTATAAGAATATAATATAAGAAGTATCCCCCTTTGAATTTCAACAGTAACCACGGGGGGGGGGGGTGACCGATGCTGATGCAAACTGGCATGGTAAAGATGCACTGGTTATTTGTACAAATCATGCTACATCTGGACCAGGTGACTAGGCAATTTAGTGCACTATTTATTGATTATCGAACACGGCAACTTTCTTTTCCACTTTCTTCTGAAGAGATTGTAAATACTTTTCATATATTATAATGTATATCATTTGTATATCTATTATGTAAGTCATGTACATAAAATGTATTATATGTTATCTTAATACCTATGTATTATGGGTCAATAAGATTAACAAAATCTGGCTGCTGATTGGTTGATTATCATTGAGGGAAATATCCCTAATCGGGAACAGAAAATCATAGCCTACGTAAATATGGCGATCGTGTATGTTTAGATGTCCAGGAAGAGTGTGGTGGTGTCCAGAAGTTACGGAAGGGGTCTGGATATTTTTAAGCTGCTGAGTTTTGTGCAGTAAATGGGGTAGTTGTGGAAATGCAAGATTATCGTTTGAAAATCAATACCGAAAATGGCGCGTTTGTTGTCACATACTGGTGCAGCGGATGATGTTCTAAGGGAAAATTGACCACTTGAAGTTCAAATAGGCTTAACCCATGGCCGGTGGGACTTTTAGACAATGGAAAATAATTATGTGTTTGTAACATATAGATACGAAGTTTCGGTACATTAATTATTATTCATATATTACTATATTTAAATCAGATTTATGCATACAGTCGGTGTCGAAACAAAAACATGAATGTACCGATTATTCGTGACATTCAAGTTAAATGTTCAATAATATATTATACTGTGACTGCTTCATTCAACATGAAGTTAATCAATGCGTATCTTTATTAATAACAGTATACATTACTATCTAAATCAGAAGAAACATGTGGCCCTGGGTACCTATCCCCCAGCGCTGTGGCAAAAACAAAATTGACAATGCATTTTTAAACCCAAACCTGTGGCGGTTTTCATCCAATGTACCGAAGCTTCGTGCCAGTGCATGTATCGAAGCTTCGTGATGTGTCAGAACTCCAGGAATATACCACCATAGGATATCATATGGTACCGATAACAAACGTTGAATGGTCACCAGAAACCCGGATATTAATAATTTCAGATCATAATTAGCATCGCATTATATATTAACCCATCGAGGAATATGTCATAATGACACACTATACTTCACCCACCCCTATATAACTCCTTCCTCCCTGACACAGGGCTACATATAAGTAGTTTATCGATGTCTACTTAATGAGAGTACAGTTCCGTCAAAATCTGGCGAAAAATGTGTCATCGCATCGTTAACCCCAAATATGTGGCGATTTTTCATCCAATTTACCGAAGCTTCGTGACACGTACCGTCAAATGGCATCAAACGTTGAATGGTCACCATAAACTTTGATATCAGTCATTTCAGATTGTAACTATCATGGAATTATATATTAACCCATGGTGTAATTATGTCAAAATGACACACTATATTCACCACCCTATATAACTGCTTCCTCCCTGACACAGTGCTACATACAAGAAGTTTATCCATGTCTATTTGATGAGAGTATATAGTTCTGTCGAAATCTGGTGAAAATGTGACTTTGCATCATTAACCCCAAATCTGTGGCGGTTTTTCATCCTATGTACCGAAGCTTCGTGACATGTACCGAAGCTTGGTGACATGTCAGAACTCCAAGAATATACCCCGTCGGGACATCAAATGGTATCAAACGTTGAATGGTCACCAGAAATCTCGATATTAGTCATTTAAGACCATAATTAACATAGCATTATATATTAACCCATCGAGAAATATGTCAAAATGACACACTATATTACACCCACCCCTATATAACTGCGTCCTCCCTGACACAGGATGCATATAAAAAGTTTATCCATGTCTACTTAATGAGAGTATACAGTTCTGTCAAAATCGGGCGAACAATTTGGTCTATAAATACCGTAGTGTGACACATTTAAGATATACCAAAACAATAAACACCTTTCAACCCAAAGATAGTTACATTTTAATTGAAAACAAGAGCTACGCTGGGCGTGCAATATACGCCCTCTCTTGGGTCGGCGGAAACTGGTAAAAAAGGGGCATAACTCTGGTAAAAATTGGCGGACGGAACTCAAATTTGAACTTGACCTGTGTTTTGGTGGGAGAAAGTAATATACCAAATTATCATTGAATCCTATAAGCTCTAGTAAAGTTATCATCCGGACAACAAATTTCAGGGAATTTCTAAGTCAAATTACGTCAAATAAGGGGCATAACTCCGGTGAAAATTGGCGGACGGAACCCAAATTCGAACTTGAGCTGTGTTTTCTCCTAATAAACCCACATACCAAATTTGATTGAAATCGGTTCACTCTAACTAAAGTTATCATCCGGACAACAAATTTCAGGGATTTTCTACGTCAAATTACGTCAAAAAAGGGGCCATAACTCTCGCAAAAATTATCGGATTAAAACGAAATTCGGACTTGAGCTGTATTTCGATATATGTAATCCACAAAAAACGGGTTTTGCGTATAAACATTCCAAAATCGAGTTATCATCTGGAAACCAAAAAACATAATAAAAACTGAATTTTCTGAGTCGAAAAAGGGGCATAACTCTGCCAAAAATCGTCGGACAGAACCCAAGTTCGAACTTGACCTGTGTTTTGGTGGGAGAAAGTAATATACCAAATTTGGATTCATTCCGATAAACTATACTAAAGTTATCATCCGGACAACAAATTTCAAGGATTTTCTAAGTAAAAAAACGTCAAATAAGGGGCATAACTCCGGTGAAAATTGGCGGGCGGAACCCAAATTCGAACTTGAACTTACTTTTCGGCTAATAAACCCACATACCAAATTTTACTCTAACTAAAGTTATCATTCGGACAACAGGTTAACGGACGGACAGACGGACGCCCGCCCGCCCGGACGGACAGACCAATACTATAATACGGCCTTTTTTTTCAAAAGGGCGTATAAAAATGGTCCAAACATGAAATGTTAATTTTTGCCGATATTTATGTCAAGTTTTTGAGAGAAAAGTCCAATATTTTTGGTGAGGTCAGTGGTGACAATAGTGACAATTAACCATGGTACATCAGACATGTTAGTATTCAATGTATAGAAGGCAGAATAGTCAATTTTGTACATCATCTTGTAATCGATTGCAGGACACGCTGGGGCAATATTTACCATTTTCCATATTTTGGCGGCCATTTTGAGCCAAAGTAAGAATTTTTGTTCCAGTGAGTTGGAATATTCATAGGTAATCACATGTATCACTTACATTACAAAGTTATGTTCATTTCTTGTTAAAATATGACTAGAATCCCAATTGTGATAACTTTTGAAATTTTATACCGCGTTCTGTAAATTCTAATTTTTGAGGAAACGGAAGGGGCTAGGACATCAAAACGTGCATATTTATTTGCCCCAATGATCAATTAATATACGAAATACAAAATAAAGTGACATTACTCAACCAGTTCCAAACAGCATGTATCGATCTAGAAGATATTTTCATATTTTCAACTTCCGGTGGCCAGTTTGGTGGCCATCTTGGATGGTGAGTTTCAATTTTGCCCCCAAAAAGTGACAATATGTCTTAGCTTCACGAAAATATATACATTTGTATACATTTTACAAGATTTTCACCGCTATAATTTGCATAAAACTGTCTTAGGGTCTGATCTGAAAAACGGCGGCCATGATGGACGCCATTTTGTCTGGAGTCTATATGGCCACTGTTTTTTCTTGTTAACATTGCTTAACAGTTTAAGGACATAATAAGGAACAAAATGAGTGGGGAGAAGTTAAGTCACAGGGGGTGCAAGGGTACCCATATTAGCTCCCGGACTATTTTCGGTCGTCGGGTAGGTCAACAAAAACACGTTTCTATTTTCGGTCGTCGGGTAGGTCAACAAAAACACGTTTTTCGCCAATTAAGCTACAAATTCACCACTGCTATCATGGATTTTCGTAATCTACATATATTTTACTACAAAATTAGACCGGATAGCACTTGTCCGTCAAAATGAGCAACATTTGTTATTTCTTGGGGTCGATCTCCTGGATTATAATGGCCATAGACGACACATTTAACGGGATCTACTAAAAGACGGGACGGAACGATTTTCCGGAACGGGACGGAACGATTTGTCTAAAAGACGGGACGGAACGGAACGAAAATTTAAAAGTCATTTTATTCGGAAATGAAAGAGTTTAGAGGCACAAACATGCTCAACTTGTTTATTGGTATCTACTCTATACAAATGTGATGTGTTCCCGATAAAATTGAGCGTATGCTGAACGATGGGCGTTCGAATAACGAAGCGTCGAAATTAGGGAAATTTATCACTTCTGGGATGATAATCTAAACACTAAAAGTCATATTTCGTTTACATTTTCATGTTTGGGTGACGGATTATTGCAGAAAATGTTAGTCTAATATATACTAAATAGTAAAATAGAAGTTTGCACTTGTTTTCTGCAGGTAAAAGTAGTGTTTTTACCGACGGGAACATGAACAACGCTACATTTTATAACTAAAAGATTCAATGAAAATATAGATCAATTAACTAGTGCAAGCATTTGTTACTATCGGAAACATTACCGTTTGTTTATTAGGTCACGTTTCTTGCAAAAACGACACTTCTTTGTTTAGAATACAAAAATATTTTTCCTAAATGAGCAAGTGTACTAGACAACAATATCATTTTCAGTTTGTTGTGATATCCAAGTAAAGTAGAATTATTTTTAGTTTCTAAAAATATTATAAGAATATAATATAAGAAGTATCCCCCTTTGAATTTCAACAGTAACCACGGGGGGGGGGGGGGTGACCGATGCTGATGCAAACTGGCATGGTAAAGATGCACTGGTTATTTGTACAAATCATGCTACATCTGGACCAGGTGACTAGGCAATTTAGTGCACTATTTATTGATTATCGAACACGGCAACTTTCTTTTCCACTTTCTTCTGAAGAGATTGTAAATACTTTTCATATATTATAATGTATATCATTTGTATATCTATTATGTAAGTCATGTACATAAAATGTATTATATGTTATCTTAATACCTATGTATTATGGGTCAATAAGATTAAACGAATTGAAATTAACGACAACGGTAAACTTGTCAAATATCCAATTCATATTATTTGTATTCCTTTATTTCCGAACGAGTTCTCTAAAGTGTGTGACATGCGCAACAAATTACTACAACTAGAGGGCAATTGATAACACAAGCTGGTATTTTATGCATAATTTTTTTTTCAATCCCTTCCTGTAATCCTGATGTCCTTATAACCAGTCGAATATGAACAATAACACTTTGATTGTAGATACCCATGGAATATTGTGATAACGTTGCACACAGGTTATTGGGTATCTGTGTGATCCACAACAATAACCAATGTGCATCGTTACCGCAATATTTCTCGGGTAGCTACATTCATCGTGTTATCGTGAATTTCACACGTGTCGTACGAACATCAGGATTGCACGAAGAGACTTAGAAATTATTTAACATTAAGCATAAAATACCAATCAAATGGCCTCTAGTTTCAGTAATTTCGTGCGAATGTGGTGAAATTGAAAGAACTCGTTCGGAAATCTAGCAATAAAAATAAAATCAAATGATATTTGTCCTCTTCTAGCGAAATCGCTTGTGAAGAAATTGGAAAAGTCGCAATGTTCAGAATCAACAAAAAGTGCACTAAATTAACTAGATAACTGGACCTCATGTAACATGTTTGCTACAAATAACCAGTGTGAATCGTTACCACTCACTAACAGTGTGCATCCGTATCTGTCACCGCCGTGGTACATATGGTTAAGAAAGGGCGTCTCGTTTACAATGATAGCAGTTCCATGCCATCGTGTCTTTTGCATTTCCAGCTGGGATAACGGATTATTGGAAAAGTCGCAATGTTCAGAATCAACAAAAAGTGCACTAAATTAACTAGATAACTGGACCACGTGTAACATGTTTGCTACAAATAACCAGTGTGAATCGTTACCACTCACTAACAGTGTGCGTCCGTATCTGTCACCGCCGTGGTACCTATGGTTAAGAAAAGGCGTCTCGTTTCCAATGATAGAAGTTCCATGCCATCGTGTCTTTTGCATTTCCAGCTGGGATAACGGATCTGAGATTTCTGTGCGTGTAGAAAAATTAAGTCTGTCTTTTGCTTGACACATTTGTGGTTTCAATAAGTGTGTGTTGACATGCTTGTGGTAGGTGCTAACTCCATAAGAACGATACAAATACAAATGAGTACTGCAATACACACCAATGGGCAGTTGCACAATAATTAAATTACATGAACATTATAGAAATGATGTGAACATACATTACGTAACATAGGAAATGCTGTGTATCTACAATATTGTCGTTTTCAAGTGTTGCTTCAAATTTCCCTGTATATTTCTCTTTTGGCGGCGTCGAAGGCTCGAACGAAACATGTCGCTTATTATAGTCATAGTTTCCCTTATCACTGTACTCAATATTTCCTCGTAAAAATACGCACATAATCGACCTATGATGCCAAATAGGTACATAATGTGATTATTTATTTATTTTCGTTTTATGGCGCGGGCGAAAGTGAAAACACGTGTTAAAGAGCGTACACCTGAAACGTCGTGAGTTGGCTTCTCTGTATCATTGTCAGCGGATAATCTCTATAGAATCGCCTCACTGTTAGTCGATAATGTGACTAAAACGCTATCATTTCAGCACATTATCGAATCAAAATGAGGCGACTCTAAGCACATTCTACGTTCATAAATCAGGTTCTGTTATAAGCAGATAATGTGCGTGTTTTCGAGACGACAGGCTGCTTTACTAATTATGAATAAGAATATATCAAAACCAGGAAGATCTAAGAAATTTAGAAAGGAATTGGCTAACTGTGTGAAATATATTCGCGTAATGTTCCTTATAACACTTCGTAACTCCCTCCATAAAGTAGGAAATTTTGACAAGAAATCCCCATGGTGGTTTGATGTGTGAAATTGTGCTCGCTTTTCTTACACCATCAACCCCAGCCATCGAATTAGGTCGACAAACACGTCGTCGTTTGTGAACGTTTTCCAGTTTGAACAAAACACCGATGTGGGTCGAGTGATATTAAATATGCCAATAACGGTGGGGGTATTCGAAGACGAAGAAAAAACGCGGAGTTTTATCGGTAAGTTCTGTATTTGGAATTGATGGTGTGCTTGCTCCAGTGATAAAATGTTTTGAGATCTCCGGTTCTCCGAAATAAATCTGTGTTTATCTGCGGTTTATTACCTTCGCAACGTTTAAACCTAGAATGATGCGGCATATTTGTCAAATATCGCTTGTTATCGACCGATCACCGTTTTAATTTTCGGAATCGGAGTTGGCGTCCGCGAATATGGTCGTTAGAAGAGGACATATACGATTTTGATGGCTCCATTGTGAACTATGATGCCACACTAGAGGCATATTAAAGTGATGCACTCTTTTTAAAGGCACGTGAGGCCTTAGTTGTCGAAAATATTCATATTTGTTCCAATCGCCGTAAACAGAAAAACATTAAAACGCATACAGTTTCGTTCATATATACCATGACCATCGCGTAAACAGCATGTTATCACAAAGACCTACTATATTTTACCTAAGCAAGAGCCTGATTGTGTTACAGAAGACAGCACAATGCTACTGGCTAATCACACACAAATGGCACAAACGCTCTTTATTAGTTCCATATCAGGAATTCACCAACAAAGAACGCTCTTTATGTTTACCATCATAATATAAACAAACACCAGAAAAGTAACTTTTTATGCTTTTGTTTACATAACAATGGCCAAACAGATGACAATAACATACTGTTTATGCGATATTTCTTATTTGTATACGGACAAAGTCTGTCTACATTTTGATGTTCTTTCTGTTTGTGGCGGTTTTTGACGGGTGTAAATATTTTCACAGGATACCCACCGCCAAGGCCAACCGTACCTTTAAAGACCTCTGATCGCTGTTAAAAATTAGTCACACGCATATGATATACTGGTACCTTAATCCTTCCTATACTAAATTCTCATCGACGAGTAGTTATCCCTTAGGAAATGTTAGGACAATAAGTTCAACAAACGACAACATGTCGTTTGTTGAAGTTATTGTCTGAACATGTTCCTCCAATAAATAGGACGTTTCTTCACTTGTATTGTCTGTCATCTGCTTATTTTTCCTGAACACCCCTCACGATGAATACTGCATTCCAATGTATACCTTTATAACGCAATGGGAGAATCTATTTACTATAGAACGGGTTACTAAATAAAACTCTAACATCTCTATAGAACGGGTTACTAAATAAAACTCTAACATCTCTGAAAAATGATATAACTGTAGCATAATTTATTTCAGAAACCTACTTAGGTATTAACATGATTGCCAAGCAACCTCTGGTCTACATGTCTATATACATTCATGCCCTTCCTTCTCTCATACACTATCTCTCTCACTTTCATACAGAAATGCCCCACACACAACAGGGAGGTCTATGGAATAAGTCCATGCAGGCATTGAGATGGGTGTGTGGGTGGTTCGATGTCGGAATTAATGTGTGATGAAATTTTGTTCCAATCAACATATTTTTGAGTATGATATGCCTATATTAGTGACCAAAGAATACTGTATGCATCACCAGGTTGGACATTCATGATTATATTATACCGGTATATGTAGCCCAGCTGTGTAGCTATTGAGTTGGTTGATTAATTAAGGCACTTCAAGCAAAAATTCATAGCATTTCATTTCATTTCAATGGCACAGGTAAAATGGTATTATTTAGCCTATATTCCACTCTCAATACATGTACTTCAGGCAGTGGCTACCAATGTCTTATTCGTTCTCAGTATTTCTGCTAGACGATGTTCAAATCAATAATCATGTACTGCATTATATAAAACATAAACCAATTTTCAATGACAAAATGTGACATCCGCATGTCATCAGTATAAAATTATAACAAAATATTTGCAAATTTCATCTTGCCCTCTGCGTCTTTTACACCAGTCAATGATTACCAGAGCCAGTTTATTTTGTATACGATGGTAGACCACACATCAGCAATCAACATACTGTCCAGTCCATTGGGATGCTACAATCATGGATTACACTGGCCAACAAACTTGAAGACTGTATGTACACTTGCAGGTACAATTGTAATTGTGAGGTGAATGTTATAGCCATAAGATCTAATCACTGCACATAATGCATATCTTTATATATTCAACCAGAAGTATATTAATGCTGGCAAAAAAAATGGAAAGCAGATAACTATGATTTTGCTTCCGATCATGCTATTTTTAGTTGTATTAATTATGCTTGCAATATGCTAAATAGTAATTTCTGGAAAGAATCAGACTGATATTGTTTTTTTCGACCCCGTGTCTGCATATTTTTTCACGACCCCAACACTTTACACAATATATTATATGACAGTGAATCTTGAGATATATATACTCTATATACTCCCTGTGTGAGCCCGGGGTAGAATATGTCTACCGCCCCACTGCGAGGGGTAAAAATCCCCTAATGTGGCACCCTGTTTGTCATAGGGTGCATCCCGCGAGGTGTGGTGTAGGAGTCCTGGAGGTACTAGGACGGTCGTATTACGTGCGGCATCGACCTGTGGATAAGGCTTAGTTCATGGTCCTCTTTGGTTCTAAATCTCTACAAGAAGGGTGGTTCAGTTGACCCGGCTCAATCAATCTGCTAGTCACGCCTCCCCACAGATTTTCGGATTAAATTTTTCTGATGCGATGTTTGAAGTATTGTTTCTGCTTTTTGCACGTATGATGTTTCTGTTCTCGCCTGTCCCTTTTGTGTTCGTCCTGATGATTCAGTGTTGAATCCTGTATTGTTCACGCCTGTCTCACCGTGGGGATGTACCGGGAGGCTGCTACATACAGTGGCTTAACGGGTCATCGCTTCAGCCATGTACCAGTCTTTGGCCCGACCAGAATTCGAAGTGTAGTCCGCGTCGGCTGCAGGGCTAGTTGTTGATTATTTTGCTTTGCGTATGGCAACTCAAATAAAAAAAACAACGTATTGCTCATAGAATGATGACTCAGCAAGTTCCAATGATGCTGTGGTATTTCCTCAGTACTTGGTTCTTGGCTTTGACCCGAATGTGAAAAGACATTCTATCTTTGTCATCTATAAAACGCTCCATAGCATTGATGGACAATTGAAATCTGTCAAATTTCATCGTATTCGGTGTAGAAAAGTGGGCGCCTGTAATGAGTATACATAGATAGATCGATGCACACATACGCTGCCACGATAAGGTCAAAGACAAAGAGCGTTCGAATCGTTCTTTGTCCCGATAAGGTAAAATTAAAGAGCGTTCGTGGTGTTTGTGTTCGGTAATGAGGATATGACGTCAAAACATCAACAGGCGACGTCGGGCAGAGTCCGCACCAGCCCATGACACCTATCGGGGGTGAAGTTATCCTCGTATACCCAAGAGAACAACCGTTGTGTCTCGTTAATCAATTATTAGTGTCCATTTAAGCCACCTGATGTAATCGGCACTTATATCATGATACTTCTCGGGTCAAGTTACAAATGTGCACCGATTTTCAGCTCCCATAGTCCAACCGTTTGGTCTCTATGATTAATTAATTTAATTGTTTGTGCGCCTTTAAGACATCAGGTCAACGGGGCCCATATAATAACACTCTCCGGGTTAAATTACCCATATGTACTAATTTTCAGCCTTTAGTCTTCAACCGTGTAGTCGCATATAGCGGGACAGACAACCAAACAAACGAACAACATTGGGATATGACGTCATAGCGTCAAACGGTGACGTCGAGAGAGAGAGAGAGAGAGAGAGCGAAAGAGAGAGTGAGTGTCTGGAAAGAAATCTCGAATTGAAAATGAGATGTATCAGGTATTCAAAACAAAACTGTAGGTGCTCTTTTTATTATAATGACACCTGGTTGACATACATTTCTGACACCGATGTGCTGAAAGGTAGCAAACCGCTTTCAAATTATGACGTCGTTCGGCAAGCCACAATGAAATAACAAAAAGCTACATAGACAGAGAAGCAATTATCGAATGAATTGCGGGTGGCCTAAGGATATATTTCGGTCCGTAAAACTATTAGGCCACTTCCTAATGGCGCTTCTTGTGTCAGAAGTGATTAAATATGCGCCATTAGTCACGCGCCGAAAGCGAAAGAAGCGACAAAATCTCGCATGTTTTGTCGCTATTGGCGTTTCGGCGCGCTCCAAAATATGCGAAATGACCGAAAGCGACAAAAGATTATGTCGCACAATTTGGCGATTATGTCGCTTTCGGTGCGCGCCACGCGCCACGCATGAAACATTATGGCGCACATTTTGTTGCTTCTGGTGCATCTGTTATTTTCGGCGCGCGACTAATGACGCACATTTTGTCGCTTTCATCGCGCGCCAAAAGCGCCATTAGGAAGTGGCCTTAATAGTATTCCACAATTTCGCAAGAGTGTAACTATGCGCCATCCGCAACGAGTTCGATAAAAGATTCGAAATTATGATGCAAATTGTGTGTCAAGTCTGACGAATAACCAGTAATGATAGGGGCATCACCCGAAGCGAATCGTTGACGCAATGTTCGTCATCTTTCTTGGACACAGCGTCAACATGAAGAGTTCCGGCTTGTATTCCACTAGAGGTATACAATAATATATATTCACTGACTGGGATGTATGTGCATCATGTCAATGGGTGTGGAATAAAATGAAATTAAAAAATCGTATTTCACTGTAGTTTCTATTAGATACAAACGACGATTTAGGTTTCATTAATTTTCCGCAAGCATATAATAGGCAAGCATATAATAAAAGTGTATTAACTGATTAACTAAATTGCACCTTTAAGTGATAATTAAGTGACGCGTTAGGCTGGGATTCGGCCTGATCGTTTTATGATGGAAAATTACCTTGTAATACCTGTGAACAGTGTGGTAACGGGATAGGGGACGAGTATCATCTGCTGATATGTGAAAATTGAGATAATAACTTACAACTATACAGTTGATCTGGCATTGACAGCATTTGCATCTATATTTAATTTATTTCAGTTATTATATATGTACCACTATTTGTGCGAGTCGTTCGACAGAGAGATTCGTGATTGTTAAAATGAATATATTACTTACATAATATATATGTAATATGATGCTAAAATGCTTATTGAAATACCTCATGTACATATGTTTGTGTATGTTCCACCTTAAATGGTGGCTTTACGCTTTAAACAATTCAAAATGAAGTTTTACCTTTAACGTCCCAAAAATCACACCAGAGAGCCTTGTATCCCCATTCTAATTCACACCGGCCGAAACACCATGCTAAAATCACACGAGACAGCCTTGTATCCCCATTCGAATTCACACCGGTCGAAACACCATGCTAAAATCACACGAGACAGCCTTGTATCCCCATTCGAATTCACACCGGTCGAAACACCATGCTAAAATCACACGAGACAGCCTTGTATCCCCATTCTAATTCACACCGACCGAAACACCATGCTAATATCACACAAGGCAGCCTTGTATCCCCATTATAATTCACATCGGTCGAAACACCATGCTAAAATCACACGAGACAGCCTTGTATCCCCATTCGAATTCACACCGACCGAAACACCATGCTAAAATCACACGAGACAGCCTTGTATCCCCATTCTAATTCACACCGGCCGAAACACCGTGCTATAAACCGATAAACGTCCAAAAAATCACACCAGACAACCTTGTATCCCCATTCTAATTCACACCGGCCGAAACACCGATAAATGTCCCAAAAATCACACGAGACAGCATTGTATCCCCATTCTAATTAACACCGGCCGAAACACCGTGCTATAAACCGATAAACATCCCAAAAACCACACCAGACAACCTTGTATCCCCATTCTAATTCACACCGGCCGAAACACCATGCTAAAATCACACGAGACAGCCTTGTATCCCCATTCGAATTCACACCGGCCGAAACACCGATAAAAGTGCCAAAAATCACACGAGACAGCCTTGTATCCCCATTCTAATTCACACCTGCCGAAACACCATGCTATAAACCGATAAACGTCCCAAAAATCACACGAGACAGCCTTGTATCCCCATTCTAATTCACACCGGCCGAAACACCGTGCTATAAACCGATAATCGTCCCAAAAATCGCACGAGACAACCTTGTATCCCCATTCTAATTCACACCGGCCGAAACTCCGATAAACGTCCCAAAAATCACACGAGACAGCCGTGTATCCCAATTCTAATTCACACCGCCGAAACATCATGCTATAAACCGATAGACGTCCCAAAAATCACACGAGACAACCTTGTGTCCCCATTCTAATTCACACCGGCCGAAACACCGATAAACGTCCCAAAAATCACACGATACAGCCGTGTATCCCCATTCTAATTCATACCGGCCGAAACACCATGCTATAAACCGATAAACGTCCCAAAAATCACACGAGACAGCCTTGTATCCCCATTCTAATTCACACCGGCCGAAACACCATGCTATAAATCGATAAACGTCCCGAAAATCACAGGAGACAACCTTATATCCCCATTCTAATTCACACCGACCGAAGCACCGTGCTATAAACCGATAATCGTCCCGAAAATCACAGGAGACAGCCTTGTATCCCCATTCTAATTCACACCGGCCGAAACACCATGCTATAAATCGATAAACGTCCCGAAAATCACAGGAGACAGCCTTGTATCCCCATTCTAAGTCACACCGGCCGAAACACCATGCTATAAATCGATAAACGTCCCGAAAATCACAGGAGACAGCCTTGTATCCCCATTCTAATTCACACCGGTCGAAGCACCGTGCTATAAACCGATAATCGTCCCGAAAATCACAGGAGACAGCCTTGTATCCCCATTCTAATTCACACCGGTCGAAGCACCATGCTAAAATAACAGGAGACAACCTTGTATCCCCATTCTAATTCACACCGGTCGAAGCACCATGCTAAAATCACAGGAGACAACCTTGTATCCCCATTCTAATTCACACCGGTCGAAGCACCATGCTAAAATCACAGGAGACAACCTTGTATCCCCATTCTAATTCACACCGGTCGAAGCACCATGCTAAAATCACACGAGACAGCCTTGTATCCCCATTCTAATTCACACCGGTCGAAGCACCATGCTATAGACACGAGAATCTGCCAACGAGTTGCTGAACTGCTTTATTTGTGGTTTTGGTAGGGGCCCGGGTGATATGAAAGGGCCCTTTCCTTCAACCCACGTTGGTAATGTTCAAATGGGATATTAAATAGTTATACATTTGAACGATCAATGTTGTTATTGTTGATGGTGGTGAGCCTGTGGCTGCTTGCTGTAATTTATAATCTTCATTTTCTTTTTTTATTCTGGTCGCTGAGTGCTTCAGTTTCAGCGATCTTCTCTTCGCACGCATGGGCTTTCCTGAGTAGTTGTTAGCAGTTTCACTGCTACTGATTCTGTGGAGACGCTGCTGGTGTTAGCGGATTCTGGAGACACCGGAGGTCGCGGTGTCTTTGGATTAAATTCCGAGAGATCTGGATTTGGAGATGGGTGCAATGGCGGTAGTGAGTCCCTCTCCATAGGGGCGGAGTGACGTCGGTTTCCCCTGATCCGCCGGTTGTGGTGGTGGGGCATTGAGTGGTTGCTGGTGTCGTGCTTGGAGGCCAAATGAGATGGAGCTACATGGGTGTCTCTCAGATCTCCCCTATTTCCATATGGCTCACACGTAGGCGTCCCTTTTTCGCGTAGAGGGATAGTTCTGCTTCCTCTTCTCTTCACAAAGGTCCCCGTACCAGGTGGCGGTTGGTTTCTGGTGGACTTTAGCAACCGGGTTATGTATACAACAGTGTTCAACTTGGCTGCCTGATCGGTGTAAATTATAGGTCAGGCAGGGATTCAAATTGATTGAGTTCAACACGAGCCTGACTTCAGTGGGGATTATAGACGATTCCATGCATTGTTCCACTGAGGCTCAATAATCCGATCGCGAGTGGGCGAATTCCAGGATCCGAGCGCTCAAACCAGGACGTCTTATCCCACCGGCGGTCGGAACTCGAATCGAATATGAGTTGCTAAACTGGAAATGGTTGCCAGTTTGTAAACAATTCATATCATATGTTTCATATAAATTGTGCTCCGTTCCATGAAGATATAGTTCCATATTTCGAATAGAAATAAACCGAGCTATCCTAAGGACCGCGAAATACATCGACTCAAATTCCATATCATGCCAATTTGACATCGGATATGTATAACTTATATTAAAAACTAAGTTTCGTCGCCAAGTTGCCAAAAACATACATTAACTAACAGGCCATTGGCATTGCAATGGCAGAAATGCATCAGTCATTGTAGTCCAAGCTTCGAACTGCAAAGTACAGCGAACAACGGTTCGCTCTTTGTAACATCATGTTCGCTGTCAATTACGTCATAATTCCAACGCCCTTCGAAATACTTATTTCAATTACTATATATATGGTTTGTCTGAATAACTTGAATTTTTCCGACATTAATCGAATCAAGCCTACGTGCGACTCAATCATATATCATTATAAATCGAATTTCCCGCTGTGTACATCGTTGTCCCTATAAGTTAATTCCGATCGAAACCGCGTAATGATTAAGATAATATCATCGAGCAGGCCTCTAGCTATCGTAAAATCTAGTTATTTTTCCACCAGCTACACGTGTTCTCACCTGAGCAACTGACCAATCGGCGTCGCAGAAATTGGATTTAACAGCTTGGAGGCTGAATAAATTACCTCTGGTATATTACTGACACATTTCAACTTTTCGCATTCCTTGTCGAAGTGGTCGCTCCATTGACTGTCATGTATGACATTATGCCCTCTCCAAGTTGAGCCACAGTGTCATTGACACCTCCATTTCCAGCCTCCGTCGTCCCTGCACAGTGCAATGTTTGTCAGAGTTTTGTAGTTTTTGTGAGACTCGTTCCAACCCAAACACGCAAAGTTTGTCATTTTATATCTGATCAAATCAAATTGGTCCCATGCAATGCTGACGCTTGTACAATATCTGGGATCTGTTAAAATCGGAACTTGGAGGACCATCTGAAGAAGACGACAGCAAACCAATAACCTACGTCACTGGTGTAATATCTGAACCGTCGTTTCAGATGTTCACCGGATGGCGGCTATATGGAACACATGAAGTGGTTGGCCTAAGGTATTGTTTCCAGTGAAAGGGTTATGTGCATTTTACGAAGATCTATTAAATTTGTTGAGGTGTGTATGGTGTTCAAAATCGGGACACAATCGATACATATTTTCCTTGTAAATCAGTTACCATGGCGACGACGGGCTTGGTGATGCCGGTCCAACCTGTAAATTAGAATTTAATAATAAACATGAGTTTTTAACGGTTACTGATTTGTGAATTTCCACAGCACATGTACTAGTTTATCCCGCCAGATATACGTTTATATTTGTTTTAAACAAATTTAAAATCAAACCGCTTCGGGTTAGAGACTTGATTGGTTGCGTGGGTTCTTGGTCCATTGAAGATATCGTGAAGAAATCGTATCAACTGAACGAATCGGGATTAAAGTGGAATTGAATCGACATATTTTTAATTGGGTGACAATGATATATCCCTTTTTAAAATTAATTTCGTTTGGAAATAATTATCACAATGTATAATAATCACATGCAAACGATGTTTGCCGGGGGTGCATATTCGTGGCTTTTGTCCGGCGTCCGTCCCGAGCAACTTTTAAGCTCTATATTAATCAACTGTGTGTCATATAATCTGATCCATTACGCACCCTTTCAAGCTTCTGTCGTCCCTGCATGCTCACTGCAGTCCTTTTATATCTGATCTCGCAGATGTTTGTGCAATATCTGAAATCTGTTCAAATCGGAAATTGGATGGCCATCTGCAGAAGATATCGCGCAGAAATCGTATTAACCAAAGTTCAATTGAATCGACTTCGGATGAATGCGACATGTTTGTCGGCTGAGGAGAATTGATCTCTTTAGTGTGATGGCAGTGATATCTCCTTCATTAAAGCGAGTTTAAATTACTTCCGTTAGAGAATAATTGTCACATTCAAACGAAGTTTGGTGGGGCTAATTCACCTCAGAAAATTAGTAAACCTTAGCGGAGATATTCTGTGTAGATCATGTCAAGAAATTCTACTCTGGCTATAGGCCGCAGATTATACTCTACCAGTTCAAAACCTGTGAACTTTTTGATGTTCTGGTCCGTTCAGACCGGAAGCGTTGAACATTGAACAAACAATTAGACAGAATATATTTCTTTGTTAATAATTGTTCCTCACTAATTTACTTCCTCATTAGGTGGGGGTCCCAGCTCGAGATTCATGTTTTTTTGTGATCCGGTATTGCAATAAAAATTTAATTAATTACCCGATAAAAATTCCATGATTATAAGAGACTCAAAGCAAAATCGCTCACGTCACTGGGACCTTCACCTACTGTGAAACATAAAGGAACATGTATCAATTAAAGGTATTTTATCCGATTCGATTGTCACCATATCTTCAGATCCCAACAACAACAATATTGTTTTAAATGCCGCTTCAGTTATCAGAATCGAGTAATTGCCCAAAAATAATACTAACTACAGTCAACTATAGTTTTAAATTTCCCAAAAACCCAGGGGGGGGGGGGGCAGGAAAAAATTTGCATACACAACGCTGAATTTTGTTTTTGCAGCACTTTGGACCCCCCACCCCCCCCACCCTCTTTGTGCAAAAAAAATATTTTTTTTCCACTCATGGTTTTGGGACCCCCCCCCCCCTTTCCAGTCACATTTGAATGAAATTTTACAAGCTGGAGAGCCATTATAGGAAAAAACATCAGGGTGTAGAATATCCAGTGAAGGTGGCTGATGTTGAGAAACAGAGAATGGTTAAATTAGAATGAACATATATAATAATTATCAGTCATTCATAATTTGACCATTATGTTTTTTCAAGCATCATCCAACTTTGGTGTACTTTCGCCACCAGTTAAACTCAAATACTAATAAATTATAACTATGAGCACAAGCAATACACTCATGAGATTAAAAACATTTATCATGAAAAACTCAACACAACCAGCTGACACAACCAGTGAAACAACTTAAAAAATATATTTTATCTAATTATTTATTCCAGACTTTGCACTGGACTTTGTGTAATGTGCATTTATCCATGAAATGCACTCGTGTTTACTTTATATATTTTTAAAAGTTGCTAGTTAAATTGAAGTTGTAAACACACAACACACCAGCTGAACACACCGGAAAATTATATGCTGCCCAGGTTGAGATGGGGTTTTCTAGATAAATGTTTTAAATCTCATATGAGTGTATTGCTTGTGCTCAGACAGTTCAGCTCTTTTTGTTATGCAGTATTTCATAAAGTGTATGTCCTATATATTTCCATTGGAAGTGTGTCCTTATAAGTGTTTTGACTGGTGGTATTAATATAGTTTCCTATGAACGATCCACTCCGATCTTATTGGATTTAATGGAGGCAGATGTAGCAGTGTCTTTCTATGCAAAATGTATCAGATATATTCATTTTCATTTTATCATCGATGTCGTTCAACTAACATTTCTAAATTGAATTTTGAAAAACGTTGAAGCTGATTGAAGAATTATTTAAGTTACTTTAAACTCAGGAGAAGTTTCAATTATCGTTGTGCAACGTGACTTACAAAATCTTTATCTAATCTGGATTAAGAAATGAACGAGTTTAACAAGAAACTTTGGTTACACTTTCAAAATTACCCAAGTATTTCAGACTAGACACTTATCAAACTGTTTCTTGCCTGTTTTACAATATGCAGTGTACGTGGTTAGATGGATCATTGTAATATTAACAATAGCTAAATGGTTGTAGAATGGCGCATATAAATAAATAATATCTCATTATTTCACAAGTGAAAGACAGTCATGTTTTACTAAGAAAATGCTATTGAGACTGATAGAGATCCATGTGAATGTCTGTTCATTAATAATTGGGTATGTAACACTGTAGCACTTTTGTCTTTTATAGTACCGTATTAGTAACTTTGTGCCAGAAACATGTTTATAGATTAGAGAACAGGCATGTTCTACATTTATTTTACACATTATTTCAGTTTCATATCAGACTTAATTGGAGAGTTGAATTTCAGTTTGATACCACAGATAGTGGTAATGTGATATTTTATTTTACTTACTGAAGTATATGTGGTTTATTTGTCTTTAGAGTTCATTATAATATATTTACATACCAAGTGGTTATCCAACCCAGGTTGGCCAGCGCAGTTAAAAATTTCACGAAGGTTTACTTAGTATTAGAAGGGACCAAATAATCAAAACATTCTGAGGCCAACCTGACCGGGTAGGGTTCTCTATTCCGAAGGTTCACTAATACGAAGGTTCACTAATCCGAAGGTTCACTATTCCGAAGGTTCGCTATTCCGAAGGTTCACTATTCCGAAGGTTCGCTATTCCGAAGGTTTTCTATTATGGGCGTTTTTAGCCAGAAATGAATCAAAATTTGCACCCCCGTACATTTATACACCCCAGTCTAATTCCAATTTGTCCCAGATGTCGGTTATTAATAGCAAGAAGACAGTATCAGTTTATGATTTATTATAGAAAGTTGAAAACACAATGACTGAAATAAACTACAAGCTAGAGATGTATTCTACCCGAACTGGCAATCTGTACTTGAATAAACATCAACATTAAAATCAATACAAAGTCAGAATTGCAGTTAGGTCCATTCAGCTGTATTCTGCTATACAGTAAGTTATAGCGCTCCAGTGTTGATTGACCGTAAGAGCCCCACTGTTGTAGTCCGCCTTTAGCTGGCGTACTCTAGCCTCTAAGATTCTGTACTTCCTCCGTCGTCGTGGTGCTCGTTCCCCGCGGTCTGCCGCATCGCCATCGTTTTCTACGTTCGCCTGCATGTCTTTGAGGTGTCTCATAAACACCCAGAAGTTAGGGTGACGCTCCGACACAGCTTTATTCCATCTATGGTGAAATGCTGAAAACACGAAAGGCAATCATTTAGCATTGTCTGATGTTGGTGTCATGCGTGGCTTTTCGAAATAGTATTAATCCGCATGAATCAATGTAAAGACGCGCGTTAATTATGTTGGAGCGATGCCAAGTGATATACAAGAAGCACGTCCCTATTATAACTAGTGACAGATAACTACATATATAATGTTTTTTTAAATGATATAATAGGGGTTTCATGTGATATGGAACAACAATTAATGTGTGTGGAGTATGTCTTCTGTAAACGCCCAGGTTAGCAGGTTATCTTAAAGTCAAATTTAATAATTTAATATAAATTTAATTTATGGCTGCAGTTAAGTTACGAATTTTTATGTACAGGACGTAATTAAATTACTTTGCTGAAAGTGGATTGGGCACAACATCGTGTAAAACAGTATGTTAAGACATTCCCTGACTTTATACAATCAAATTAATGAGTATCTGGGACTATAATGCATATAACATAATTTGCATATGATACATTTGCCTGAAAACTATATAAAAATATCTCAATGATGAGCATTCTAATTTTGCATTCTGGCTTATCTGCCATCTGTGACATATTATTTTCACCTGTTATTTCGAACTATCTATATAATTGAAATATGGCGACCTTATTCTACGAAGCAGAGAATATAGAAACAACTACAACATTTGAGTTGAGTCTCGCTTTCATAGAAACTTAAATCAGCCATTTCTATAAAATAAATGTAACGTATATACAACGCACATACATACGTTTTCAATTAACCATACAACAGTGTCGTATTCTTCCTTCATATGTTACATTATTATGTATTACATGTTTATTTATTTATCTGTATTATTTATCTCGTTTATTGAATATATTCATATTATATTTGTTCATTTGTATATTTAATTTTATATTATTTATTAATTATCATTATGGCGATATACACCAATCACTGACCAATGCCAAACACATATTGTTAACGTCAACTTATAAGTGTGTGCCTACCTTCAACATTGTTGTTAGTTCTGTTGTCCATGTCTCGTTGGTAGACATTCCATATTGCTGGAGGGTAGGCGCCATCTAAGTAATTGTCCCGGAAGTAATGTATGAACTGGCGGACAGCTGTGAATCGCATCTTGATTCGCAAAGCATGTAGACTTGTAGTCAATATTCGAAAGTTGGCCCGCACAAGCGCTACAGGAAGGAAGCCAATGGACATTATCTTCCGAATGAACCGTCGCAATTCCTCGTCGTCACGATATGCTGTTGCGATACACAAGTCCTGTACGTGGCGCCATAGGCTCTGTGTGAGGTGAAAATAACATGTCATCAGCTCCGTATGTCTGAGTTCTGTTTCCACTGCGTTGATTATCGATAGCTCGAAGTCAGATATAACTCTGGTCGGCATCCATGCGCGCCCAGTCTCCCTTCGGACAGCCCGCTTCACCGACTGCAAGACATATCGATCTGTAGTGACCAGTAGTCTTTCCAGTCAACAGTCCCATTACAAGTGGCATAACCTTACGCCTGTACGTACCATGGATGGTAAGTACTTGAGTGTATGGAGCAGGACAAGTCTTGAAAGTCCCATCAATATAAATTTCACGACATTGTGAAAGACGATTCAAGTTTTCAGGTGTGGAGAAGAGTATAACACCCCAATCATTGAGCCATAACGAACTCCTCTCCGGACCACGTTTCCCTCCATTCTCAACCAAATTAACATCTTCCACATCTTGAGGGATCTCCGGAAAATGTTGTCGTCGTGCTCTGGCCATCATTGAACGAACTTTATCAAATGTCGGTAGCATTTCTCTGTCACCTCCTCCTTGTCGCCTATTCCTTGCAATTGCGTCATCGTAAACCCGCTTTATAGGAGCACACGGGTTTTGTTGCAGGTCGTTGGACAGCTTGGTTTTAAACTTGGACGCTGCTGCTATATCCTGATCTTCTTCGTGGTTAAGCTCTTGTTCATCCAACACTCTGATGATTGCATTTGGATCTACCAAATCGAAGATGTTCGTTTTAAACGCAGCTCTGCATGACTCCCGCCAGCATCTCCAATGAATTGCTGTTTTTGATACTTTATTTTTCTGATATTTAAAATTATTATACATGAGGACCTTTCCTCTTCGGCGGTCTCCGTTGCAAACATACACCATCCTCGTATTATGGGGGTACTAGCGTTTATGACTCGTATGCGGGCCACGTGACGTAAATAGGTATTGAGATATAACGTCATACGTCATATGGAAACACAGCAATTTATGTGCATTTTTGTTAACGTGTGTTATCATAATCGATTGAACTTATACATTTGGGACATTATATTAATCAAAATAACTCCTATGTAAATCATTTATAAATCAGATGATTTATTGAAGTTATGTCTACGTAAAATAACACTTCCTGAAACGACATATGTCGTTCTACTCGCCAAAATGTTAAATCTCAAGGAAACCCACGAAAACAAAAATGACATTTATTTTTTTAATGTTTTAAGTTATTTCCTTCATAAAAAGAGTCTTCGTGCTAAAGAACCCTCTCAATACTTTAGAATATAGAATTAACTTTTAAAATAACAAAAACCTTCGGAATAGCGAACCTTCGGAGTAGTGAACCTTCGGATTAGTGACCCTTCTGATTAGTGAACCTTCGGATTAGTGAACCTTCGGAATAGCGAACCTTCGGAATAGAGACATGTTCCCACCTGACCACAGATAACTGTACCTAGTATCTTGTGTGTACACTACAGGTGTTATTTAGATCATAACACATCAAAACAATCATTATATAGGCTAAACAGCTTGTAATTAGGTCAAAAAAGGGCAAAAGGAAAAAAATTGCAAGCACCAGAAAACACCGGAAAAAAACGTGTTTTCAGGAGCTGCGACCCCCCCCCCCACCCCCGGCCTTGTGTCGGAATTATTTTGCACGACCCCCCCCCCCCCCTGAAAAACCAGTTATTTATCAACATTTTGTTCAACGAAATTTTGACGGTTTGTCAAATATCTTACACAAAAAAGACACTTGATGTTAGAGTTATCCATCTTCATCCGCAATTTGGTCCGAGACGGTCTTCTCGTCGACTGTTTACTGGGACACTAGATATTATCGGTGGTGAAAAATAATTGATTTCAAAAATCGATATCTGATCACTCTGAGCTTTGATGGGTGGGTT
The DNA here is from genome assembly GCA_032622095.1 of Siphonodentalium dalli. Lineage (NCBI taxonomy): Eukaryota > Metazoa > Mollusca > Scaphopoda > Gadilida > Siphonodentaliidae > Siphonodentalium > Siphonodentalium dalli. Next base: position 176,369,036 of record CP136062.1, read on the forward strand.
CCTGGACTCGAATCAAATATGTTTTACCCCCGGAGCCATGGAAATTTTAATTTTCGAGCGTTAATTCGGATTGAGTACCATAACAAATATATCACATGCACTGTTTTTCAATGTTATAAACTTCTCTGTCAGAAAATCAACAAGTTTCCAGGGTTTGAACTGGTGGATGAGTATTATACGGGCGCAGTATATATGCATGCATGGTGTACTTTGTGGCGCATTGTTACACATATTGCATGCTCGTGCACTTCAACTTCAGATTTTGCTTTTTTATATCTTATCTCATCAAACTGGTCACATCAACAATGCAGCTACTTGCGCAATATCTGAGATCTGTTAAAATCGGAAATTGGATAGTCATCTGCAGCAGAAGATATCGCGCTGAAATCATAGTAACTGACTGACAGAATCAGAATCAAAGTGGATCGACCTCAGATAAACGCGACAAGTTGATCGTCTGAAGAACATTGAACATTTTAGCTGGATGGCATGCAATCATATTTCACTTCTTTGCAGGGAGTTTTAATTAGTTTCATCTGAGAATAATAGAGAGTTCATTATCAAAGGACGCGATATCTGACATGCTATAGCTGCCATTGATTAGTGCTAAATTTATTGCATGTCGCGTGAGATAATGGCATCATAGCACCCAGATTGCATTCCCATATAAATTATTCATATTTGGTGCCAGGACTTCTGCACTTGTTTCTCAAAGAAGCTTCTGAATAGAAACCATAAACCCCTTTTCACTAACACGGTAGTTCTTGACAACTATTTCTTAATTTTGCTTACCCCAATGCCACTAAACCATGAACCATGTTTTCATATACTATTACAATGTCATGTTTGAGTGACTGCAGGGACATAGCGACAGGTGTGGGGTTTGAGTCTCTAACCACCCCCCCCACCCAATAATTTTGGTAAAAAATTTCCACAGTTGGATATTTCATGCCTGACACAACATTAGTTGGAAATTTTACACGTCATATAGGTGAAATTATTTTAATCGTTTAAATTTATTTTCCAACCAGTAATTAGTGGGGAATTTGTTGTTTTTAATGTTTTTATAAAAACAGTAGCATATTTTTCTACCTCTAGCCACGTCCCTGTGATTGGTGCATCGTTTCGTAGTAAAATCAAGAAGCTGATGATGATACGGACTCGGAGAAACCCACCAATATCTTTCACAAGCGATACATACCACGATACCAAACCCTTGATCTGAAGAGAAGCATAATTTTTTAACGGTGGACTCCCACGCATTTTTTTTCAAGCTGTGCCGTCCCTGCTCATTGCAAAGATTGTCATTTTATATCTGATCTCATCAAATTGGTCCCAATGCAGTTGTTTGTGCAGCATCTGGTATCTGTTAAAATCTGAAATTTGATGGCCATCCGCAGAAGAGGATATCGCGCTGAAATCATATTAACTGACAGAATCGGAATCAATGTGGAATGGAATGCACCTCAGATGAACGCGACGTGTTTGTCGGCTGAGAAGAATTGATCATAGAGTTGGGTGTTTTTATTGCGATTTGGGGATGGTCCGTGTGGGATTTGGAAGGGCAGTAGGCCCTCCCCTACAAACCACTTTGGATCACAGGTCCCCAGAACAAAAATTTACCACACCCCCAATAATACTTAATCCTATAGGATTAAGTATTATTGGGGGTGGGGTCAATTTTTTACCACGAAACGTTGACCTATCCTTTACTGGCTGCGAGTGCAGTTGGTGCTCACAGGTCCCCAGAACAAAAATTGACCCCACCCCCAATACTACTTAATCCTATATGATTAAGTATTATTGGGGGGGGTCAATTTTTTTTCTGGGGACCTGTGAGCACCAACTGCACTCGCAGCCAGTAAAGGATAGGTCAACGTTTCGTGGTATAATCCAAACAAACACACAGAGGATAGCGAAGTAGAATCGTGTGTTGAATGTGGTCAGCTAAATTCGCTAGGGAGTTTCAGGTATGTGGGGTATTCACGGAGTTACCGACTACACACATGTACTCATACTGACAGGATTAAGTATCATTGGGGTGGGGTCAATTTTTTTTCTTCTGGGGACCTGTGCTTTGGATATGTTGGGAGGAGTCATGAAATGGTGATACAGTTTAACATGACGATAAAAATGGATCAGAGTAATCTAGGTATATTATTTTTTTGTAATTTGTTTCTTCTTCTTTGCCTTCTTCTTTGTCCTTTCTGATGGTGCTGTTGTTGCTGGTGTTAGGGGTCTGATTGCCACAAGTTGGATTAGTTGAGATTCAGCTTTTGCCGCATTTGCGTTTTCGATCACGTTTTTGTGATTAGCCACCAGTTCGGCTAGTTCCGCCTCTGAGAGGCTGGAGGTTCCCGCTGTTGGTGTTGTTGTTGTTGGCGGAGGTGGAGGTGGAAGACACCGGGTTGTGATGATATTCCGGTGTCTTATATGGTACTCTGTCCATCTCCACCTCGAAGTCTGTGACAGGGACGATCGGTGTGCTGCTTCACTGGCTGTGAAGTCGACGACAGGAAAATCCGATGTGACTTCGGCGTCACTGCTGCTGTGTCGATGACGTTTTGTACAGCGGTCGAGTGGGGGGCGAGGCAAGACGTCTCTAAGCTCGCCCCTTATTCTACCTGGCCCTTCTACCAGCGTCCCTTTTTTCTGTGGGAGGGGGTCTTTCTCTTCTTCCGCCGCCTGTGGTCGGTCTTCCCCGTTCCCCAGGTCCACTGGTCGCTGATGAACTCCAGCGACCGTGTTACGGTCAGCAGAGGGTCATGAAGAGGACCGTGTTGTTGTAACCCGGTATTTAAGAAACAGATCAACGTGGCCACCTGACCTGCTATTATATAGTCTTCAACCCACCAATAGCTAAAACAAGCTATATAATCCAGGATACCAAAACTTTTATGAAAGAGAAGCATAAAGGTTGACTCCCATGCACGCACTTTTTTGCAGTGTCCGCCGTCCCTGCTCACTGTAAAGTTAGACATTTTATATCTGATCTAATCAAACTGGTTCCAATGCAAATGCTTGTGCAATATATGTGATATGTTAAAATCTAAAATTGCATCGTCAACTGCAGCAGACCCCGACCCACTTACTTTAAACACCACATCTGATAGCTATACCCTCAATCAATATACCAAGTACATGTAGTACACTAATAACTCCAACCTATATTGTGTGTATTGTGTATGTATATTATGTCACCTCACATTTATATTATGTATTATGTACACTGTTTGAAATTGAATCGCCTGTTATGTCAAATACGACGAAAGGCGTAATAAACATCTGAATCTGAATCTGAGGATATCGCGCTGAAATCATATTAACTGACAGAAACGGAATTAAAGTGGAATTGACCTCAGATGAACGCGACGTGTTTGTTGGCAAGCCTACCGCACACGATGTTTCTCGTTGCAAGCAACACAATGTTTTTGCGCGACATTGTTGCAGCAGATCAAATTACTTTGATTGTGTTGCATGTTGCAGCCAATAAACATAACGTCATCCAATCACGTGTTGTGGCATGCTAATTTCAGCTCTGGGTTTTCGCCAAACTTGATCGAAGCGGAGATTTAAAAAATATAGGCCTTGTCTGAGAATACAAAACATATTTTAATTCATTATTGAAAAAGCTTATGCTACCCAAATAGTCTACAAGTACGTAATAAACTTATGTTGTACGAGCGATGTTTGAGATAATAAACTACACTTTTAGTTCCGCAATCTTTCATCTTTGGTAGTTTTTCTGTCAACATATTGTTATTTTGTTTTGCAATTTTAGCCACACGATGTACATTAAGTTGCATCATACTAGAATTTCGAATTCGATAAATTTATTCAACCGCTTGGTTGTCAGCTATATTATAATTAATGATATACATTGCAAAGAACTATACACAGGTTGCAATACAGATAACATTATTTCAAGTGGATTATGAGATAATTTTGCCAACATTAACGTCGACATTTTGTTGACTGGTGCGTCGTATGCGTCGAATAGCAACAATGTTGCGCAACAAACACATGTCTTGGCACACGCTGCAACAATGTTGCGCAACATTGTTGCAGCGTGTGCGATCGGCTTTAAATGACTGATCATTTGAGTTGGGTGGCAATGATGTCTCCCTTCTTAAAGTGGAGTTTTAATTATAAATCCGTTTGAGAATAATTAAGAGGTCATTATCAAAGGATGTGATATCTGATATGCTGGCGGTGGTTAATCAGTTCTAAATTTATTGCATGTCGCGTGAGAAAATGGTATCATTGCACCACGAACGCATTCCCATATAAATTATTCATATTTGGTGTATGGGCTTTCGCATTCGATTCTCGGTGAATCTTTTACGAACTAAAATAGCCATGTTCACTTTATATAACACTGAATTTGTTACTCTAGTCGGTTTTCTGATAAAGTTACCCAGGTTAATCAAAGTTCATGTATATTGATTACCACCATTCATTTGCGTTTATTTTAAATCTCCATGGCCAATATTTATAAATTTATATTTATAAATACGGAAGATCACTTACTGCAAGAGTATATTTCCATCAGCTGCTTTTGAACCCTATCCATATTGTGGATTTGATTAATCTGATTAACTCTATCACAATTTTCCACAACCTGGGTAACTTTATCCCAATTTTCCACATCCTGGTTAAAGGTACGGTTGGCCTTGGCGGTGGGTATCCTGTAAAAATATTTACACCCGTCAAAAACCGCCACAAACAGAAAGAACATCAAAATGTAGACAGACTTTGTCCGTATACAAATAAGAAATATCGCATAAACAGTATGTTATTGTCATCTGTTTGGCCATTGTTATGTAAACAAAAGCATAAAAAGTTACTTTTCTAGTGTTTGTTTATATTATGATGGTAAACATAAAGAGCGTTCTTTGTTGTTGAATTCCTGATATGGAACTAATAAAGAGCGTTTATGCCATTTGTGTGTGATTAGCCAGTAGCATTGTGCTGTCTTCTGTAACACAATCAGGCTCTTGCTTAGGTAAAATATAGTAGGTCTTTGTGATAACATGCTGTTTACGCGATGGTCATGGTATATATGAACGAAACTGTATGCGTTTTAATGTTTTTCTGTTTACGGCGATTGGAACAAATATGAATATTTTCGACAACTAAGTCCTCACTGCCTTTAAGGGTCAGACGCACGTTTTACCAGAATTTCCTGGTATTTCAAATTGGATTTTCTCAAAATCTGCCAGGAATTTCTTTGTGAAATTTAGTACAAGCGATTATTGTGACACAATATTTAAGAACCATCGAAGGAGGCGCCATTTTTGGAAGTGAAATATTCTCTCATACACCAATTCAACATATAATGGTCTGAAATTGGAATGGTATATTCTTCATTTTAAGGATGTTCGGATAATATAAGCAAATCGGCAATGAAACAGTTTATGGAATCCCATTAATAGAGTTTTCCACAGAGGTCACAACCACGCACAGCGGGAGTACTACCCACTGACAATAAGCCACGCCCCGCGCACTGTGATATAAACATATACATTTATAGGTATATATGGTATACGCTAATTCAGGTTTATTGAACATATATAGCTGCAGCTCCCCTACAAACGAACGGTCGAGGAGTACCCATCGGCCGCTATTATACCCAACACAAAGTGAGACAAATGTTGTGGCACCACAACACTAATAGTAGTACGTTTACTATCTGACAATAATTTGGTCGCACATGTACAAACGAGCCTATATATAAGTTTGCTGGTAAGATATTGAATGTTTTAAAAATGTTGCCGGGTTTCATTGCAAAATTAAAGAGCGTTTTTAATTATGAGCTATTGTACTCTTTTTCTGTTCGACGGATGGCTCGTTGGAACCCAACAATTGTGTGTGCATAATTGGGTAAGAAGTATCTAAAAACTTATAAATTGTTCGATTAATTTGATATCGTTTCGTTTAAAGGTACTCAATCCGATAAAACTCCTCTCAATTACTATTTCAATGGCTTTGGGGGTCAAAAATATTTGATTCGAGTCGAGGAAGTCACCCATCAAAGCTCAGATTTGTTAGATATCGATTTTAGAAATCTATTATTTTTCATTATCGGGAATACTTTCTGGCCCAAAACTCAGTCAAAATTGCGTTGTTATTACCTCTTGATTTTAGAGTTATCAATCCTTGTCTGTTTGAATTGTGTTTTGGTGTACACATCTCGCGCAGGTTACGAAACTGACGGCAATTATTAGTACTCATCTCGAGAAACTAAAAAATTTCAAAAATCAATATCTAATAATTCTGAGCTTTGTTTGATGGGTTCCTCGACTCGAATCAAATATTTTTTACCCCCAAAGCCAAAGAAATAGTAATATAAGACCCTCTGGTCGGATTGTTGTTGTTGGGATCTGTTGAGATGGGGACCCTCTCTTCGGATTGAGTACCTTTAAGTGGCGGTTAAATTTGTTGTCAGCAGATACGTACAAATAAGCGAGATCACTGAGTCGAGGCCATATTGGATCCATCCAGCGCCGTTCCGTTTTTATAGTGCTACTGGTAAAAGTTCTGTAGTAGCATTCCATACATGGAGCTTTTGAATATTCATGATTTCCATATTTGGAATGCTACTCCAGAACTCCGGTAGCACAAAAAAACAGAACGGGGCTGGGTGGATCCAATGTGACAAGGCGTATTGCAACTAACCATGGGAAGAACATCTATAGAGCTACGTCGCTCTAAAACGTGTATGGTATTAATTTTAATGATTAAAAAGTAGAGAAAGCAAGTGTGATGAAGTTTTAAAATAAGATATATAACGCAATACGAGTATACCGTTTCCGATTCCGGAATTCCGATAAACTCAAGTTGCTATTTTCGATTGGGACTCAATCATCATGTTCAAAGATTTTTTATGACTTCAATCCGTCCCTCTATGACATGTAATGATCGCACACAGGTATATATACATGTATATAGAGGATTTACAACGAGTCCCCAGTTTATAGCGGAATTTACAAAACGAGTCCAGTAAATTAGGTCTGGACCGAGCCTTTGGCGAGGTCCAGACCAAATTTACTGGACGAGTTTTGTAAATTCCGCAATAAACTGGGGGCGAGTTGTTGATTCTATTTATTACAAGAACTAAAACCTCGAAAAAACATACTTAAATCAGCAAATGGGACGCGAAACTAACATCGGCTTCTATAAGGCATGCGATGATGTTTCACGTAACTATGTGTTGTTTGGCCGCGTAAATAAATAGTCCCAGATAATAAAGATTCTTTGCAGTATTTAATGACACAACTTTTCAAACTCTTCATTCATTAAAGTTTGTTGGAAAAAATATTTGAAGAAATAGTATTTTTGAGACGTAACGTTGTCAAATGTTTAACCTGATTATGGACCTTTTATCCTTCATTAATGTTGAAGAATCATTAATTTGTGGCATTTATCACCGTGGTAAAATGGTCATGCTAATTTGCTGTTATGCTGGTGGGTCCTGTTGATTTAGTTACGATGTTGGTGGGGCTAATACAAAGTACGGTTATCTTTTTAAAACTTTTCGCGAGTTTTGGCTGAACCGATCGATTCGAGGAAACGCCGTATATATGCATGGAACTTTCAAGAACTTATATATGATATAAACCTTAACAATGGAAGCTCTGATTGTTGCAAAACGTTAGGAAGAGACGTATTGACTATGATATTTCTAGAATAACCGTTGCGGCCATTATTCTAAAATATGTTCTTCGATGTTTTATACATGAGGTGTCGGCTTGTCTCTAAATAAAAAAATTATGAAACATACTTGTACCATTTCTTGAACAGCACAATTTTGCCCCACCAAAATCATAGTCAATTCAGTAAGACTCGCCAAAATCTTATATAGCAAATTAGAAGGACCACTCAACCAGGACCACTCAACCAAGACCACTCAACCAGAGTGTTTATATAAATGATATCGATCGGGCGACGATGCAAATATACATTCGCTCTTTACAGCTTGACATCGACGCCATCATACGGAAATCATCACTCTGCCTTATTATTACCGGAGTTATGATGATTCATACATACACTGTCTGTCGTGTCCCTCGAGGGACTTCTTATGCAGATCGTGGTCCCAGCAGTCATTATATATATAGTCTTGTCCATTACGAATTCGTCCTTGTGATGTTGGAGTGGACACCCTAAGGCCTATATTGTTATCAGTCCTGACCAGAATGTAACAGCATCGATAAGATATTCCAACGATGTAGAGTACAGTAATGCCCTAAGTAATAGACTCCATAACCACAGCAGAATTATGGGTAACTTTTCAGGATTTAGTCGGAAATATGGCAACAAGCCATATTTCCGACTAAATCCTGAAAAGTTACCCATAATTATGCTGTGGTTAGCCTGTAACGCGCTCCGCTGCCCGCCCCCTTTTGCGCTGCCCATACACGCCGCTTCTATATACGCGCCTGCTTCACGTTAATGGTAGTATAATAGAGAATATACTACCATTATTGTGAAGCAGGCGCGTATATAGAGGCGGCGTATATGGGCAGCGCAAAAGGGGGGCGGGCAGCGGAGCGCGTTACAGGCCCCTGTGTGGTAAAGTTACAACGAATCTAACGACTGATTCGATCGACTCTGACAATGACCATATATACAGCCTGATACGCGAAACACGGAAACACCTGTTCAAGTTTCTACTATACAAAGGAAGTAATAGTAGATTGTATAACGGTAGGTTTTCATCTCCAAGTATAGGTACAAATACATAGGCCGGATTCTTCATCTCGAGTTTAAACCTCCGATATAAACCTGGTTTAAACCTACATTGACGGTCAAATTAAACCGTGCTCTAATGAAGCGCTTGTGGTCGTTCGCCGTTCGGTGGTCAGTTGATTGGTAAGTCTACTCAGTGAAATTAGCGCATGCAACCGAACTGCACAGTCACACAGCGAATAAAAAGCAGACCGACAGAATGGTTCTCGACTTTCAATAAACGAGAACTCGTGAGCGTTAATTACAACTCGTGTGCTGTATTCATTGAGAAACAAGTGCCGCTAATTCTGAGTTCAAATCAGTCGGGAAACGGTATATCTCTCCAACTGAGTTTCACGCATTCTTCGTCACTTTCTGCGTAATGAATTTACTTAAAAAGTGCTTTAACCGGAATGATAAAACTCCCATCTTAGACACGCCCCCAGTTCCAATTCCAATTCAATTTATTTATATACTCGTCGTCATTTTGACAATATGGAGGCAAATACACAATGTTAAATTTCAAAATATTTTGGATTGTGCATGCGTGCAGTGCATTATAAGAATAAATATACGACAATATAATATGGGATATGTCGTCAGTAATCAGAGGGTTTGGGTAGGTTTGGTATATGGGTTTTGGTATGCATCAGGTGTTCCTCGTTATTGATTGGGCTTTCTTAATAAATATAGCAAGATTTTAATAGTAAGCGTTCGTTTATTACCGCTATTAAATAGGTCGGTTAAGTTTCAATGATTATGTCGACATTATTCACAGTTCTACCCAAATGGACCTGACTGTATAACAATTGACACCCACGGTGCAGCAAAAACGGATTCTTCATCTAAGGTCTAGGGATTGACGTGGTTCATTTGCGTGTTTAAGCTTATAAAACGCACATAATTATCGCAAATGACAACAAATATCGCCATATTATTTACTAGTATGAGCGGTTCTCATATATAGAAAATTCGATAAAAATATGCTCGTTATCTTAACTAATAATAACTATCAAATATTCGCTGTCGATAGAACGCAACGCTTCACATTAGCAAGTACAGTACGAATGTTTAGCTCGACGACATAGAAACACTGCTGCTAAACTTGGTCTGACTGGACCTGGTTTAGTGAACCTTCAGACGACCACGATTCAATCGTAAGTGGAAGGATTTTCGTCGTAGGAAGTAACAGGAAGATGGAGTGCGCATGCTCACGTCTAAATCGTAGAACAAAAAATAATATCAGACAGTGTTTGATTTTAGATGCGATATCGTGGCGTATCCTTGGTTACATCCACTTGCGACGTAATCGCATGTATGTAAAAATCGTAGCTGGAAAATGGTCGTATACATAGGGTAGTCAATCACATGCTTTAGAACAACCTACGATAGAATAATGCACGTCACATCGCAATCGTCTGAACAAACTATCCACGATCTCGTCGGGCCCGATCCCTCCACTTACGATGTGTATCGTGGTCGTCTGAAGGTACACTTAAACTGGAAATGCATGCGTCATAAAGACGTGTGATCTCGTGTTTAAGCTATGGTCTTAGCTGTCAAACGGTGGTTTAAACCTATAGAGGTTTACGTAGTCTTACACTGGAGACGAAGAATAAGACGTGAGTGAATGGACATTGCTTTGTCGTTTGCCATTGTTTTTTTATGATTCTTCTGTCTGTGGATTGGCGAGCGTTCATTGCCCCGTTTTGAATAGACTGGTTTACACCCCACAAACCTGCCTGTAAATTCTTAGAACATTTATCCAATTAATGCTGTATGCATGGCGTTCCGTTGGATTCAAATGTGAAAGTTGCTGGCTCCCACCTAGAAGTCACCAGGAAGTTTGGTGATGAGGGATGTGACCTGTAGGGTATGCCGAAATAAATTGTCGACAGACGCATGGGTGACGGACGCCAACCCATGGCAATAGCTCAAACTTGACTTCGTCAAATTGAGCTAATAAAGTAGCCGATTTTGGAAAATATAGTCAGCAACGAGGCAATTTCATACATAGGTAAACGAACACGGAACAGTATTTTAAGGAGATGACATAAGTATCTCTAGTTATTTTATGAACACGCTGGTATCCCCATTTATGCCGAACTAAACGTTTTCTCTAATATTTCTCGAAATGTATTCCAATCTAAATATTGTTTCCTTTTGAAACTTTGATAAAAATGCTCAAGAAAACAACCACGTATGTGGGCACAAATGAGACACCAACGGTCATATGTCATATGGAATTACCTCGTCTTCGTATATTTTTCAAAAGCGGCCATTTTGATTTCAACTTGAGACCACACAATTTTTACTGTGAGAATAATTTATATATTATATATCTGGAAATAATTCATTTACCACTATTTAATACTGATGGACGGAGTCATATATATACTCTGTATATATGTTGTCATATGGCATTAAAATCCAAGAAATAGTCGGTATGAACGGTCCTTTTTCGATTGTATATAAACTCTGGTTTAGGGTCATAGCCAAACAACTCAAAGTCATTAGCATATATTTTCTGTAACTTGTCAAGATCGGTAGTTGGAACAGTAGAATACGCTTGAATCAAGGCCTCTTGTCTATTCATTTTATTCTGCAATCTTTCCTCTTGAGTATAACCTTGATTCAGATGTTCTGCAACTTTCAGAAATAAATTAAGGTTGACACTTTTAGACTGGTTCTCGCGTAGTGGAAACCGTTCCTGTCGGGATAGTAACCCCCTTATTTGTAGCTTTCTCCAAACTCGTCTTAAGGCTTCATCGAAACTCATACACTTGGTGATGTCATCTTTCCAAGCAAACACAGAGTGTACAGTGTCAAATAAAGCATCCTTTTCATACGGCTTTGTCATATTTCCAATATAAGGCACATAGTTATGTAAACCTACTTTGTGTAACGTATACTCTGCATCATGTCCAAAATTTTCCATCTTCCCGACGAATGAATAGTTAAATTTGCACGGTTTACAAGTATCGTGAATTGGAATAAAATGGAAATCTCTTTTCTTTTGAGGATAATCGGTTTCCGAAAATATGGCGAACTTCACGAACTCTGCAAATGAAAGGTCGTGCGCACATCTAGGTGTTTTTCCTTTTCGGAACATACTGATAGCTGGCCGCCCAATATAACCCCAATACGTAGGGTTTGGAGCATACACTTTGTCCACATACACTGCGAATAGCCGCGCGTACGGCTCGCGAACCCACATAATATTTCTACCCTGACTGGTGTTTTTTAATTTCGGAACATCTTCGTAAACGAATGAGTTCAGCTGAGCCATGCTGACGTCGAACGGGTCTGACGACTTTACGTCATGTGTTTCCATGTATATGATTCTTGACCAGAACGTGGACGCTATTTTCGCGACTTTACAGAACATAATATTTGAGTCGTGTGCATGCATCTGTGATTTTACAGCCTCGCTCACGGGCGATTTACCGGCGAACATTTTGGAATTTTCACGACACAGATTCCTAATATGTTCTGCACGTTGTTCCATTTCGTCAAAATGTGTAGCCGCCGGAAGTTTCACTTTGGTGTTGGCAGGATTGTTGACGTTAGGTTTCCCGTTATGGAAAACATTCTAGAAAAAAAGAAGAGAAATTCATATATAATCAGTGAGGGGGAGGGGGGGTACAGAACCAATAACAATGATTACAATCAATAATGATGAACGCCTGAGGCATTCCAAAAACCGTCTACCAAACCTACCCAAACCCTGTACCAAACCGACCCAAACCCTATGATTACTGACCACATAATCCATATTATATTGTAACCTTGTGTATATTCCACTATCTATGTCAAAATGACGACGAGTTTGTCATTAAATTGAATTGAATTGAAGTTACCGTCTATGCATGGGTGAAGTGAACTCTTTCACAATTTTCCAAAACTAATTCAGCTCGTACCCCGAGACACTGATTTTACAATTCAATAGAATATAACTCTTATACAATATTCTTAACAAAAAAAAAGTAATGGAACTCGTACCCAGAGTCACTGATTTTACAATTTCGTATTGACTAACTGTTGCACAGTTGTTTTTAATACTAAGTCAACTCGGTGTCACTGATTTTATAATTTCATGTTATTGGAGTACACACACGGATTAGATAGCCATCCTTGGATTAAATATATTAGGGACTTGTGTGGCGAAGACGATGTATCATATATATGGTATAACCAGCTGATAGATGCAGCTAGCATGCGGTGTGCCAAGGTCACTATTAGAAAGAATCTTGAGAGTAAATTTGTAAGCGAATGGCGAAGTGAAATATCAACCATGGAAACGTGTAGAACATATCGAATCATTAAGCACGATTAACGTGTAGAACATATCCAATCATTAAGCACGATTAACGTGTAGAACATATCGAATCATTAAACGTGTAGAACATATCGAATCATTAAACGTGTAGAACATATCGAATCATTAAGTGTAGAACATATCGAATCATTAAACGTGTAGAACATATCGAATCATTAAGTGTAGAACATATCGAATCATTAAGTGTAGAACATATCGAATCATTAAGCACGATTTTGGAATTGAAAAATATCTTTCAGTGCTAAATTATAGAAATCTTTGATTATACTGTCAAAATTTAGGTGCACTAATAATTATCTTCCCGTAGAAACTGGGTCTTGGTCTAAGTCTAAGAAACCTATTGAAGAGAGGGTCTGCACATACTGCACTCGCTGTTCAATAGGGGACGAATACCATTTGATCATGGAATGCACCAGAGTTAGCTCTTTAAGAAACAGATTTCTACCCCTCCACCTCACTGAGAAAATAAAGGTTTGTAACTTCTGCTCAATTCTGAACACAACTGTGCACATGCACAAGTTGTGTGGGTTTTTAAGATATGCCCAACATGTTGCATAGTTCACTCCTTGTCGATGGTATACCTCACATGAATGGACTTTGCAACCATTGTCATACTATATTATTCGGATCACCGCTGCGCCACCTTACCTTACCATCTCTAGACAAACATGTGACGACGGCAAATGTTTAAGATAACTTTATTAAATTTCAATGTTATACTTACCATTTTATTTGTTACACCATAGTGCTATTTATTATATATTGATTTGTTCGTGTATTACATATGTAATTAGAACAACAATAAAGAATCTTGAATCTTGATAGACCGATTTTGATATAATGAGCCATCGCGTACCCTGGTGTACAAACGTGTTTTAAAGGTGTCGTGTCAATATAAGGTGGACATATGAGTTTGTAGTTTAAATGAATGAATATATTTATTGTCAAACTCGCTGCAAGTTAATGCAGAACATTAGAGCAAAGACATATATACATATTTACAGGAAGGGTGAATTGTAGGATCACCTCAACAAAAATAAACAAATACATACTTTCACGTGTATATTCCCACTAGCATGTTTACATAGGTTATACATTATATCAATCTAACGTCATATACGAAGATCATATATGTAACAGTTTTATCTAATCATAAAGCCAATATTCTTACGTTATAAGTTTATACGTCTAAAATTATTAATTTTGAGACATGTTATCAATGTTTTCATCCACGACGCGAAAGCCTAACTTAATGAATATACAAAGTCTTCTCAACACACTGATATTCTGAATGGTCAGTAGTCTATAAAACTTTTCTTGGCTCGGGTATTGCCAATAGTATGTGGGCAGATATTTTTCTCTCAGATCTTGTAAACGCTTGCAGAAAATAACAAAGTGGTATTCGTTGCCAACCCCATTACCACATATGTTACAGATTCGATCATTCATCTCCTCACGCTTCCATCTACCTCGCTCTATTGGTAGGTTATGGTTGCTTGTTCGGAGTTTTAACAGATATTTAGCCAATCCAAACGATATTTCAGATATATAGGAGTCAAATTTAGGCATATCCCTTACGTGACTATAAAATTCACCTCTTGATGATTTTCCCATGTCACCACGCCATTTCTGAATGTGCTGATCAATAAGAACTCTCTCAACTCGCTTGCGCTGTGCAAGTGTCAATGGGGATTGACGCAGCCAGAGATCGGCGCATCCTGTCAACTGAAGTATTGATTGGATTTCTGAAACCCAACGCAGTCGCTTACCCCTAGTTATATCGGTACCATCCACAGCAAGTGCGAGTTGGTATATCTTGTTGGCTACCGACGTTTCATCAGAAATAAGTTTTGACCAGTAAACCAACATTCGCATTTTGGTTTTTATAACAATTGGTATGTGTCCCGTTTCTCCATATAATATATAGTTGGGGGTACTTGTTTTCAAACGCAGAATATATTTTAAAAAGTGGGAACTTATCTTTTCTAGATTACACATGTTTTCAAAGCCCCAGACTTCGCATCCATACATGCATGTTGGTTCCACAATTGACTTAAATAGATATATGAGCGTTCCCTTTGAAAGTTCCATATTACTAACTTTATATTTCAGCGCATACATAGCTTTAGTACCTATCTCCGACAGCCTCTTAATTGCTTTACAAAAACGTCCATTATAAAAAAACGTTATTCCCAAATATGAAAACGTTTCAACCACGTCAAGGTAAACGTCTTCATATTTGAAATCTGGCCATTTGCGTGGTTTCTTCTGGCAAAATATCATAACTTTAGTTTTAATTTTGTTTACTCTCAAATTCCACGCGTCTGTGTAGTCACTAAAAGCATTCAAAGCGCGTTGAAGACCCTCTGCGCTGTCTGAGAAAATTACAGTATCATCTGCGTATAACAGTACCATAATTTTTAAGTATGAACCAAATTTATCAAAAAAGGTCGAGTTCACAAGTTTCAACTCCTCTATTGCGCAGTCAGAAAAAAACGATTCGATATCATTTATAAATAGAGAAAATAAGAAAGGTGAAATGTTTTCACCTTGCCTTACCCCTGAATCACATGCAAAGAATTCTGATCTCTTATTTCCTTGTACAACACATGACTTGATGCAGCAATACATATTTCGTATCACGTTTAGCACTTTGCCATTACGGTTATTTTGAATCATTTTTAGCCATAAACCGTTTCGCCAGACAGTGTCAAAAGCTTTCTTTAAATCAACAAAAGTGCAATATAGTTTCCTCCCACTCGATAAGTACAAGTCAATCAGTGTGTGCAAGATAAATAAATTATCCACGGTTGAGTGATTACGACGAAACCCAGCCTGGAAATCGCTAATGATATTTTCACGATCGGATATTGCATTCAGCCTATTGTTTAAAATAGCAGTAAATAGTTTTCCAATACAGCTGACAAGTGTGATACCTCTGTAATTATCTGGATCGCGTTTACTGCCTTTCCCTTTGTACAGGGGAAGAATTTGACCCGTCGCCCACTGTTCTGGAAATTCACCGGTATCGAGAATTGCATTGAACAAAAGGGCGTAAATGGGAATCATGAAGTCGCTTATACATTCAATGTATTCGTTAATAACATAATCTACACCAGGGGATTTGCCGTTTTTTAGTTTCCCAATCGCAGTTCTAATTTCTTCCACGCTAATTGGGCCATTTAGTTCTAGATCAAAAGGCGAGCTGGAATGGCACTCAAGATTTTGCACTTGAA
Organism: Siphonodentalium dalli; assembly: GCA_032622095.1. Classification (NCBI taxonomy): domain Eukaryota; kingdom Metazoa; phylum Mollusca; class Scaphopoda; order Gadilida; family Siphonodentaliidae; genus Siphonodentalium; species Siphonodentalium dalli. The sequence continues at coordinate 176,385,341 of CP136062.1, forward strand.
CGTTAAAATTCGTGTCAACTTCACTGTGTGGATTTGTGTTCAACTTCCGAAAATGATCAAAGAAGTCATGTAGCGTTGCATCTTGTTTACCGAGAGCATGGTCTGGATTTTCTGATTTGTGAAACCAATCTAATTTTTTCCAAAATTCTTTAGGATTTTTTGACACACGCTCTAACTCACTAGATCTCACTCTAATCGATTCTCTGCGTTTACGGTCCATGATATCGCGATAAGATTTAGCGTCCTGGCTCATTTGCAGCTTGTATCCTGGTGATTTAGTTTTATTGTACAATACTCGTGACTTGTTAAATTTGCGACGAGCTGCTTTACAGTCATTGTCAAACCATACATGTTTTGATACTACCGTTTTATTTTCACTAGTTTTAATCGTTGATTTCCCAAATGTTATTTCCCCGGCGCGAGTGAACGCTTTGCCGAGTGATTCACAAGCTCCATTTATATCTTCGCGACAAGAGCTTGAATTCAATGCGGATATAGGATACAAAGCCCCATTGGATACTTCGTTAATTAAGCAATCGTGAAAGTTGTCTGCTTTATCATCCCTCCACATCTTTGGCCTAGCTGTGAGAGGAATGCCGTTTACAGGGACGTTTACATTAATATCACTTTCACTAAATTGCCCAAGATGCATTTTCATGTGAATTGGTTTATGCACATCTGAATATAGACACGAGAATTCTAAAATCTCAAATTCACGAACAGACTCTACAATATTTTCACTGCCAATTACATAGTCGACTACACTTGTATCTCGACATGTGCATTTACCGATTCCATTGTCAGCCCCTGTGCGGCCATTAAATATTAGTAGGTCCGTATTCTGACATAAGTTAAGTAACTTTAATCCACTAGAGTTTGCCCTACCCTTATCTTCGGTTGCCCTCGTGTCGCACTCGTTAGCCAATTGCCCGCGCTCAGGGATGTTTCTATGTATACCCAATAAATGTTCTGATTCATCGCGAGTTAAAGGGTTAATAAAATCGGGAAGGTTTGATGTTCGAGCGTTAAAATCACCAAGAATGAGGACCGGCTCATTGTTTTGTCGCAAATAACGAATATCGGATTCTAATTCGTCTTTCCAATTATCATTGTAATATTTCGTACTAATCGAAGGAATATACACTGCTCCCAAAAGTATACTTTTGCTATTTGGAAATTTCGTATTCGGCGGAACCATTAGCCGTGCCCATATAACGTTACCACATTCAGTTTCACAAAGTGTTACTTGATCAGCAATGGCATTTTTAACAGCCAACATTATTCCACCAGAACTTTTAAAGGTCTTAGTTTTTCGGACACTAAATCCGATAACCGTGAACCCCTCTATTTTGGGAACAGCACCCACCGGCGTGTTTGTTTCTCCCAGGCATAAAATATGATAATCATTTATCAACGATCGAAATTCTGGGTATCTCAGTCGCTTTGCTAACCCTCCGACGTTAAGTGTGAGAATAGCTAGGGTACAATCATTACTTTGTTCATCGACCGTATTGTCCATATACAAGGAAATGTTATCAACTGGCTTCTCAAGGTAAAGATTGCTTATACCATCAAGGTTATCATAATGCGCAGTTGCCTCATTGGTATTTATATGCTGAAATGGATACTCACCTGTTGTACAATGACAATGCTTAAATGTACTATGAGAACTAACATAACATCGACAAGACAAAGAGTGCACACTGTCAACACTCACAACATCATCATTTACATGCAAGTCAGACCGAGAGTTGCTATTGACTAAATTTCGTGATGTAAACATTGTGCCATCATTTAATTGATTTTCGCCATGGAATTCTGTTTTCTTATTTACATGTATATTCACCAGTTGCATCGTAGTATCAAATGTGTAACCAGTATCGATGTGTGTTGGATACATGATGTTACGAGTTCGACTAAGCTGGAAGTTTCGAGCTGACTTATCATATGGTACGGGTTGACCCTTCGATGCTACGAGTTGGGCAGGGCACGGAATGACTTACACCGCGGACGCTCGGACTTTCGAACATTGTGTAATGTAATCAACTGTAACTTTGTGAGTGACACAGAACAAATGACCAATGCTTATTATACTCTGCTAAAGCACAATTAATATTAGGATTGTTACATTATAATATAATCTTCAGGCTTCATATTACAGGCAAATTAAAGACATACTTTTGACTCATTAAGTTCAGCGAATAATATCAATTAATTAATATCCAAACACTATCTCCACTGGTGTTGACTCATTGAGTTCAGCGAATAATATCAATTAATTAATATCCAAACACTATCTCCACTGGCATAATGTAGAAATCTACTAAGATTGTCGAAAATGCAAGCCACATGGATTGTATGTGCTACTTTATACGGGACAATTATTGGGTGATAATCATACGGCCCTGTTTTCTGACTATTTGGAAATACAATATGTGAAAATAAAAAAAATTGGAATGATTAGTTGCTATTCCATTCTCAACACCTCGGGGTAGTGTTGTTTAAGTATCGATACGCCGTCTTGTTTCGGATGTTAATATCAGAATATAGGTCAATGAAAACAAATACTTATATAGTATGTATGTGTATGGTCGTAAGTACTTTAAAGGTAATCCGATTCGATGGTCCCCATATAATCAGATTCCAACAACAACAACAATAACAATAGCAACAAAAAAATTTGTATAAATGCCACTTCAGTTATCAGAATCAATTAATTGCCCAAAAAATAATGCTAACCACTGTCAACTATAGTATAAAACTGCCCGAAACGTGTTATTTATCAACAATGTTGATCGACGAAATTTGGCCATATTTTCAACAGAAAGCCTCTTGATAAATAGATAGTAATTGAGGGGGTGCTTAATCGTATTGTGTATCTTTAAATGCACCGGATGCCTTCTCGTTGTTATTTATGTTAAAATAGTCACACCCATTAAAATCGCCATAAACAGAAAGAATAATATTAAACTATAGACAGACTTTATTCTCATTCTCATAAAAAGTATGTTATTGTCAAGTTCGTGTGGTGTGTTATGTAAACAAAAGCCAAATTATGTTACTGTCCATTACGTAAAGAGTGAACTATAAGCAAAACACTCAACGCCGGTGAGACCCCTCCGATGAACTGTCATAATGTTGTTTGCAACATACCGATATAGCGCTCGCTTAATCCTCGTCACTCAAGATATACGGTGTTGAATGGGTCACCGTGAATCGCCACGGTATTGAGTGTTACAATCTTTACGTATTGTATATAAACAAGCGCTCGTCTCACACAAAGTGTGTTTTGTGGATAATATCGCATGTATACAATCATAATACCATACCATTAGTATGTTCTTGGGGAATTTTTCATAATTTGATAACTTTTATTTCTAAATTACAACCTAGAACCAAGACCATTCGTGCCGTTAGGCAACTTCAACTTAACTGGCGATCAGACGGTACCGGAATATTACTAACCCACTTGCACGTATTGTGTTATTCTTTTCACGTTCATGCACACATAGTGATGCCGTAAATAATGACCAATCGCCCCATTAGCAACAATTAATCAAACAGTTTTAATTACTCTTCATCAAGTTTAGTTATGACAGAATATATGGCTAAATACAACATAATTATACATATTATAGTATGTGCCAAGACCATGCATGATGTTTTTGAAGAAGTGTGTCTATTCTGTGCACGATAATACAATAGTACGTATAGCACATATGTAATTTTATTACACGATCCTACCCTTATTCCATTCAGTAAACCCATTCTATAAATTGTAATATTAAACGGTCGTTTAATAACAGGAAATAGTGTCAGGTGACTTTTGACTTCCGGTTTGTCGTCTGTTAACATTCCGTTCGACACATCTCAAAATACTATGGCTTACAATACTTTTCCAACAAACTATCATGAATGAAGAGTTTGAAAAGTTATGTCATTAAATATACGCCATTAAATGCGCCAACGAGTCTTTATTTATCTGGGACTATTTCTTTACGCGGGCAAACAACGAATAGTTACGTGAAACGTCATCGCATGCCTTATAGAAGCCGATGTTAGTTTCGCGTCCCATTTGTTGATTTAAGTATGTTTTGTCGATGTTTTGAATCATGTAATAAATAGAATCTACAACTCGTCCCCAATTTATAGCGGAAATTACAAAACTCGTCCAGTAAATTAGATCTGAACCTCGCCACAGGCTCGGTCCAGACCTAATTTACTGTACTCGTTTTGTACATTCCGCTATAAACTGGGGACTTGTTGTAGATCCTCTATGTGTTATATGTTTGCTTATAAAATAGCGGGAAATTACCGAAATATAGATCGTCGTATGTATTTCTTCGGAGCTAGTGAATACGATTTCGTTATTTCATTGTAGCTATTGTTGTTTCACTGTAGCGTGTCGGCTTGAAACTAACAACTATAAAGTAAGTCACGAGCTTGAATGATCAGTGCGTGCACACTGTCACTAGCCAATCGAAGATAAGATAAGATAGTTTATTGCAATACACCAGTTCAGGCAGTTGAAAATAACATAATGTACAAGTAAATTAAACATAATACATAATATATGTGCATATAACAGTAAACAAGCCTATAACTATATCCTACATACGATTCTTAATTAAATATAAATTTCCCATAATTTTCATTTCCCCATATTTATATTTGCTCTCCTTTGGAAGAATAACCGGATCATGTTGCACACGGAATTCATAATTACTTTGTCTTCATTTTTCATTATAAAAATGAATTTATCATCATCGTTCATGTTTGTAAAGTGTATGTTATTAGTGCTAGCAACATCAAATAAGTCTTTCCTGAAGTCAGTGTACGCACTGCATGCCATTATGAAATGTTTTTCAGTTTCAACTTTTTTCCCATCACACATGAGACAAATTCTGTCTTTTAATAACGTCTTTGGCTGTGTGTGTCGGCCTTTTTCTACAGCTAATATATGATTGCTAACACGCAGTCGGGTGAACATTTCTCTTGCCGTAGGTGATCGGACGTGTTTGAGGTATGGTTCTATTTCATATTTGTCTTTGAACGTTCTATGTGTGCGTAGTTTATTAGCACCATTCTTTTTGTCGTCATCGAATATATCTTTTTTTAAATGATTTACATAATGACGCCACTTAATCAATCGTTAATTCTCTGTTTGAGTGACAGGCGTCAATTTCAACTTTTGGAATATGAGTTTCCTGTTTGTAAACACTGTATTTACACTCGCTTTTTAATTAAGTAGATATAATAATTTAATTATGAAAGAGCTAATTTAGCAAATTTGAGCATTTATAAGGCGCATATAATAAAAAGAATACCTACAGTTAGTTTTGTTTATATACCTGAATCATCTCATTCCTGTCTGGAAAGAAATATTGAATTTTCACTAGCTGCTTGTAGCCGCTCGTGAAAATTCGATATTTCTTCCAGACACTCATTAGATATTTCGGTATTCAAACAAAAACTGTAGGTATTCTCTATATATTTTAATTCAAAACTGAGGTAGTCACCAGAATTCTGTAGCATATCCCTGTAAATTTCGTGTCCAAAAATTAAAATACATTATCTAAACAAGTCATCAGTATATTGTGTTGCACTTACCTCAATATTCATGTCCACACCTTCATGGTTGTCTGGACCTGGAAAGTAATACAATTCAGTACTTATATATAGTCCATACGTTAGTGTTTTATCTATAAATTTATCCCGAGAACAAGACAACATCAAGAAATAACTAGAATTGATATATTATGGACTTGTTCGGGTGCGCGAAAATGATAAGTTAGTATTCAGGCGCTATGCCAACTGCAGGAATGTAACATTCTACTAACATCGCCGAAAATATCAAGATGTCGACTGTACCATGCACTCCATAGAAAACATCTATGCTCAACTGTAAATATTTATACTTATCGATTCGGGACACAACTATCGGCGATAAACTAACGAAAACGGTTTCGCCATCGAGAGCCACTGCATTTAATTAATACTAGCAGGGTTACCCGGCGTTGCACAGGTTAAAGTGATGTGAAACCCTCTGTGGATATATAGTGGGAATAGAGAATACTCTTTCTCTCAAAGTAGTATACGTATTCTCATAAATTGTATATCAAAATGGCATCACAAAACATGATTATTACACTTGGAATATAAGTAGGGCTCAACTTGTCAGATCGGAGCGATTATAATTTTGTTTATCGCGTTTATTCCCTCCCACAATAAAGAAGTATTTATTTATTTACAACTGCGTATACTTCAGACGTTATAGCATGAAACATGAACATCATAAACACATTAGTTCGAAACAATAAATAACGACAATTACGTTTTACATAGAGATGTATCAATCAATCAATCAATCTAATTTATCACATCTTCATGAAGATACAGATGTCTTAAAGATATGTCCAGATGCTCCTCTGTTCTGGTGCTATATATATACTGGCTAATCATTTTCAGTTTAAAAGAAATGATGGTATGCATGTATATAGCAGCTACATGTGTCCGACACAGCAAGATTTTGAATTGTCTATGAAAGAAATCATCTGTATCGGGCAGATATACCCTTGTCAGAGGATCCTGAAAAGTCATGTGCTACGGACTGCGTTTTCCTATATCACAGAAGTAACCATATTTGACTGCACACTGTGACCACTATTTTTGAACAGGCCTGCACTACATTTCCATAGCTCTTGTCAATTGTAACTGTTTTTGTGGAAACTATATTGAATGAGACAGACTCATATCAATCGTGTTATAATATATACATGAGCCATTCTAATATGCAATCCTCTGACGATTCAAGGTCCCTCAGTTTGAATGAATATATGTAGCTCTTAAATAGATTGATATAAATATACTTTTAATGCTTTCTTCTTTGTATCTGTGTTGCTAGATCATTATAGGAATGCCCTGATTTCCATCCCCATATAAATATGACAGTTGAAAAGATATAATTGTTCAAGTGACTTAATTCGGTCACCAAATTTTGTCGAGATTGTGAAATTGGAATGCCAACCACTCCTCATAACGACATGAAGATGGCCTGGGAGATGACTATATATAACTTTGTTGGATATCGGCGAATTGAACACTCTTATATATGCTAGTGAATCTCCTCTCCCCATCCAATACCGAAACGGCCCCAAATGTGATATAATTAATCATGTCATTAGAGACGAACGTGCATGGATTTGGTGGAATCAGTGCTATTAATATATTTGTATCGACTTTGTTGCAACTCCCCTCATGCATGACTTGAACCGCGCCACTTGTGCCAAATATAAACCACGTCTATTAGACTCATGCATGCATTGTACAATGGAGATGATTATATATAAGTTTGGTGGTATTCGGCAACTGAACAAATTCTTATCATATTTATTACCCCCCCCCCCATCTCTCACACAAACGGCACCAATTTCGCGTCTTCAAATCACACGTTTATATTCCTCGTATCAATAACGTCACTTTAGAAAAGTTTAACCCTGACCATTATCTTACTCGTAAAAAGTTGCCACTGTCAGACCGGCTTGGTGCCATATCGATTGTACCCTTAAAGTTATTTGTATACATATGGCAAACATTTGTTCTCATTAAAATCGAATAATTTCTCAACCAGACTTTTGACTAAGGGCGGTCATGTTGGACGCTATCTTGGATCCTGGATTGTCCCCAAAGCGGATTTTGGATATGTTGTACCAGAGATTATCCCGCGTTGAATGACACCAAGATCGCTTCTTTAACAATTTTTCTGGGTCAACCCCATTTTTGCGTATAACGACCATACTATATTGGTAAGAAAAATTGTCTATTGTCCGACCAAAATATATCTTCAATTTACAGAAGAGACAAAAAACCTCCTAAGTTCGAATCAGCTGGATGTTACGCTAGCACTCCCGGTGTTTTAAAATATTAATGGTGTAACCCGAATAACCTCGGTTCTCGAACTGGAGAAAACAGCGGGCGTTCATAACATTTCACACTAACCTATTGGCATGCATCGACCAAAACCCTACTTGCACATACCATGAAGGTGTTCGATTATATCTTGTGCAAGGGAAATGACAACATGGGGTACATTTAGTATGTTCGACGCCTACAGAGCTATGCCCTTCAATAAAACACACTCAAAATAATTGTTCAAGTGACTTAATGCGGTCATCATTTGTCGAGATTGTGAAATTAGAATGCCAACAACTCCTCATAACGACATGGAGATGGCCTGGGAGATGACTATATATAACTTTGTTGGATATCGGCGAATTGAACACTCTTATAAATGCTAGTGAATCTCCTCTCGCCACCCATGAACCAAACGGCCCCAAATGTGATTTAATAAATAATATTATTAGATACGAACGTGCATGAATTTGGTGGAATCAGTGCTATTAATATATTTGTATCGACTTTTGGTGCAACTCCCCTAATGCATGACTTGAATCGCGCCACTTTTATCATAGATAAACCAGGTATATTAGACTCATGCGTGCTATATATAATGTAGATGATTATATATAAGTTTGGTGGTATTCGGCAACTAAACAAATTCTTATCATATTTATTACCCCCCCCCATCTCTCACACGAACGGCACCAATTTAACGTCTTAAATCACACGTTTATATCCCTCGTATCAACAACGTAACTTTAGAAAAGTTTAACCCTGACCATTATCTTACTCGTAAAAAGTTACCCCTGTCAGACCGCCTTGGTGCCATCTCGATTGTACCCTTAAAGTTATATATAGAACACAGAAAGCTAGATATTCGCAAATATTTTATTCATTGTATCATTTGAGAAGAACGTGTATGAGTTTGATGGTAATTGGCACTAAACATATTTTTTATAAGTTTAATTTGGTTGGACTCTTTATATCATGGATATTATTATTTGTTTGTTTGGTGCTAATAAGCGACTAAACAATTTTTTATCAAATTTAGTGCTCACCCCATCCCACCACATCTCTCACCAAAGCAGCACCAATATGACGTCACGCGATTATATACCTCATATCATGGGTAAGAATGTGTATCAATTTGGTGGCAATTGGCGCTAAAGATAATGTGTATCAATTTTGGTGCCCCCTCCGTTTCAGGGCGCCCCTGACTCGAATGACGCCACGTTTGACAGCTTTAAGCCATGCCATTAGACACCTCATATCATGGGATGAATTTGTATAAGTTTCGTGGCAATCGGCGACTAAACCAATTCTTATCATATTTAGTACCCACATACCGCCCCCAAATCTCTAATCCCAACGACACCAATTTGGCGTCTTTAAATCACGCAATAAGATTCCTTGTATCATGGAGAAGATCTCAGAAGAATGTGCATAAATTTGGTGGAATTCGTCGCTAAAATTATTTTGATCAATTTTGGTGCCCCTCTCCCCTTCCGGGCATCCCTGGCGCGAACGGTGCGACTTTTGACATATTTAAACCACACCATTAGATTCCTCATATTATGGGAATGATTATCTATAAGTTTGGTGGGAATCGGCGACAATTTGTGTTCTGCCCCTCCCCCCTTTTTCTGCCCCTGACAACAACGGCGTCACTTTATAAAATTCTAACACTCGCCATTATCTTTCTCGTAAAAAGATACCCCTATTAGACCCCTTTTTTGTCATCTAGGTGGTCCCCTGTGAATTTCTATAGAACACAGACAGACAGACAGACAGACAGACAGACAGACATTCGCAAATATAGATATAGATACACGAATGACGATGTGTATCTACTGTGAGCAGGATTATTATCCTTTTATATTTGAGCACCATACTGGAGTGTTTCACGTCATTTAAGGTCTAAACATTATGAGTCGATTAAAGGCGTTAACAGTTATACATTGAGCAATAGGCTTACATCCAATCCGAGTCAGTTAAAGGCACGGATGGCCTTCGCGGTGGGTATTGCAGAAAGAATATTAAAATATAGACAGAATTTGTTATTATACTTATCATAAATATATCATAAATAGTATGTTATTGTCAGGTTCGTACGCTGTGTAATGTAAACAAAAGCCAAATTATGTTACAGTTCAGTACGTAAAAAGTATGCGATTCAACCCCTGGAGACCCTGCCAAGTGAACGTTGAATAATTACACCCACTTCATTTTCTATAGTAAATTGCCGTTGAGTTTATCAAAGCTAATGTAATTATATCGGATAATTACATTAGGTCGAGATTTTATCAGTGCAACAAAAACGACCCAAAAGAACTTGCGCGCAATGATATTTGTAGTCCGTTTCATAGTAACTAAGGACGCTATTTTATTCGCACTCGCTTAGCAGTACACATTTTTTTTCACGAACGCTATGAAAGCTAATAAAAGAATAATAAATAACTATCCAAATAAAGACAATGCCCCAATATAATAAACATTCCCAAGCTGTTTACAGAGTGTAAATTTGGTCGTAAATTTGCGACGTTTCGTTACGAAATGCATGACTAAACATACACAACTTTTTAGTTTTCGTTTCATTTATAATTTTATTTACATTTTCCCAGCAGGCACCACTTGTCATTTTGTAAGACCACAGGAGTGTGGAACTTGATTAATAATTGCATTAATTAGCCTAATTACCATTTTTTTGGCCATAATGCTGGGCCAAAAAAAATGCTAATTAGCATAATTAAGGCAGTTATTGATAAAGTTCCAATCTCCTGTGGTAACTTAGATAAGAGTATTAAATTTAGTGGTTATATTCTGGGCACTACAATTTATATTATAGGATGAAATTTTTAATTACTGTTTACAGATGTCCCCAAACATTGTACCAGTCCCGTGAGAAAACTGCAACATATTTTTTCCCTTCGTCTCAGTGTAACGATATGTTACAAAGCGTTTCATGATTTCTGAGATTCCACAGAGACTGGCCCTACAAACTGAAACTTACAAAGTCCCCGTAAAAAAAAAATATGCAGCATTCAATGTTTCTTCACCTCCTTTTATTGTAGGGATATGTTGCAAAGTGTTATGAGGCGTTACCGGTACATTTTACAAATGATATTAAGTCACCCCCCCCCCCCCCCAAAAACGCAGCATATTATTAAAACTCATCTCAATGCAGCGATATGTTACAAAGTGTTACGAATCGTTATATGATTTCAGAGATCCACAGTGACCGCTCGTAGACAGGACTGTGTTACTGTTACAAATGATATAAAGTGATTAAAGTCCCTGTGAGAAAACTGCAGTATATTTTTTCAACTCGTCTCAGTGTAGCGATAAATTGTTACGAAGCATTATGTTACATGTACAACAGAACGAGAGAGAGAGAGAGTGAGAGAGAAGTCTGGGAGTCGCACCGAAAATTGGTAGCACCCGGAATCCCAAGCCGGTCACACATCAATGGAATAACCGCGCCCGACGTTGCTTAACTTTGGTTATCACACAAAGCGTGTAACGACCGTGACCTATCGATCAGAGAAGTCATCGGCCTTCTATATTTACAACGCGACCGCTATACACATGATTCCTGAGATCCACAGAGACCACTCGTTGATTGGTGTTACAAATAATGTAACGTCCCTGTGCAGGATATTTCTTCTACTCGTCTCAGTGTACCGATATGTTAAAAAGTGTTACAAAGGTTTACCTGTCTGCATTATCTGGACACAAGCTATTTATAAATAATCACTTTAAATTTTACCAAATTAATTAGTTTTTGAATAATAAATCATCTTAAAATTCCTTAAATGCCATGATGATTTAATTCTTCTGAAAACTTGTTTCTCGGTAAAATGGGAACGGGTCGTTTCGGTCCGGAGACGTTTCGGCTCAGACCTTTTCGGTCCAGGGACGTTTCGGCTGGGACGTTTCGGCCGGGACGTTTCGGCCCCATATATTGTGTTAATTGGAGTTGACATTGGAATTGTGTTGACATGGAGACTAACTGTATATTTTCCTCTTCCAAAATTCTGCTAATAATGTTTAATTTTGATCAAAAGTTTATTAATGTTTTGTTTCGTCCTTGACATACGTTCGGGAAAAACCCACTCGATCTACAGATCTGCAGATCGATCGATATTATTCGGACGGGAATGCAGCGAGTTGTTTTCGGCTCAAGTCTTGTCTGTTATTTGAGAACATATAGTTCCTTGTTTCAATCGTATTTTAAGGGCGAATATGTCTTTAAAATCAATATTTAACAATCGATGGCATAATTATAAGGAATAATCTCGGTTTCCTAATGTAATTACACAGTCTAAAGGCATATGCCGAATCACAAACTCTTATAAATCGCTTTGCGATTTATAGGTTTGTGATTCGGCATATGCCTTTAGACTGTGTAATTACATTAGGAAACCGAGATTATTCCTTAATTAAAACTGCCACAAATTTGTTTATAACATACCGATATAGCGCTTGCTAATCCCCGCCACTCAAGATATCGGTGTTGAATGGGTCACCGTGAATCACTCTCCTAACAAAATCGCCACGGTGTTAAGTGTGTTGCTTGTCGCCCACTATTTACGTGCTGTATATATATAACAAACGATCGGCTAACATCACATGCATACCATCATTATACTGAACTATTTGTATATTCTTGAATGATAACCTATAACGAAGCCAGTTCATGCCTTTAATTGGGAATGAACAGGGAGGTGATGACAGTGAATTATTGGGTGGGGAATATCCAACCATATTGGGGTGGGGTGTCACATATAGGTTGGTATTTGCCAAACCTCTGAAAAGCTTGAAAATTACAAGTTAAAAAATTCCGACGCAAGGCGGTGTAAATTAAATGTTAGACATGGGATTTTCGTTTGATTAAAATTGGTGCAATTTGAAATTCGATGTTGGACACAGCCAGAACACAGACACTCCAGCCACACTTGCTGAGAAAGTTTCCTGTATATAGACGAAGGCTTTTCTGTGAATCCATCAGCTTTGTTAGTTCACCAAAATGGCCATTTGTGAAAAATAACTGTACTTTTTCTTAACATCACCGCTTTGCCCCACCAACATCACATCTACATCGGCAGGACCCACACGCAAGGTACATGGGATCCACTGACATCATATCGAAATCAGAAGAACCAACCAGCATAGCATATATGATCCACTTATAACATCAGATCTAAATCAGTAGAACCCACCAGTATAGCATATAGGATCCACTAACATCATATCTAAATCAGAATAACCCATCAGCATAGCATATAGGACCCACTAACATCATATATAAATCAGAAGAACCCACCAGTATAGCATATATGACCCACTAACATCATATCTAAATCAGAAGAACCAACCAGTATAGCATATAGGACCAACTAACATCATATCTAAATCAGAAGAACCCACCAGCATAGCATATATGACCCACTAACATCATATCTAAATCAGAAGAACCCACCAGCATAGCATATAGGACCCACTAACATCAGATCTAAATCAGAAGAACCCACCAGCATAGCATATATGACCCACTAACATCATATCTAAATCAGTAGAACCCACCAGTATAGCATATTATGAACCACTCTCATCGTAGCATTATAACATGACCATTTAACCAGGGTGACATCTGGATTGTCTGGGTCATATTGACATCAGGCTATTGCAATATTGGACATGCCATTTGCTGGCTTCATTTCCAGACGAGTGTGAGCAAACATGATGACTTTCTCGTGTGGTGTATTAATGTTCATTCCGTGTAAGTCTTCAGAATTTCTGTGCAGGGCACAATTGCCTCCCGTGTTGTGCATATCGATTCTGTTGATGGAAAAATTTAAACATTGTGAATCTCTTCCATTATCTTTCTATACTGATTCAGTATTATATACTTATATCCATATATGTTCATTGTCCGAAACGAAGTACATGATCGTCAATAAAATAACAGCGGCGCTAAATTTAACCCTATCTATCTATACTTAATGCATTCTCACAGTCAGTTAAAAAGTGTACACGGAATGGTCTATTATTGATCTGGGTGGATGTTAAGGTGATACACACAGAAGAAAGTCAAATAAAAATACGGAATGGACCCTATTTATTCAGGAAAATGTTCAGATAATAAGTTCAGGAAACGACATATGGTCGTTTGTGGAACTTATTATCTGAACATTTCCTATGGGATAACTACTCATCAATGATGCGTTAGTATAGGAGGGGTTAAGCAGAGTTTTCAGAACAATGCCTAATTCAGTGCTTCATCCAACGGTGTTAACATTATCCAGGTTCAGCCACACGCACATGCAACTTGTAACGTGTGTTACTATGGTAATGCATGTTATGGATATGTACATGGCGGGAATAGTCAAGTGATTTTTACGGCACAACATCTTCACGTTTATCGATAACGGCAAATGTCTAGCTAGAATTTACGCGAGAATATTTTAACCCTATTGACGCAGAAATCGCGACGCTCTCATCGTTCGCGTTCTTGCATCGCCGGCTTATTACAGTCAGACATTGACTGCAAGCCGTAGTCTGAAGAAGATGAAGTAGAAGAAGAAGAAGAAGAAGAAGAAGTCCGTGAGCGTCTTTAGAGTTCTTTCATTGCAAGGCACCGAACGTCAAATGTCCCAAATTGATTGTTTGTATTGGTTTTTTACATAGCTCGCGACCTCAGTTCCATGTTGCACTAAGTGAATGTATAATATAAACTTAGAACAATATGGCACTCAGGTTGCTATTTATAAGCAATAATGAGTCTAATTAACGTTTCTTGATGACAAAATTACTCAATACAATTTATGGCCGTTATTAACAGCTCTGGTGACCACTATTAATCGTTATAGACAAACGACTAGAAAAATATTCGAAATATCAATAATAATCGATAGAAGCCTTTGCTGGCGGGGGTGGTCGGTGCATAACTGTTATATTATCCCACAGTGTCGTATGATAACAAAGACAGGTTATTGCTTTACGGCCCATTTTTGTTCCACGCCACATCACATACTATAGAGAAGCTATAGCTCAACAGACTATAGACTCTTGCATGGAAACATGTGATATCCTGATCAAAGGGACCTCAAATAACAAGACATATAGGTTTAGAAAAGCTCCACGAAGCCCCCCCCCCCCACCCCAAACAAAGGCCGTGACAGTGTCCCCTCCATATTAAGCCAATTATTATTTAACAATATAGGTCCTTCATCAGACAGGGTTTTCTGTTTTTATAGTATAACCTGGGATGCCACCCTACCGTTTATTTTGTAAAAATCGGTTCATAAATTCCAAAACGGCAATGGGTGCCCTTTTTGTCACCTCCTGTGGCAACCGCATGGGCTAGAGTGGAGCGGTTTGTGTTTTTTATAATATTATTTGGGGTGGGCCACCCTACGGCACCGTTTATTTGGTCAAAATATGTCCGTAAATATCGAAATGGCAATGGGTGCCTTTTCTCTAGATAGATATCTCGTGTGGCAACCGCACGGGATAGAGGGTGCGGTTTTTGGCATTTATAGTATAATTTTGCGGTGAGCCACCCTACCGCTCCGTTATTTGGCCAAAATCTGTCCATTAATACCAAAATGGCAATGGGTGCCCTTTTTTGTCACCTCCGGTGGCAACTGCACGGGATAGATGGTGCGCGGTTTTCGGTTTTTAAAGTATACATGTAGTATATATGTAGAGAATAAACATGACTGTAATAGTGTCTGCTGTTTCTCCGTCGACGACTACCCTCTGTGTCCGGTGAGTTAACCAGGTTCGTATCCACGATAGTAGATCTTCACCGATGACATAGTGTTGGGAGTTCCAGGAGCAATCGCTCATGTGCCATGCACAGTGTCGAAGGCTTTACTGAAATCTAATATGTGTATGTCTGTCTGTGCCTTCTCATTCTGTTCGTTGTGCCATTGGACTCGAGATATATCGTGTAGTCTGAAAAGAACCGTGGCTATAAAGTGTGGTAAATAGTTGGTGGTACTATATTATTCTCTTATTGTTGGTTTCATTAAGTGCATATGTGACCCGCCATATCAAATCCAGTCGGAAGTCGGGATTTTTGTTACCCTGTGCCAATGCATTCTCTTATATACCATAGGTCGCCTCGCATATATAAGAGAATGCATTGGCTTAACAATTTTTTATCATGTTTTTTAAATAAATGTTTCTTACAATTTTTAGGACATAAAATAAAAAAAAATCCATTATCCTGCAGGGAGCATATATAGAAGCACATAGAAGAGTGTCGTCTGCTCATGTTTGTCTGGGCTCTGTAGTCTGTATGGGTGAAATTATAAAATTGTTAAAGAATAGAAGAACAAATTATTAAAATTGTAAAAAATTGTTAGGCCAATGCATTCTCTTATATATGCGAGGCGACCTATGGTCGACTCGCATATATAAGAGAATGCATTGGCACAGGGTAAAAAAAATCCCGACTTCCGACTGGATTTGATATGGCGAGTCACATATACTATCTTCGCCTCTGTTTAGACACATGAATCGCACCTCACCGTATACCAGCGTTATATACATGTACTTACCGCTGGCTGACAAGTGGAATAAGTAACATAGTGAGACCACACCCAGTAGAAGGAGGGACAATGTTCTCCTGCTCCCCCGGAGGAGAGCTCGTAATCTCGTCAACTTGTGCGCCATCCCATATTATATCAGCCGATCTGCAATAAAATAGACATGGTTTAGGGTAAGGATCAGCCTATATCAGGGAACATCAATAATGCGTCAATTTAAGGATCAATAGGTCTGATTTTTTTTCCATGCATGGATTTCACCCAATTGTTATTCCACATAGTTTTTATCTATTCCCTGCTGAATGAAGTTATTAACCAAGGTAAGTGAACTATAATATAAAATAAATTGTCCACAAAATATTGGGGAAACTACAGCCATTATGGTCCAACCAAGTTGCATTATTGCATGGACATTTTTCGCTACACCAACATGCACCATGGTCAGTTTTCCCTATGTCGGCGACTCCTTCGACAAGCAATGTTGGCATTATTTTCACGAATAGGACGAAAACATGGATGCCTTTTTGGTATACTTTTGTTATTTGGTATCAGAGGTGTCTGTTGTTTCGTTGTGAACAGTTTTGTGTATTTTACGCAGAGAAATTACTGCGAAAGTCCAACTAATTGGCCTGAAGAATGGCAACTGGAAAGGAAACATACCATTACTATGTTTTGACATATCCATGGCATTATTCACCGTTGTGTGAAACATATGCCATATTGTGATCAAGATTTGTACGAATTATGATATCCAATAATTCAAGGTAAAATTCAGGTTATCAATTGAGCATCTTCCTCATTTGATCATCATAACAATTGATACGTAAAGAACGGATAATAATGGTACCTAACATAATGATGGATTCACGCCATAGTTGACCTGGATAATTCTTTATTTCTCTTCAACTCAGTCAAAAATAATTAAGATCTCAAAGTGTTGACCCAAGTAAAGTCCATTCCAGTGATACCATAACTGATCATTTACATCGAATATAACCGTCAAAATGGTAAATATAGCGGAATAATCACTGACTCAGAGTCAGGTGGTACTACTGGTATCAATAGTCGACTACTCAGTAAAAAAAATAATTATGATCTCAAAGTGATGACCATTCCAGTGATACCACAATTGATCATTTACATCGAATATAACCGTCAAAATGGTAAATATAGCGGAATAATCACTGACTCAGAGTCAGATGGTACTACTGGTATCAATAGTCGACTGACCGTATATTGTTTGTACAGTGTTTTATAGAATCATTACAGTTTCCCAATGGAGAGAAACTCTAGAGCAGTAATCCTTCTGCAAAATGTTTGGTACCACATCATTTTCATTATTAAAATAAAGAGAAAGTATCGCGTGTGTTTAAACTTAAAGATACATAATCCCAATTAACGTTCCTAAATTCCTGTTTCTATGACTTCGTGTGTAAAACATTATTTGATTCGAGTCGAGGAACCCACTTATGGATCAAAGTTCAGAGTTATCAGATATCGATTTTTAAAATCTGTTATCTGCGTAGCAAATATTCAACGAGCCGACTACATACTCTCGATACAAAATTGCGTTGAACAAAATGTTGATTTGTAACTAGTTTTGGAAAATATTAAACCAGAGTTGACAGTGTTAGCATTATTTTTTGGTAATTAATCGATTCTGATAACGAAAATTTATTTTGAATAATGTTGTTGCTGTTGTTGGAATCTGATGATACGGGGACCATCGAATCAGACTTTGTACATTTAAAACAGTTTCCAGTTTATTTAACGCTACATACGTTTTCCGGACATTATTCCGTCCCCGAATCTAAAACTTCAGTGAATCAGAATGGCGTACCAGCCGCTCGGGGACCAATAGTCGTGTTCGCGATTATAAGTGTTTTTTTATGACTTCAATCAGCTTCAATGCGTCTTTCTTGGAAATATACTTGGGATATATAATGGTTGTAGAAAGGTATTTATCGACTTATTTTGATTCTGGGAACATTATTAGGTGTATTTTTTGACAGCAAATTGCCCAACATCCTCGCGCAAATACGCACATAATCGATCTATAATGTGAAATATGTACATAATGTGATTATTTGAGTATGAAATTCATGAGCAGACATTGGAGTCATACCAGTTATTTCGTTTTAAGGTACGGGCTACATTGAAAACACATGTTAAACAGCGTACATCTGAAAAGTCGTGAATTGGCTTATTTGTATCATTGTCCACAAAAAATCTGCTTAGAATCGCCTCATTATGAGTCGATAATGCGACTAACACGCTCTCATTTTCAGCGCATTATCGACTATAAACATCGGATAAATGTTATTGTCTAGATCGTACGCCTTGTTAGTAAATTTTCAAAGGCCACGTTATGATACAGTACAGTATATAACTAGTGTGCGATACGCAAAATGCTCAACACCGGGGAGACCCCACGAGTGAACTTTCGTTAAAATTACCACCAAATTACAACATACCGATATAGCGCTCGCAAATACTCGCCACTAAAAATTTCGGCGTTGAATGGGTCACTGTGAATCACGATTCCAAAACTATGTACGTGCTTTATATAAACAAATGCTCGACTCACACAAAGTGTATTTTGTGGATAATATCGCATCCATACTATCATTATACTATACTGTTAGTGTATTATTGAGGAAATTCATAATTTTGTAACTTTTATTTCTAAATGAAAACCTACAACGAAGGTCATCCGTACCTTTAACGATGTTATGTTAGAGTGGGAAGTATAAAATGATCAGCATCCACGCTCCGTCGCACCAAAATCAGTTATAATAAAAGGCATTCTCAATTATGAACTTTGTGATCGTTTTGGCGTATTATACTATGGATGATTTTCTCGATGCATGAGTGGAATACCACCCGTCATGGGATCACTGAGTGGGAACTACTCCTGGCGATTTGGTTCTCTACCGAGTTTCGTGAGTATTTTTGAGCGACGATTCCGATTCTCTGTCGAGCAATCGGTGACATAAAACGTCAGAAACATTAACAGTGTTTCGTGAGTTTCATAGCTCTGTCGTGAACGTATAGTCACTGGCCATCAGTTAAAAAGTTAAAAACTAATCCCGAAATGCACATAAATTGACTTTTTATTTTCCTACTCCGATTCTCTGCTGAGGGCTCCGATTCTCTACCGAGTGATCGGTTCTCTTCGAAGAAGTCGGTTCTTATATAAAATAGTGCATGTCATCAGCCTGATTTCTGCCAACATGACTACATAATGAGTTATAAACCTGATATTTGGAGGCACTGACATATATGCATTCAGGTCCATTAACACGTCCGATAGAATGAAACTGGGTCACAATAAGAGCACTTAGTTACTATTACAAACAAAGTTTTAAAATTTACACCATGTACATCGCTCTATATAGCGTCCTATTATGATCACTAATATTAAGGCCACTTGGCAGTTTGCGCTTCAAAATATTGAACAACCATGACTGTGACGAAACGCTTAAAGGCACAGATGGCCTTGGTTGTAAGTTATAATAAAGAAATAAGTAACCAAATTATGAAAATTTCTTCAAGAATATACGTCATTATACGAATAGTATATAGCATAATGGTAGGATGAATACGATATTATCCATAAAACACCATTTGTGCGAGCAAAGCGTTTGTGTGGTAATTTTTTTGGGAGATTTATTCACTGTGCCCCATTCAACGCTGAGTGGCGAGAATTAGCGAGCGTTATAGCGGTATGTTGTAAACAACATGGTACATTTTAAACCAAATTTCTGGTTATCACACACGCTTTACGTACTGTGCTGTAATATAACATGGCTTTTTTAATATCGGTATGTTGTCAACAGTGTGGTGGCAATTTAATCGAAAGTTCACTCTGTGGGGTCTCCCCGATGTTGAGTGTATTGCGTATAGCACATTAGTTATGTACTGCACTGTATCATAAATTGGCTGTTGTTTACTGACAAGGCGTACGATCTTGACAATGATATTTATGCGATAGTCATGATTGGTATAACCATATCGCCAGGAGTAGTTCCCCACAGTGGAGATGCACCCCACGATAAAAGGGATACCACATTTGGGGGTTCTTATCCATCGCAGTGGGGCGGTGGACCTATTCTAACCCGGGCCCACAAGGGGGATATAGACTTGATAAATTGTCTCTTTGATTCACAATAAGTCAAAGCTTTCAGCCAGGGGTAATTTCCTTCATTCTTTAAGAATTAATTTGATATTTTATCGAGTCATCGGTCCCCCAAGGCATATATTTCGCTCGTTTGTAAAATATACGAGACAGCGTCAGTAAAAGAGCAATTGTTATTATTCTATAACTGTCTGCGGTGGGTTCTCTATCCCCACACGAAAAGGATTGTCTCGTATATGTGATTAAGGAATTGATCATGATTTAGGTTACTGCATTCCAATCACAGATGACAGTGCTATATGTCATACTTAGTCTCAAACATATAATGAATGACCCCGAACGAACATATCTCAAACTTAACATTCGATATGGTTGACGGTAATAAGGCATGCGCACACTGAGAACGTATCTGGTGTTTAACGTATAATTCATGCAAAGAACTTTGAAATGAGATAGAGTTTAACAAAAGCAGAATAATAGTTTTTTTTTCGAAGAATAGTATCAAAACATTTGTCTATATGAGTGATTACAATTGAATGATCACCGAAGTTTCGCAATTTTCACAATTTATTTATTTCAAGTGCAATTGCATGTGTTGAGTGCACGCTCTGTGACTGCATGGTGTCAAGGATAATTGCGACAGAGCAGTTCTTACAATAGGAATGAGTTTACGTGCCAGGTGTCATGCGTGAAAGAGACCACTTTGGCCATTTTTCTTTCACGCATGGCTCCACAATCAATATATTATACAAAAGCTATAGCCTACTAGTACAATAAAGGCCAAAAACAATCTGATATACACACACGAGTAGAACATAGTATATTATATCATTTTTCATGATACAAATTGATTCATGTAAAATCCATGTATGAGGTATTGTTTTATGCTATCTGAGTGTTTTCCCCAAAGAATGGGTTTCATCTGTTTTAACGCAGGGATAATAGTCCTAAAACAGCTGTTGTGACGTACGCCTCCTTGTTCATGTTGCACAATATAACAGACTCTGTCAGAATAAGTAACTACAACATTGAAGCCGAAGTGGAGCGACCTATGCAGACAAAACTTACATATGAAGAATCCTTAGCAGAAAATGTATCCAGATAAATATTGTAAGAACCAGCCTGTTCTCCTAAAAAATCGCACATTATCTGCTTACTTAATTTAGGTAGATAATGCGCTTAGAATCGCCTCATTTTGAGTCCACAGTGTGCTGAAAATGAGAGCGATTTAGACACATTATCGACTCATAATGAGTCGATTCTATGCAGAATATGTGCGGACAACGACACAAATAAGCCAATTCACGACTTTTCAGGTGTTCGCTCTTTGACATGTGTGTTTCACTGTGGCCCGCGCCATAAAACGAAATAACGGATATGACTCAATTATCTGTTTATTTTAGAATCAAATAATCACATTATGTACCTATTTTACTTTATAATTCGATTATGTGCGTATTTGCGCGGGGCTATGTTAGAAGAACACTTATGGCGGAGTGTGTTCAACAATATCTATTTTTGCGAATGTCTGTTTGTCTGTGTTCTATAGAAATTCACGGGGGACCATCTAGACGGCACCGAGGAGGTCTAACACGGGTACGTTTTACGAAAAAGATAATGTTGAGGGTTAGAATTTACTAAAGCGACGCTGTTGTTGTCAAGGGCACAAAAATGGAGGGCAGCACAAATGATGAAATATTTTTGTAACGATTTCCACCAAAGTTATACATAATCATCTGCCTGAAATGGCGCCGTTCGACTCAGTAGTGCACGGAGGGGGAGAGAGGCACCAACCAAAAAAAATTTTAGCGCCGATTTCCACGAAATTGTCACAGTTACATATAATTTCCCATGATACGAGGAAACTAATCGTGTGACGTAAAGAAGCCACATCTGGTGCCGTTTGGGTCAGGTATCGAGAGAGGAGGGTCACTAACATTGATAAGAATTTCACAAAACTGTCATTCACATATAGTGAGCTAGCAAAATCAGATACACGGAAGAAAGCATTAAAAGTGTATTTATATTACTATTTACGTGTGACACTTTGAGCAAGAGTATTCTCTATTACCACCAACTGCATGTACACAACAGAGGTTTCACATCACTTTAACTTGGGCAACGTCGGGTTACCCTGCTAGTTTCTGTTAGTTATACTATAAATTACGAGACATTCTTTGACGAAATCCAAACAATATTTCCAGTTTTTCGGTGGTATGAGCCATGAAGTTTCTTTCAGCATGAAAAATGATAGTTGCAAAGTAGCCTGTAACATGGTCCGATGTATTTTCATGGAATTATTGAGAATCGGATTATAAACTCGGAATTATACATCCTATATATCCCTTTTAATTAACATTAAATGTTATTATATTGTATAATTTATTTTGTCATGTATTTGTATAATATATGTATAGTGTATCTGTCTCATGCATTTGGGTATATTTTGTCATTAAACTGATATGCATGTGTACTCCAATTTTAGGGTCAACCTATAACAAACTTGGATTTTTATTCCATTTTGAAGAAGAATATATCCTCTATAACATATGCAAAATCCGCTAAAATCCGGTTTCTCCATCTTTGCTTCACACTTAGCATTTTTACTCAAGTACAAACCGTTGGATTTGAATATCTTTTGATTAGTGATCGGTCCATATGAGGGAAAGAATACCGTGGGATTTATCCATTGATTTCCACATAGTGATGGACCTTCTGAGATTTAGAAAATAACAATGTTTTCCATCCAGACAAATATTTATTATCTCCAACTCTCTAAACTGAGCGTCGGGGGAATGTGCACCTCTTGGCGTTGCGCTTGTTTTGTTTTATGTTACTGTATGTGTAATTGTGATGGTTGTCTTAAATGGACGCGTTGATTGCTAATAATTCCCATGCGTATTCGCCTGATAAGCACTGGATTGGTATATGAAATTTTGACTAATTGGTTGTAAACCCGGATAGGGCATTGTTAACCTTTCCAAGACTGGAGCTTCCTGAAATTTTGCGAAAACCCTGTGCCAATGCATTCTCTTATATATGCGAGTCTCCCATAGGGAGGCTCGCATATAATAAAATACATTGGCCTAGCAATATTTACCTTGACCTTTTAAGCTAATTTTATGCTGGTGCATTCTCTTATATATACCAGGTTCCCTATGGGAGATTCTCATATACACGAGAATGCACTGGCACATGATCTTAATGCTACACTAGCGCAAATCCCGCCACGAAAGGGTTAACAACTTTGTTTTGTATCTCAACAACGAACTTTGCCTGATCATCGGGTCATTCGTTTTTACTGTGATGGAAGAAATCACTTTGTCTTAATATGCCTCAGTGTCATGATCGAGTAAATGTTAATCCATCTTTCACACAATGTTAACCTCTGCAAATTAGATTGAAAGATCCCATGCAAGCAGAAATTATTATATCCGATTTTGCAATTATTTCACATGACAATGGGAAGCTATTTTATTCCACACTCGCTGACGCGAGGCACATATTCAATGGAATCCCGACCAATGAATACACATTGTTGTACATCTCAAGTGGATTATAGTCCGCTCCGGTCGATGCACAGATAATTACCGGGTTTTCACCAACCTTAACTCACAGTAAATGGTACCAATGGTAGTCACAGTCATGGCTTAAACTTATCCGACACAAGGATGTCAAATAAATGCAATTACGACTACTTTTATCTTAATCTAGAATCACTTCTTCAGAAGTTGTCTCTATGTCGTGTAAATGTTAATCCATCTTGCACCCAATGTTTGCTTCAGCAAATTAGATGCTTTGATAGTTTAAAGACATGTGGCTATTTGAACACTTAAATTATGCTAGCTTTTGTTGCATCCAGATCAGGGAATAAAATAAGTTGATGAGTAAGTACAATTCTGCAGACAATATGTCACCGAAAGACACCCCCAATCCAAACAGTTCATAAACGTCTTGCCAGCGTTTTCTTTAGGATGAAAAAATGAAGAGCGTTCCTAGGTTGGGTATTCCCGATATGGTAAATTAGAGAGCATTTCTCTTACTACTGTGTGACAAAATTGACAAAAGCTTGAAAAATGCTATGACTAGCATTTGGACCCCATATCCACGCTTATTTTGGTTAGAACTAGTTTTTTCATCACTGGACGTTTGAATTGTCAAAATGTGCCATGCATTTTATCGACGACTGAACCGCCGCCCTTCGTAAAGGTTGAAAGAGAATCGTTCTTAATCATGTTTGTGTCAATATTGTCCCATAATGCCGTTGTTGATGGAAGAAACAATCTTCTGTGATATTCATAGTTTGTGTCAAGATTGTTCCACAACGCCGTTGTTGGTGGAAGGAATAATATCCTGTGATATATTGATAGTATAACTCGTGGACTCTGAGCAGATTACATTGTCTGGTGTCACGCCTACGTATTTATCCGTGAGCTGGGAACTACTGTCGATGTCGTTCCGTGTTTTGACTTATTTTATTTTATTCCGGAAGGACACTCCTATTGATCCATCCCACTTCACAAGAACGAGGGACCAGTTATATGAACCGACATTCATCTCTGAATTTCAGATGCTATTGTACGACATGCTTGTATCTAATCATGCTCCTACTAGGTGGGCTGGATAAAATATCCTTCCCGTTAACGACTCATACGAATGCTATACTTGATGTCGAAATCGATATATAATGCACCTTACTATTATATAGCCACATTGTAATAAAGGTAGGGTAGGATAGGATATTTTATTTCAATATACACATATTAATTCATGATACATTTGTTAAATATTACATTGTATATTCGAGGGGGTGTCAGGCTAGACTGTCTTACTGCCGCCCCCTGTACCATCATCAAACAAAGATTGATTGGACCAGCCTGTCATTCGAAAACATTCATAACGACAGACCAAGAGTTTCACAAAATTCATGTTCTGTGCAAACGGCAATCTCGTGGTAAAAGCAGAGAAGATTTTGGGATCATGCTTATCCTATTCAAACTTTTTATTATCTTAATTACGTCTCAAAACAACGTGAATATTTGAACTTAATGAATCTAGATTTACTGTAGATGTCTAAATGCATAAGCTTACAGTTATCGTGTCAGAGACTCAGATACGTCATGCAATTCTCGTTTTGCCCGTGCACCCCCGCCCATATAAGCACAAGTTTCGTTTCAACTCATGCATATCACCGAGCTCTCTTCTCAACACCAGTTGTAATTGCTCACTGACGCCAGTGGCAACTGAATTTATGTCACAACACTGTCGACTGGCTCACGTCGAGTATATAAAATGTAATAAAATTGCACATACCTCACTGAAAATAAAACTGTTCTGATCTTAACTTGTTCAGCCCCGGGTGTGTCAATTATTGAACAGCCCATGTTCATCTTTGAACATATATTTTCGGAAGACTCCATTTCTTAAAAGTAGTGTTCAAACTTGCATGCATGTCGGCTCGATTGCGTTAGTATACAGATCATGCCATGCATCTGTACTCTGGCTAACGCCCGTATAGAGATCATATTCCACCAGTACAAAACCTGGGAAATTTTGGGCGATGACCCCTTCTAACAGGGAACTTTATAACATCGAACAAACAAGGCAGGGAATATATTTCTTTGTTTATATTTGTTCAATCTACTTCAAAGTATGGGGTGGTCCCAGTTCGGCATGGTTTTAGTGACTTTAGTGAACCGATATCACAAAAACGTATTCAAATGTTTACCCTGGCGTTAACGAGAGTAGAGATTCATGGCACGATCTACTCGTTATAACACTTCATATATTATATTGTACATACGGAATTAATTCATACTCGTTTAAAAAAAAATCGATGTTCGTCTTATGACTTTGTAATGTGATACGCTACATATGTATATTAAACACTTATGAATCGACGAGTCCAAATCCACATCCGTGGTCCATTTTGCTTCACGTTGAGTTTCGTTTTGTTTTTGAGCATTTTCCAAATCGGTAGAAAAAAAAAGTATCAGGGGCGTTGCGACATGGGGGTGGTATGTTGTAAATTGCAAGTCCCGGGCCTTAATTGCTTCTCTGAATTATGTGTTCAAGGTGAGACCAAGAGCAACAGTCATTAAGCTCTATATCAGAATAGCATAGTTCAAGTTCAAAAGCTTTATTTTTAAATGTTTACGAACACGGGCATATAAGCTCTGATCTGACTTGTAAAAATAGTATGTACACAAACAGTAACATGAGTACAACATAACCAACCTGAAATAAAATTAATGTTTGTCAAAAAATATACGACACAGACACTGAATGTGTGGATGGAATATATATTTATTACATATCTATCAACGTAATTCGCATCCAGGCGTTTGATAATTCTCAGAATCGCACTAGTGCAATCTGTCGACGGAACTATTTCATTCAGTGTTGTTACACTGGTTCTCGCCGTTACTATTTTTACTTTTTGAACGTAAGGGCGACAACCCACTTGCCAAAATCGCAGTCTGATTGTTGTGTTGACTCTAAAATGCCGTTAAAACTCAATTAAATTCACATTTTTTGTACCGAAGATGTACGATTGTGAGTCAACTTACTATGATACGAAGATATGTAGTAAAAATAGAACCGCATGAGTGTCTGGATTTTGACGAATTATCGCACTCGATTTGTTGGCGGAACGCGATACCTCTCGTGCGGGACTGCGTCCCACACTCGAGGTATCGCTCCGCCAACAAATCTCGTGCGATAATTTCGTCAAAATCCAGACACTCATGCGGTTCTATCTATATATAGTTTCTATTATCTCTTCAATCTTCACGATATTTTTTGAGTTGGTAATGTTTTCCGAATAGGTACATGCAATCGATGACAAATTGTGTGAAATTTTCCGGTTCATTTTGTATTTTGCTGATGTCTATAGTATCAGGAAGAAACTGTTTAATATTGTTCTGTTAGGTTTGTTTGTTTGTTTGTTTTTGTATGCAGGGCAAATAGCTATAAAATGTGTTCTGTCTTATATTGGTGCTTTACATAGTTGCATTCAGTAATAGTCAGATTATGGAATCAGCAACATCATGTCTTAAATCATATCTTAACAACCGGAAGCAGAAAATTCTCATGAATTGCTCGTTATCCAAGGAATTCCAACTCAAGTGTGGTGTTCCCCAAGGTGGTTAATGGACCTATCCGTAGGTACCGCCCCAATTTTAGTTATAGCCAATGAGCCGATAGCTTAATCGCCTAAGCGACATGTGCCTGCCTAGTGAAATGAAAGACACCACAAGCGGCTCATTAGCAACCATTGTAAGCCATAGTAAATTTACGAACACGAGAGCAAAATATGTGTTAAAAAGCTACAATGGTGTTGAAATATACATGGGGAACATTTCCGGTTGACGAACGATATTTATACACATGTTTTAGTCCGGTTTCCTAAATAAAAAGGTAACTGAGACATCTGTTTACGCTGGATTAAACAATGCCAACGACCACACTCGGATCCTAATGTTATTTAAATTCCAATATTAATATAACAGATTTCAAACTAAAACGTGGAAATAGTAGTCCCGATCGATGATGCGTTATGAATATTAATTGTGCCGCGAGTATTTGTTTTATGTGAAGTGTTTTTCGTTATAAATTTATACATGTGTTGCTGTTATAACACCGTGGTAGTATTGAGTTCAGATGTCTGCTATTCACATTAACCTGTAGGATCTCCTGCGAACGTTTCACTGAATCCATTTGAGAATTTAAAGCTTCCTACATATTAATGCGACAATGTACGTGTAAATGAGAATCAACAGATGTTTTCCAAGAGAATTACACGAAATTTCACACATTGCACGTGCTTCGCGGTGTATACACACAACCTTCACCGAACGAGTTCACTTTGTGCCATTTTTGCCACATGGCAACATGTAACTTACTCCATGATAGTCGGCGTTTTCTTTAATGTACTTTAGTGACGGCAAAATAGGATGTGGAATTTTAAAAGACCATTATATTTGATAATCCTTTGCATCCGGTCTGATGTCACCGGGGATCACGCAGGACGCTCGATGTATGGGAAACTGATATCGTTATAGTTATTTCGACAAAAGAGGGATTATAGATTAATTACCACATGTACACCTCCGTTTGGTTTATTTCATCAAGGTGTGAACTATTAGCATAGCTTCGATATTAAATTTGCTATTGAAGTTATATAATGGCTTCATTTACACAGTTTGATTCAACGTAAACATCGATCTTTGTTGGTTATCGGAAATGGCCAAACAATCACACCTGGTTTTTTGTTTAAATCTGGTTCTATTTCTGTTTATATCTAACGACAGTCACGTTTACAAGATGCATATATACACACATAGGTATCTAGAAAATCGTGAAACTCAGAAAGAAGCTATATTACCGTGTTACGTGGCGTTTAACAACACAGTCCGTTCTCATCGGAAGCCATTTTAGTAATGGATATGAAGCGATATTGAGATGGCTTGTGGTGCTTAGTAACAGTAACCATGTAGCCTATTGGTGGGCGGTACGTACGGATAGGTCCATTGTCTTGGCCCGGTTCTTTTCTTATTCTACATCGCCAATCTGTTCTCCTTAATTAAATCTCACCTTCCAACTGCTCATGGCTATGCCGATGACAAACACATATATCTCTCATTTCGACCTACTCAACAAAACGATACCAACGCTACTAATTCTATCGAGAACTGCATATATGAAATACGAGCCTGAATTATTTCAGACTTATGATAAACGACAGAAAAACGGAATTCACGGTAATCGATTCTAGACAGCAGTTGAAGAAAGTGTCCGTTGATTCTATTCGTGTTGATGATTCCCATATCAATTCTGGGAATAATGTTCGCAACTTAGGAGCATATTTCGACGAAAACATGTAAATGGACAGTCACATCAGTAGTGTATGCAAGAAAGCATTCTATGGAATGTAATTATGTATTCTATGGATTGTAATTAGACAAATTCGACCATTCCTTACACATGATTCCACCAAAACTCTTATTCATGCCTTTGTTGCATCGCATATTGATTATTGCAACTCTCATTTATATGGTGTGCCTCATTGTTAATACACACGTTTGCAGAAAGTGCTTAAAGCTTCGGCCCGAGTTGTATGCTTCACCCCACGGTCTGAGTATATGACTCCGGTGCTGAAGACTTTACACCGGCTGTCAGTCTCGTACGGTGTCACCTTCAAAACTCTTCTTCTGGTATATAAATCCAGAAACAATATGGCACCATCTTATATTAATGATCTTGATCAGGAGACAACGATAAATGTGAATTATGGTCTAAGATCAAATTAAACAATTCATTTTGCAGGTACCATTCAACAAATTTAAGACATTTGGTGACAGGACATTTTCATTTAAAACATTCCTGTTTCAAAAGTCATATGCCACAACGTCTAACA
This sequence comes from Siphonodentalium dalli, assembly GCA_032622095.1. Classification (NCBI taxonomy): domain Eukaryota; kingdom Metazoa; phylum Mollusca; class Scaphopoda; order Gadilida; family Siphonodentaliidae; genus Siphonodentalium; species Siphonodentalium dalli. The sequence goes on from CP136062.1 coordinate 176,415,351, forward strand.
AGTAGTATATTTGTCTCATCAACTCAATTATTTTTATGCTCTGTATTTTATTTAACATTTTTATCAGAGCTCATTTGTAAAGCGCATTACAATATGATCTCAAAATTTTTGCGCAATATAGATTTACTTGTTATTATTATTTTATACGTGCGACTTCCGAAATTAATGCCAACAGGAACGCATATTGGACTTCGAAACCGCTTGATTCGACGGTAATTGTCAGGTATCGTTACTTAGTTTCCATAAACACGTGTGAATGCTATGCTATTATGTGGTAGTTATCGGTTGACCGGGAGATTATTCATATAATTGGGCTAATGATTCTATTTACTGAGTGTAAGTTGGATTACCGCCATCAGTGTGTTATTACTTTCTCGCTGTCGCACACTTGGTCACTGGGTCAATGGTGTACTAAGTTAAGTGTCGTTTAAACCAGCTGGCTTATATCGATACAGCGACGAGTTGCGGACTATTTCTATAGTCATTATAATAATTTACAAGTGCACCATCAACAATTATAATATATTAATTTAAAATGAACACCAATTTAAAAAACACTATCTGGTATATCTTTCAATATTAAGAATTGTACCGTTGATCACATGTATATCGTAATACTTCGGTACCCATGGTCTGCGATCATGTTTTTAGTATAATTTAATATAAGGGACAATTTCTATCTTTGTGGTTTGTCCCAAGGTAGAAAGAATCGGATCAGTAGTATATCATTAGTGTCATTGGTCGTTATGGTGAACTCGTTGGAGTGTATATGGCTACATCACATGAAACCCCTATTATATCATCAAAAAAGCCATTACATATTTCCTTATATCACATAGTGTATACGTCACCAGTGACGAATAAGCGCGCGTTTCCCCGCCAACTTGGCAGCGCGCCAACAAAATTACTTTACGTTGATTGGCGGATTAATACTATTTTGAAAAGTCGCACATGACAACAAAACCAGACAGTGCAAAACGATTGATTTGTTCATTAAAGTTAAATTATTGTCCAACGTTGTTGCACTAGCGACAACTAACTAGACACAAAGACAAAGAGGCAAATTGGAGGACTATATTTATCGTCGCAATCCTGAGCGCGCAATACTGTCGTATACGGATGTGAAGCGTCTCCGACAACGACGTAAATGTATGCATTTTAAAGCTTCTTTTAAGGATTTTGTTTTGTTAGAAAGGCATAACGCTCTAGTTTTTGCATGTGATATACAAGATCTTCAACTCGTTATGTTGGGATATAAGATTTGATGAAACTCGTTTGATAAATTTGATTCACAATTCGTCTACGACTCGTTGTGAATCAAATTTATCAAACTCGTTTGGAGATCCTCTATATCTAATTCAATAGGTGTGTGTATGTTAAGGGACTATGGCATGTCCCTTATATTAAATTGTATCCAAACATGATCGCAGACGAGTTGTATTATTTACTGGAATGCACAAAATACCTTACGACGGAAAATAAAAAAGAGAGTAAATTTGGAAGTTCAACATATTATTACAAATTACTTAAACGGCAATATCTCGAATAATTGACGTCCAATTGCGATTGTATTAATTTGATATATCACACGGTTATCTCCGAGACCACTCCCGAATTTTACCAAAACAAATACTTGAAATTTGTTTTTTGAAGGCTACCAGACGTCCGATTAATATTCTGTTTGAAGTATCGGGTTCGCTCTTTCGAGCTGAGTAATTTCATATCTCACACGACTACCTTACGACGGAAATTTAAACCAAAAAAGTAAATCTGGGGTTCAGCACATTATTACAACTTACTTGGCTACAACGTATTCACATATTTCTTTCAGTATAGTGTACTTACTATATGTGTACTAGCTGGACCCACATTGCCACCACATGCCCTGAATTTAGACACAAACTCATTTCATTTGCACGTATACAACCGGCAATAGAGATAAAGCTAATTGACAAAGACACTCTCAAACAAGAATCTATACTATTTTGATGTGGTGGGACAACCGAAAATTAACACACCCATTTTCATTACCTATATACTCTTAATAATGACCAACGGCACTACCACAGAAAACATTCATAGTCCCAAACATACACCAATCCATTGAATTAGGTCGACTCGCATATATACGAGAATGCATTGACACAGGGTCTTCAATGTTGCGCCAGCGCAGCTCCCACCATGAAAGGTTAACATTCTGAAAGCGGAGTGGATCGACAACGAATAAAACCCGAAAATACTGACATTTCGCCCTCTAAAGCGAATTTCCTAAAACGTTCCAGGCAAAATTGTCAGTTGTGACCTTTCCCTACAGACTTTTTAAAATAACTATACGACAGAACCGGATATTCAGTAATTTTAATACAAATTTACACCTAAATTTCCTTAGAACAAAATGTCCCTATATTGTCACAAATTGAACACAGGACAACGAATATTGAATGTAGAAACACCTCTAACACGCAAAAAGGCAGATGCTCATTGATGACATTTGCGAAAGTTCAGAGGCGATATGTGAAAATATTCAACGATGACTTCCGATATATGTACATATGGTCAATGGTGCATCTGCAAATGTCCTTTGGTGACAAGCACACATTTTCAATGTTGACATCTTCAAATGTTCAGCTGTGACATGTAAACATTGTGACATCTGCAAAAGTCAGTCAGTTGTGACATGTACAAATGTTCATCAAAGTTTTAGGTATGTATAACATGGCTGTATCTATGACTTAATTCATTGAGTCGCATACGTTCACAAAGATTAACATATCCGGTATGTAAGTCAACGTATAAATCATGTGAGTGAATCAACCTGTTATAGTATACGAAGAATCCATACGTACCAGTTAATATAGTATATAGGATATCCAATGATCAAGTAAACTACTGAATCTCCTGATCCAATATCCCGACAGCATCGGACCGCCGCCTGCTAGCTCCACCGCGATGGGACTGTCCCGTTATCGACGTATCTGTGTGTGAGTGATTAACAACGGACCGTTAAGTCTTCCTCCGATAAGCTAGAGGATAGCATTTAAATTCGCCCAGAACAGGCCTAATTGACGTGAGATCTCTCCATAATCGGAGAGCGTATGGCCCTCGTTTCGCGAATTCGATTTAACTATCTAAGTGATTATATAGCTCGAGGAATTTCCATGATGCACAAGTCCCTAATAGTAGGAAATTAACATTTTCAATATTACGACAGGTGAATTTATTGTGGTGTGCAAATGTAAAAATACACAATGTAGTTAACGGGAACCATTAGGCAATCAGACCCGTACATGGTCCAATTTTCGTTCGACGTAAACTCAGTGAACTCGGTAATGATAATTCAGCCTGTTCTCCCATCCGCACATTATCTGCTTACAATATAACTTGTTTTAGGTTGATAATCTGCTGAGAATCGATTCATTTTGAGTCGATATAATGTGCTGAAAATGAGATCATTTTAGTTACATTATCGACTCATACTTAGGCGATTCTAAGCAGATTATGTGGGCACAATGACGCATGTAAGCCACCTCACGAATTGTCATGTGTACGCTCTTTAACATGGGTTTTCACTGTGGCCCGCTCCATAAAACGAAATAACGGACCCGACTCCATTATATGCTTAGTTCAGAATCAAATAATCACATCATGTACCTATTTCACTTTATATGTCGATTATGTGCGTATTTACACGAGAATATGTTGGATAATTTACTGCTTTACGTCGAAGTTCTGTTGCCTTACTTTGATATAGCGGACTTCAATTAAAGGGTTTGTTTATCAACCCATTTCCCACAACATTTGATGGAGTCAAAGTTAATTATTCTGTTAACTTATATTAGTAATTACAGCAACCAAGTCCATTGATGCACCATTTTAAGAGCATAATTCATGGTAGATTATGTTAGAAATATACAAAATATGAACTTTATAGAGGGTTTTAAAATCTATTTCTTCGTACCCAAATCCCAACAAACATAAAGTCCATATAAGAAAATAATATGGGAATGTTTATTGAACACTATGAAGAATGGTGAACAATACAAAACATATTCATATTTCTTGAGTGCATGTTCTTTGGAATTTTGGCGCGGAATCAGTTGTTTACAAATGGTAGATTTCCTTGTTTAGTAATTCTGACTGGAAGCTGACATTTGATGGGTTACTTTTAATAAGTCCAGTCTAGCTGGGATTGTTTTCAGCTGGTGTGAGCACTGGACCATGAGTGATTATCCCACGAGTGGTGGCCTATTTACTGGCTATATGGTCTTAGCCTGGTATATAGGCGGCAAGATTGAGGATTAAACATGTCTTTTGTCAACAGATTCGCAACACACCACTGTCAGCTCCCAGCCAGCCATGCCGAGTAAGTGAATCTACCGTTCGAAACAATTGGTTCTAAGTAAACTTTTCACAGAACGCTCGATAAATATGAATATATTTTATTGATCATCATTCTTCATGCACAGTGTTCAGTACACATTCCCATACGTTGATTTTGTGTCTGTTGGATTTGGGTTCGAAAAAATTGATTTAAAAAGCCTCTATAGCGGTGTGACTAATTACCGCCCGGGACCGCCCGGGCGGCCCCACGTGCCCGTGGACACAATATCTCGACGTTATAACGTAGCGACATACCACATGAGGGCAACATAGATATATTGTGTCCACGGGCCCGTGGGGCCGCCCGGGCGGTCCCGGGCGGTAATTAGTCACACCCCTCTATAGTGTTCACATACAATAATCCCCAATGAATTATACTCTTAAAATGTTACATCAATGGGCTTGGTTGCTGTGCTTACTAATATAAGTGAACGTAATCCTTTATTTTGACTCCATCAAACATATATTTTGTTGTTAATACTTGTTCCTTATGATAATCCATTTCACAGTAGGGGTGGTCCGATTAAGCTTGAGATTGCATGATTTGTTAAAAGCGACTCAGAGCAAAATTGCCCACAAAGTCACTTAAATCGTGCAATTTCGAGTTGGAACCTTACATTATTAAAGGCACGGGCGGCGTTCGTTGCAGAAATATTCATATTTGTTCAAATCGTCATCAACAGAAGGAATATTAAAATATATATAGTTTTGTTCATATGCCAAACATAATCAGCGCGTAAATAGTATATTGTCGTCAAGACGTATACGATGGTGTACGTAAACAAGAGCATGCTCGTGTTACAGAAGTTTTGCTTCTGTCTACATAACACAGTGCAATTTTATTGGTTAATCACACACAAATGATATAAACACTCTTTATTATTTCCATATCAGGAAAACAATAACAAATAACGCTCTTTATGTTTACCATATCCGGATCTAAACAAAAGCCAGGTTCTGTAACGCTTTTTGCTATTGTTTACATAACAAAGGAAAAACATTTGACAATAACATACTGTTTATGCCATATTTCTGATTGGTATAAGAACAAAGTCTGTCTATATATTATTTGTATTTCTGTTTATGGCGGTTTTTGACGGAGATGAATATTTTAACAGCATGTCCACCGCCAACGCCGCCCGTATCTTTAAGGTACGGGTAATAACTAAGAAATATATTAGCGGTACTTTCAATGTTATAATATTCCTTGTCACAAGATAAAAAAAAGTTCACACAACAAACGAGAGCGCTCTTTATTATCTTTATTTAGGGGCGACGCTAGCATGGACGCAGGGGCGTGGCTAGAGGGTATCCGATGGGGGGTGTCCACCTTGGGAAATTCCAACTGCATCCCCTCCTTCAATCAGAATACGACTAAACAAAACTTTTGCATAAATCCATTTGCACCCCCCCCCCCCCCTTGCACTTCAGTGCTCAGGCCTAATATCCTATATATACATAAACCATGATTCTATATTCCCGGTATGAGAACATTCAGATATTTTAACCTGAAAATTGCATAAATCCTAACATCTAGGGGTCTAACTCCAGGCAAATGCACACGGTTATGGGCAAAAGACCAGGACACGCCGGGTCGACAATGGTTGTTCGGTCCGGTGTGAGAAAATTTTGAAAACTTGAAAACTATACAAGTAAATCGCAAATCCTAGCATCTAGACTGGCCTCCGACTCGGAGTCAACTGAAGCTTTCCTAGTGTTGGGAATTTCAAACCTCATACTCCCCCTCAGGCTGGAAAATTCTCCAACTGATGACCATTTCAGTCCACAAGTTTGACCAAATGTAGTAAAATATTGTTTTGTTAAACTAATTAGCAGTTTTGTATTCGTCACGGGGGAGGGACATCTGAACAAGAAGATAGCAAAATCCAAGCATCTAGACTAGCCCCAAGCCTTCCTAGAGTTGAAAAATTCCAACCTGACACCCCCACTTAGGTTGGAAAATTACCAACTGATGACAATTCCAATGACAGTGTTGATCAAATGTATGACAATACTGTTTTCTTAAATTAACTAGCAGTTTTTGACTGGCCACGGGGGATGGACCAGGACACACTTTCAAAGTTTTGGAAATTTCCAACCTGTCAGCCCCCTAAGGTTGGAATATTTCCAACTGATGACCATTTCAGTCCAAAATTTTGACAAAAAATAGGAAAATATGCAAATATTGGTCCAAAAACAATTAATTCCCCTAATAAATTGTTTGAAAATCAAACTACAAGAACATTTTCAACCTATTGTTGGTGTGAAATTTCCAACTTGTGTTTTGGCAGGTATGAAATTTCCAACAGTTGAAAATTTTGACCAAAGTTGGGGTGAGACACCCCCCCCCCCCTGCATGTCGCCACGTCTCTGTATGGACGCTCTTTATAGGAGGCGAACATTGAATTTTTGCCAGGCTAACAACTTCCTATATATGGCTATCAAATCTATCTCATATTAAAGGGCTCAGTCTTCGACATAATTATGTCCTGGTATAGAAAACATACAGATGGTGATTTTACGGTGTCAAATCGGACAGAGGGCCTTTAACGCTTCCAACTGTTTCGATATCAATCCATACAAACTGCACGTGGATTGTCAAACTACATGCAGGGTTTATCTCCCTTGATGACCCGATAAGATCGCTGTTATCGGCGATATTTGACCCACATTTGGTGGAATTACGCGATATTAATATATAAACTAAGTGAATAGAGGCTCATGTTGCCCTTTATTAAGCACACACAATAGTGAAAAACGATTGTGTAATTTCTTACCTTAAAGGCACGTGAGGCCTTAATTGTCGAAAGTATTCATATTTGTTCCAAACACCGTAAACAGAAAAACATTAAAACGCATACAGTTTCGTTCATATATACCATGACCATCGCGTAAACAGCCTGTTATCATAAATACCTACTATATTTCACCAAAGCAAGAGCCTGATTGGGTTACAGAGGACAGCACAATGCTACTGGCTAATCACACACAAATGGCATAAACGCTCTTTATTAGTTCCATATCAGGAATTCACCAACAAAGAACGTTCTTTATGTTTACCATCATAATATAAACAAACACCAGAAAAGTAACTTTTTATGCTTTTGTTTACATAACAATGGTTAAACATATGAGAATAACATACTGTTTATGCGATATTTCTTATTTATATACGGACAAAGTCTGTATACATTTTGATGTTCTTTCTGTTTGTGGCGGTTTTTGACGGGTGGAAATATTTTCACATGATACCCACCGCCAAGGCCAACCGTACCTTTAAGTTTGGAAAGTAAACTAATAGCAAAGAACTATATCGCGAAACGGTGTGAATTGGTTCTCCGATTATTTTATCAACACAAAAGTTTAAACGTACATGGGCGATAAAACACTGTGAAAATCGCGAACATAACTACCCCTCTATTTCTCCGTCCATTCTGTCAATAAGGTTTTATTGCGGAAATTTTTCTGAAAGCACGTATGAAATTTGACTTTGGGGCGATCGATACCCCCATTTTGACTGGGAAAACCAGCGCGATATTAAGAAAATCACAGAGTAGTATACCTAGCCGGTGACAGAGTCAGAAAGGAACTTGACTGGTGCGCTCCGGTAGAGATTCGTGACGTGTCTGCCATATCAAATCCAGTCGTAAGTCGGGATTTTTTTTACCCTGTGCCAATGCATTCTCTTATATATGCGAGTCGACCATATGTCGCCTCGCATATATAAGAGAATGCATTGGCCTAACAATTTTAATAATTTTTTCTTGTATTCTTTAACTATTTTATAATTTCACCCATACATAGCCCCAGACGACACTCTTCTATATGCTTCTATATATGTGTGGGGCTCCCTGCAGGGTAATGTTTTTTATTTTATGTCCTAAAAATTGTAAGAAACATTTATTTTAAAAAAATGATAAAAAATTGTTAGGCCAATGCATTCTCTTATATATGCGAGGCGACCTATGGTCGACTCGCATATATAAGAGAATGCATTGGCAAAGGGTAAAAAAATCCCGACTTACGACCAGGGATGGGGTAATTGTAATTTGTAATTGTAATTGATTGTAATTAATTACATTTTTTTCAAGTAATTGCATGTAATTGGTAATTGAGTTTATTCTCAATTACATGTAATTGCAATTGTAATTGGTTAGGATGTAATTGTAATTAGGGTCTAATTTCAATTACTTCAAAATCACAGGTACTTGTTTCTTCTCAAAGTTATCTTTCATGATTCATCCAATGGTTTCTTCAAATGCTTTTTTCTCCAAATTTCAAAGTGTAAGACTGGTGACTTGCTATCACTATGTTGTCACAACACTGAGTTTTTATCCACTGTGTCTCAATGGTGAATTCTGTTGACACCTCCTATTTGTTTGCTTAAGCATTGGTTAACCTTTGAGGTAGAAGGCTTGTTTTGATAAATACAATGAGAAACCAACTTCAAATAAAAAAAATGTGTATAAATATTAATAATTCAACTTGTAACTTGTAACTATATCAAAAGTTATGCATTTTTGAATCTGGATGTTGCTTCAACATAAATATGAACTGCTTTTACAATTTCTGAATTTATAGTGGTACTCAAGCGATTATTTCCATAAAGTAATAGATGAGTTTTGATATCAACTTCCAATAATCCCAATGCATTAAAGAGTTCGAATCGCTCCAATACATATAGCGGGCAGTACATAAAATAATGTTCTGTATCTTCATATATATTCCCACAAATACATTTTGGATCATCAGTCAGGAATCGCTCAAACTTATGTACTTTTAAATCACTACAGCCAAGGCGCATTCTCGCATGTACTATCTGTGTCTCTCCTTTTCCCTCATAAAAGTAAACTGGAATAATTGAATCGCCCCGTTCAAATAATTGACAATAGATCACTATAATATATCACTCTTATCTTCATGTTTCATTATCTCCATCTGTTATGGTATATATGCTATGGTAGAAATTCATACCAACCATTGCTAATGCTATCAACATGTCTACAACACATCTGGCAGCATTTTAATTTGCAGAAAGACACATCGTGTCCTATGAAAGCGAAGTGCAAACTTTGCCCAACTACAATATCAAGTTCCAAAAAAGTTACCTCCAATTTATGTTCGAACTATTCGCCGCGAACATGATGAGTAAATACGAAGAAATATGCCTATTCGTGACATCTAACATGTCCGGGACCAATGACAATCCACACCGTGTAATAGACTCTTCTCCGTCTTCAGCGGTAACTGTGAAACTTTTACCTGACCGTGATTCCTCATCTGATCACGATCAGTACGGACGTGAAAGATCCAAAGAACCATTAACATCGACTCCAAAAGCAGGCAGCTCTTTGTCGGGTGACATTAGTTACCCGGATGTTAAAGTTCCGTCGAACACGGTTATCTCTGACATTTCTGGCGACATCCAATCTGCAATTCCAGTATCGCCTCAAATCACAAACAATGTAGATAAACCACAGTTGACTCGATCGTACACACAGACACCGACTGCGCCACAGATCAGCGCTAACAGTGTATCTGCCATCGTTTCGCCTGATGACAGTTCCAATGATTTGGTAGGAATTCTCGCTGCAAATAAAGCCGATGATTCACATGTAACGTCCAACCGTCACTCAACGGACACAAATGGAAATGAAAACCCAAACAACCTCGACCGAACCGACACAGGTGACAGCAGAGGCTTCATGGGCGTCCCTGTTCATCGCAAACGAAAAACCCGCAAGTTCTTCATTAGTCGTGTCGCTCCACAAACATCGGCGGACGATATTGCGAACTTTTTAATCAGCAAAAACATCAATCCCATCTATATTAGAATGATGAGGAGTTCAATCAAAGGAACCCAATCCGCCCAACGTGTACTTCCAGCGAGTGAGGCTGGTGTGTTCAAAGACAAGAGACTCTTACCGAGGGGCGTAATGTGCCGCCCGTGGAATGTCGACCCACCTCGAAAATCCACCCCTGCTGGACAGAATGCTCAACCCCAGTCCCAAACTGGGTTAAACAACATAAACTTATACGAACATTAATTCTATCATAATGGCTCTACAAAAAATGCAATTTCGGTTCCTAACATGGAACGCAACAGGGGCTAGATCCTCTTGTATATATTTATGCAAACTTTTGAAATCCAAAGTATATGATGTGATAGGCATATGCGAACACTGGTTGGACGAGAAGAACTTGCCATTTCTGGACTCACTTTCTAATCATTATGTGTCAGTAGCAAAACCCGGAAGGAAGATCACAACATCATCAGGAATCTCATTTACTCGTGATGGTGTAGCATTTCTGATACGATCTGACTTAGCCCATATGTGTACATACCTGGAGACGGACAGTGCCAGAATTATAGCCATACAAATAAAATGTGGCGAAATTACATTTATTCTAATCCAAACATACCTACCGAGCACTAATCACGACGACAGTTTCTTCATGGATTGTCTGACTTCGCTGGAAAGTTGTGTTGTTCAGATGCTAAATCTGGGTCAAGTAATCGTGATGGGTGATCTCAACGTGCACCTCAGTGACTCGACGTCACTTTCGTGTCCACAAATGCATCTAGTTCGCTCACGTGCATTCCAGAAGTTTCTCTGCGACATGGAATACTTCTCATTGTGTGCTACCTCCGCGCTAACTGGCGGTTTGCCCACATTCTTCCCGTTTGCACTAAACAGTAACCCGACCGTCATTGATCACATCCTGATGCCCGATACGTCCGCGGATATGGTGACATCGTGTCTCATTTTCGATGATGACACTGACAACACTACATGCCACGTACCAGTTGCATGTACTATGGTTTCCCCAGATATAACAGCGGTTCCACCAAGCACGTTCACCAAACGTCTATTCAACTGGAAGCGACTGGATCAGCATGTATATGATTCATATCTGGAGTCGTGTTGTGTCGACTTAGACTGGGTGTATTCTATGTACATTGACCGTCATTCTCTGGATAATCTGTACGAACTAATTGTAAACGTTCTTCTCGCTGCTTCCGAATTAGCTGCCGGTTTCAAACAGTTTAGATATAATTTGAAACCATATTGGAATACCAAACTATCAATTCTTCATAAGGCATCGAAATCGAAAAGACTGGCGTGGATCGAAGCAGGGAGACAATACTCAACTGAATCGCGTACTTACTGTGAATACAAGGAAGCTAAACGTGTGTTCAGACGTGAATTTCGACTGGCTGCCGAAATTCATCAGGAAAACATGCTGGACGAACTTGAGCGTTTCGCTACATGTGATCAGGTTGCCTTCTGGAAACATGTGAACGCAGATCGTGACAAACAATGCCCTATTGGTTCCGCCATTATCTTCAACGACAAGGTGGTGCGCGATCCATGTGACATTATTTCTGGATGGAAGTCCTATTTTGCACAACTCTTCGCTTCAAGCAGACACACTGATCCTGTCTTCGAGGTCAAAGTGGAGAGAACTGTTGAAAACATACTATCATCGTCAGTTGATCACCCGAATGTTCACTGCGGGGAGATCACAGTACATGAAATTACTACCGTTATTCGTTCGCTCAGGCACAACAAAGCGGGAGGTGCAGACTCCCTTGTAAACGAACACCTTATATACATGAACACACAGCAGTCGTTCATAAAACTGTTATGTTTGTTCTATAACCATATTCTAGCACTTGAACACATACCCGTAAAACTGAAAATTGGCATCATAGTACCACTATATAAAGGTCCTCCGAAACCCAGAAACCGTCCAGACAGCTATCGCGCCATAACATTGTTACCTGTCTTGTACAAGGTATTCGAGGGCGTTATTCTCAACAGGATATCTCAAAGTTCTATTCTCTCTGGATTTCCACACTCACTACAAAATGGCTTCCAGAAACATATAAGTTGTTCAATGACGTCCTTCGTCTTACAAGAAGCCATCAACTACGCCAAGGACCAAGGCTCTCGTGTATATACCTGTTTTTTGGACTCTCAAAAAGCATTTGATAAAGTTTGGCATTCTGGTCTTTTGTTGAAATTGAATAAACTTGACATAGGAGGCAAAGTACTCCGCCTAATCAACAACATGCTCAGTGACTGTACGAGCAGGGTATTATATAACGGATGTATATCTGATCAACTAAACATAAGTCAAGGTACACGCCAGGGAGCAGTGTGTTCTCCGTTTTTTTACCTCGTCTACGTGAACGACCTCATCAAAGAACTGTCATGCAACGCCAGTGGACTATCTGTTGATGCTATCACATGTGCTGCGCCTACGACAGCCGATGACATAGCAATCATGTCACTCACAAAACATGGTCTCGACTCGATGCTTTCAACTTGCTTCAACTACAGCACGAAATAGCGATTCGAATTCTCATCAGCCAAGAGTCAGGTGGTAGTATTTAACGAAACGAAGCAACAACACAGCTCGAAGACTAGGTCGTGGTTCATCGGGGGGACACCAATCTCTGAGCGCTCGGAATGTGTTCATCTCGGCGTACTACAGACGAAATTTCAGACTCCAACAGCGCGAGCAGATCTTATGTCAGATAAACTGCGGCGGACTTACTTCTCTGTGACAGGAAAGCGGGCGCTACAGTCAAGCACTCCGAGAACTGTCCTAGAACTGTCCTAGAGCCTTATACGGAGCTGAATTATTCCCGCTTACCAGCACCACTGCCATTCAAACCCTAGAGAAGAGCCTGCGTACATGTGTTAAACATTGTCAGTTTTTGCCAGTTCGAGCACGAACTACACTGTCGCTGGGTCTCTTAGGAATGCTGCCTATAGAGAAGGAAATTCACTTAAAAAAGCTTTCCTTCATGGGAAATTTGATCCGGCTTCCAATTGGTCATCAAATTCCACTGGAACTATTCGTTTTCAAGGCACATCAGTATATATTCTTCGACAAACGACCATTTGGATTCGTAACGGATGTGATCCCTCTCCTTGAAAAATATGACCTTCTGACGTTTCTTCTAGACTTCCTTGACATTGGGATTTTCCCAGAGAAACAAGAATGGAAGAACCTCGTCAAAACGCACATCGAAACCTACTACAGGGCAGAGTGGTTGGAATCTGTTACTAGCGATCCAGATAGGTCTTTCTTTCTGCAGTGTCACTCGGACCCCCTCGTTCTATGGGACGTCTGGTATCTCTTGTCGCGGAACCGCCACCGTTCAAGAGAACTACGACACCTTGTGATCCTTCTAAACAAAACCACATACTCAAATAACCTGCTCTGCGCTCAATGTGGTTCGACGTATACTAATGAAATTATACATGTAACGTTTGAGTGCTGTGCAGCTGTGTTGATTCGCCTCCGTGATATATTCTGGGAAAGAGTGATTGATATGTACGATATAGAGGGATATGAGTTTCTAGCTTCTCTCTCGGAGGAGTCCCTTACATCTCTCTTCCTAGGAAATGTAAACATTTTGGAACGAACAAATACTCTGCCTAATGTCGGAGACCTCATCGTCGACGCTGCCGTCTTCCTTCTTCATGCCTGCAACATTGTGAAGGGAATTCTGAAATACTGACTCTATTGAACATGCTACCGGATGTTCGATTGTGTCCACAACAAGGCTACAGCCAGACACCGTGTCTAGGTCTATTAAAGATTGTATATTCCCCAATTTAGGCGGGATGTACATATGTATATATTTTTTTGTTCTCAATTGTATGTATTTTGTGTAATATAATGTTGATATAATCTCTCCATAGAGGAGGCAATAAAGATATATATGGTGGTATTGGTATATACATTGTTTCTTGTCGCTTCTAAGTTGCAACTGAATGACAAAGTGGGGACAATCTGCCTCAATAATCCCCCAATTAGCACTGTCTAGTGGAGGCATTGTGTTACCAGTAAGCTGGTGGCCACAAAGCCTAATTAAGTTTATGCCTCTAATTAACAATCAGAGTGTTGATTATCTCATTGTCCTTTACAATTGGCCTGGCTGTGTGTCTGACTTACTGAGATAGTCTTATTCCCTTAATAATTAAATGATGGATACATGCGTGTTACTAATATACTCTATTATTTTCATTTTATAGCGAAAGCATCAAGATGTCTATGAATCCACAGTCACACAAGCACCATCAGCAAGTGATCAATAACCTACTAGGATCTTTCAGTATGCAAAAACATCGGTCAAGAATGCCAAAGCATTGAAGATAGTTAGCAAAGTTCATAAATCTCTGATATCATTCCAATTTCTAGAAGATCAACCCCGACTACAAGCTGCCAATGCAACACGCTGGAATTGCCAGCTATAAATTATGATTCGCTCAGTTCTACGAACACCTATACTGGACTCAGTACATTGGCTGCTCTGTACCAAGTGTGCTTCACTGTGTATTTCATCTTGCTTGTATTAAATTTATGTTTTGTTATCAAATAGAGTTTATATAAATAAAAAGTGTTCCTACTTCAATGATGTGCTGAAATGTAATTGTAATTGTAATTGAATTACATTTCAAAGTAATTGTAATTAATTACATTGTGAAATATATGTAATGGGAATTGTAATTGTAATTGAAAAATGTTGAAGTAATTGTAATTGTAATTAATTACATTCACAAGTAATTGCCCCAAGCCTGCTTACGACTGGATTTGATATGGCGGGTCACATTTGTGGATTGTATTTCGATTCTCGGAAATACGAGTTCTAAAAGACTTCAAAGGATGTAAAGAATGGAGGCGCGGGTTTGGGTCGTTTGTCAGAAATATATCGATCATGATAAACCTAGTTTTGGTCATGCTATTTATTCTTGCGATACGTGTATATTAATCGTCAACATATATTCCCATGGGCGGACACGGGAAGATTGCATTAGGTTTTCATCGGTCCATGTGACCTAGAATAGTAACACATGTTCCACTAATTCCGAAGACATCTATCTAACCACATGGTCTGTCACACCTGATCGATCGACTGTACTGAAGTCGACAGCTCATGGCAGCCCAGGGAGATATATAGCAATATTTACGACGTAACTAAGCGGCGGCGAGCGAGCACCAGTGCGTGGGATTGTCATATTTATTAACCTTGAAAGGTTCAAAGGGACTAAAAGATATTTTTTATTGCCTCCATTTCGGGAGAGAATTATGTACAGCATTATTTTCAAATACAGTGCACACAAGTTAATATCACAAGGATATGGACACACTAAAGATATATATATAGATGTGACATTATTAAAGGGGTACTGTACCCTGAATCCGGTCATTTATGGGACCATCTCCTTTTATACTCAACAGAATATATGCAACAAATGAATGCATTTGAGCCATGGATAAGTGCAATTACACTCCTGTGCTCGATGCAAAAAAACATTTTCAATATAATTACCATGCTGTTTGCATCGTTCAAAGAGCACACGAGTGTAAATTTAGCAATAATCCATGGCTCAAATTCATTCATTTGTAGCATATGTTCTGTTGAGTATAAAAGGAGATAGTCCAATAAATGGCCGGATTCAGTGTACAGTACTCATTTAATATACTGCAGAGTAAAAAAAAAGTTAAAATAAATATAAAAAGTAAAATTTAATTAAAAAAACAAACATACCGCAGAGAAAAACAAAACAAGAAGAAATAAAATAAAATAAAAATCATACAAAAAAAATAAATAAATAAATAAAAACGATAACAAATAAAAAACAAAACAATAGAAAGTACCTTAAATACACTGGGTTCTCGAGTGTTTATGAAGATATATCACATATTTATCGCCAGACCACCTTAAAGCTCCGCAACCCATTGATCAATTTAAATCAGCTTTAAAGTGTCACTTGTTCAAAAGGGCATTCGGTCACACACAGTGTCAATAATTCAACCTCAGATGCCAATTCGCCACTACAGCTGTATGTATTATGTTTGCATGTTAACATGCTATTTGTATGATATATATTATTTTTGTGTAAAGCCCGAGAGCACATATCGTGGATCCGTGGCTATAAACTGTATTATTATTATTATATATCCCAGCAAATAAATTATACGCATGTAATTGCTATGGTTGGTTTCATGAAACAAAATGATATATCACATCTGTATGATCGTTGAGACCTATAAAATGTGCCTCACATGTGAATTAATAGCAGTATCGCATGCGTATGGCCCAGATACAAGTTTTAATTTATAACGCATTGGTCTGTCACACCTGATCACTCGGTCCCAATGAAGTCGACAGCTCGCGGCAGCTCAGGGGGGGGGGGGGTGGTATGCAGCACTATTTATGATGTGACTAATCGGCAATGCCCGATCTCCAGTGCGTGGGATTGCCACATGTATTGACCCTGTGATGCTCAAAGGGACTGAACGATTTTCTTTATCGCCTCCTTTTCGGGAAAGATTATGCACAGCATTATTTTCAAAAGAATGGACACAGCAAAGGATGAATATCACAGGCATATGAGCGCACTAAATATATATAGATGTGTTGCATTATTATAATCGAAAGAAAAAATATAAGCAAGAGTGTGAAAAAATAAAATAAATGGTGAAATGAAATTAAAAAAAAAACATACCGCAGAGAAGAAAAAATAAAATAAAAACAGCACAATAAAAACAACATAATAAACAATCAAACAAAAACAAGGTACCCACGTTACGTTGAGTTCTTAAATGTTTATCACGTATATCCTAGAAATAAATTATGGTATATATTCTTTGGTTGGTTTCATGAAACAAAATGTGATATATCACAACCGCATGATCGTTGAGAGCTATGCAATCAAGTATCTCATATTACACTGTGTGTTAAGCTGAACTCAAGTATATTTGTTGTTATTCTGACTATCATATGAACGGAATTGCAGTATCGCATGCGTGTGGTCCAGATAAAAAAGGCTCAATCTATATAGCCTCCTGGCCTGTCATACCTGCTAGATCGACTATATACTGCAGTCGACAGCCCATACAAGCTCGGGTAGATATATTGCACTATTTATGACGTGATTAAGCGGCGATGCGTGAGCATGGGTGCGTGAGATTGCCACATTTATTGATATTGTGGAGCTCAGGGGAGCCGAAACATACCATTGTAATTTGAGGACATGTCAGTTGGTGGCTAACTCGAACACTTTCCAGTGATGCACAAGACTAAATATCATTGTCTGGAAGTAAGAACTGTCCAAAACAGAAAGGCTGCACTAATCCGATTGATATATATAGGTTCAAATGATTACTGTACACTAAATCCGGTTCTATATTTAGGGATCGCCCCAAAGTCAAATTTCCTATGTGCTTTGAGAACAATTCCCGCACTAAAAACTTATTGACAGAATGGAGAATCGGCAAATTAAAACTCATGCGTTTAACTTGACTGATGTTTGCCATGCATGTTGTCGTCCATGTGCGTTTCGACTATTAATTTTGTTGATAAAATAATCGGGGAACCAAATCACACCATTTCGAGATATAGTTCTTTAGTTTTAGTGGGACTTTCATATTAATATCGCGGAAATCCACCAAATGTGGGTAAAATGTCGCCGGTATCAGCTGTCTTATCGAATCATCATGGGATAATCAATTTAGTATAGAAATGGTTGAACTGGAGACGCGACGAATAGGACAAAAACGTGTCCCAAACACGGATGTACTTTCTTCTGGACAATATTGACTTATCAGCTCTATCCGTCCTTCCGCCCAAATCCAATTTTTGTCGGTGTGGCTATTATCACTTGATGTTAACTCGATTGATGGCGCGGAAGAGTCCGCGGAAGAGACACTCATGTCGCACAAGGAGGCAACTCGATAGATCTAGTTAACCAAACCTAATTGTCCTGCCAATTTGTATCACGTATCGTTGTCTGGGTTCAATTTAGGACAAACACCAACGCGGCGAAACTAGGTTCCATACCGAGAGACTCATACTGTTTATCACGATGTTCGCAAATTATATTCTTTTGTATGCCTGGGATGTGGCGGTATAGCAGAATATTAAATGGGCATCCCCGTTTTGAGTGACTCAGGTTGATTGAAATGGGTAACATGCATATCACCGAAAAGCTGCTTTTAGTAGAGTTCATTCAGGCTTAGGTGTTTAAAATATGAGTAGCTGACCTTAATTTACGCAGTCAGACATAGGTCCGTGTATATATATCCCACAACCAACGATATCAGATATCTCAAGTGTGGTTTCCTTGCTGAAGCAAACCTGCGAACACATAGATAATGACTTGAAGACAACAATTCCAAAGATGAATGGTCAACTAGAATATCTAGAAATTACTATGTCTGACGTAATGAGAAGGATGCAAGAAGTAGAAGATGATACGAGAGTGACCCGACTAACTTGTGAACGAATTGAGAGTGACAAGTGCACTGGAATAGTCAAGCTTAAAAGTGACATCAAACAAATGCGTCAAGTTATTGACAATATGTTCGATTTCATGACCGACACTGTGACGAAAATAGCTTCACAAGAAGGCATATATAATTCGATGAAAGGACGGATGAAGACAGTGGAGAAAGCTGTGAAAACTGCTAACGAGCAACAGGAGCAATCACACAATGAAACCAACCGTGAACATAACTGTGAACAACAATGTCGCGAAGCTTGGACAAGCGACCTGAATACCTTCTCTGCTCATATGTTCGGTGAATTGAACAAGTTCGCTTACAATGTTATACGAGCAATAAAATCGCCAGCTTACTTCCAGAATATGTCAATATCGTCCGACCCATCTATGGTCTTTTCACCTTCTTCACACCATGCACCATGTTCCAACACTAATGAAGATGCATATTCTGATTCCAAATCTAACCTATCTGGTGACATCTCTCCATCAGTTCATGAGACTGTTGACACTGTTATATTGGGCGCAAGTAACTGTGCTGGAATTGACCTTGAAAAACCCAATGTTAAAAACTATTCTGTGAGCGGAGCCAGTTACGGTGACATATCTGTTCTTTTGGAGTCAATAGCGAGAGATCCTGTAGTAGGGAATGCGCTGGGCAATGTGACCTCTGTCGTCATTCACCTCGGTACCAACGATATAACAAAACACAAGTATAATGTCACACCCGTTGTCTTGAACATTACAGAATCTATTACTAAAATTAACACGCTGCTGCCAAATGCCAAGATTGTTCTATGCAGTGTGCCACAGAGAAAAGGAAATGATCATGATCCTGAAACTGATGACCACAACTCTGCAGTTTATGCTGTGAACGACGTTATCTCTTCCTTGTGTAATCGAAATGCAAATTTCGAATTTGTGGATACGTCTGAAGTTTTTGCATCCGCGAATGGAATCAGGGACGAGCTGTATAAGAGCAAAGCGAAAGACCGCAAAGGAATTCATTTCAATATGGCAGGCAGAAGTGCACTGAAGAGATTCTTCCTACAAGTAATTGGACCAGGGAATGTTACTACTGGAAGTACAGTCGACAAAAGTTGTAACAGCATGAACAACAACAACAACAACAACAACACTACCAATCTTGACCACACAAATACGAGTAGAACACCAACTCATAGTTCCTCGGTTCCAAACAACAGTCATGGAGAGAGACGACACAGAAACAACGGTCCGATAAAAACAAAACGCGTGTTTGTCGGTAATCTTCCAGCTGACACAACAAATGAAGACTTGGCGAATCACTTGGATCACTTTGGTGTTCGCTTCTCCATTGTAAGGATAATGAGAAGCCGAAATAACTCGAAATTCGTATCAGCAAGAATCAATGTGCATCGCGATGATGTGTCTGTGGTATTCGAGAACTATTTCTGGCATGGTAATGCATTCTGTCGATATTGGCTGTCTCAACAAAATTTCGAAAAGAATGACTCATATAGAAGACCACATTGGCACTCACATCGACATGATGACTACACGCATCACAGGCGATCTTCATACCACAGCAGAGACAATGTTGATATAAATAGTATCAATGTGAGTGGCGGTTTTGCCGAACAAGTAGAATAACTCTAGATTATTAATCTACTTTAATTTAAGCTCATAGAAATCAATACATACAAGACATATTAATTTATTCAGATCAATATCATATTTATAACTCACTGTCATTATAAATAACAATAATTATTGTTAACAATGTCTTCCACAAGATGCTCTTTGAAAATAGGCACATGGAATGCCACAGGTATAATAGGGAGCAGTAGTTACCTCAGTCGGTTGTTATCGGACGAGTCGATAGACATTTTCGGAATTAGTGAACATTGGTTACCGGAACACAATGTCTCATTTCTTGAGGCTATCAGCAAACATTATTCATATTTCGCTGTTTGCGATTTCTCACATCGAATACCTTTACAGCGTGGCAGGTACAAAGGTGGCGTCTCTCTTTTTTGGCACAAACGCTACGATAGCGTAATATCTACTGTAGAGTACAATGATGATCGAATAATTGGAATCCAAATCCAGCTCTCAGAACACAACTATCTTTATATTTTCCAAGTCTATCTGCCATCGACTAACTATTCGGTCGAATTTTACAAAGAATATCTTGAGAAAGTTTCTGATCTAATAATAGCCTATTCATCTTTAGGTAAAGTCATTTTTATTGGAGATTTCAACGGAAATCTTGAGAAAACAGACTCGCGTAACCGATGTTTTCGGGATATGCTGAATGCTCGTAGATATATGTCCGCCAACAACTCAATTCTTTGTGAAGATCGTCTCACAACGTTTGTCCCCGCGGACGGAACATGTGGGACTATCATTGATCATATATTAATACATAATGATGAATTCCACAGAGTCCGCCGAGTAGTAGTGCTTGATGATCACGGGGAAAACACTTCTAACCACAGGCCAATCCTTATGGAGATTACGTGTGATCGAGTAAATATAGATACTGAAACGCGGTGCCCGGCATGGGACTGGCGAAACTTTCTGGCTAATAATAACATGCTGACATGCTACCATTCTAATCTAGAAGCAACTTTACCTGTTTGCAATGTGTCTGATACTGAAATGCTTGACATTGTTTACGATAGAACAGTGGCAGCAATTCAAACTGCAGCTGAATTCACAATCCCGAAAAAATCATTTAAGCCTTTTCTTAAACCATACTGGAATACTTCATTAAAACAATTACACAGAGAAATGCGCTCTTATCGCAGCACATGGTTATCAGAGGGAAGGCCTAGAGGGCACTCGCACCAAAGTTACTCGTTGTATAAAGAATCAAAGCGATTATTTCGAAAAGAATTACGCAAATGCAATTCGAAATTCATAGCTGACCAGAATAATAAATTAGACCAAGCTGCCGAAATGGACCAGCAACTATTTTTTAGAAAATTTAATTCGGTTAGATCTAAACGAAAAGAGACAAATAGCAGCATATTTGTGGTTGATGACATCACGCTTAGAACACGCAATGAAATAACTGATGCATGGGCAAATTATTATGAAACTTTATATTCCCCGCTTAGGTCCGATGAATTTGACAACTCTTTCTTTAACGACATTAATGAACTGGTGTCTGATCTCTTAAATGACGCCGACCGTGGGCCATACGATGACATAATGACATACCCTGTGTCCATGGAAGAACTGACAACGGTCTTAAAATCACTGAAAAGAGGCAAAGCTGCCGGCTCAGATTTATTATGTTACGAACACATCATATATGGTGGACATCACTTAATTATACACTTAGCAAAGCTACTCTCATATATGCTTCGTTTTTCACATATCCCCAAAAGAGCTAAATTAGGTGTGATTGTGTCGTTGTACAAGGGAGGGGGCAAATCGAAATCAAAGTTCGACAGTTACCGAGCCATCACCTTACTCCCAGTCATATACAAAATACTTGAAAGAATCGTTCTGAACCGCATGGAGAGAAACGCCCCTAACCTGATAACAACCCACCCTTTACAACACGGTTTTCAAAAAAAAATAAGCTGTCTTATGTCATCATACATAATTCAGGAAAGCATTTCGTATGCAGGGGAAAATAATTCACGTCTTTTCGCATGTTTCCTAGATGTACGCAAAGCCTTTGATACGGTCTGGATCAACGGCCTTCTATACAAGCTTTTTGAACGGGGAGCAAATTGTGGTCTTTTGCGTTTATTCAACCAATTCTTAACTGGCGTGAACTGCAATATACGTCACGAAAATCTTACATCACGTATAATATCTATTAGCCAGGGAACAAGGCAGGGAAGTACCCTCGCTCCGATTTTCTACGCCATCTACATAGACAGTTTGCTCAGTGAGCTCGAACACTCGAACTTTGGTTTCAGGCTGCGAGATATCAACTGCTCGTCTCCCACACAGGCAGATGATATGACCCTCCTCTCGCTTTCATCATATGGCATACAAAAAATGTGTAATATATGTGGCAATTACAGTAAAAAATGGCGATTTATGTATAACCAACAGAAATGTCAGGTAATTATCTTCAATGAGAAATCTAAATACGCCTCTATCAATCGCACATGGATGCTAAATGGCATAGCAGTTAATAAAACGGATTCAGTCACGCACCTGGGCATACCATTACACAAAAGTGACTTTCCAAACACTCTTACAGAAAGTGTAAGCTCAAAAATTCGGTCGACATATCTTATGTTAAGCACTGCTGGTCTGTACGCAGGAGGCATAACACCTCAGAGTTCAATGGTAATATATAAATCAGTGGTACTTTCTCGTGGACTTTACGGTTCAGAATTTCTCTGTGGCTTACCAGCCTCAAACTTGATCAAGCTCGAAAGAGTTCACAGATTTTGCTTGAAGCGTATTCAGGGCCTACCTGCCCGATGCAGGACCGATGTCGTTACTGGCCTGCTAGGAACATATCCACTTCAAGTTAGTATTGATGCCAGAAAAAATTCACTCTTTGGAGCCCTTTGTCGACTAACGCCTGGAAAGGCTTGTAAAACAATCTTTGAAACTAGGCTGTTTGATTACGTTTACTCACAGAACCCGACAACAACTTTTATTGGCGAAGTATTTTCATTACTCGTGAAATACAACTTGACTGATGCAGTATATGAGTACATCAGGTCTGGCGTATTTCTCTCGAAAGAGTCGTGGAAGGCGCTAACGAGAAATAATATTCGAAACACAACCGAGTCAGATTGGAAAATTAGAACGGAAATTGACCCATCATTCAATCGGTTTCGGAATGTACATGACAACCTAAACATATCTGATCTTTGGCGACTCTGTCGAAAATTTTCACATAATAAACATTCCTATCTAACCACAGCTCTTGTGATCGATGCAACAACGTACTTAAACGAAGCACTAATCCAGTGTCCTAACTGCTATAAAATGTACCTTGATAAAGTACAGCACGTTCTCATTGAATGCAGTTCCCTGACATCACTACGGAATAATATGTTTTTTGATATTATTGATCGTTATGGCGTAGAATGTTTTATCAAGATTGATGATCTTTCAATGGACGAAATGATCTTGCTTCATTTGACTCACATTACTGGTGATATGTGTACAGCAGTTGATGATATAGACGTATTTCTGGACTTCATGGTAACGATTACTGCCAAATTATGGATGTGGTACAATGCACTCTTGCAGAGAAATATTTCCTAGTCCATTGAATAATACAAATCAGTCAGCCCATCATCATCATCATCATCATCATTATCATCATCGTCGTCGTCGTCACCACCATCGACATAATCATCGTCATCATCATCGCCGTCGTCCATGTCATCATCATAATCTTCATCGTCGTCATCGCCACCGTCATCATTGACGTCATCGTCATAATCTAATTTCCTCATCTTCAACATCATCTTCATCATCATGTACATCATCATCATCGTCATCCTCATCATCATTATCATTATCATCATCATCAATATAGTCATCTTCTTCCTCATGTTCAACATTAACATCGTCATCATCGATCAACGTCGTCGTTCTCAACATCATCCCAATCATCATCATCATCATCATCATCATCGTCAGTATATCCACCATTGTAGAAATGTAAATACGTCTTGCTTATCATATTTATTTGTGTTGTTTCTATAAAATTTAATAATGATATCTATTCATTATGTTGTGCATAACAATGTTATATTCTTTGTAAAATCTTCAATATCTGGAGGAAATAAAGATATAATAATAATATCACCGAAAAGCTGCTTTTAGTAGAGTTCATTCAGGCTTAGGTGTTTAAAATATGAGTAGCTGACCTTAATTTACGCAGTCAGACATAGGTCCGTGTATTATGTGCTAACATTCGTATTCTAATTCACTCATTCAGCCTCCAAGCAGTTAAATCCAATTTCTGCAACGCTGATTGGTCAGTTGCTCAGGTGAGAACAGGTGTAGCTGGTGGAAAATAATTAGATTTTACGATAGCTAGAGGCCTGCTCGATGATATTATCTTAATCATTACGCGGTTTCGATCGGAATTAACTTATAGGGACAACGATGTACACAGCGGGAAATTCGATTTATAATGATATATGATTGAGTCGCACGTAGGCTTGATTCGATTAATGTCGGAAAAATTCAAGTTATTCAGACAAACCATATATATAGTAATTGAAATAAGTATTTCGAAGGGCGTTGGAATTATGACGTAATTGACAGCGAACATGATGTTACAAAGAGCGAACTGTTGTTCGCTGTACTTTGCAGTTCGAAGCTTGGACTACAATGACTGATGCATTTCTGCCATTGCAATGCCAATGGCCTGTTAGTTAATGTATGTTTTTGGCAACTTGGCGACGAAACTTAGTTTTTAATATAATTTATACATATCCGATGTCAAATTGGCATGATATGGAATTTGAGTCGATGTATTTCGCGGTATTAGGATCGCTCGGTTTATTTCTATTCGAAATATGGAACTATATCTTCATGGAGCGGAGCACAATTTATAGGAAACATATGATATGAATTGTTTACAAACTGGCAACCATTTCCAGTTTAGCAACTCATATTCGATTCGAGTTCCGACCGCCGGTGGGACAAGACGTCCTGGTTTGAGCGCTCGGATCCTTGAATTCGCCCACTCGCGATCGGATTATTGAGCATCAGTGGAACAATGCATGGAATCGTCTATAATCCCCACTGAAGTCAGGCTCGTGTTGAACTCAATCAATTTGAATCCCTGCCTGACCTATAATTTACACCAGTCAGGCAGCCAAGTTGAACTGTTATTGTCATACCGGGTTAAACCAACACTGTTGTATACATAACCCGGTTGCTAAAGTCCACCAGAAACCAACCGCCACCTGGTACGGGGACCTTTGTGAAGAGAAGAGGAAGCAGAACTATCCCTCTACGCGAAAAAGGGACGCCTACATGTGAGTCATATGGAAATAGGGGAGATCTGAGAGACACCCATGTAGCTCCCTCTCATTTGGCCTCCAAGCACAACCACCAGCAACCACTCAATGCCCCACCCACCACAATCGGCGGATCAGGGGAAACCGACGTCACTCCGCCCCCTATGGAGAGGGACCCACTACCGCCATTGCATCCATCTCCAAATCCAGATCTCTCGGAATTTAATCCAAAGACACCGCGAGGATATAGCTCAACAAAAGCACATATCTGCTTGCTGCTAAATCCTCTTCCCCTTTTCTATTCTACTCATGTTTCCATCATCTAAATGTTGTTCATCATAAATGTAATATTGGGGCTAATAAATATTGTTTAAATCAAAGACACCGCGACCTCCGGTGTCTCCAGAATCCGTTAACACCAGCAGCGTCTCCACAGAATCAGTAGCAGTGAAACTGCTAACAAGTACGCAGGAAAGCCCATGCGTGCGAAGAGAAGATCGCTGAAACTGAAGCACTCAGCGAACAGAATACAAAAAGAAAATGAAGATTATAAATTACAGCAAGCAGCCACAGGCTCACCACCATCAACAATAACAACATTGATCGTTCAAATGTATAACTATTTACGATCTCATTTGAACATTACCAACGTGGGTTGAAGGAAAGGGCCCTTTCATATCACCCGGGTCCCTACCAAAACCACAAATAAAGCAGTTCAGCAAATCGTTGGCAGATTCTCGTGTCTATAGCATGGTGCTTCGGTCGGTGTGAATTAGAGTGGGGATACAAGGTTGTCTCCTGTGATTTTCGGGACGTTTATCGATTTATAGCATGGTGCTTCGACCGGTGTGAATTATAATGGGGATACAAGGTTGTCTCCTGTGATTTTTGGGACGTTTATCGGTGCTTCGGTCGGTGTGAATTAGAATGGGGATACAAGGCTGTCTCGTGTGTTTTTTGGTACGTTTATCGGTGTTTCGGCCGGTGTGAATTAGAATGGGGATACAAGGTTGTCTCCTGTGATTTTCGGGACGTTTATCGACTTATAGCATGGTGTTTCGGCCGGTGTGAATTAGAATGGGGATACAAGGCTGTCTCGTGTGATTTTTGGGACGTCTATCGGTTTATAGCATGATGTTTCGGCGATGTGAATTAGAATTGGGATACAAGGCTGTCTCGTGTGATTTTTGGGACGTTTATCGGTGTTTCGGCCGGTGTGAATTAGAATGGGGATACAAGGCTGTCTCGTGTGATTTTTGGGACGTTTATCGGTGTTTCGGCCGGTGTGAATTCGAATGGGGATACAGGGCTGTCTCGTGTGATTTTAGCATGGTGTTTCGGCCGGTGTGAATTAGAATGGGGATACAAGGTTGTCTGGTGTGATTTTTGGGACGTTTATCGGGTTATAGCATGGTGTTTCGACCGGTGTGAATTAGAATGGGGATACAAGGCTGTCTCGTGTGATTTTTGGGACGTCTATCGGTTTATAGCATGATGTTTCGGCGATGTGAATTAGAATGGGGATACAAGGCTGTCTCGTGTGATTTTTGGGACGTTTATCGGTGTTTCGGCCGGTGTGAATTAGAATGGGGATACAAGGTTGTCTCGTGTGATTTTTGGGACGATTATCGGTTTATAGCATGATGTTTCGGCCGGTGTGAATTAGAATGGGGATACAAGGCTGTCTCGTGTGATTTTTGGGACGTTTATCGGTGTTTCGGCCGGTGTGAATTCGAATGGGGATACAGGGCTGTCTCGTGTAATTTTAGCATGGTGTTTCGGCCGGTGTGAATTAGAATTGGGATACAAGGTTGTCTGGTGTGATTTTTGTGATGTTTATCGGTTTATAGCACGGTGTTTCGGCCGGTGTTAATTAGAATGGGGATACAAGGCTGTCTCGTGTGATTTTTGGGACATTTATCGGTGTTTCGGCCGGTGTGAATTAGAATGGGGATACAGGGTTGTCTGGTGTGATTTTTGGGACGTTTATCGGTTTATAGCACGGTGTTTCGGCCGGTGTGAATTAGAATGGGGATACAATGCTGTCTCGTGTGATTTTAGCATGGTGTTTCGGCCGGTGTGAATTAGAATGGGGATACAAGGCTGTCTCGTGTGATTTTTGGGACGTCTATCGGTTTATAGCATGATGTTTCGGCGATGTGAATTAGAATGGGGATACAAGGCTGTCTCGTGTGATTTTTGGGACGTTTATCGGTGTTTCCGCCGGTGTGAATTAGAATGGGGATACAAGGTTGTCTCGTGTGATTTTTGGGACGATTATCGGTTTATAGCATGATGTTTCGGCCGGTGTGAATTAGAATGGGGATACAAGGCTGTCTCGTGTGATTTTTGGGACGTTTATCGGTGTTTCGGCCGGTGTGAATTCGAATGGGGATACAGGGCTGTCTCGTGTGATTTTAGCATGGTGTTTCGGCCGGTGTGAATTAGAATTGGGATACAAGGTTGTCTGGTGGGATTTTTGGGATGTTTATCGGTTTATAGCACGGTGTTTCGGCCGGTGTTAATTAGAATGGGGATACAAGGCTGTCTCGTGTGATTTTTGGGACATTTATCGGTGTTTCGGCCGGTGTGAATTAGAATGGGGATACAGGGTTGTCTGGTGTGATTTTTGGGACGTTTATCGGTTTATAGCACGGTGTTTCGGCCGGTGTGAATTAGAATGGGGATACAAGGCTGTCTCGTGTGATTTTAGCATGGTGTTTCGACCGATGTGAATTATAATGGGGATACAAGGCTGTCTTGTGTGATTTTAGCATGGTGTTTCGGTCGGTGTGAATTAGAATGGGGATACAAGGCTGTCTCGTGTGATTTTAGCATGGTGTTTCGACCGGTGTGAATTCGAAATGGGGATACAAGGCTGTCTCGTGTGCTTTTAGCATGGTGTTTCGATCGATGTGAATTATAATGGGGATACAAGGCTGTCTTGTGTGATTTTAGCATGGTGTTTCGGCCGGTGTGAATTCGAATGGGGATACAAGGCTGTCTCGTGTGATTTTAGCATGGTGTTTCGGTCGGTGTGAATTAGAATGGGGATACTGGTGTGATTTTTGGGACGTTAATTAAAGGTAAAACTTCATTTTGAATTGTTTAAAGCGTAAAGCCACCATTTAAGTTGGAACATACACAAACATATGTACATGAGGTATTTCAATAAGCATTTTAGCATCATATTACATATATATTATGTAAGTAATATATTCATTATAACAATCACGAATCTCTCTGTCGATCGACTCGCACAAATAGTGGTACATATATAATAACTGAAATAAATTAAATATAGATGTAAATGCTGTCAATGCCAGATCAACTGTATAGTTGTAAGTTATTATCTCAATTTTCTGAAGGCTAATTTCAGAAATATACTCACCATTTTCAAGAGCGATATATTAGTTATGAAGCCAAAAAACGTTTCTTGCGTTGGAGATAGCCAATAGTATTTTGTTCATGGATATCTCTAAATTCATCACATATCAGCAGATGATACTCGTCCCCTATCCCGTTACCACACTGTTCACAGGTATTACAAGGTAATTTTCCATCATAAAACGTTCAGGCCGAATCCCAGCCTAACGCGTCACTTAATTATCACTTAAAGGTGCAATTTGGTTAATACAATTTTATTATATGCTTGCCTATATATTATATGCTTGCGGAAAATTAATGAAACTTAAATCGTCGTTTGTATCTCATAGAAACTACAGTGAAATACGATTTTTTAATTTCATTTTATTCCACACCCATTGACATGATGCACATATATCCCAGTCAGTGAATATATATTATTGTATACCTCTAGTGGAATACAAGCCGGAACTCTTGATGTTGACGCTGTGTCCAAGAAAGATGACGAACATTGCGTCAACGATTCGCTTCGGGTGATGCCCCTATCATTACTGGTTATTCGTCAGACTTGAAACACAATTTGCATCATAATTTCGAATCTTTTATCGAACTCGTTGCGGATGGCGCATAGTTACACTCTTGCGAAATTGTGGAATACTATTAAGGCCACTTCCTAATGGCGCTTTTGGCGCGCGATGAAAGCGACAAAATGTGCGTCATTAGTCGCGCGCCGAAAATAACAGATGCACCAGAAGCAACAAAATGTGCGCCATAATGTTTCACATTTGGCGCGCACCGAAAGCGACACAATCGCCGAATTGTGCGACATAATCTTTTGTCGCTTTCGGTCATTTCGCATATTTTGGAGCGCGCCGAAACGCCAATAGCGACAAAACATGCGAGATTGTGTCGCTTCTTTCGCTTTCGGCGCGTGACTAATGGCGCACATTTAATCACTTCTGGCACAAGAAGCGCCATTGGGAAGTGGCCAAATAGTTTTACGGACCAAAATATATCCTTAGGCCACCCGCAATTCATTCGATAATTGCTTCTCTGTCTATGTAGCTTTTTGTTATTTCATTGTGGCTTGCTGAACGACGTCATAATTTCAAAAGCGGTTTGCTACCTTTCAGCACATCAGTGTCAGAAATGTATGTCAACCAGGTGTCATTATAATAAAAAGAGCACCTACAGTTTTGTTTTGAATACCTGATACATCTCATTTTCAATTCGAGATTTCTTTCCAGACACTCACTCTCTCTTTCGCCCTCTCTCTCTCTCGACGTCACCGTTTGACGCTATGACGTCATATCCCAATGTTGTTCGTTTGTATTTTTTGTCTGTCCCGCTATATGCGACTACACGGTTGAAGAATAAAGGCTGAAAATTAGTACATATGGGTAATTTAACCCGGAGAGTGTTATTATATGCCCCGTTGACCTGATGTCTTAAAGGCGCACAAACAATTAAATTAATTAATCATAGCGACCAAACGGTTGGACTATGGGAGCTGAAAATCGGTGCACATTTGTAACTTGACCCGAGAAGTATCATGGTATAAGTGCCGATTACATCAGGTGGCTTAAATGGACACTAATAATTGATTAACGAGACACAATGGTTGTTCTCTTGGGTATATAAGGATAATTTGACCCCGGATAAGTGTCATGGGCTGGTGCGGACATCTGTTGATGTTTTGACGTCATATCCTCATTACCGAACACAAACGACACGAACGCTCTTTAATTTTACCTTATCGGGACAAAGAACGACTCGAACGCTCTTTGTCTTTGACCTTATCGGGGCAGCGAATGTGTGCATCGATCTCTCTATGTATACTCATTACAGGCGCCCACTTTTCTACACCGAATACGATGAAATTTGACAGATTTCAATTGTCCATCAATGCTATGGAGCGTTTTATAGATGACAAAGATAGAAGGTCTTTTCACATTCGGGTCAAAGCCAAGAACCAAAGTACTGAGGAAATACCACAGCATCATTGGAACTTGTTGAGCCATCATTCTATGAGCAATACGTTGTTTTTTTTTGAGTTATTTGAGTTGCCATACGCAAAGCAAAAAAATCAACAACTAGCCCTGCAGCCGACGCGGACTACACTTCGAATTCTGGTCGGGCCAAAGACTGGTACATGGCTGAAGCGATGACCCGTTAAGCCACTGCATGTAGCAGCCTCCCGGTACATCCCCACGGTGAGACAGGCGCGAACAATACATGATTCAACACTCAATCATCAGGACGAACACAAAAGGGACAGGCGAGAACAGAAACATCATACGTGCAAAAAGCAGAAACAATACTTCAAACATCGCATCAGACGAGCAATATACCATATAACAAAAACTGAATCTGCAAATCTGTGGTGAAGCGTGACTAGCAGATTGATTGAGCCGGGTCAACTGAACCACCCTTCTTGGAGAGATGTAGAACCAAAGAGGACCATGAGCTATGCCTTATCCACAGGTCGATGCCGCACGTAATACGACCGTCCTAGTACCTCCAGGACTCCTACACCACACCTCGCGGGATGCATCCTATGACAAACAGGGTGCCACATTAGGGGATTTTTACCCCTCGCAGTGGGGCGGTATACCTATTCTACCCCGGGCTCACACAGGGAGTATATAGAGTATATATATCTCAAGATTCACTGTCATATAATATATTGTGTAAAGTGTTGGGGTCGTAAAAAAATATGCAGACACGGGGTCGAAAAAAACAATATCAGTCTGATTCTTTCCAGAAATTACTATTTAGCATATTGCAAGCATATTAATACAACTAAAATAGCATGATCATAGTTATCTGCTTTCCATTTTTTTGCCAGCATTAATATACTTCTGGTTGAATATATACAGATATGCATTATGTGCAGTGATAAGATCTTATAACTATAACATTCACCTCACAATTATAATTGTACCTGCATGTGTACATACAGCCTTCACAAGTTTGTTGGCCAGTGTAATCCATGATTGTGGCATCCCAATGGACTGGACAGTATGTTGATGTGTGGTCTACCATCGTATACAAAATAAACTGGCTCTGGTAATCATTGACTGGTGTAAAAGACGCAGAGGGCAAGATGAAATTTGCAAATATTTTGTTATAATTTTATACTGATGACATGCGGATGTCACATTTTGTCATTGAAAATTGGTTTATGTTTTATATAATGTAGTACATGATTATTGATTTGAACATCGTCTAGCAAAAATACTGAGAACGAATAAGACATTGGTAGCCACTGCCTGAAGTACATGTATTGAGAGTGGAATATAGGCTAAATAATACCATTTTACCTGTGCCATTGAAATGAAATGAAATACTATGAATTTTTGCTTGAAGTGCCTTAATTAATCAACCAACTCAATAGCTACACAGCTGGGCTACATATACCGGTATAATATAATCACGAATGTCCAACCTGGTGATGCATACAGTATTCTTTGGTCACTAATATAGGCATATCATACTCAAAAATATGTTGATTGGAACAAAATTTCATCACACATTAATTCCGACATCGAACCACCCACACACCCATCTCAATGCCTGGACTTATTCCATAGACCTCCCTGTTGTGTGTGGGGCATTTCTGTATGAAAGGGAGAGAGATAGTGTAGGAGAGAAGGAAGGGCGTGAATGTATATAGACATGTAGACAAGAGGTTGCTTGGCAATCATTTTAATACCTAAGTAGGTTTCTGAAATAAATTATGCTACAGTTATATCATTTTTCAGAGATGTTAGAGTTTTATTTAGTAACCCGTTCTATAGAGATGTTAGAGTTTTATTTAGTAACCCGTTCTATAGTAAATAGATTATCCCATTGCGTTATAAAGTATACATTGGAATGCAGTATTCATCTTGAGGGGTGTTCAGGAAAAATAAGCAGATGACAGACAATACAAGTGAAGAAACGTCCTATTTATTGGAGGAACATGTTCAGACAATAACTTCAACAAACGGCATGTGGTCGTTTGTTGAACTTAGTATCCTAACATTTCCTAAGGGATAACTACTCGTCGATGAGAATTTAGTATAGGAAGGATTAAGGTTCCAGTATATCATATGCGTGTGACTAATTTTTAACAGCGATCAGAGGTCTTTAAAAAGAGTGCATCACTTTAATATGCCTCTAGTGTGGCATCATAGTTCACAATGGAGCCATCAAAATCGTATATGTCCTCTTTTAACGACCATATTCGCGGACGCCAACTCCGATTCCGAAAATTAAAACGGTGATCGGTCGATAACAAGCGATATTTTACAAATATGCCGCATCATTCTAGGTTTAAACGTTGCGAAGGTAATAAACCGCAGATAAACACAGATTTATTTCGGAGAACCGGCGATCTCAAAACATTTTATCAGTGGAGCAAGCACACCATCAATTCCAAATACAGAACTTACCGATAAAACTCCGCGTTTTTTCTTCGTCTTCGAATACCCCCACCGTTATTGGCATATTTAATATCACTCGACCCACATCGGTGTTTTGTTCAAACTGGAAAACGTTCACAAACGACGACGTGTTTATCGACCTAATTCGATGGCTGGGGTTGATGGTGTAAGAAAAGCGAGCACAATTTCAGACATCAAACCACCATGGGGATTTCTTGTCAAAATTTCCTACTTTATGGAGGGAGTTACGAAGTGTTATAAGGAACATTACGCGAATATATTTCACACAGTTAGCCAATTCCTTTCTAAATTTCTTAGATCTTCCTGGTTTTGATACATTCTTATTCATAATTAGTAAAGCAGTCTGTCGTCTCGAAAACACGCACATTATCTGCTTATAACAGAACCTGATTTATGAACGTAGAATGTGCTTAGAGTCGCCTCATTTTGTGCGATAATGTGCTGAAATGATAGCGTTTTAGTCACATTGTCGACTAACAGTGAGGCGATTCTATAGAGATTATCCGCTGACAATGATACAGAGAAGCCAACTCACGACTGTTCAGGTGTACGCTCTTTAACACGTGTTTTCACTTTCGCCCGCGCCATAAAACGAAAATAAATAAATAATCACATTATGTACCTATTTGGCATCATAGGTCGATTATGTGCGTATTTGTACGAGGAAATATTGAGCACAGTGATAAGGGAAACTATGACTATAATAAGCGACATGTTTCGTTCGAGCCTTCGACGCCGCCAAAAGAGAAATATACAGGGAAATTTGAAGCAACACTTGAAAACGACAATATTGTAGATACACAGCATTCCCTATGTTACGTAATGTATGTTCACATCATTTCTATAATGTTCATGTAATTTAATTATTGTGCAACTGCCCATTGGTGTGTATTGCAGTACTCATTTGTATTTGTATCGTTCTTATGGAGTTAGCACCTACCACAAGCATGTCAACACACACTTATTGAAACCACAAATGTGTCAAGCAAAAGACAGACTTAATTTTTCTACACGCACAGAAATCTCAGATCCGTTATCCCAGCTGGAAATGCAAAAGACACGATGGCATAGAACTGCTATCATTGTAAACGAGACGCCCTTTCTTAACCATAGGTACCACGGCGGTGACAGATACGGATGCACACTGTTAGTGAGTGGTAACGATTCACACTGGTTATTTGTAGCAAACATGTTACATGTGGTCCAGTTATCTAGTTAATTTAGTGCACTTTTTATTGTTTCTGAAAATTGCGACTTTTTCAATTTCTTCACAAGCGATTTCGCTAGAAGAGGACAAATATCATTTGATTTTATGTTTATTGCCAGATTTCCGAACGAGTTCTTTCAATTTCACAACATTCGCACGAAATTACTGAAACTAGAGGCCATTTGATTGGAATTTTATGCTTAATGTTAAATAATTTCTAAGTCTCTTCGTGCAATCCTGATGTTCTTACGACACGTGTGAAATTCACGATAACTCGATGAATGTAGCTACCCGAGAAATATTGCGGTAACGATGCACATTGGTTATTATTGTGGATCACACAGATACCCAATCACCAGTGTGCAACGTTATCACAATATTCCATGGGTATCTACAATCAAAGTGTTATTGTTCATATTCGACTGGTTATAAGGACATCAGAATTACAGGAATGGGATTGAGAAGAACAAAATTATGCATAAAATACCAGCTTGTGTTATCAATTGCCCTCTAGTTGTAGTAATTTGTTGCGCATGTCACACACTTTAGAGAACTCGTTCGGAAATAAAGGAATACAAATAATATGAATTGGATATTTGACAAGTTTACCGTTGTCATCAATTTCAATTCGTTTAATCTTATTGACCCATAATACATAGGTATTAAGATAACATATAATACATTTTAGGTACATGACTTACATAATATATATACAAATGATATACATTATAATATATGAAAAGTATTTACAATCTCTTCAGAAGAAATTGGAAAAGAAAGTTGCCGTGTTCGATAATCAATAAATAGTGCACTAAATTGCCTAGTCACCTGGTCCAGATGTAGCATGATTTGTACAAATAACCAGTGCATCTTTACCATGCCAGTTTGCATCAGCATCGGTCACCCCCCCCCCCCGTGGTTACTGTTGAAATTCAAAGGGGGATACTTCTTATATTATATTCTTATAATATTTTTAGAAACTAAAAATAATTCAACTTTACTTGGATACCACAACAAACTGAAAATGATATTGTTGTCTAGTACACTTGCTCATTTAGGAAAAATATTTTTGTATTCTAAACAAAGAAGTGTCGTTTTTGCAAGAAATGTGACCTAATAAACAAACGGTAATGTTTCCGATAGTAACAAATGCTTGCACTAGTTAATTGATCTAGATTTTCATTGAATCTTTTAGTTAGAAAATGTAGCGTTGTTCATGAACAAAATTGCCAACATATCAGGATGAACATGTCCATGGTTTGAAATTCCGACAATACCACTATATGACAAAAGCTACGTCACAATCTCTGTATATTCAGTCAAAATAGCTTAACAAAATAGGTCAGGTATTATACTGTTAGTCATGAAATTCAATTGATTAATATGCATAGTTGTTACAAACGGGAAGCGGGGGGAACATACTTTGCTGTTGGTCGATGCAATGGCTTCGGACACACGTACCACAGTAGCGATTACATAGTAGGTGTGTCAATTTATTATGGTCAAGTTTGGTGACAATTGGTCGTTATAATTAATATGCCATCGCCAGCCATGTTGCCCTCTGCAAATTCGCACAATGAGTCTACCAAGTTATACTAGCGACGGTCGATCTCTCAAGAATGTATCTACCCGAATGTCTTGTCGCTGTTGATCTTTACTCAACACGCAGTGTT
This sequence comes from Siphonodentalium dalli, assembly GCA_032622095.1. Lineage (NCBI taxonomy): Eukaryota > Metazoa > Mollusca > Scaphopoda > Gadilida > Siphonodentaliidae > Siphonodentalium > Siphonodentalium dalli. Next base: position 176,451,681 of record CP136062.1, read on the forward strand.
ATATTTTGCATGCTAACACACAAGTCCACTTGATAACTTAACGAATAATCAATTTCTGTCAAACAGCCATGATTGCTCTTTCTAAGAACAAGTCGCCCGTGTAATTTCTCAGCAAATGTAAGTGAGTCAAACCTTATGCGTAGAGCTAAACGTCGAAAAATAAAAACCGCAATTGTGGAACTGTCTTAATAAGCAATTGTGGAACTGTCTTAATACTCATGAAATTAATATAAGTAGAAAAACATGCACGCGTTGAGACCATATAAAAAAACGCACCACATTTGAGTAAATGAGGAATTTCCACCAGGCCACGGTCATACACAATTCTGGACGATCGATCGTGCAATTATATATATCGTAGCGAATACAATTTAGAAAAACGTAATGAGTACAGATCAACCTTGGTGAAACGCAATGGGTTAATTGGTTCAGTCGACTCATTGGGCGGAAACTCAGCGGGCAACATGGCTGGCTATGGCATATTAATTACGACGACCAATTGTCACCAAACTCCACCATAATAAATTGTCACACCTACTATGCCATCGCTACTGTGGTACGTGTGTCCGCAGCCAATGCGTGCATAAACGATATAAAAAAAATCACCTTTGCTTAACAGAGAAAGATACTAAATAATATCAGAGCGTTCAATAGTAGTTTTGCATCCAAAAGTACCCCGACACGTGTTTCCTTCTGATGAATACACTACCCTGCTGAGACAAATTGATTTTCATTTGCCATCTCCGAGAGTACCCGTAATATACAGTAATGGAACGATGAATTATAAGGTTGCTTTCTAACATGGAGGCGATATCATCCATCATTTATTTGTTATGACGTCTGACCAATATTATAAGTTACGGGACGCTTAATGGTCGGATATGGTGTCATGTGAGACGAAGAGAGATCAATATTGATCTCGCTGAGCCTCACATGACACCATATCTGAAAACTAAGCGTCCCGTAACGTATTTATTATGTCAGCGGACAAAATCCATCGTATCCCTTTAATTAATCGTCGCTGTAATTTATTGTAATTTGGTAAGTTAAATGGGGATCTACTAAAAGACGGGACGGAACGATTTTCCGGAACGGGACGGAACGATTTGTCTAAAAGACGGAACGGAACGAATATTCAAAAGTCATTTTATTCGGAAATGAAAGAGTTTAGAGGCACAAACATGGTCTCAACTTGTTTATTGGTATCTACTCTATACGAATGTGATGTTTTCCCGATAAAATTAGGCGTATGCTGAACGATGGGCGTTCGAATAAGGAAGCGTCGAAATTAGGTAAATTTATCACTTCTGGGACGATAATCTAAACACTAAAAGTCATATTTCGTTTACATTTTCATGTTTGGGTGACGGATTATTGCAGAAAATGTTAGTCTAATATATACTAAATAGTAAAATAGAAGTTTGCACTTGTTTTCGGCAGGTAAAAGTAGTGTTTTTACCGACGGGACGATGACACCTGGTCCTGCTAATATGCTATATATGAGGCTGGTGGTCCTGCTGAATTGCTATGATGCGGGTAGGGCAAACTGATACCGTTACGAAACAATACCGTTATTTTTTCTAATGTTGTTATTTTCGCGGTTTTTGGCTAATCCGAGCGATTTGAGAAAAAACCAGTATGTGTATGAAACATTCAAGAGCATATATATTTTTGAAAAATATAATAATGCCTGCGCTGGGGTTTCTGAAACGACGTGAATAACCATCTTGATTATAGTCGATTTTCAACAACTAATACAACCAGTATTAAAAATATTTCTCAATAAATATGTTTTTGAACGTTTCATACGCATAATGGATTTTCGTGGATATGTTCAAATTATCGGAACACCGCGAAAAGAGCATCAGTTTGTCCTTACAGCATCATATTATAACATTTCAGCAGGACCCAACCACATCATAGCAGATTAGCAGGACCACTTGGCCAGGGGTGGTAACATTTTGAGCAAGAGTATTCTCTATTCCCACCAATTTTCCATATAGAGCAGAGGGTTTCACATCAATTTAACATGGGTAACACCGGGTAACACTGCCAGTATCGGTGTGACTAAACACCGCCCGGACCAGCCCGGACCGCCCCTGTGAAATATAGAGGTGATTTTAGTGGCAACATATGTGCAGGGGTGTCATGGAAACCCACCCACGCACGGACAGGGGTCGCGATCGCACAGAAGTGTAGCTATTAATCCTCAAAATGCCGGCATCGGCGAATATTTCAGATTCATCCAGAATAACAATGTGTGTGCCCCCAATACAAAAAAACTCACAGCCCGGACCCCGTATCGCCCTCGTACAGCTAATAACTCGTTACATATATGTTACGGAACTACCCTCGACTACACTCACGAAGAAACAAGGGCGAATCGCCCACGAAAACCTGGCAATTAACCCCCAAAATTCCGCCATCGCCGAATATGTTTATCGATAACGAAGCTAACAGCCCGGACCGCCCCTGTTGCGTCTAGGGGTGATTTTTGATTATTTTCCCAACCGGATACCTTCAATGTATAAGTCAGTGCGTTTTCTGTGCAATGATATACTATCTATTATATACTGGTTATTATGCAGTGATGGCAAGGTTGGTTCTATTCCGCTAGATGGGTTTTTGGTCAGACAATGCGTAAACAGACAAACCATGGTTGTTGAACGGAAACCCTTTATACCCAACAGAACGGCCCTGTGCCAATGCATTCTCTTATATATGCGAGTCGACCATAGGTCGCCTCACATATATAAGAGAATGCATTGGCTTAACACATTAAAAATTATAAAATTGTTAAAGAATGTAAGAAAAAATGGTAATTTTTTTTTTTTAGGCCAATGCATTCTCTTATATATGCGAGGCGACCTATGGTCGACTCGCATATATAAGAGAATGCATTGGCACAGGGCATAACTGTAACCATCACAATGTGGTCAATGAGCCGGTTCCAATGATATCCATATTTGTATGGTTTTATTGAGACAGACCCAAGATAATTTAGGCTGTTGCAGCTTTATTTGGCCGTTTTTGGCCGTTTTGTTGGGTAAAGGGTTAAGTAATATAAGAGCATTCACCAGTACGCGTGTACCCGATGAACCCCGCACAGTATGCGTGTACCCGATGAACCCACACAGTATGCGTGTACCCGATGAACCCCACACAGTATGCGTGTACCCGATGAACCCCGCACAGTATGCGTGTACCCGATGAACCCCGCACAGTATGCGTGTACCCGATGAACCCCGCACATACCTTCTGACGATTACAATTCCCTACCGTAATTTGATTTCATCAATACAAGTCAGTTAATAAAATTGAAAAATAAAAACGGAACAATAATGGGACAAATTGATCTTCCTTTCATATCTCCGAGAGTGTCCATAATACATTGCAATCAAAACGTTCAATTAGTGGAAGGTTCCGTTCCATGGCGGAGGCAAATTCCGGTGACTAAGATGTCAGTGAAATAATTACTATCTGTCGTCACTTCTTTTTATATTTTGTACCCGATGAACCCCGCACAGTATGCGTGTACCCGATGAACCCCGCACATACCTTCTGACGATTACAATTCCCTACCGTAATTTGATTTCGTCAATACAAGTCAGTTAATAAAATTGAAAAATAAAAACGGAACAATAATGGGACAAATTGATCTTCCTTTCATATCTCCGAGAGTGTCCATAACACACTGCAATCAAAACGTTCAATTAGTGGAAGGTTCCGTTCCATGACGGAGGCAAATTCCGGTGACTAAGATGTCAGTGAAATAATTACTATCTGTCGTCACTTCTTTTGATATTTAACTGATGACCAGTATAATATCAGAGAAATGGAGTCAAGGGCTCACTTCGTTCTGACCAATTACAACATAAATTATGCATTGTGAATACAGAAAACATTGGGCACGATTTGAACACATGCTGCATTGCGAGCAAATTCCGGGAACGCGATATCACACAGACCTTCGCGTGGTGGAGTGTAATGTAAAAAAGGACATTCCTTCTGATGAAGTCGCTCAACGAAACAATCTATATAGATGAGCATTGCTTGACGCTACGTTTGTCGTGATTTAGTAGATAGTTATGTCTTGTGGATTTGTGGCAGGTGGAATTACCACCAGTACAAGTTGCTGGACAGTAACAACTGAAAGTACTAATTCATCCAAGTCTGATTTTAATCCACCTATGTTCATTCTCATTGGATTTCCCGCTATTTCAGGATGGACAATACTCTCTAATCTGGGAGTGCTCACTGTTCTGCTGCGAGAGAAATCCCTACGAAACAATGCTTATTGCTTACTGTTACTGAGTTTGGGTATCAGTGACGCGGTTGTGGGCGTGAGCCCAATGCTGATATCGTCGGTAATTATAGCACCTCACCTACACACAAATAGAATTCGATGTTTTCTAATATTCTACGTCTACCAGAGTGCCACGATGGCTTCGACATGTCAAATTTGGTTAATATGTTTACAAAGAGTTATTGCATTGAAATTCCCACGCAAGTTCAAGGAGATGTTCACATTCAAGAATAACTTTATATGCGTGCTCGTGATTTGGTTGATCTCGTGCTCTATTTTCGCCGTACCACCTTCACTATGGTTATTAGAAGATGACGAATTTGACATGTGTTCGTTCATGACGATCTACAAAAATAGGGCGGTTGGCTTTGTTTACGCCGGTGCGTTTTTCATGACTGTTTACATATGCGCGGTCCTGACATTCTGTTATCTTATCTATTTATTGCGGAAGCGTGGCATTCAAAGGGGACGTACAAAAAGCAATAATGCCCGTACTATTTGTGAGGTAACAGACTCAGATGGAGGTAAATTTACCACAGCGGATGCAAGTAAACCCAGCGCGAACAATGTCACAGTAAGCGTTGTTTCCCTGGAGCTCTCTGTCGACAGTATAAATACTGCCGACTCTGGAATCACAAGAATGAACCGAACGGCGCCACATTCCGAAAAATCAAAACAAACACGTGACAGAAAAGAACCAATCAAAACTGTTAGTTTGCTGGTCATATTACTGACTATTTTTGTGATGCCGTGCATGCTGAACATGTTCTTGGAGTTTTATTGGAACGCAACCACAATTTCTTGGCAGGTGAGGGGTTCCATTTGTTATTTAACGGTTCTCAACTCAGAAGTCAACCCTCTCGTTTATGTTTTGACCTTTGACAAATTCAAAGAAGCACTGAAGAGAATGTGCACATGTTCCCGATGATTGATGTTATTCCATGCGCCGAGTGGTCGGCATTTCTCACTGTGCTTCTTATATTATATATTACAACATTATAGCCATGAATTCGAGTCCACACATACTGCTGTCCTTCATCGCGTTGCTACAACGCCCCCACCATGTTGGCGTACTCAACAAGGCGAATAGTCAAAGTTTCCTTCGACGTAAACCAGCTGGTGAAATCGGTTGTGATAATGTTGTTTTACGTCGATTCCCCGTGTATATATCTTTATATAGCAGACTTTATGGCCAGAACCAGTGGCGGGATTTTTTATCAGTTGATCGATTTTACCCAACAAATCAATACATGATGGTCTATACATGTACATTGGAAAGAGTGATCTAGCGTTCAACTGTTCAAATTCAATAGCACCCATCTGGATGTGATCCCAAACATGCCTGTAAAGGTTCAAAGCATTCCTCCAACAAATGTGGGTGCAGGGTGTGTCGGTTTTTGGCAAAATGTTGAGGTCTCCCATCTGGAGGCAGCCCAAATGATCCATATGAAGTGTGGTGATGAGGGATGTGGAATGTAGAGTGTGCCGAAGGATTTAGTCATGTAAAGAGTAAAATTCATTTTCACTTAAGTCCCATTACTCAATAAGGGCCGTATAACTGAACAAAATCAATGGGGAAAAACCCGATGTGTGGACGGAGCCATTTTCTATAAAAAAACTGAAACAAGGAAGAACATATCTGAATTTTAGTCGAGGCAATGCGCAAACGATATGAATATCACAGTTGTTGAAGACCATAATATAAGAGCGTCCAACAGTATTTTTGTACAACAAATACGCCAGATAGATACTTCGTTCTCAAGAACACAATTCGCAGACAAGGATTTTGTTTCGTCAATACAAGTCAGCTACAAATATTGAAACATCAAACGGGAACAATAGGAATGATAGTAAACACCATCATGATTGTTGAACACAGGGCGATACTTCATAAAATAAGAGGAAAAATAACAGGTTCTTCCGCGTCTCAAACGTGTCACTTTACACGCCTGACGCGCTTTCTAAGGACACACTATGTGACGCGTTTAGTGTGTCAACTGACACGATTGGGCGACACGTTAGATGTGTCGCATGACACGTTTGCTGTGTCACTTGACATGGACCCGTGTCGCCCCAAACGTGTCACTTAACACGCCTGGCGCGCTTTCTGTGGACAACTCTGTGACGCGTTTAGAGTGTCACCTGACACGATTGGTGTGTCGCATGACACGTTTACTGTGTCACATGACATGTTTACTGTGTCATTTGACGCGCTTTATATGGACAACTTATCGTGTCATTTGACACGGTAAAGTTTTTCAGTGAATATATATAAGGTGTTTCGCAGAAAGTAGTAATGTTTCACAAATCTTACTCAGATGGAATTAAAGTGGATGATATTATGATGTTGGCCAGTTTCAGTTCGAACAAACAAAAAATGTGGTTATTCGAGACTTAGCCCAAATATCGGCGAAGTGATAAATACGAATGCCGGCTGATACGGACCCTGGCTCTTACGGACCCTGCTGATACGGACCCTGGCTTTTACGGACCTCCGGCTCATACGGACCCTGGCTTATACGGACTATGGTTTTTACGGACCTCCTGCTCACACGGACCTCAATTCAAACTAAACTAAAATGTTTTAATTATATAGGTATATGTTTCTTTATTTAAATAGATTAAAATAAAATAAATTAAAATACTGACAAAATTCATATCTTCTTCTGGGTCCGCTTCTAAACAAAGCATATAGCCGCCACTGGATACTAGCTTTCTGTTGCCTTTCCTAAAACCAATGTCGATCTTAAATATCTTAAGAAATCTATATATCATATTTGTTTTTAAAAACCTGTTTTCACAACAAATCGAACTCAGTGGATTCATGCTGATCATCAATGACTGACCACTCATCATAGCGTGTATGTTTATACAGCGGTGAAAGTATCACACACACGTGTGTATACACAAGTAAAGTGATTATAGGGTACATAACACCAAATAGTCAATAGGCCATTTATGGGACCATCTCACTTTTGTCAAAATTCATATGTTCTTCGCATCGTTCGATAACGTATACAGTAGTATCCTATCATTTTAATGTTCAGGTATGAACACCATTCAATAAATGTTTACAAGTCAGAACACAACGGAAATAAGTCAGTTATACATTGTATTATTTACAACAAGTGAGAAACAAACAAATATAATTTAAAGTTAAAAGGAAATAATCCTTTATAATCATTTAGAAGATATATACAAAATAAAATAAAAATATAAATAAAATAAATTTTAATTTAATTTGAATGAAATCCGTATGAGTCGGAGCTCCGTAAAAGCCAGGGTTCATAATAGCCGGGGTCCGTATAAGCCAGGTCCGTATGAGCCGGAGGTCCGTAAAAGCCAGGGTCCGTAAGAGCCAGGGTCCGTGTGTTGGTTACTAGATATGCAGAATACATAAGACAATATCCTAGTTCTCTACTATGTTCAACTGACACAGTAGAAATAGACTCTGATCAACCTTTTACTGGCATCACAGTAGATGTGGACACAGTTCAAATAGACTCAGATCAACCATTGGTTGAACTGAAACTTGATGGGAGGACATCAAGCTATGTATATGCAGGACGATCAGGAGGTTTGGATACAGTTTCAATAGACTCAGATCAACCATTGGTTGACCAGAAACTTGATGGGAGGACACCAAGCAATGTATATTCCAGACGATCAGGAAGGCATCTTAAAGAAAAAGAGAATCCCGATTGTGTCTACGATTAGTAGGGGTAGGATGTGGTATCTCACTGGCAATGCATTGTATCTATGTAAGTTCAATAACTCTATGTTTTGGTTGAGGTCAGGGAGATCTTGAACTTCCAGAAAGAAATAGTCCTCGTGCGTTATTTGTCTGATTAAGATGGTGACGCGAGTTTTTCATAATTACAGCCAAATATGGCAAGAGATTTTCAACAAAGAATTTCTCTGGATCTATCGGGCAAAATATCTTGAATTTTACACATCATCATTATTCGCAGAATCTGAGCAATTATTAAGAGGTGACAAAAACAATGGATTATAATACATTTGGGAGGTTGAAAATATTATTTTCTTTGTTGTCCCTTTCGGTACACAGAACTGCTGGAATAATTAATAATTTCACACAACACTCCAATCACTAAACAGCTTATTGTTGGCTTCATGAGAGCAGGATTCAGTTGTATCATTATATGGAGTTAGATTGTTAATTGCATAATATTGTGTCATACCCCAATATATTACAATGAAGTATAAAGATATTCCAGCCCAATGGAAAAAAATGTTGATATGTAGTGTGGTCCACTCAAGCAGTGCACAATCAACTGGAAATTAGGTCGAAGTGTTAAAAGAAATGGTGGTCAGCTTTAACTTGGTTATGAAGCCATGACCCAGAACTCACCTCAGCCCAATTTTTCAATGAACAACATGAATGACATGAAAATTCTCAAACATAGAAAATTATTTGTGGGTATACATATAGTTGTCTTTCTAAGTGAAACTAATAAAATTTCATGAATCAACAAAAATTAAGTCTCCTCTCATGATCTTCAGATATGATATCATGCATATATGAACTGCACCTTTGAAAGAGATCTAATCTACAAAGGTTCTTGGTACCCTAACACTCTGAAATTTTAAATATTTTCCATGCAATAAAAGCGAAGTAAATGAAATTATAATAATCAATTGTTCGATGGTTCTTAAATAGTGTATCCTCCTGACATATTTTGATAAAATCCATTTATAAATACCAGAAAATTTGGGCCAAACATGCATCTGACCCTTAATAAACAGTCATTAGAAGGATTTTGACTATACATAATAAATACAACGCATGTATATGACCTTTAATAAACTCATTAGAAGGACTTTGACTATACCTAATACACACAACACAGGTATCTGACCTTTAATAAACTCATTAGAAGGACTTTGACTATACATAATAAATACAACGCAGGTATCTAACCTTTAATAAACTCATTAGAAGGACTTTGACTATACCGAATCAATACAACGCATGTATCTGACATTTAATAAACTCATTAGAAGGACTTTGACTATACCTAATAAATACAACGCATGTATCTGACATCTAATAAACAGTCATTAGAAGGACATTGACTATACCTAATATATACAACGCAGGTATCTGACCTTTAATAAACTCATTAGAAGGACTTTGACTATACATAATAAATACAACGCATGTATCTGACCTTTAATAAACTCACTAGAAGGACTTTGACTATACATAATAAATACAACGCAGGTATCTGACCTTTAATAAACTCACTAGAAGGACTTTGACTATACATAATAAATACAACGCAGGTATCGGCGAAAGCTGATATATAATGTAGATCAGTCCATGACTTTTATAAACGTGCAAAAAAAATCCGCGTGCAGCTTTTAGCTGCAATTATTGTTATATCGATTGAACACGCGATTTTTGCTTACACATTGTGACATTGCGCCTTTGCGATATATTTGCATGAATGGCATGCCAAACAATTACCCAATCATTGAGCATTCAATCGCTAACCCGTCGGAAAAGTATACTTTTCCATACAATCCATATATTGCATGAATCCGGTACATTTTTCCTCCACTAGGCATTTTGTAACAGTGTTACAAGTGTTACAAATGATTTAAAGTCCCAGTAGAAAACCGCAGCATATTTTATTCCTACCGTCTCAGTGTAGCGACATGTTACAATGTGTTACATTAGTTCTGAGATACCAGAGAGACCGCTCGTAGACGGGTGTTACAAGTGTTACAAATGTTACAAATGATTTAAAGTCCCAGTAGAAAACCGCAGCCTATTTTTTTCTACTGTGTTCAGTGTAGCGATGTGTTACAAGTGTTACATTATTTCTGAGATACCAAAGAGACCGCTCGTAGTTGGGTGTTACAAGTGTTACAAATGTTACAAATGATTTAAAGTGCCAGTAGAAAACCGCAGCCTATTTTTTCTACCGTGTTCATTGAACACAGTAGAAAAAAAATAGGCTGCGGTTTTCTACTGGGACTTTAAATCAATTGTAACATTTGTAACACTTGTAACACCCGTCTACGAGCGGTCTCTCTGGTATCTCAGAAATAATGTAACACTTGTAACACATTGTAACATGTCGCTACATTGAGCACGGTGGAAAAAAATAGGTTGCGGTTTTCTACTGGGACTTTAAATCATTTGTAACACTTGTAACACCCGTCTACGAGCGGTCTCTCTGGTATCTCAGAAATAATGTAACACTTGTAACACATTGTAACATGTCGCTACATTGAACACGGTAGAAAAAAATAGGCTGCGGTTTTCTACTGGGACTTTAAATCATTTGTAACATTTATTATCTCTGGTATCTCAGAAATCATATGAAGTAAGATGCCCAGAATATGCATTTTGTAACACTTGTAACATTTGTAACGGTGTTACAAAATGCCTAGTGGAGGAAAAATGTACCGGTTTCATGCAGTATCTAATACAATCGGGAACAATTTTAACAATGGAATTGTGTTCTAATCACATTATAAACACGTTCACATGAACCCATGAAGGCATTGGGCCCTTTGAACTTACCTTTTGTGAAATGAACAGCCAACTGATAACTTGAAAGCTTTCCGATGTGTGTTAAAAATGTTCAACTCGCGTCTCTCACTTATAAGCTGCAGTATTGTTTGTATCGTTTAAATCAATTATCACGAACATACACATCTTCCCGTTCCAGTGACTGACATGTATATTTTCAAGACGAAAAAGTAGACCAGAACTATACATGGCTCTAAAGTGTAATAATACCCTTACAACCGCCCATGCATCAACAATTAATAGGCGTGTTTTCTCATTCGCGAGTTGAATAGGGTGTCCTCACATGTCATCTTAAATTGCGATACGCGGTGTCATTTTCGCTATTTTGTTCTGTTTCGTTTCACGCGAACGAGTCCCATCTTTTCAATTCCGAGGTTTTGAGTAGGTAGAATATTATATCTATAGTATAGGGCGTAGGCGGATTAGAAATTCTTGGCATGATTTTCTTTGTGAACAGCCTCTCGTGATATTCATATCAAGAACAAGGCAAACTAAAGAAAAGGCACCGACAGCACCTCTCATAACTGTCCGACCACGGAATGAGATAGTATGTCATGCAGTGAATAACCCTCGGCATCCATAGGCGATCGGGCAAGTTGTTAACTTGTGGAAGTGAATATATTAACCCATACGCCGCGGTCGAAGTCGCCATGCATGTACGCAAAATTTACAGAGAAACACCCACCGACCGTACCACCTCCCGGGTCCGATCGAGATGGTTCATGGATACTATCGTGCACAATAGACCTGTACACTGTGAAAAAAATATGTATTCATACAGCACATTGTGCTATCAAATCTTTGAAGGACGATACGTAATTATGTTATACATCAAATTGTTGTAATTTTACATCAAGCATGCAATCAAATCTGGTAGAATTCCCGCCTTGGAATTTAATATTATCGTGATTCAAACTTTACGACGTGAAAATTCAATAGTATATTTATCGGCGACAATATTATATACGGCAATCACTCCATACGGTAGGGCTGAATCCAGGCCATTGTGACAGTCTCATTTCATTCAGACTTCAGTGCTGTGTTGACTGACAGTTGTGACTTAGTGTAAAAACACTAGCGTATATCCTGATACATGAGGATACAGGTACAATTAACACGAGCTTCGATGTCAACCAATAGTGACAACAATAACAACAACAACAACTCGACGAGCAGCCATTTCTATTTACAATGTAGAAAATGCAGTTGACAGGTTGACAGTCACAGTATTCAGAATCTGATTCAAGAAGTGATGTTTCAAAGCACATCATCCCACATCCATGTACATTTACAAGAGAGGATATACATGTATGTGTGCACCAGTGTAATTCACAAGAGATTCATGGCAAACATGACACGATGATGATCCATGATCTCACTTCATTCAGACTTCAGTGCTGTGTTGACTATTGTGACTTAGTATCAAAACACTGGCACATTTACTGACACTGGGGATACAGGTACAATTAACACGGGCTTCGCTGTCAACCAATAGTGACAATAATAGCAACAACAACAACAACTCAACGAGCAGCTATTTCTATTATAATGTTGAAAATGCAGTTGATAGTGTTCAGAATCTGATTCAAGTAATTGTTTCAAAGCACATCATCCCACATGCATGTACATTTACAAGAGAGGATATACATGTATTGCACTACCGGTACTGTGTGCACCAGTGTAATTAAAATAACTTCAAAGTCAACAACACCGTAAACAATGAACTGACGCCATGCAACTTTACAATTACTCAGACCAATTCATCCCATATTCATCAATTTTCATTGAAACGTGTGGATATGAGACATTGCCATTATTCGCCATGTTATTGTCAAGTTACCGGTATTACGACAGTTTACCTGGAGGACATGTACACTATTATTTGTATGTTCTTATCAAATCATCTTAATAGCTGACTCCCTGATATTTCATGGAAAATGTGCGACTACAGGAGAACATTGTCGTCATGTCATTGTGCACAGTTATTATGGGATCTGCTGTTGTCTTTATTGTTCCAATCCCAACTAGCTATTAATTGATACCGGTATATATACAGTACCGGTCAAAAGAAGTGGTATAATAGTACGGTATATTAAGCCGTTTAAGCGCGCTATTTTCGCACTCAATATCGCAATACTATTGCAAGTGGAAAGGCCTATAAGCATGTCGCATGTGATATTATTGCAATATTTTGCACTAAATATCTCAATATTTTGCGCGTAATATTGCAACATCTTGCGCTCAAAATTGTGACATTTTAAATAAATTGTTTGCTTCTTCTGTATTGTTCATTGTATACATAGAGACAATGTTTTAGATATGTTTATAATTATAGTTGCATATGCTATATGTACACTATATGCACGTATTTATCTAATATTATATAAATATAACACTATCGGGTCTGTATGAAATTTAGCGCGCTTAGTATCGCAATATTTAACAATTTTATAATTTTTAATGTGTTAAGCCATTGCATTCTCTTATATATGCGAGGCGACCTATGGTCGACTCGCATATATAAGAGAATGCATTGGCACAGGGCCGTTCTGTTGGGTAAAGGGTTAAACTTTTGATAACTAAATATTATACCCACAGAGTAGCTGTTAATTGCTTCCCATTGATTTATTTAGCGAATACGTACAATAGACAGCCCGCGGTTGTTTGTTAAACTCACAAGCTTCAGAACGCCCCTTCAAATAAATACTTGGAGTGGTTCGTCGAATGCCGTTATCTAATATTAAAAAAAAAACACAATAGAGGATACGATGCTTGATAAATGATGTCTAAATGTTACAACAAAACTTATTGAGTGAGTGTCTATACTATATATACCTTTAAATGAAGATTTCGATACTAGCCCAAGAATACCCCTTGTGACGGTCAGGACATCACGACTACAGTTACAACATGCGCATAATTTCATGACATATAGTACCCTAACAGTAATCGTAACTGGTATCCGTAGGTTTTGCGAAACCCCTCTATTCTATAAAGGCGATGACGCAGGCGAGCAATGAGGGGCAGGATCCAATACAACATTATAGCCATGAATTCGAGTCCACACATACTGCTGTCCTTCATCGCGTTGCTACAACACCCCCACCCTGTTGGCGTACTCAACAAGGCGAATAGTCAAAGTTTCCTTCGACGTAAACCAGCTGGTTAAATCGGTTGTGATAATGTTGTTTTACGTCGATTCCCCGTGTATATATCTTTATATAGCAGACTTTATGGCCAGAACCAGTGGCGGGATTTTTTATCAGTTGATCGATTTTACCCAACAAATCAATACATGATGGTCTATACATGTACATTGGAAAGAGTGATCTAGCGTTCAACTGTTCAAATTCAATAGCACCCATCTGGATGTGATCCCAAACATGCCTGTAAAGGTTCAAAGCATTCCTCCAACAAATGTGGGTGCAGGGTGTGTCAGTTTTTGGCAAAATGTTGAGGTCTCCCATCTGGAGACAGCCCAAATGATCCATATGAAGTGTGGTGATGAGGGATGTGGCATGTAGAGTGTGCCGAAGGATTTAGTCATGTAAAGAGTAAAATTCATTTTCACTTAAGTCCCATTACTCAATAAGGGCCGTATAACTGAACACAATCAATGGGGAAAAACCCGATGTGTGGACGGAGCCAATTTCTATAAAAAAAAACGGAAACAAGGAAGAACATATCTGAATTTTAGTCGAGGCAATGCGCAAACGATATGAATATCACAGTTGTTGAAGACCATAATATAAGAGCGTCCAACAGTATTTTTGTACAACAAATACGCCAGATAGATACTTCGTTCTCAAGAACACAATTCGCAGACAAGGATTTTGTTTCGTCAATACAAGTCAGCTACAAATATTGAAACATCAAACGGGAACAATAGGAATGATAGAAAACACCATCATGATTGTTGAACACAGGGCGATACTTCATAAAATAAGAGAAATCAATGGTGGATGTATTTATCTACACAAAAGAAACCTGACACATACTTCGTTCCCAGGAACACACTTTAATGACAGAGATTTAATTTCGCCCACATAAGCCTGCTATATAATTCTTGAAAAAGTTCAAACGCAACAATAATGGGACGAATTGATCTTTTTCCATCTCCGAGAGTACCCGTAATATACAACAAATTTCGCCCACATAAGCCTGCTATATAATTCTTGAAAAAGTTCAAAGGCAACAATAATGGGACGAATTGATCTTTTTTCATCTCCGAGAGTACCCGTAATATACAACAATTTAAACGTTCAATCGGTGGAAGGTTCTTTTCAAGCATGCATGGAAGTAATATCCGGCGACTGGGATGTTAATAGAATAATTACTCTCCGCCCATCATTTCTTTTCATATTTGACTTATGACGGTATATATTAAAAGGTTCTTCCGCATTGATTATTTACAACGCAAATATTGCTTTTGGAATATCAGAAAACATTGCGGCCAAAGCTTGAACAAATGCGAGTGCAAATTCCCAGGTCGTGACACCACACAACATTCGCGGGAATGGAATAAAATATGGATTGTATGCTCTGAGGAAGTCATCAAGATAAACACTGGTGATGATGCGTGTCGCGGGATTTGCATAAATATAGGTATGTTTTGTGGATCTGTTGTTGATGGAATTACCAACAGCACGAGCTGCTGGACAGTAACGACTGAAAGCACCAATGGAACTACGTACGAGGTTATTTTACCTCTGTTCGTTCTCATTGGATTTCCCGCTATTTCAGGATGGACAATACTCTCTAATTTGGGAGTGCTCATTGTTCTGATACTAGATAAATCCCTCCGAAACAATGCTCATTGCGTAGTATTACTAAGCTTGAGTATCAGCGACGCGGTTGTGGGTTTAGGGGGAATGCTAATGTCATTATTACTTTTTGCACCTCAGCTGCACAAAAGTTTAATTGGGTGTTTTTGGATATTCTACGTCTACCAGACTGCCATGATGGCTTCGACATGTCAAATTTGGTTAATATGTG
Source organism: Siphonodentalium dalli (assembly GCA_032622095.1). Classification (NCBI taxonomy): domain Eukaryota; kingdom Metazoa; phylum Mollusca; class Scaphopoda; order Gadilida; family Siphonodentaliidae; genus Siphonodentalium; species Siphonodentalium dalli. Next base: position 176,467,547 of record CP136062.1, read on the forward strand.
TACAACGAGTTATCGCATTGAAATTCCCACGCAAGTTCAAGGAGATGTTCACCTTCAAGAATAACTTTAGATGCGTGCTCGTGATTTGGTTGATCTCATTCTCTATTTTTGCCATACCACCATCACTGTGGTTAGTAGAAGAAGACGAATTCATGTTCTGCGGACCGGGGACTCTCTACACAAATGCAGCAGTCGGGTATTTTTACGGGTCTTCGTTTTTCCTGACTGTTTACGCATGCGCAGTTCTGGCATTCCTGTATCTACTCTATTTGCTGAGAAAACGTGAAATTCGGAGAAAATATGACAAAACCAATATGGGACGTACTAACCAAGCGATAACAGCCGATTGCTCAAACGATGGTGAGCTGGCGACTGAGTGTGAGCCCGGTGCGAACACACTCACGATTAGCGTTGTGTCTCAAGAGCTTTCTTTCAACAGTATAAATACTGCCGACTCTGGGATCACGCCAAGGAATAGAACCAAACCAAAAAGAGCACGTGGCAGAAAAGAACCAATCAGAACCGTTAGTTTGCTGATGATATTGCTGACCATTTTCGTGATGCCGTGCATGCTAAATAATCTATTAGAATTTATCTGGAATGCGACCACCATTCCATGGATTATCAGGACTTCTATTTGCTATTTAACGGTGGTAAACTCGGCGGTCAACCCTATCGTTTACGTGATCACGTTTGACAAGTTCAAAGCGGCGTTGAAGAGAATGTGCAAATGTACCCGATAATATTTGCTGTTTTCCACAAGCAGATTGGTCGACATTTCTCATCGTGTTTGTTGTTTTATAATTCAGACACTCTTGCGTTGGATGAAGACAATGGTATTTATACGCCTCACCCCATGCATACATGGGCGCCACGAAGCGAATTTGGTACACCATTATTAGGGTATTCGCTGTGATATCTTGAAACATGATCCATCAATTTAGCTTACGCATTAACTCCTTGACAACTGAAAACTCACCGATAATATTTACTTGATTCCAATTGCCGTATAGCTAATAGCTAGTCTGAAGTTAATTTTTGGACTAGTTAGCTGAACACCTCAACATCTATACCAGAGTTATCTATCTGTCCGATACTCACCTGTCACAGTGCCGATTAAAATTAAAGATCTGGTGTTAAAATAATCTAATACTATCACTGAGTTACTCGTATAAAAAAATTGAATTCACTGTCATAATGGTGCATCAGTTGTCTCCATGAATTGTTTCATTCTCGTGTCAATGCAGTACAAGTTATATACATCTAATACATCATAAATTGTGTCACATTTTAAAAGTAATTTTTGTTAAATAATTCAAGGGCGATCTGATGCATGCATCTTTATTTCTTGTTGCTGATTGTTCTCGGTACACAGTTGTGCCATTGACACATGCCAATATATATTGGGCTGGTTTGATGCGATTCGGAACTGGTTTAATACGATTCCATATGATAACAAAGAAAAGCAATGGTAATTATGGGCTAACATTTACTCATATTGGTATACCACGAGACACATGTGAAATCTGTTGACACAGTGACATACAAATTTCCCAAGTTATAACACTCCTTTGGGCGAAATGCAATAGAATACTACAGTATAGGTAGACAAAATAGTCCCACGCAAATCTGGAAATTATTTGGTAATCTAATCACGTATTGGTTTGAACGCGATTCTGGTATTCTGTTATCAGTCTGTGTTGTAGCTGTCGAAATCCTTGGTGTGCGTACATTTCACTGAATTTACAAGAATCGTGTAAAAATCGGTGCTGTGACTATTGGTGAATGGAAAAATATTGGTAAGATAGACAACTCTAGTAGATTGGAACATCCCTTCAATTCAGCCCTTGGAACAGCTCATCGCATTCATGGTATCTGAACACCATATGCATCGTCTTTATTTTTGCAAAAAAAAAATGCATTTAAATAATCTAAATAAGACAATTACATAAATGAACACCACACATCCTGGTGCTGCACTCACACCATGTTGCCTACGTATCACACGGAGAAGGAAACCAAACCTTCTCCGCTCTCATTAACGTGTGGTATTAGACACGACAAATAATATGTCCCCAGACAGACAAGATGGTATGTGTCATGGAATAATGTATCTAATAAATATTTACTTATATTTATTTTGTATATACCCATGTAAATATTTTTCTGTTTGCAAGTTGCATGCATGATGGTTTGAATTGTTTTTGCAACTAATGATTGACTGAACGAATTGACAATTCCAATATATACTTTTTATTACTAAGTGAAAAATTCAATCAGTAACCGGACGCTTAAATCAGGACAATCTTTCGAGGATCAATTGTGAGTTCTTCAAAGGATTGATATAAATCATTTGCACTGTATACAATTCGCAGTATTATATAGCATTTTCCAAAGTAACCAGACCACTGATCAATTATGCTTTAGTACATGTATGGTTCGAGACACGTAAATCTGAATATTATCACAAAATATAAATTAATTGAGGTGTTATTGGTCTGCATCACACACACAGTGAATATGGTAATACGTATTTTGTTCTTAACCTGATGTTTTGTGTTGCCCTATATGTACACAATTTTGGCGTTTTATAATCATGAACAAACGCTGTACTTTGTTTTAAAATAACCAGATTTGATTAACAAATAATCATTCCAGAATTGACATGTACATGTATGTACGAATATGGGCTATATACACACAACATATCAATGGGCTATTTATCACACAAATATGTTACACATGTGTTTCGTTTGTCTGTAAAATAGATATGGTCATACCTATCGATAACCCTTCAAATATGACCCAATCTCTTCAGTTAATGAATTAATCACATTTATTGTGGAATGTCGTTTCTAATTCAGAAAGACCGGATAACATGGCTACCATGTTGGTCTCCATCATTAACAATTGTTTTAGTATGACATGTCAATAAGAGGGCCGGCGAATCTTCGAGACGCACATTGATCCAAAATGTTATCATTAATGAAATCAGCTGATTAATATAAATTATACTCATATTCACAAACAGATAATATGGTAATACTTACTTTGTTCGTACCCTGATTTATCTGGCTGTCCCAGTTGCATATTGTTGGCAATTTATAATCATAAGCCGTCTATAAATCCTTTCATATTTCCACACAACGGTTAATAGAACGATCTTCTATGTTTAGCATACCAGGCAGACACTGGCAAAGAACGATCTTTATTGTTTTATCTATGTACTAGATATTTACATGGATGATAATGAAGCTTGTGAACAAATAGTTCATGTGCATGTATTCATCGATCTATTTTGATAAGCGAGCAATTACTTTACATTCGTGTACAGCCCTGGTTAAGTGGTCATGCTAATTTGCTATGATGCTGGTAGGTCCTGCATATTTTATATGATGCTGTTGGACCAAATTGGTGCTCTTAAGAAAATGTACAGTTATTTTTCTAAATTTGTTATTTTCGCTGTGTTTGACTAATCCGAGCGATTTAAGAAAAAACATTCATGCATATACATGTATATCTTAAAACACACCAGTCATGGCTGCTCGCGTGTTTGCAAAACGAAAGGAATATTATTGACATAATTTAACATGTTTTTCGGTGTTTTATACACTTTATGGGATTTCCTCCATCACCCAGATTACCCCCAAAAGGCTGCGAAGACGACAATTTAGAAAAACAAATCTACTTTATCTTAACAGTATTTGTTTAAATGCACGGGCGGCGTTCGTTGCAGAAATATTCATATTTGTTCAAATCGCCATCAACAGAAGGAATATTAAAATATATTTAGTTTTGTTCATATGCCAAACATAATCAGCGCGTAAATAGTATATTGTCAAGGCGTACGATGGTGTACATAAACAAGAGCCTGCCCGTGTTACATAAGTGTTGCTTCTGTTTACATAACACAGCGCAATTATATTGGTTAATCACACACAAATGATATAAACGCTCTTTATTTTTTTCCATATCAGGAAAGTAGTAACAAATAACGCTCTTTATGTTGACCATATCCGGATCTAAACAAAAGCCAGGTAACGTAACGTTTTTTGCTTTTGTTTACATAACAAAGGAAAACATTTGACAATAACATACTGTTTATGGCATATTTCTGATTGGTATAAGAACCAAGTCTGTCTATATTTTACTATTCTTTCTGTTTATGGCGGTTTTTGAAGGAGCTGAATATTTTAAAAGCATACCCACCGCCAACTCCGCCCGTATCTTTAACACACAGCAAGGCTGTCCAAATCTTTATAAGAGACACATCCCAGGATGAGAACATACGAATCTCAACAGCATATGACTATTAGGAAAACAAAACATATATATTATAAATATAATAATTCTGAGTATAGGTGACAACAGTCAAAAACGCTTTAAGAACTTAACCACTGCCTTTTCACCTTACCATTGTTAAGGACCGATGACCACAAAATATTTTAGCGCAACCAGATACTTTCGATTCATATAAATTAGAACAAGTTGGGAGAGACTAGCAACAACAACAACCTATGGGTGGATACACACATGCATGTAATGTCTGTATGTAAAATACATGTATTTTACATGGCCACACCAATAATTGGCAACATTAATCACCTGCGCGCGAGAGGTCAATTTCACCAGTGAGTAGATATAAGCCATTATCAAACAAACTGCCATCAAGAAATTTCAGGCCAGTCATAAACATGTCTTCTTTCATGGCTGCCGAAATGAGTAATTCTTGTCTGATATATGTTGCTGTTTTTCACGAGTTATAATTCATTTCGAAAAGTGGATTAGAGCCGGTCGATTTTATACTTGATTTGTTTCTGTCATTTCTTGGAAACAGGGTCATCCAAAACAAAAATAAAATATGCAGATTTCTTTTATAGGATGATACCGGCTTGTTGAGATTTCTCTGATAATTTGAGAGCGAGCTCATGTGATAACATGAATTCAATTGGGATTGCAAATAGTCATTATAGCACCAAAAAATAATGCAGGTACAGCGTTGAAATTAAAAAGAGTGACCCCCCCCCCCCCCATTTATATATATGTTTCTCAAGCCAAAGGTTGAACAAGCTCCTAACTGTCACAAGCTTGAATTATAACATTTTCGACAATAATCCATGATTGGGGGAGGGGCTGGTTCACGAAAGCTTCGAATAACTAAGGGAGTTAATTAAATGTATCAGCCGGGATTATCTGGGCCAGAATTACAATATAATGTTTTACTTAAATATTCCATAGTTGTAAATTTTGCGTATACATGCATGTATAACTGTATAACACAAGAGAGGAAAGGTGACGTAGTTGGGAACTCGTAGCTAGGCAACCCTTTCGCCGAATGAAGACAAACATCAACACCATGCATTCAAATTTAAAGCTGTATAATATGTTCATAATTATATGAATAGCATAAATTGCTGCATATTAGATTAATCACTCGTAGAAAACAGACACGACAGACATGACTACGATATTTATAAAGCAGGGTGTCCGGACTCAGGGTGCTGTATGCACACCCCCCGTCGAGGAAATATGCAATGGTGAATTCGGTAGCTTCTGGGATAATATAGCTCCCCGTGCATGTTGGGGATCATAGCCCCCTGCGTTTGGGGAAGAGGCCATCACTGGTATTAACATCAATAGAAGACTGACAATGATTTAAACAGAACGTCGACCATTTGAGTTATCGCGCGAATAATTATTGTAAGCGGCCTGACGACTTTGTCCCAGTTAACGGCTCTTCGGCGGTTCAGAGTTTAACTCACTGTGGTGAAACACAGTCGCAATGATTGGGTTGTCAGCAGACACATATTACGCGGTGCGTATGATCCATGTAAAACGCTAAATACACGATATTTACAGAGATTACATGCATGTGTGTATCCACCCTATACCATTATACACTTAAATACCACGTATAATTGTGTAATGGGCCATGTTCATTTTTTTTCACTTGAGTGTCTTGTGATCTGAAGAGAAGTAGCATGTAAGTGGCCCGCACTTGTTCTTCAATCCCATTGCCGAATGTAGTTATATGCATATATGGCGAATAAATATGTTTAAACGAAAACACACCAGCATCATATCAAATTTGCAGGACCACTCAACCAGGAGCGTCTTGGGCAAGTAATGTGATTGATACCGACATGCTTGGCACAGTATACTGATGACATAAAGAAATATTCGGTGTTTCGGCTATGGGCATATGTTTTAGTCTTGATTATTTACAGTGCTTTCTATTGCGAATGGTATAGTATAACTATGGTTACGTGCTATACTAGGAAGTACGAACACGATGTTTGACATTAAAGTCGCAAAGTTATAGGAACACTTTAGACTAATTGTAACATGTATAGCTAAGAAATGACAATTAGTTTGTGAATACACACATATATGTGTAGCAATGAACTTACCATAAAGAGCCAGTGCCTCCAACAATTCTTCTGTAATAATATGACGTATATATATCAATATTCTTAGTTGTGGCCAGATACAGGTGTTTAATTCACTGCGAAATCACACCACCAAGCCTGCGTATAAGGTACCTGCCATTTGCAGAATGATGTCCACAAAGGGTGGATTTAGTGACGCTATCCGGCGGGCTAGCATCACCAAATTCACCCTCTGGGAACCTCATTCTGCATGGCCTCATCTGCTATGGTAGTCCAAGTCTTCTTGTACTAAAACCAGCTAAGATATTGGGATGGCGATGCTGGCGTTTAGTCCAAGCCCGCTTGCATACCAATCCTACCACACGACTTACGCCCACGATCTGTGGCGGGAATCTGTGGTGTATTTTACTCGATTTACCTCGCAAATCAATACATGATGCTATATACATCGGAAAGGCTTACATCTTATGGTCACAATGGTGTATAATAATCTAACTTTAATGTTAAATTACACATAGAATATTCCGGTTGATTGCCATAAACATCGTTGTTTTTTTCTGTTTGTTTACTTAACTGAAAGCCGAACTCAGGTTCCGAAGAACTTCGGCATTGTCCGGTGTTTGTTTTGGCCGAGGCGAATTTCGATACAAACAAAATGGCGGCCCCCATGATATTCTAATGGTCATTGTGTTTACACTGTTTTAAACTGTGACTAGTGTGAGATGGTTATAATTCCCGTAATTTATTTAATGTATTACATTTATATCTTCAATATGTATTTAATCTATGTATTTATTTATTTATTGTCACGTATAATTACGATTACAATGGAGAATTCATCGTGCGTGGTTGATTGAAAATCTACGGAATATTTTCACCGGAAAATGCCGAACGCAGTTCGCAAGGTCAACTGAGTTCGCATACTTAAAAAAAATTGTAAACATTGAGGTAAATGTCTCTTTTCGCATTAAATTACCGTTTTAAATTCACAACTGATGTGGGTTTCAGATAAAATAGCATGTCTTCTGCGGAAAATATCCGTTTATTGTCGCAATTGTGATATTTTATTTCATATAATTGTGGTTTTATTTGAGCGGGTCACTAACGCTTAAGCCGTGTCATAAGCGAGCATATAGGGCGGTCTTGGACTAAACGCCAGCATCGCCATCCCAATATCTTAGCTGGTTTTAGTACAAGAAGACTTGGACTACTGCTATGGTAGATAGACTCAGATTGAAGTTCCCAAATGCTGAATATTGTGATGTACACCCATTCGGAACCTCGATTATGTAATATATCGTCTTCCAATTTCGGGATATAAAAAAAAATGAACTAAAAAAGAAAGAAAATCTATGTGAAGAAGTTTCTATAGAAATTGGAAAATAAAGAAACTTTCCAGAGAAGGTGAGGGCTAAGCAGAATGAGGTCCCCAGAGGGTGAATTTTGTGATGCTAGCCCGCTACCTCATTCTGCAAATGACAGGCACGCCAAACGCATGGTTGCACATCACAACAGGTATAAGTCAGCGATCCGGTAAGCAATATACTTGCCCAGAAACACGAATCAGACTACCATCTTTTCTCATGGTTTAAAATGCGTGCTTATATGGAATCGAACATCCATTCCTGTATCTCATCGCTTTGTTGCGAAAATGTGGAATTCAGAGCCGATATGGCAAAATCAATAAGGGGCGTACAAACCCTTATAGGGAATCGAACATGCATATTTACATTCTTGTGTATATTTGCGTTGCTTTTTGTATCAATTTGTGTAATATGTTTTTTGTTTAGGATTGAAAATTAAAAAAAATTACACGATCGTCGTCTCCGCAGTTCAGCTTATAACTGTTAAAGATGCGGATGACATTAGGAATAGTTATTGTTGTTAAAATAATCACATCCGTTAAAACCGCCATAAACATAAAGAATAATAAAATATAGACAATTTGTGTTCTTATACCGATAATAAATATCGCATAAATAGCATGTTATTGTCAACAAGTACTGGAACGTCCCTATATCAAAGAAACGAAATAACGTATAATTATAAACAGTAAAACGACAGAACTGTTTTGAATAGAAAAAATTAAATCAGGCCAAGGAAAACATTATGTGATGGGTAGTGGCAGCTAGATGTATTAAATATCGCCAGTTGTAGATATGAATATGACTAAATATGGATGTTACTGTTGTGATGTTTTGTGGCAGACATATTTTGTTCTTTATGGCTTTGGATGGGTATGGAATTGCCTATTAATTAACTGGTATAAACATTGGTATGATATCGAATTTGATATTAATGCAATTATTCCACTGGTGTTTTAATAAAAAAAATCTGTTTTGAATTAAATACGATTAAATCAGGTTGTCTAGGGACAGTATATGTAGTTGTGATAGTTAGGCCTCTTTATGGCTATATTATAGTTAAACGTGGCTAAATATGACTGCTAATGTTTTGTGATGTCTTGTAGCAGACATTATTTGGCACTGGTCCGGTGTGACTACTTATGACTGAAGATGTTTTTTTAATTTTTATCAGGTCCGGTACATCCTGAACTTAATATGTAGTGTTGATATGATGTTTGATAGTTATGTGTGAATTTGGCTACACTGCAGTGAATATTGATTTTTACTGAGTTTATGAAAAGCTATTTTGAAGCCGCATTAAAGGCACGTGAGGCCTTAGTTGTCGAAAATATTCATATTTGTTCCAATCACCGTAGACAGAAAAACATTAAAACGCATACATTTTCGTTCATATATACCATGACCATCGCGTAAACAGCATGTTATCATAAAGATTTACTATATTTTACATAAGGAAGAGCTTGATTGTGTTACAGAAGAAAGCACAATGCTGCTGGCTAATCACACACAAATGGCATAAACGCTCTTTATTCGTTCCATATCAGGAATTCACCAACAAAGAACGCTCTTTATGTTTACCATCATAATATAAACAAACACCAGAAAAGTTACTTTTTAAGCTTTTGTTTACATAACAATGGTCAAAGATATGACAATAACATACTGTTTATGCGATATTTCTTATTTGCATGCGGACAATGTCTGTCTACACTTTGTTGTTCTTTCTGTTTGTGGCGGTTTTTGACGGGTGAAAATATTTTCACAGGATACCCACCGCCAAGGCCAACCGTACCTTTAATGGAATCTCAATGCACATTGAATGTATGAAATGGCATATTGTTCATATCTCATATAATAAAGTTTGATTTAGCTGTTATATTTTTCAAGATGTGGCAGACCTGGTTACTCACTTTTTTCTAGTCAGTTACTGACATGGGTAAAATTCATGGGTTTTTTTTTATCAATATTGTTTCTAATTATTTCAAATATATGCAACACTAGAAGTTAAAGGAGTTATATAAAAAAAATATATATAAACAAGTTCCATGGATTTTTAAAGATTTTTTTCTGAACTGTTACTATTTATTTCAAATATGTGATTTACTAGAAGCTAAAGAATTGATAACAGTGTCTTTCAGAATAACACTTGTTGAACTTCTTAGAAGTCAATGGGCTTGTAAATTGATCTACTTCCCTTACTTTTTTCCGATATTCTATGAGCATGTTCTTAGAAAGATATTCCAAATGCAGAAAAGTCATTCATATTAGGATTGAAAGCCCTAATTTCATACTTTCGATATTAAAGTCACACTTGGCCTTTCTCAGTGTACTACGTGCCCACTGCGGATATATTGAGTGCAATTGTTTACTATAGAGGTTTGTTCTATAACTTTGAATTGGTTTATTTTCTAAACGAAATTGGCGAAGTAACGATTTATTTTGTATTCGTCTACTCTCTATTCTTTCTGTCTTGTAAATCAACAAAAACGTGCTTGATATAGAACAATAATGGTGTGTACTTTATGTAATCAGTCTGTCTTCAACCCTGTTGTTTGTGCATTATATGACATCAACCAGTGTCTTGTCCATGAACTGTATGTGTTTGGGGGACCCTCATAAGCGTAAAGCTGTCTTTCAATATATTACAAGAAAAATATGGCATCCACTGTCTGCAAGATGTTCATTTTAGTAAAGAACAATTGTAAAGTATTGAAAAGAATGGGGCTATCAGGCTGTTGGTAGTTCATGCATATTCCAGAAGAGTGGCAATTCTATTTATGAATATATTCCATATGAAAATAAAAACTCTATAACGAGATAAGGATGGTAATTTTCTTGGAATCTGCATGGATGTAGATGGGCAGCCTCTAATCTTGATTAGCATATATGGACCAAACACGGATGAATCAAATGTATATGATACATTTAAAATATACATAACTGACAATGAGTGCCATACAATTGCATGTGGATATTTTAATATTGTTCTAGATCCGGAGAGAGATTTTCAAGACTGCCTTCATATTAATAACCAGAAAGCAAGAACAAAACTGTTAGAAATAATTCAAGAAGCAGCATTAAAAACCCATGGAGAATAAATAACCCAAATATAACTAGATACAATAGGCGAACAACAAAGCAATATTGAAACAAGCTCGGCTTGACCATTTTCTGATTTCAGAACACGCTATGACTTTCTTAGGACCTGCCAAAAATAGAGGCAGGCTATCATACTGACCACTCAATCACTAAACTGAAGCTTAAGTTTAAAGATATACAACACGGTACATTTAGTAACTCACTTTTGAAAAATGTAGAATTTATCTCGGCTGTAAATGAAACAATAGATTGAGTGGTCGAACAATATTACAGCTCCCCAACTCAAATAAAACAAAATAATTATGAAGTTGATAATCAACTGTTTTAAAACATTGTTATCGAAAATTAGAGCTAATGCGATCCTTTAAACAATATGAATAAAACTGTAAAAGAAGTAAAAAATAGTTTGACGTGCCAAATTGATGAACCTGAAACTAAAACTTTCCATCGTGAAGATTTAAAAACTATATACGATCTTAATCAGAAATTAGCAAAAAATAGTGATATAATAGATTTTCAAGGAATGATGATTCGATCAAGGTCAAAATGGATAGCAGAGGGAGAAAAGCAAAGTAAATGTTTTCTGAATCTTGAGAAGAAAACTGTAAATAAATCCCTATCGTACATCGACACAGAAGATGGTAAAATTCGTTCAGAGCAAAAAGACATCATGTCTGAAGGTGCAAGAGTCTATGAAGATTCTATAGTGAAAAATCAAACAAACTGAATGAAGAAATGGAAAAATTATTGTATGTAAATGACTCGCGTGAAGTCTATTCAAAGGAAACATGGCTTACAAAATAACTATCTCAAAATGAAGCTCTGTCCTATTTGAAAAAAAAATGTCAAAATAATAAAAGCCCTGGGTCTGATGGTTTTTCTGTGGAATTCTCTTATTTTTCGCTAATAAAATGGACTATTCGTAGTAAATTCACTGATTTTTGGGTTAACCAGAGGAGAGCTCTCAGTCACCCAAAAATAAGGCGTGGCGGCACTTATTCCAATGATGAAAAACCAAGACAGTTCATAAATGAAAGTGTCAATGACACTGTAGCTCAACTTGGGAAGAAGTTAAATTGTTGTGATGAGCAACGCCCATGCTAATGGGTTGAATTTTGAAATCCAAGATGGCCGCTGGCAGCCATGTTTTTCAACGAATTTCGGTCAAAATAGGAGGCTCTCATCTCCGAATTCGCCCGAAGATCCATATGAAGTGTGATGATGACCGGAAGAGTGATGTTTCTGTAGCGCCAAATGATTTAGCAATACAAAGAGTACATTCCAAGATGGCTCCCATCTAGAGGTCTCCCGAAGATCAATACGAAGTTTGCGACAGTCGGTGAGAGAAGTGGCGTGCATGGTGTGCCGAAGGATTTAGCCACACAAAGAGTAAATTGCAAGATGGCCGCTGGCGGCCATGTTTTTCAACAAATTTGGGTCAACATAGGAGGCTCTCATATAGAGGTCATTCCGACGATCCATATGAAGTTTGGTGATGATCGGATGAGGGATGTGGTCTGTATGATGTGCCAAAGGATTTAGTTATCAAAGAGTAAAATCCAAGATGGCTGCCGGCGGCCATATTTTTCATCGAAAATTGTTCAAATTCGATAGCTTCCATCTACAGGTGATCACAATCGTGCTTGCAACATTTAAAAATGATCCCGCCATAAATACGGGCTGTATGGTGTGCCGATGGATTCAATTTGAAATCGAAGATCAAAATTCGGAAAAAATCGATAGCTCCCATCTATAAATCACCCTGAAGCTACATATGACGTTTAGTGAAGATCGGATTATGGATGCGGCCTGTAGGGCGTGCCGATGGAAATTGTTGACGGACAAACATACAGATGCATGCATGCACGGACGACGAACTCCAACCCATGGCAATAGCTCAAACGCTACGCTGTAAAGTTGAGCCTATCTCGTTAATCAACGTACAATATAACATTTTAACTGGTGTACTCACAGAATGATTAAAGGCACGTGCGGCCTTAATTGCGAAAATATTCATATTTGTTCCATACACCGTAAACAGAAAAACATTAAAACGCATACAGTTCCGTTCATATATATACCATGACCATCGCGTAAACAGCATGTTATCATAAAGACCTACTATATTGTACCTAAGCAAGAGCCTGATTGTGTTACAGAAGACAGCACAATGCTACTGGCTAATCACACACAAATGGCATAAACGCTCTTTATTAGTTCCATATCAGGTATTCACCAACAAAGAACGCTCTTTATGTTTACCATCATAATATAAACAAACACAAGAAAAGTAACTTTTTATGCTTTTGTTTACATAACAATGGTCAAACATATGACCATAACATACTGTTTATGCGATATTTCTTATTTGCATACGGACAAAGTCTATCTACATTTTGATGTTCTTTCTGTTTGTGAGGTTTTTGACGGGTGGAGATATTTTCACAGGATACCCACCGCTAAGGCCAACCGTGTCTTTAAACTGGTTCTTCCTGAATTAATTAGTGAATATCAGAAAGGATTCACCAAAGGTAGATTTAATGGCGATAATATTCGGCTTATCTCATATAATATATAGCAGAAATATGAATATCCCAGGAACACTACACATACTTGATTTTGAGAAGACTTTCGACTCACTTTCCTGGTATTTTATGGATGCAGTTTTACAGAACTTCAACTTTGGTGCTATCTACACACAATATATCAAAACTCTCTGTAATAATATTCTTTCAAATATAAACATAAATGGTACAATTTCCCGCCCTTTTACAATTAGAAGAGGCTGTCGAAAAGGGGGCCCCATATATGTTCATTATATGTGCAATCATCCTGTCAATTGCAGTAAGAAACCACAAACAGATTAAGGGTATAACAATAGGAGATGAATAATATAAGTTTTCCCAATGTGTGGATAATATTACGCGTCTACTCGACGGTTGTCGTGAGGGTTCGTTAATCCTACTAAATAGATTGTCTCGAATTTCAGGCCTAAAGATAAACTATAATAAAACCTTCGCAGTCTGGGTGGGAAACAAAAGGGATTGTAGAGAAGCTATATGTGATATATATAGATGGAAAAATAATTGTAATATGCAGAAATTCAAATTACTTGGTGTTGAATTTGATCTTTTAGCAAATTATATATTTCAAAGTAATTATGACCAAGTGTTTAGACAGATGAAAAAGGTATTACGGAGATTTGGCGGATAAGAAACCAGCAGTTCTAGTAAGGATAACACTTGTAAAATCCTTAGTTATATCAAAATTTATCTATTTACTTTAAATCCACTAGAGAACATGATTGAAAGTTTAACTCGTGATATGTACAATTTTATTTGGAACTCAACACAGGATCGTATTTCTAGAAAACAAGTTCAACAATCATATGAAAAAGGGGGATGTAAAATGACAAAACCAAATTGTAGAATCGATGAAAATATCTTGGCGTAGGCGATTCTTATGTAGTGGTCATAAATTGGCCTCGGTATCGAGTAATTCATGATATATTATTAAATTATGGTTTACATATGGTCCAAGTGCACCACTAAAATATGTAAAATCATCAGAAAACCCTTTTTGATATGATGGTCTAAAGTCACTAACATCATACTGGGGAATATGTAACCAAACATAACTTGAAAACTGCTATTCTTGTTCGATAGCAAACAATGACCTGATTAAAATTAGGGTAAATATATACCACCAGAGGAATTTGAACCCCATGATATAAGATTTGTAAACGATTTGATAAATGATGAAGGCAAAATAATGTCGAGTGCTGAGACCCTGAACAATTACAAAATAAGTAGAAATTTTGTCAGATATAATTACAAGAATCTTAGGAACAAATCGATTAGTTAATAAAATGGTAACCCGATAAGTGAGCTATGTACATTCTGTTGCAGGTGTAGTGAAAATACAATAATAATTCAAATTTTCTGTGAATGTGAGATCATTAAAAAAGTATGGACCGAAAAAAGACCAATGGGTCTATATAATTATGCATACAGACTTAGCCTCTGTCCAACTTTGATTTTATTTGGAACCCTAGAATCAGTAAAAACGGATAAATTTCTTAACATTTATTTTTGTATTTGTTAAATATAATATTTACAGATGTAAGATGAGAAAAGTACATCCGAATATAACTAATATACACATAATTAAAAGAGTATTATAACATTGAAAGACAGATATATTTCAGCGACTGCAGGAAAAATCGCATCATGTCAGGATAAACCACATTATAAAAATAGCTACCTTTATGGAAAATCTATTCAGTTTGGGATTTTAGGAAAACAGGCTGAAAAACATTTTGATGCATTTTTGTTATAAAAAAAGTTTATTGTCTTGTATATTCAACAAAAAGTCACGCTCTGCTTCTCCATATCCTTTCCCCCATTTTCCTGCAGCTTTTTCTCTTTTCTTCCCCTCTAATCTTTTGCCCTATTTAAGGACAAAATGCCTTGTTTTTTTTACTAATTGCTGTAACATTTGTTTTCAAATATTTTCGTTTGTTGAACTTGTTATCTCTTAGCTGTTCAATTGGTGTTTACTATAGAAATGGTTAATCATGCCAACAGTATGCGAGCATCATATAAGTTACGTACACTCGGGTATATACTCTATAGTGTGTTATTCTTCGCTTTATCCAATTTGTAATCTAAACTAAGCGCACTCGAGAATCGATGCTAGACGCAGTCGATGGAGCGGTCAACGGTCGGATGTCTTTCATTTGTAGTTAGCTCTGAAATATAACTGGTATAAGGGTTGTAATGTTAGATGCTCGTTCCCATATACATCAAGAGCAACTGACGCCAAGGGCAATTAAACCTTCGACGACTAGCTGGATCTTCCTGAAATTTTGCGAAAACTATGTGCAAATGAGTCTCGCATTTATAAGAAAATACAGTGGCACAGGATGGTTAATGCTGCATCACCGCAGCTCCCGCCATGAAAGGGATGATTTTAGTTTAGGAATAATTATAATCAGATAACGAAACAACGATGTATGACACCTGGGTGACCTGGCTCATACACAATTCCTACACATTGCTCTTATTTCGTGACCTACATGTATAGATGTACACAATTTGTTTAAATAAGGGCCATAATGTGAATGGGCGTGTCGATATGGCAAGAAAAATGAGCAGAAAGTTATGGGGTATGCTTTTGTCCCATGTAGAAAACATTGGGATAGAGCGGGACAATTGTTACAAAAGCTGATATATATATATAGAAGACATACTTATTTCTAATGGTTATCTGCGTCTCTGTAGATACTTATATAAGTGATCTATAAGCTTCTGTAGCACCTGTTTCGCTCTGTCCCAATAGTTTCTACTGATGCGCAGATAACCGCTAGAAATACATATGTCTTCTGTCAGCTTCTGTAACGGTTGTCCCGCTCTGTCCCAAGACTTTTCTACCCCGTTAACTTTTTGCTCACGTTTCTTGCCATATAGGTGGGCGTGAGGAACTTTCAACCCTTCTAAGCACCCCGGGGATTGGTCCCTATATTGCATCCCATCCCGATTCTCGATGCATCCCATCCCGCTTCTCAATGTTTAGTCTAGGGTATATACTGTGAAATACTTCGCCGTATTCCATTGGTAACCTGATCGAACCCGAGCAATGATACCAGACATAGTACGTCCAGGGAGCAGTCAACGGTCGTGATCTGTGTTTCCTTCGTGATTAGTCCCGAAGTCTAATTAGAATAAGGGTTGTTTAGCTATAATGTTAGATGTTCGTTCCCATATACATCAAGAGAAACTGAGCGGATAATTCGGGAGAAAGATGTCTGTACTAACTAGTGAAAACGCGTCGTCTGCTTCGCAATGGCTCCCCGGACACTTTGTAGAATCAATGATCTACCATCTATGTGGCAACTCCAATAATTACAACCGGAAAACAAAACGGAAGTAATCAGCCTATCGCATTGATCGCACCACAGGAATTCATAAAGGGTGCCAGTCCATAAAGGGAATGTTAAATGGCGGTCCGCCAATCAACTGGTTCCTGAAAATTAAATGTAATTACTTTATTATGATGCGCAGGGGCGCGTTTCGTCTGGTATGTCTGTTAACTTTTTATAGCTTACAAGATTGGATTCTGATAATATAACAGGGACTATGAATCAGATCGTACTGGTGATCGGTGCATGTACTACTCCAACGAAGATAGTCAAGAACGGATGGTACAAAATAAGCTCGACAAACATATATCAAACCTATACACTGTTAAAAGTTACGAAGATAACCAAAAATGAAAAACCTTTATTTGGTTGTCACGATTATTCAGTTTATAGAACGTAAATTACCTACAACTGCTGATGGTTCGGTTCTTGAAATATGCAGAACAAAAGGTAAGATCTGAAGATTTCCGCCATACGATTTCGACTTCACATAATTCAATGCACGCTTTTCGATAATAATGACGTTTTTTGTTCTAATGCGTTTTTATACATTATATATATTATCCTATAGTTCTTCATGCAAGCCAAACAGTAAACCGGCTGCAGCCTTTTTAAAGGCACTGATCCAGTGTGATCAGACCATGCTCTGGTACTCGACAGTATAACAAGATGACTGATACTCGTTTAAAGGTACTCAACCCGTAAAGAGGGTCCCCATCTCAACAGATTCCAACAACAACAATCCGATCAGAGGGTCCTATATTACTATTTCTTTGGCTTTGGGGGTAAAAAATATTTGATTCGAGTCGAGGAACCCATCAAACAAAGCTCAGAGTTATTAGATATTGATTTTTGAAAATTCTTATGTTCTCGAGATGAGTACTTATAACTGCCGTCAATTTGGTAACATGCTCGAGATTTTACGCCAAAATTCTATTCAAACAGACAAGGATGGATAACTCTATAATCAAGTGGTAATAATTGACTACGTACTGGGCCAGTAAGAATTCCCGATAATGAAAAATAATAGATTTCTAAAATCGATATCTAACAAATCTGAGCTTTGATGGGTGACTTCCTCGACTCGAATCAAATTTTTTTGACCCCCGAAGCCATTGAAATAGTAATTGAGAGGAGTTTTATCGGGTTGAGTACCTTTAATGCATGGATGTTGCGAAGCTGTCACAGTAGGAGTGATCTTGGTTAATTAAGGGTCACAACTAAGCTCGAGATGTGAACAAGATATCACTCCACTTATCTTGAAACATATCAATCTCTTACAGAGCGTACCAGTCATACTTACTTCCCGACTATGTCACCGGGTGAATACTAGTCTATATTTAGACGGGGGTTTTACAGGAAAAATGGCGAAACCGATCTCCCCAAAGTAAAATGGGGAATTAGAACGGTAGTTTTGTTCATTATTTTCGCAAGCTATTCGTCAAAATTGCAGGAAATTAGAACTCTTGTATTTGACTTGCCATGCGTGTTGTCGTGACAATGTCGTCCGTGTAGTATGTGCGTAGACTTTTGTATTGATAACATAATCGGAGAACCAAATCACACTGTTTCGCAATATAGTTCTTTAGTTCAATTGGGACTTTCCAAATTTAAGGTACGAAATTACACAAATTGTGTTCGATATTTTGCTTTATATCGCGGAAGTCCACAAAATGTGAGTAAAATGTCGCCGGCGGCACCAGTCTTATCGAGTCATCAAGGGGGTAAACCCTGCATGGAATTGGGAAACATACAGCCACTATGTCGGCGAGATTCGAACTCGTAGCACGGTATTACCAACGACTAAAGATTGAACACACTAACCACTTAGCTACCGATCGAGCTCCATAGTTACCGAGCTCCTAGATAGTTGACAATATTATAAATTGTAGTTATCAAGACATGTTCTCGTAAAAATAAGCACAATACGGGCTTATTTTATAAACAAAATAAACATGAAATCGAGCTTATTTTCACGAGAAGAGTCTGGAAAATAACGCGAATAAAACAAATCACGACTTCCGGATGTACACTGTTTATATTTTTTTTCAATGTGGTCAGCTCCATCCATCGTAATAACATGTATAAGTCCACTATGGGATTATGTGACAAAATTCCTTTAGATGGATATTTGTATCATTTCTCCTAGAAATTTTGAGAAAAGCTTGAACACAAGATCCTTGATTAATGAATTGTCTCACTTTCTAAGGAAAAGTTTCACGATCTTTCCTAAACTAAGCCATCATACTGAGAACGCCATGAGTTATTGAACATCAAGAGCTGTCAAACTGAAAGGTTATAAATTATTCAGAGATTAACACCGATAAATCGTGCGCCTGAAGCTAGAGTTATTAAAAATGTCGGGCAGGAAATGACGATGGTGATCAACTGCGAATCGCCAACTATCGCAGGTGTTGTATGCCAGATTATTTCGCATGATGTATGGGCATTTCCAGAATTAAAAAGAAAATGGGACTTCTACTTCCAGCCCATGATCCCCTGCTCAGGGACGCGTGGATTGAGAGTCTCTGTTGGGAAGTATCCAAGTTAGAAATGCCATCTATATATACCCCGTTGAACTCGACCGATTTTCACAAGACAGGGAAATTCATTCATGCAGATATATGTATATCCAAACTGCATTCGCGGTACCAACATCGACATAACGGTTTGATGGCATTATCGTAATGATACTGCAAATTCAGGTTTATATCCGTGATTTAAACTCAAGATGACACATCGGACCTGAATGTTTACCATACATCATTATTGCGTCCACGTGTCTTTCATTTATACCAAGTACGAACCAATGTACTCGTGTGTGCATTCCTTGCGTGACGTTTAGATATACGTCGGGGGTTTGAAACGGAATAGTCCAGACTCGAAGCTTGAAGGCAAGATCCTTGAGGAGTGAATTATGTTACTTTCTAGTGCAATGATCCGCGAGATTTCCCAAAATAAGCCATCATCTCGACAACTCCATGAATTATTGAACACCAAGACCTGTCAAAGGTAATAAATTATTCGGAGCTTAACACCGACACATCGTGCTCTTGGTGCTAGGAAATGGCGAAGGTGATCAACAGACGATCGGCAACTGCCGCACAAGTTGTATGAAAGATCATTTCTCACGCTATTGGGTATTAACTGTGAAGAAAAGAAAATTGGACTGTTCCGGGACGTGTATATATCTGTTTAGTTAAGGTCTTACGTCCTTTTAGTCGTTAGGACACGTAACGAATGAGAGAAACTGAATCAAGATTAAGCGAAGCAACTGTGTATATACGTAACCGTGAATTAGACTAAAACGAAACAAAATATATACAAATAAAAACACCCAAAATAAGAGTGAGAGTGCTCGATTTGGGGTCAGAACCATTAAGAAACTGACCATTGTACAAACATACATAAAACAGAATATCAAAAAGTTACCAATACTGCTTTGAGAACAGCAAAGATATAAAACCTGCATGAAATGCAATAAGCAATTATAAATAAATTAATTTAACAAGGCTACGGCATATCGAAATATGTGAAGTATAGCTCACCTCCTGAATGATTGATAAGATATTTATAATATCTGATTAATCTGGCGTGAGTCTTAATCAATTGATCTAGTTGACAATCGGCCCGAATCGAGTGGCTGACTCAGTAGGCGATCGATCGCCCAACAGCCAGCCTTCCCCACTCACATACACATGGGCGTCACATTCCTTCAAAGTTGACCCTTTCTATCGAAAAGCATCGTATCGAACTCTAACATCAACATCTGTTTCTGAACAATAGGATCAGCTTGCATAGATTGTTTCGGAGGAAATGTTTCAACGGTAGAAGCTGTATCCACTACCTGCATGCGCTACAGGTTATGGAACGGGAATAATACCAGTTTCCCCAGCTTGTGTTGCTACATGTAGTGATATACTGACGAGTTTAGTTTGACTCTGTGTCTGAATGCCGTCACCAACACACTGTTTTGTAGACACGATTGTTGAGTATGTGACACGTGGAATGAATGGTCGAGGACCAACTATTTTCTTATCATCTATATATGACAGGTGCTTCTCAGCTTTACGTCGTTGAATCTTAAATATATAATAATAATAGTAATAATAATATTTATATAGCGCCTATCCCCCGCAAGGGGCCCTAAGCGCTTTACACATTATATAAATACACAAGAAAATTCGACATGAACCATCCACTGCAACATAGGTCACACTAAATATTAGTTGGCAAATAAATCTATCAAAGCAAGTTCAAACTTTGGTATAAACTTTCTTACTGATGTTGTGACAGGCATGATATTTCCCATTTAATTGTTGGAAACTTTTAACTAAGTTGTGGCGAGACATCTGTATCCACTGTCGACAGGCCCCTGCTCTTCATGCCAGCTGTATCCACTGTCGACAGGCCCCTGCTCTTCATACCAGCTGAAACAAACTTGAACATATACAGAACTTTCGCGACACCCTTGAACCCAACGCGATGAATTTATGTCATAAATTACTCGAGGAGAGCGGTTCATCTGTTCAGAACCTCCGAGGTACAATTAAGAAAAAGTCATTAATAATTTATAGGCGCTTCTGTTGTTAACTTTCTCTAAGTGGAATAATCTAAGTCTGAAAAATATGTCACTAAAGTTTACCTTATTCATTATGGCTGGTATCCCGTCAATTGTATATAGGCCAACCTCAAATTGCTCCAACGAATATCTACAATCCCACACTAATAGAGAGGTAATTACTTTTTTCGGATGTCAGCCTGTATATCTCTAGTACACATTGAATTATAGATGTAACTCAGCGGTACATAATGTCGCGGCATCGAATGGATATATTGCTCTCGTGCAGCCTTTGTTTTACACACGTTAAAGTGATCGATTAATCTTTTCCCTGATTTCTCTGATAATAATGGTAATTATGATTGATGTGACGACAGACTTGTCGATACCACCATGTTGCTTGCATCTTAGTTTGCTAAGCTTGGTTTGCAATTATTTAGAACCTCACAATGCGCCATCAAATGATTGAATATTAATAATATACTATCGAACAGTTTCCATCTGTTGTTTTATGTAAAATTTCCAACTGAAGTTGTGACAGGTTGGTGATTTTCAATTGTTGAAACTTGTGAAGAAAGTGAGACACCCCTAACCCCTTGTCCTCTGGTCCTTGATCTTGTTACAAGTCGGAACTCCACTCGAACATAAATAACTGCGAAAGCTAGCCCTTGATCAAATGCGGCGAATTTACGCTGGGGTTAAAGACATATTGTGGACATTTCATTCAATAACACCAACCAGTTAGTATACAAACACATGCAGCAATGAACTAAGATTGAGGTACAATTACAGAGAACACAACGGTTGCACTGCGAACAAATGTACATAATTATTACTTTTGTTCGGGACGCATTAGTGGTCATAAACATTACGACACTAATTGTGCCGATTTATATCACGATCGCCTATCTTACTATATAAATAAAGCCATCTGTTTAAATTTTACATTTAATCAACACCTGTTGATTAAACGTGCCTACTGTTGATTAAACTTCGCAGAGTGGATTAAACTTTCTCCATACAATTTGAACGGAAAAGTGTTTATCCATCGCATTGTATAAATCGTGGCATAAACTTCGCAGAGTGGATTAAACTTACTCCATACAATTTGAACGGAAAAGTGTTTATCCGTCGCATTGTAAAGATCGTGGCATAAACAAAATATACGCATAGTGTTTCTGAATAACAAATTTAATCCACTCGTGGGATTGGCGATTTACACCACTCGCTGAAGCTCGTTGTGTAAATCGCCAATCCCACTCGTGGATTAAATTTGTTATTCAGAAACACTATGCGTATATTCTATATTTGTAATACGACCCTGCCTAACTATGCTTAAAAGCCATGTCCCGATTGGCCAGTGGCCCGAGTTACCATGGCTATCTCGTTCCAGTTTTGTGGTACAATTCTACTTTTTCCAATTGTACCACGAAAAAATCGGTTTATTCAGATCGCCGCACGCGACTTTTCCCATCTTTTCTAACTCCGCGCAAACGGGGCATCAGCGGATTACACCCGCACCAGTAACCCTTTGAATTATTTTGCTACATCTTGACAATCTTGCGAATTTTCTAGCGATTTTTCGCTTGAAACCAGTTTGGTTGCCAATGAATATGGTCCAAATGATGTTATTATATACTGATATATGTTACGACCAAAGAAAGTTACTTAATAAGTATATTAAATGACAAAATAAATCCATGCGGCCGGGCTGTGCATTCGTCGATTCGAATCTCGATCATATTCGATATTTCGGAATCAAGTTGAAAATGAAAGCGCTTGTTCACCAGTACAGAAGGGGAATAAGATTAGTTTAGTAAACTAGATCATTTAGATCGCTTTGTGTAAGGAAAATGGTCCATAGTCGATGATAATATTCATGTTGTCCCAACAACGTTCAACACAGAAATGACAGCAATCGTATTTCCTGTACAATTTAAATGAAAGGCACGGGCGCCGCTGAAAACACATCGTTTTTTAGCCAATCACAACGATTATTTACGCAAACAAATTACTAGAGTACTCCATGCAAAGAATCGAGTACGCCCAATACGAATTACACCACGAAATGTGTTCTCACCTGAGACCGAAAAAGCGCAGTATTTCGTTGACTATTCAGTCGAATTGTGACCATAAACTTTCAGTCGTATTACAAAAGAAATAAATACACGGTGTAGAGGTGTGTATGGTCAAGTTGTACCACAAAAAACTGATTGTAGGACTCCGCTACGCGTCGTCCTACAATCAGTTTTTTGTGGTACAACTTGACCATACACACCTCTACACCGTGTATTTATTTCTTAAATAGTCACTGTGTGTAATTCGTTGATAACAATGACGCTGTTTCTGACTATTTGGATACAAGAAAACCATAGTCAGAAATGGTAACGCGCTCAAGATAATATATTATATACCCATGATTGTAATTATAGAATCTTTTTCATTTCTGTTATTTGTAATTGGCATAGCTTATCACAAATCAAAAATCAACATTATTGACATAATGTAAACGCCAATAAACGAAATTGAAATTATCAACGACACGTTTTACCGGGCTCGGCCTTGGGGTCGCACTACAACTTTTAATGTGTCCCAATAATTAACATTCTATAAATAGAACCCCCAGCGTTATGGCAGCGCCCAGGCGAAACAAGAATTTGTACATTACTATACACGCGGCGCGCGCAATTAAACGGACATGGCTCATTCGAGCTTCCGAATTATGTTTACGCAATTTTGACGGAGCTGTACGATATAGTGATAATACACGAAATATTGATATATCGGCTTCATATGCTCTGAACAATATATGCCATGTCACAGCCATTTTCCAGCTGTTTTCAATTTGTTGCACATAAGCGAAACAATGCGTCTTTCTTGGACATATAATGCCAGCAGAAAGTTAGTTCAAGTATTTATCGGCCTATATCGATACCGGGAAAAATCAAAAGCGAATATTATTAAGTGTATTTTGGATCGCAATCCGCCAGCGGGATGTTTCACATCACTGTAATCTGTTCCGAGATATTAGACAAAAGCGTATCAATTAATGACGCTCTCGTTCCTACCTATAAAATAAATAAAGACTGAAAAACGTAGAAAAAGTTTAGTATTATGATTGATATCCCGAAAAAATACAGGCCATCTTTAAATGGCTCCAATCTATATAGACATCATCGCGCACTAATGTAATGCATTGAATTATATGTATAATGACGCTTCGTTTCAAATCTCTGTACAAGAAATTATTGGAAAAAGAGAACCGCGTGGCTTAATACGCCCGTTTGCAAAGTAGTTGTCATCTTTCAATTACTATCAAAGAAAATTAGCTATCAGGTACCAAACCCCAATTCGAATTTGACCTGTATTGTGAGGTAATAAACTAACATACAAAATATGAGTCCAATAGAATCATCTGGAAAGCAAGAATATGCAAAATGTCTAAGTCGAAAGGGCCCAAAAATCCGGGGAAAAAATCATCGAAGCAAACCAAAATCCGAACTTGACCTCTATTTTGATATGACTGAGCCACATACCAAGTTTAGTTGAGATAAAATAATCCAAACTCAAGTTATCATCCGGAAACAGAAATGTTGAGGTAAAAAGAAATGTTTTCAAGTCGATAACTCTGGTAAAAATCATCGGGCCGAACCAAAATTCGAACTTGAACTGTATTTTGGTATGACTGAAACACATACCAAGTTTAGATGTGATCAAATAATCCAAACTCAAGTTATTATCCGGAAACCAAAATGTTGACGGACAGACAGACGGACGGATGGATTGATTAGATAATACGGACCGTCTTTTTTTCAAACGGGCGTATACAAATGTAAATAAAGCTGATTTTCTCCGTTTTGGCTGGTATCCCGACAATTATAGGCCAACCTCAAATGCCTACAACCGATATCAATCATTGAACGCTAATGGAATACAAATTACGGTTTTCGGATGTCAGTGCCTGTATATCTCTAATGCACATTGCATTATATATGTATCTCAGCGGTACAAAGGGTCGCGGCGTCGAATGGCTTTTCACTGCTCCTATGTCGTCTTTGTGTTACACTCGTTAAAGTGATCGATGAATCTTTTCCCTGATTTCTCTGACAATAATGGTAATTATGATTGATGGGCCGACAGTTTTATCGATAGCACCATGTTTCTTGCGTTTTGGTTTGGTAAACTTCGCTTGCAGATATTTAGAGCCTCTCAAAGCTCCATCAATTGATTGCATGTTTCTATTTGCTTCCAATGACTGAACCATTTGGTTGGCATTGAAGATGTCAAGTTGCCATCGCAGAAGAAATCAAGCACAAATATGTTCCTCCATAAAGTCATGTCAATACTTAGTTTGGTTTATTCGGTTTTACGTCATTTCACCCGCCATATTTTATTCCCGGAGGAACGATTGCACCGAGGGTTTGCTTCACCGGTCCAATGCGTTTTAATTGTATGGTTTGCAAAGACCGAAACATTATATTGGCGCAAAATGTCAAGTTGCCATCGAAAATGACAGCAAGCTCAAATGAGAAATTCAGATATCCAATTTATATTATAATGCTACTATATTTTATAATACTACTTTACTTATGGCAAATACTTACTTTGGTTTATTTTGGTTTTATAATCATATCAGTTGCAATGGCATAGCAATATAACGCCGTTTATACCAGTTTAAGTCGTGGATGAAAACTCGCGCAAATGGTTAGTTTAACCGGTACCGGTAAAGTGCATCACTCACATTGCACTGTACGTGTAAGTTACAGGCAGACGACATTCGTGCTGCTGTTCTTCTAATAAGATAATAATCCGACAGACAAAGAATAACGAATTATTGCTATAAATTGATCTTATAATGCAGCCTATTCTCTTAAAAACCCGCACATTATCTGCTTATAAATAACTTGGTTTAGGTAGATAATCTGCTTATAATCGCCTCATTTTGAGTCGAAAATGTGCTGAAAATGAGACGATTCTAAGCAGATTGTTTTCACTGTGGCCCGCGCCATGAAACGAAATAACGGCTATGACTCCATTAGCTGCTCAGTTCAGAAATAAATAATGACATTATGTACCTATTTCACATCATAGGTCGATGATGTGCGTATATGTGAGAGGATATGTCGCATAATGATATACCTTACTCAAAGGTTAACTTCTGCTATGGTACGAGAATATAATGAATAGATATCTATACATCTTCGTTAGCTATGAGAGTGTGGAATGTTAATAACTATTTTGTTTGTATCTAGTGCGGACAGTTTTGCATTTTAATATGTCAGCTGTGTATATAGATAGTTAGTGGTTTACAAATTTATGAAAGACTGTTAGCCTGGCGTTCTTGTAATTATTGTCAAGTTTGCGCATGTACATGTAGCATGTCACTTACCGACTTGGGGTTATGGAAGCTGTTCGTGTCATACCCTGTAGCTCTCATTTGGACTGCTTCAATCTGTTAGATTTTTGTAGCTGTATGTCTGTCCCAGATAGATGTGTTGTTATCTATGATGGGTCTGATGAGAGGTTGATAGGCCTTCTCTTTGATCGTTCGGTTGGTGTCAGTTTGGTGACTTCAGGTTTTGTTTGAGAAAGTCTAGAATTCGGTTAGCTTTACTCGTGATGTTGTCAATATGTTTGTCACACTTGAGTCCATGCTGAATTGTTATATGCCCAAATATTTGGCAGATTTAACTTTTTCAAGCCTATGACTATTTAGTTCGTAGATGTTTTTTATTTGTTCCTCTGGTCGGCTAATACTCAGCAGGTTACATCCAAGTGGGTGGAATGACATCAGCCAAACTCTCTCTGGAATATGAGAGGAAGAGTGCCATTCGATGAGTACAGATTTGGGTCCTACCACGTAAGAATAGAAGCTGTAGATCTAATCAGAGACTTGGGAATTGAAGCAGTAATAGTTTAACTTGTAGATGATACGGTGGTGAGGAACTTTGTCAAATGTTTTTGCGAAGTCCATTATGATTATACAAATGTATCAGTTTGTATGGATTTATTATCATTTTCAGTTATTTCTGGTAGAGAGTCAATACGTTGTATTTCGCAAGAGCGTTTTGTCGGATGTCATATTTTGTATTGTAGAGGATAATATTTGTTTCAAGGAAAGTCATTATTTTGCTACTGATGATGCATTCAAGGATCAGAGATAGATTATATAGGTTGGTCAGAATTCCAAGATGTGACCGCGTATACGACCCGGTTCCATAGCTTTGTGAGGGTTTATATCTTGGCAAGCTGTTTCTTTGCCCCGCGTTCAGCGCGGATGGATATATCGATAATGGTGGAATATGGACTCGTATCTTATCTGGGATGTTTTTGTCTAATTCTATAGAGAAGGGCTTTTGAAACTATGTGTTGAGTATAACTCTGCTTTTTGGATTGGATCGTACAACATTTTCCCATTTTTGTCAAGTGGTGGAATGCTTTGTGATTCTGCCCTCTATGTATTGGCATTTGACTTCTTTGTATGTTCAAATGGTGTTTCTGGGTTTGGAAAAAGAAGGTCAATGACCTCGTACATATTACGCCAGGAATAATGTTCTCATGTTAGGTTTAACCAGCATCATTTTGAAACTATGTGTTGAGTATAACTCTGCTTTTTGGATTGGATCGTACAACATTTTCCCATTTTTGTCGAGTGGTGGAATGCTTTGTGATTCTGCCCTCTATGTATTGGCATTTGACTTCTTTGTATGTTCAAATGGTGTTTCTGGGTTTGGAAATGGAAGGTCAATGACCTCGTACATATTACGCCAGGAATAATGTTCTCATGTTAGGTTTAACCAGCATCATTTTGAAACTATGTGTTGAGTATAACTCTGCTTTTTGGATTGGATCGTACAACATTTTCCCATTTTTGTCAAGTGGTGGAATGCTTTGTGATTCTGCCCTCTATGTATTGGCATTTGACTTCTTTGTATGTTCAAATGGTGTTTCTGGGTTTGGAAATGGAAGGTCAATGACCTCGTACATATTACGCCAGGAATAATGTTCTCATGTTAGGTTTAACCAGCATCATTTACAAATAAAACCAGTCTGATCTTTCTATTTTCTTTCTCTTTTTGTCCCAGCTTGACACGCGAACATAGGATTAGGATAATATATTTAAAAAAACATATAATATCAGGCATGTAATCACCAAGGATTTTTAACATTTACAACAACAAAAAAACTGTTTAAAATATCTGTTTGCTGTTATACCCAGCTCACAGCCTGACATACATTTGGATTAGAAAATTCTGTTGCAAATTGATAATAGACAGCGCTATACACGAAACACGAACAAAACTGAAATTACCCATTTCTGTAGCATATGCGGCGAATGATAAATAACATAGTTTAACTAGACTGTCGCCCTGCAATCTTCTTGAGATGTTCTCCTTGCGACCTTTCCACGTCTGAACAATTTGGACCATCGCTGATGTTGGTAATTCCACACCTCTCTGTCTACTAACGATCCTGATTGAAACATTTTCGTATGGGGCTAATTTGCATATCGAACTTAAAACGTGCAGGAAATCTCTAAATTACGAGCGCTACTGTCCTAATTTATGAGATGAATAGACTGCACTTGAACTTGCAGCTAATCAAAGAGTATCTCAGACTGCGGCTCGTTTCTAGAAGTAATTACAGCTATTGTTGCAACGAAAAAAGTCAATCGATCGGCCGTGAGCGTGCTGCATAATGAATGTAATGGTGAGACATTTAATCGAGGGAACCCTACCCCATAATTGTGAGGTGTTTGCCCAACAGGCACGCGGAGATAACCCCTAGTTGTTACATGTCGCTGTCGGCACGAACAGGCGAAACTTAAATATAACGGTTATTGGCTATCATTTCCATAAATTGCTGATAGCATCTGGTTTCTCTCCAGTTTGATTGAATCCAGACTATTGAACCGCTGTGGGCGTTCGATTGTTTGAAACATTCCGATATCCGTATTACCACCGATATATAGGCCTTTCCCAGCAGTATGGAGTTGTCACACACGCTGCGCATTAAAATGTCCGCGGGACTATCTGATTGGCTGCGGCTAAATCCTGCCGCGAATGCCCGTGATTTGTGGTTGACTGCCGGAGACCGGAGTAGTACTTCTTGGATTATACATATTTTATTTGTTCATACATTCATTTATGACAAAAGGGATTGGAGGACAAGTGCTACAATCACTTATAATATCCTCCTCTGCCTGGTATAATACACTGACAAATTTTAACACTGAAGACGAACAGACACAAGGTGGATAATATACATACATGTACACATAATGAACAATCAATAGAGAAAAAACAAAACAGAATATCGATTATGGAATGGAATTTTGTAAAAACCCTGTGCCAATGCATTCTCTTATATATGCGAGTCTCCCATAGGGAGCCTCGCATATATAAGAGATTACATTGGCCTAACATTATTTACCTTGACCTTGTGAGCTAGTGTATTCTCTTATATATGCAAGACTATGTGAAAGTCACATATTTAAGAGAATGCACTGGCACAGAATCTTTAATATTGCACCATCGAATGCAATGCAAACAGTAAAAGTACGATAGTACAGGCATTTAACCATTAATCGATACCTTACCAGGGGCATAACTGGGATATATTACATTGGAAACAAGTACTTCTTGAATGTAATGTTGGGTTTCCCTGCAATTTGTTTCAGACTATCAAACACGTAGCTGTTTAACAGTCCATGTGCACTCAGACTGGAATCCCCAGCCTGTTCTCCCGAAAATTCGTACACTATCTGTTTATAATAGAACTTATTTTATGTAGATAATCTGCTTAGAATTGCCTTATTTTGAGTCGATAATATGCTGAAAATGGGAGAATTTTAGTCACGTTATCGACTCACAATGAAGCGATTCACAAGTAGATTATGTGCGATAACACAAATAACTTGAGCCAACTCACGATTTTCAGGTGTACGCTTTTAAACACGTGTTTTCATAAAACGAAAAAACGGATATGATCCATGATATGCTTATTTTAGAATCAAATAATCACATTATGTACATAGTTAACATTATAGGTCGATTATGTCCGTATTTGCGCGAGGATATTTTGGGAATCCCACGTGTTGCTGTGAAAATGAGTAAAATATCATGTGGAAGTCGCAGCTTTTTTATGAAGAATAATCGTTTCTGGATTAAATGGATAAACAAAATGTACATCGGATTGGCATACTATTGATTTGCAGGTACATTTACAAGTAATATAGATAAAGACAATAGATAAATATATTTACAGATGGATTCCTATTTATATGTTGTTGAAGACGTTGTTGGACTTATCTGAATATTTCCTATGGGATAACTATACACATCAACGATGCTTCAGTACAGAAAGGGATAAAGAACGTGATGCGCTGAGGGCAATATTACTGTTACGTTTACACACGCAGATATACATTTAAGAACCTTATATCTGTAACTAGTAATACGATATCCATTGGTATCGAGAAATAAAATTTATTTACAGACACATCAGTCGTGAAAAACTTTTTTGTACTCAGCTAAAAACAGTTGTTTTTACTTTAGCCTTTTAAATCAAAACAAGTTATAAAATTTGAGTCTTAAAGCAATATAAAGGATTAAAAACTATATATATAGCATATGGGGTCATGTTGCAGTTTGTTTTGGCTTCAAAATAAATACACCACATTTGTGATTGCAACAAGCCAAAATCGCGTTAACAGTCAACAATTTAACTAATGACTTCTCAATATTGGTACCATGATGGGTATCAGGGTTGAATAAAGGGGATGACAGAAGGCTAGTAAAATCTGCAAGTAGCATCTACGAGTGTCGTGTGCCTGGCAAACATTTTCAGTATAAAGCATTAACCCTTTACCCAACAGAAGGGCCATGTGCCAATGCATTCTCTTATATATGCGAGTCGACCATAGGTCGCCTCGCATATATAAGAGAATGCATTGGCTTAACACATTAAAAATTATAAAATTGTTAAAGAATGTAAGAAAAAATGTTAAAGAGTGTTAGGCCAATGCATTCTCTTATATATGCGAGGCGACCTATGGTCGACTCGCATATATAAGAGAATGCATTGGCACAGGGCATAACTGTAACTATCACAATGTGGTCAAGGAGCCGGTTCCAATGATATCCATATTTGTATGGTCCTATTGAGACAGACCGAAGATATTTTAGGCTGTTGAAGCTTTATTTGGCCGGTTTTTGGCCGTTTTGTTGGGTAAAGGGTTAAATACATAATTGGTTGTTTGAGCATCATTCTCAGATCACCGAAATCATACCACACTTGGCCTTTATAAGGGGTATGTGTATAAAACCGTGTGACTATAATGGTACTACGTGAGAGAACCCTGATTGTGTATTTAGCTAAACCAAAATATTTATGTAAATATCTTCTATAAGAAACAGTAAATGGAAATAAACATATTGATACTTTAGATGGCTATGCTATATGCAGGTATTGGCGAACATTCTTCGAAATAGGAGCGGGTGTCTAAAAATAATGAGTATACACATTTTTAATAAAAATAGAGATAAAAATAAAACATATAATATAAACTATTAAATAGTAGAAAACTGGGGTGGTGGGTCCCGAAAGAGGCCAAAATGAAAAGATTGTCAGGAATGTTTTCATGATCGTACCCCCTGTATTATCTCCAATTTCAATGTCTCAAACATACTGCCAGTTCATGAAGGCAATTTTAAATAGTGTAATTTAATCGAAGTTGACACGAATCAACAACATTTGAGGCACAAGTCTTTCCGCTTCCGCATTCAGTACTAACAAATATAACACGAAATCTGGAGTCCACATCTGTCTAACATCCCCGGAAATAAAATGGTTTATTCTCTCTGAGACAGAACTTCAGAATTCGCGTACTATTCCCCATGGTTAGAGCTCCTCGATCGCCAAGGTCTTCGTGCTCGATTTGAGATTGCAAGAAGTATCGTCTTCATGACGTGATTCGCATTCATTTTTCACACCAGCCAATCAAAATCGACCCGACTATCCGACACCAATAGTGTGCACAGACGTCATACTTCACAGATTGGACTGTAATGGATTCCGTCAATGTTTATCACCGGACTGGATTCCCGTCAGGTCTTTGACTCCGCCATGCTATTCTTATTCGTGAACGAAGTGCTTCCACTCGATTGGCGGCCGGTGCTCGGCATCTTCTGTTTGGGATATCGCGATGATGTACGGTTATCCAGCAGAATGAAGTTACCTTGTCGCTTCCGACTCTTGCGTTTGCCTACAAATATTAAGAGTACGTTTATACACTCGCAAATTTTCCAGGCATTCTTTTGCATGCAATGGGGTGTAGAAACATATAAAATGTAACAGAAACCGAATGCGAAATGTTCATACAATGCATCTGTACCCCAGCTAACTACACTACCAGTAAACACTATGTAGTTCAACTAATAGCGATGCTATTGAAATTTGCCTGTAAGTAGCATGCAATTATCTCGCAAGAATCATGCAGGCATTTTAATGCGATGTGTTAGTTGCACCGTTACCGATATTTTACTTCTCACGTTGTTAGCTTTGGTGATTATGCATTTTATACTCCCCGAGAGCTTTCCGATGAATGGCAACAAGCCATATTTCCGACTAAATGACTAAATCCTGAAAAATTACCCATAATTATGCTGTGGTTAAGGAGTCGATTAATTAGAGCATTACTGTACATCTTGCTTGCCCTGCTATTATTATTATGGGATTCCCCTCAAAAGACTGATGTCGCTGTTCATATTCTGGCACAATGATAGGTTTTCTATGAGAAAATGCCTGCACAAAATAGGCTGCAAACAATAGCCAGTGTGTGAACGTACAAGAAGAAAATGCACAGATTTAAGCAATTGGTGCAATCTTTTCGTGAGTTAACAAAACAAAGAGTACTTTAACCGATTACAACTAATCACACTTTTTGTGGACGAAAAAAAACAAGATCACCGAGTAAGCAGATTGAGAGTTAACCCTTTCGTGACTGGAGCTTGCTGACATTTAACGAAAACCCTGTGCCAATGCATTCTCTTACATATGCTAGTCGCCCATAGGGCGCCTCGCATATGTAAGAGAATACATTGACCTAACAATATTTACCCTAACCTTGTAAGCCAGTGCATTCTCTTATATATGAGAGGCTCCCTATGGGAGACCCGCATAAATAAGAGCATGCACTGACACACGATCTTCAATGATGCACCAGCGCAGCTCCCGTCATGAAAGGGTTAACATACTTACAATTACTCTGCTGACATCCCCGTGCGGATCATCCAACTACCATGTATCATTGTACACGTGCTTAGTTCGTTGTAAAAATTACAACAGAGGTTTGGTGAATATATAAAACAATGATCCTTACATGTAATTCACCATTGTCTTGGAAAATCTTTTGAAAAAACAAGTTCGCCACACATAGTACCCCCCACAAAAGAGGCTTTCAGCTGCGCTTTATTAAAGGCACGGGTGGCGTTCGTTGCAGAAATAATCATATTTGTTCAAATCGCATCAACAGAAGGAATATAGTTTTGTTCATATGCCAAACATAATCAGCGCGTAAATATTATATTGTCAAGACGTACGATGGTGTACGTAAACAAGAGCCTGCTCGTGTTACATTATTTTTGCTTCTGTTTACATAACACATCGCAATTATATTGTTTAGTCACACACAACTGATATAAACACGCTTTATTATTTCCATATCAGGAAAACAGTAACAAAGAACGCTCTTTATGTTTACCATGTCCGGGTCTAAACAAAAGCCAGGTTCTGTAACGTTTTTTACTTTTGTTTACGTAACAAAGGAAAAACATATGACAATGACATACTGTTTATGCCATATTTCTGATTGGTATAAGAAAAAAGTCTGTCTTATATTTTACTTTTATTTCTGTTTATGGCGGTTTTTGACGGAGGCGAATATTTTAGCAGAATACCCACCGCTAACACCGCCCGTATCTTTAATGTTCGGATGTGGTTTGATTCGACATATATTAATCCGGTTAGCGATTCCTGGACAAATCATGTCGCATGTAAAATGCTTCATCCCATTGTGGTTCATGAATACACCAAAGATCATTCACATCATATATCAGATGACGGGAGTACGTGTGTGGAAGTATTTACACTGTAAGAGCCATAATTTCGGAATTAAAAAAACCTACGACGACTAAGATACAATGATCCAAAGTTGACAAATAAAAGAGTCAAAGACTCATTTTCATTATAAGGGCCATAACTATGAAATACATGAATGCAGCAACACGTTCCATTTGCCATTCTCCCCGTCCCATGATGGTCCATGAGCATAACACAGATTATTCAAGTGGTGACAGAGATAGAGTGGTCCAAATATGTTACGGGCGAATACATGTAGATGGAACCCATTTACATAATTAGCGGTCTGATTCAAACAAAGACAGTTGAAATACATATAGCTATGCGAGCGATAGTCTGAAGCAAATAGCGGGGCATCCCATTACTGCCAAGAAGCATTGTGTCCGTGTCAGTTAATCACAACATTTCATACTAAAAAGATGAAGCCAATCAGAAGACTTTCGGATTTTTTAAGCGACCGTGATTCTAGAATACCACGTCAAATAGCTAAACATATCGTAATAAATTTTCTCTAATTTCATAGTGTTAGAGAAACAGTGTATTAGAGACAAATATAGATATTGTGACAACTAACTAAACTATAAATAGCATATATAAAGAGTCCAAAATTGACCAATATTACCTAAAAATGAGAATAGATTTTAAAATTTCAAAGAATTTTTAACAATTAGCATTCGTGAAAACGAAACCGAAGTAGATAGCTCTCAATCATAAAACTATTTTAAATGCGAATTGAGCGCGGTGACGTCATGCTGTCGGGATTGCCAGGAAAAGCTATTTATAGCGGTGGTAATACATGTAGGAAGGATGTTGAAATGTTTCAAACTATCGAACGCGTAGCCATAGTTCGGTATAGTCTCTATATTTGACTCAGACTGCATAATTAGATGCGAAAAATAGACTTTGGTACAGTAATGCCCTAAATAATCGACTCCTTAACTACAGCAGAAGTATGGGTAACTTTTCAGAATTTAGTCGGAAATATGGCTTGTTGCCATTCATCGGAAAGCTCTCAAGCCATATTTCCGACTAAATCCTGAAGGTTACCCATAATTCTGCTGTGGATAAGGATTCGATTATTTAGGGCATCACTGTAGCTTGTCATGGACATACTTACCAATACAGTATATGAGCACCGACGACAAGACCACAGCCAACAGGGATAGTGCGACGATAACAATAGAAACTGCATCAACGTGTATGGTTTCTGAAATATCAACATGCATGTAAACATCCATGGTATTGTCCGTCCACATGTAAACATAATATGGTACTGGCCGTCCACACGTATACATAAGGATTAACTGTCATATGGACTGTTTTTATGGAGATGTAAACGTGAGGTAAGTGGACATAACTTCTGTAAAACCCGAAGGGTTTTACATACAAGTTATGACCACTTACCTCACGGTTACATCTCCATAAAAATAGTCCACATGACAGTTAATCCTTATATTTATATACATTTAGCGAAAAAGCCACTTTTGTAAATGTATTTAAATCGAAAAGTGTATCGTGACAAAAACAGCCCAAAATACCCAATAGCACCCTTGGCAAAAGTTAATAGGAACAATTTCTCTTCATATTGAACCCCGATGATGTATTAAGTCAATCCTGCGCGAGTCCAAATGCGCCCAAAACATTACTGGTTCATCTTTCCAAACCCAATGACGTATCGATGGTGTTATGAGCTTGGTGTTATGAGCCGTTGCGCATTCACCGAGAAATAACTGCAACTAGCCACGTGGGCGCCGACCAATCAGAATGCTGGATTTAGTGATGACAACACTTAGTATGTAAATATATCTATATATGGTATTGGCCGTCCGCTTGTAAAACATCTATGGTATTGGCCGTCCGCGTGTAAACATATATGGTATTGGCCGTCCATGACACATTTTAAAGAAATGCATTATCTTATATATGAGAATCTCCCAGGGGGAGCCTCGCATATATAAGAGAATAAATTGGCGTAACAATATTTACTTTGACCTACTAAGCCAGTGATTTATCTAATATATGCGAGGCTCGCATATATGTGGGAGACTCGCACGTATAAGATAATACACTGGCACATTATAGTTAATGATGCACCAGCGCAGCTCCCGACACGAAGGGTTAATTATAACATTATAAAACCAAATGATCACCGACGAATACCATCTTTCGAAAGCAGCTGGGGTAATTCTGTTTCAAGTTACTTCAAAATGTTGTCTATTTTTCGTTTTCTCACCCAAACCTGAATGCAATTTCTAGACGTAATAAATAAATCAATAAATAACAGTATTTCAAGCGTGAAATCCACAGAAGTGCTCTAAAATGCTTGATATTATATAAACAAAAGTCACAAGTAATTTATTGGTGATAACAGGCTATACTAAAAAAAAAATAATAATAACTGCGAAATTGTAAAAATGACAAACAAATTAAAATATCGCTATATGGCGTGTAATACACTGTGAACTTATGAGTCGAAACTAATATAACATTGGCATTGCAAAAAAGAAAAGAATGAACAATTTTATCCAGAACAGTTAATAAGGCTAGCAGCTAGAAATTTAGAAATGTAGAAAGTAGTTAATACTGATCAGAATGATGATACAAGTGGTCCGAATAATAATTAAAATCATAGAATGTTGTCAAAATGTTAATTGTTAAACCATATAATATATATGTACACGCACATCGTACTGGCTCGTCACAGACTACATGTAGTCACTTAAAATGCAGGGTCCGCTTTGACAGCATAAAACTAATATTGGTACGTTTTCAGTACCTGAAATAATTAGATCCTAATCATCAGCGGCATAACAAGTTTTGATGGCCAGATATCGACCCAAAAGGGAAGTTTTAGCACGTTTTGAATAATTTTGTCTTCAATAAAGAGCTTCCGTGTCTTATGATCCGTTGTACTCGTTTTCAAAGTAGAACTGATGGGTGCTTGACTGTGATTTTAAGTATTTCATGTTGCCTGCTATAAGCCGAACATTTGTTTGGGAAATTTTGACTACTATTGGGTAAAATAGGACCGCGCACCTTTAAATATCTTATATTTCAATAATTGCAACATAATATCGCTAATATAGCTCATTCATAGCTTATACACAATTATGGAGCACAATTTATACTCGATTTATATAATACTAGCCGATGAGCCCGACGTTGTCCGGGCTATTCAAAAACAAAATTTCAAGTCGATAGCTCTACCCGTTTCCGAGATCTGGTCTGCGCATGCGCGAAGCTGGCGTCGCACGGGCTCGGCGACCCGATAATATTCGTATCCGGGGCAAGATACATTCACATAGCAAATTTCAAGTCGATAGCTCCACCCGTTTCCGAGATCTCGTCTGCGCATGCGCGAAGCGGGCGCCGCACGGGCTCGCCAATACGACAACGTTCACCGCCTGGTCAAACTACACACACGTACCAAGTTTCGTCACGATCGGTCGAGAATCGTAGATTTGTATAAATGACAGACAAACAAACAAACAAACAAACATACATACAGACAGAGGTCTTCAAAATATATATGAGACTAGCCGATGAGCCCGACGTTGTCCAGGCTATTCAAAAACCGACGAAATTCTTATCCGGGGCAAGATACATTCACATACCAAATTTCAAGTCGATATCTCCGCCCGTTTCCGAGATCTCGTCTGCGCATGCGCGAAGCTGACGTCGCACGGGCTCGGTGACCCGATAAAATTCTTATCCGGGGCAAGATACATTCACATACCAAATTTCAAGTCGATAGCTCCACCCGTTTCCGAGATCTCGTCTGCGCATGCGCGAAGCTGACGTCGCACGGGCTCGGTGACCCGATAAAATTCGTATCCGGGGCAAGATACATTCACATACCAAATTTCAAGTCGATAGCTCCACCCGTTTCCGAGATCTCGTTTGCGCATGCGCGAAGCGGGCGCCTCACGGGCTCGCCAATACGACAACGTTCACCGCCTGGTCAAACTACACTCACGTACCAAGTTTCGTCCCGATCGGTCGAGAATCGTAGATTTGTATTAATGACAGACAGACAGACAGACAGACAGACAAACAAACAAACAGAGGTCTTCAAAATATATATGAGACTATATCAGCAGTTAGCCCGCCACTGGCGGCATTCGTCCCATGGCTTTGTTCGAAAAAGCAATTGCAACAGGTTCCGAGACACTTGTGCTGCATTTGCAGCAAATTTCGGCAATAGTCAGAAACATGACAATTTTAATTTAATTTTTTGTTTTTCAATGAGTTAATTATTTTGTTTTTCAATGAGTTAATTGTGCTTTTGTTTTTCAATTTTACCCGATTTGTTTTGGTTTTTCAAGGAGTTAATTGTGCCTTTTTAATTTTGTTTATCAATTTTACCCGATTTGTTTTTGTTTTTCAATGAATCCGTCCATGACACTTCCCGTATTTAGCAAGTTTGAGCTCAATCGGTTCGAGTCTATAAAGAACACACACATATATATGACACTTCCAGTAGGTAGCAAGTTTGAGCTCAATCGGCATTGCCTGGAATTTCCCAGTAAATATTTAGCAAGTTTGAGCTCAATCGGTTCGAGTCTATAAAGGACACACTCATATATATTTGCCGACATTGCCGTGGGGATGCCCGTTCCTACACGCGTTTTCGATTCTATGAAGTACCCACATATATACACACATATTAATAGTAGATTGGCAGATTCCAGTAGCTTTATAACGGTATATCTGGGG
The DNA here is from genome assembly GCA_032622095.1 of Siphonodentalium dalli. Taxonomy (NCBI): domain Eukaryota; kingdom Metazoa; phylum Mollusca; class Scaphopoda; order Gadilida; family Siphonodentaliidae; genus Siphonodentalium; species Siphonodentalium dalli. The sequence continues at coordinate 176,506,739 of CP136062.1, forward strand.
AGAAATCTGATGCTATATTCGTGATTATCTGGGATGATTTCGGTATATATCGAAGGTATATACTGTAAAAACAAAGCGCGCCATCCGTGCTCGCAGGGAATAAATTTCGAGCGATAACGTTTGCGTTCCCGTATAACTCTGCAGATGCGAATAACGTTGAATGGGAAACAGACGCTCTTTATAGAGATGCGTCAAAAACAAACGCTCATTAAATAATCACTTGATTAACCCCCGCCGTGCCTTTGCGGTGATTTGAGATTGGAGAACGGGTGCTCTGAGCTTCTCTAAACCGCGACCACGGTCGTGTCGGTGAGATTTGACACTTACATAGGAAGTTTGAGCTCAATCTTTACACGCGTTTTGGATTCTATGAAGTACACACACACACATATACGAAGTCTCAATATATAGTATAGACTAGCAGCGTACCCGGTGTTGCTCGGGTGAAGAATGTGTAATTTATTATTGGACCTTCAAGTCATATTACATAATTATTAGTCATCTAAACAGCACCTATTGCATGAAACTCCAAATAAAGTTACATCTATTTTTAAGTTGATAATAGATGCTCTTTATTGCTAATGTATTTATTGGTGCCTCTTTAAGTCATTTGTTATCAACAGCACCTATTCCGTGACATTCCCCGAGTCATTTTGATTGTGTGCATCAATTTTCCCATATAGCGTTTGGGATAATAATACACGCTCTTTATATTGATCATATAATTTAGTAGTTCCCCTTTAAGTCATCTTTAGATCAAAGGCGCCTATCCCACGACAATCCCCTGGTCAGGTGACCCATCTGTACAAATGTTCCTACATATCTTCTAAGTTGATAAGAAACGCTCTTTATTGCTCATATTTCCCCCTTTAAGTCGTCTGAGGTCAACGGCATCTATCTCATGACACTCTGCTGGTAAATTCATCCCAGTGTTTCCATTTTCAACGACCAATACTATGAACAATTTTATACCTGTAAATACAAATTGTATTTATTAATTTGTAATTACAAATTTGTGTTAACTATCACAGTGGTTTCATAGTACAGGGAAAATTTAACCGTATTATTGTAATAACTTAGACTGGGCGAGAGGTGAAACCCCTAAAAGGTAGCTGTAAAACTTAGAAAAAACTAACTCCCCACTCTGCTCCCATCCACATGTTATCAGTGTTATCTGAATACCAGTTCAAATTAGACGGACATGTATATAGAGCTAAAATAACTGACAATAATTTATATGGGGAAGTTACAATGCGTGCTATCATATTGTGATTAGTGATAACGCCGGTACTATGAAACGATGAGCTAACAAAATCTCGCAAATTTCACAAAGATCTACTGTTGATTATTGTAGATTTCTTACGGACAAACCTTTTCCTGTGAGTGATTAACAATATATTGAATCACGGCGGGCCAAAGTTACAAAAGAAATAACCAATCATAAGTTGAGAGGTGAACGCTTATCAGAGCTATCCAATCGGTTCACGGATTGCTAAGTTGATGACCACTTGTCTGCGCAAGTTAACAGTTAAACGGTTCGTTGGTAGTGTGTGTATGTAAGTACAAGTCAGTGTAATACCGAGTACTACAAACATTTTGGTATCATTGTTTTTACAAATTACAAATTTACAACCATTCAGTTTGGGAAAATAAAATATTATTTTGATGGTATAGCATTATATATATTGTGACCATCCTATTATTTCAAACTGATCCGCTACTCTTATCATAACACATCGAGGCAGTAACGTGGCTCCATGTTATAGGGAGGGGTGTATCGAAGCAGGGACGTGCTAATGATCTCGGTTATATGAGTGGTGCGGTAGAGTGCCAGTCGGTACAATGACAGGTGCACTACACCGTTGCATGCCGTCCAGCGCTGACGAAGCTGGTTCTAACCCCGTCATATGGAGGGTGACCGGAATCGTGTATCTGGGCAAGTTTGTCAGTTGCTTTCCGGGGGTCGGTGGTTTCTACACGCAGTGGGACGATTTCTCGGTGAAATCGAGCCTCTGCGTGGTCTTTCCTCCACCCGTAAAATTGACAACGTCGTGTGTGGCATAGCGGCTAGAACGTCGATAAACCCTAATAAACCAAAACCAAACCAATAGGAGTGTCATTTTATAATTTCAAACTGCTCCGATATCTTATAATATATCTAGATAGGGACGTGGCTATATGGGCTCAGTTTGGCGACGGGGTGTCCATCCTATAATTTCCATATGCACCCTTTGAACAAAAAAATGTCTATAAATTCCACATAACGATGGAATCGTATATCAAGAGGAAAGTATTTTAATGTTTCTACGCTGATAACAAAACTTAGTCAATATGACTAACATATGTTAGTCGAACGTTTTTCCTCAGGATGACTGACTTAGTTCAGCCAACATGACTGAGGCATAACATTAATCAAAATTACTAGGGTGATGTTAATCATAACGACTAAGCAATGGGGACTTTTCTTAGTCAATTGGAAGGCGTAAATTAAAGTTGCTGAATTATGTGCAAATAATTCCAATAATTGACCAAAGTTACTCAAAACGTTTGTGACTAACACTAAGTTAGTCATATTTAGTCAATATGTCCAATCCAAGGGGCGGGGGTGCACAACATACTATTACAGCTTGAAAATCAGAAGCCAACCGGGGTAAACAATTTTATAATTGTTTATAATTGAGGGGTGGGGATACAGTTGGATATCGACGTTTCGAAAAAAAAAAAGAGCATCTTGCCACGTCACTGCATTTATGCTCTAGTCATTTATGAAAACTGTGCTTGCATCTTCGTATTCGTGTCCTTTACCGTGACCAAATGCATTCGCGTCGACGATTGAAACTCAAAGGATAATCCGCAATGCATTCTTGAGCGAAAAATAATACTCACATTGGGAACACGCGTCATTTTTATCCATTCTTGGATATATCATTGATTATGGTAAGTACATGTTACATGCTAATGTTGGCTATAATCCGCAAGTATCACTCACTATTTGTATTAATCACTAACTTTTGTCAGAGATGTTGTGACTCATACGATTTGGCGGCTACTCGCCCCATCCTATTCTGAACAGCTGTAATGTGCCAGGCATCGTGTTCCCAAGACCACTATCGCCATGTCCCTGTTTATGAGATTTCCATTGATAACACATTTTCATAAGGGGGCTACATCCCTGCGAATCAGATGGTTATATGCTCTGGTTTAAGGATGTGAAAATCGTAAATTTATGTTTGACACCCTATATATACATTCTAGACAAGTTCTTAACGTTGTAACTTTCAATAAATTGGGTAATTTCAGTAGTTACAATGAACACATACTGCTACATCACATCCAAGCTGACACCCCATAAGGTTTGACAATTTCTAAATATAGGCCATTTCAATCCAAACTTTTGACCAAAGGAGGTAAATATGCAAATGTTGGTCTAAAAAAAACATACCCCCTAATAAATTGTTGGAAAAAAACAAAATAACAGAACAAGTTCAACCTATTGTTGTTGTAAAATTTCCAATTCATGTTGTTTCAGGTATCAAATTTCCAGCTGTTGAACGTGTTGATAAAATGTTTGGAGCGAGAAACATAACCCAACCCCCTTGTCGCGACGTCCCTGTGGGTTGTACTTGAAATTTCCAGCTGACAAAATATTTTCCCGAGGGGGTGAATCGACCCCTTGTCGCCACGTCCCTGCGTATCATAGATATATATATTATCCGTGTTAAGGGTGCGAAAACTGAAAAATTATGTTTCATAGTACTCGAACATTCTTTGTGATTGGAGATATTTGTAAATACAAAGAACACGTACTATTTGTGATTTATGTTTGTAATCGTAGGTTCATAGTATTGGCGGAATGATAAATTGTTATTTCTTACAAACAATTGTAGATTCTTACAAAGAAAAAGTTTCATAGTATTGACCCCTGATTGCAAACATTTTGAGTATATAGTTAATTATTTAGTTAAATTAATTAGTAGTGCCCTTTTAAGATATCGGATGTCAACGGGACGTATCTAATAAGAATCACAGGGTCAAATTACCCATATGTACAAATGTTCAGATCCGATGGTCCAACCGTTTGGTCGCCTCTAGCCAAAAAATATATAAAATAAATATTAGTCCCATTTTAAGACATCTGAGGTGAACGAGACCTATCAAATAACACTCCCCGGATCCAATTACCACCTATAATGCAAATTGTCATCTCCTATCGTCCAGCCGTTTGGTAGCCTATAATCCGACAAACAAACGAACACATATTTATTAGTACAGACAATATTCCAGCAACTCCAAGAAGAGACTGGTCAGTTTAGCGGATTTCCACCACCACTAAAACTGGCAATGTCGTGATATGGCTTTAGTTGCTGAAAGCGACATTAAACCTCAATCAATCAATCAACCAATCCAAGAAGAGGCAGTACCACAAATTGTTAATTTTGCCTGGTTTATTTCATGGTATTTACCGGGCCTTACAGGGGGGGGGTTGCGGGCACGTATGCCGGGGTGGGTGGTGGTCGATGGGACCAACAAACATTTTTTTCCGCAACTCCAATTTTTTTTTTAATGTTTTTGCAATGAGTTTGGCTTAAAACACCTTAGAATAACATGGGAGATTTTTCCGGACACGTATGCCGGGGTGGGTGGGTGGTCGATGGGACCAACAATTTGTTTCCCCGCAACTCACAGGGTGGGTGTCCAAAAATGGTCGGAAAAAAACTGCCGAAAACGGAAAAAAATTTGGACGTAGGGGTGGGTGAGCCCCAAACAAGGGTGGAAAGGACAAAATCAGCATACGTGCCTGAAATATTTTCCGACCCCCCCCCCCCTGGGCCTTATATAGAGTATATACTGTCGAATTATACCCAAAGAAGAGACCCCCATTTTTATTCTCACGAGTCTTTCCAACGAAAAGCCTCCTTTCTAGACATTCCACCAAGACAACTTGGCCGGGATGACGCCCTCCGATAAAGATCTCACGCACGATACTACCACGGTATACATTATTTACAGCATATATGCACATAATCAGTATGGCATTACAATGAAGTCGCGATGACAGTATGTCAACCCGTACACCTGGAGGGTTTTAATCTATATTAAACTATGCGTAAATCAAAGGTTTAAAAAAAATCGTTTGTGGAAAACGCTTCATGAATGAAGGTCCATACTGAATCAATGAATGCTATTGTGTCTTGAAAGTATAGATGGTCCATCCGCCGATTCCGCTGACATAGCACTCAATGTCATATATATTAGGCCTCTTTTGACGATATACAGAATACGTATATAGGCTATTTTCATTAAAGCTATATGGCGACATGCGCTTCAAATTAAATCTAATAAAATTCGCATTTGAATTTCCCTTGCATCGAATTAGGTCAGTATATGTCCCAGCAAAATGCATTAAACCCATAAAAAGACAACTTTAAACACGATAATGGGGCCAGAATAATTTCTGCGGCCATTTGTATTCATTGAATTATTGAATAGGAAACGGAATAACACTCGACTGTCCGGAAAAGAAATGAGAGAGAGAGAGAGAGAGAGAGAGAGAGAGAGATATCTATTATATATTTTGGAAGATCTGTGTGTCTGTGTGTGTGTGTGTCTGTCTGTTTCCAATGGACTCGAAAACGGCCGAGCCGATTTCGATGAAACTTGGTGCGTGGGGTATTTTCAGCCGGGGAGTGACATGGGCCTTTTACTTTGTCCGTGCGACGTGACCTTGACCTTGAAATCGGGTCATTTCAAGGTCAAACGCACGAATATCACGGGATTTCGATGAAACTTGGTATGTGGGGGTATTTTCGGTCGGGCAGTGCCATAGGCATACTAATTTACCCGTGCGACGTGACCTTGACCTTGAAATCGGGTCATTTCAATGTCAAACGCCCGAATATCGCGGGATTTTGATGAAACTTGGTATGTGTGGGTACTTTCGTATGAGGAGTCTCATAAGCCTATTCATTTGCCCGTGCGACGTGACATTGACCTTGAAATCGGGTAAATTCAAGATCAAATCGCCAATTTTGATGGGATTTCGACGAAATTTGATAAAATGATCAATTCAAGGTCAAATCGGGTAAAACCGGATGGATTTCGACGGGCACGTTTGTCGGGTACTTTTGTTCGGGCAGTGTTTTGGACTGGTCAAATCGTGACCCCACTTGACCTTGACCTTCAAAATGGACAATTCAAGGTCAAAGCCCGGACGAAGTCGGGTCACCTTCTAGTATATATATATATTTTTTTTTCTTTCGTTTTAATCATCAAAATGATACACCTGTAGTAACATAAAGGTTTGAACCCCCATAATTTGGTGAGAGGAATCTCAAATTATACCTATACGCTGCTATACGCGGAAGATTTCCGAACAAAGTCGTCGATATATATATATATAGCACTGAAATTACGTGTTTAGTTTCTTATATTTTTCGATCAATTTAAGATCGTTTCGTTTGGGCCGGTTCAATGTGTTTTTGTGGTCAGCGGGAAAAATTCAAAAGCGAATATTATTAGGTGTATTTGGCGCGCAAACCGTCATGTGGATTTAATATATGACAAGTGTAATTTAAAAAAAAACATGCTATGTTTTCTACACCAAAATGGGCAGCTTTTGGTATTATAACGCGTTAATCAAATAGTGATGATACACCCTGTAACATCGTTACCGTGCATACATTGTTCAAATAACAACATTTTAGAACTTTAGGCACTAATGTTATTACCAACATCTAGATTCGACATGTTGATATAGACAAATTAATCATTAAGGTTTAAGGTTATACTTCCATAAACGTATTGGTGTGCGTGCGCAAACAGCCCCAAACGTGTTTGGAAATATGCTATAATTGTTTATTTGAATTGACTAACCATAGAAAATGGTGTTTGCATCGTTCGTAGAGCACACGAGAGTATTTTGCAATAACCCGTGGCTCAAATCCATTCATTTGTTGCATACATTCTTATTCATATAATATAAGTTTGTGGCAATTGTGGTGAATAACAGGGATAATGGTGTTGTTGTTTTTGTTTTACCATTGGTATTTATTTGGTATTCGATAATTGATCGCGATGAGCAAATTAGCAGATGCAACAAGTGAAAACTAATCGTATATTTTCAAGTAAACATTAATCTCACGCGCGGTTTATTAAAAATGTGGAATGGCATTGAATGTGGAAACGGATATCTTTCAACCAAAATTTACAATATTTTGAGGCGCCCTTGCGTGAATATAGGGACATTTTGAGAAGAGGTCCATATTAGAAATTAATTACCTTGGTCCATAGTATCTCTATGTAAAGTAAGGGACTTCTACTCAAAAGTGCATGATTTTTTTTTTCTTAACCGCTACACTATCTGTTGAGTATACAAGGAGATGGTCTCATAAATGGCCGGATTAGTGTTCAGTGTTCAGTTATTTCTTTCCTAACGAAATATGTCGTTTCAGACTGTTTCCATAGCGTGATTTTCCCAACTCGACACTTACATTTTTAAATTATTACGTTACAGCGAAATATTGAAGGACCGACCAGTCAGCCCGTTAAATTAACCCTTTCTATACTAAACACTCATTGGAGGAGTATAGACACCCTAGGAAATGTTCATGTAATAAGTTCAACAAACGACCATATGTCGTGTGTTGAACTTCTTATCTGAACATTTGCCTGCAATAAATAGGACTCCTTCTGTACTTATATTATTAGCTGCTGTCTGCTCATTTTTCATGAACACCCCTAGAAATGAATAATAAACCGTTCCATATGTATACTTGCATGTATGACTGAATGGAATAATCCATTTAGTATAAAACGAGTTAAATACGGACTCCACCTTACCATCTGCAGGGAGACACACAGAGGGCTCTTCGTCATCACCGTAAAGGCAATCTTGATTCCCGTCACAAATGTGTGTATTCCAGATCTTATGTCTGTGTGACCCGTCATCAACGTCCGGAGACTCACACGTTATCAACGAATCGGTTCGACTTCGCATCCGGTAGCAGATGTCTGTAAGAAATGGAACGATGTTGGTATCGTGTGTGGGTAGATATAGTGACAATGTACTTAATGGGGTGTATTATGTAACAAAGACTGATAAAACCCAGAACAGGATAAGGAATGACGTGGAATGAGGGATTTCTCAAAGACTGTCATGTGGGGGGGGGGGGGGGGGCTCGCTCTGGTGTCAAACAAAGGTTTTGCATTCACCCCATTCAGGCATATGTATTATATTCTTAACAAGACACCAACGTGATGTCGATCTCTGTTTTATTTGTCCAACAATTATTGACATGCGTGCCCAAAAAGATTCGAATAGACGACCATGAATAGACACTGTATTTTGGTATTAAAACCGACTATTTAACATTCTAATTAAATGTTTAAAAGTATTTAAGTCGGCCATTTATGTGCGAACAAACTTGCCTAAGCGAGAGGTCGACGAAGAGAAATCGGTTTTGTCAGCACGGAACAATAAATAGCGTTTCTTGTTTGTCCACAAGAACACTTTCTTTTGATGAGTATCACGAACCTTTTCGTTCATCTGTCCCGTCGGCGCAGTGACTATAGTCATCACATAGAAACCACATATCTTGTCCCCAGTTGTCACTGTATCTTGTAAGTTTTGGAAAAATACACTGTCCACTACGACAACGGAAGCACCCGGATGTTGATGGATCTTAAATAAAGAACGCAGATTTTGCAATGGAACCGGAAGATGGGATCTGCGAATGAAAAGTTTCCAGTCATTTAGTAATTTATGAACATATCCAGGAAAAACCATTATGTGTGTCAAACATTGAAAACATTTTGCGAAATATTTTAATACTGGTTGTATTAGTTGTTGAAAATCGACTATAATGAACATGGCTATTCGTGTCGTTTAGAAAACACCAACGCAGCCATTATTATTTAAAAAAAAAAAATATATAATTATCTTCTTGAATATTTCATACAGACACTGGCGTTTTTCGCAAATCGGTGAATTAGCCAAACACCACGAAAATGACAACTTTAGAAAATAGAACGGTACTTTTTCATAACGGCATCAGTTTGTCCTGCCAGCATAGGATCATAGGATCATAGGAGACTAGCAGGACCACTTGACCAGGTGTGTGTCATATTACCGGACACGTTAAATTCGAGTGCAATGCTATAAATTCTACATCATATACATCATCACTGTGGAAGGCAAAGCTATTGATCGTAACATATACGCTGATCACATTGTCAGTTTAATGGCGGAGGAAAAACCGCGCTGATGGTTAATTTCACAGGGAATTTACTCTACTATGGGTAGAAAACAACAATCCGCGAAAAGCAACTAACAAACTTGCCCTGTTTGCTCAAATGTACGAATCGGGTTACCTTCCATTTGCGTGGATCACAAATCCACGCTGGCCGGGATTAGAACCAGTTTCGCCATTACTGGACGGCTTATGTGGTCCTAATAATATGTGCGCCATACCACGCAAGTAGTATACATGTTGATATTAGTTACATCTTACGTTATTTAAAGGCCTTAAATGCCTAATTAAAGGCATTTAAGTCAATTAACGTCAAATGTAACTGTAAATTTACTGTAAAATAGTCCTAGGGTTGATGTTAGTTACATATCACGTTAAATTATTTAAATGCCTTTAAATAGGCCTATTGACCTGTGGTCAGTGACGTTTAAGGCCACCGTAAGATGTATCTGATTGAATACATATCAAAGTTAAACGCAACTAAACCACCCCCCCCCCCCCCCCCCAGAAAATAATATTGATCATAACATAATCATATATTGAAATGTCGTGGAAGAGAAAATAACCGACGACAACCCTGAATTCTGCCAACATAAACCGTGATATGCGGCGGAATAATTGCGACAGATCCCTGAACGATATTAAGGTTTTAGTGTGGTGGTTATCGTGGTCAGAACAAAGGCATATATACAGATATCGACAAATAATATGCATTGATGTTTACATTAAGCTGATAAGGACAAAGCAAGGTCCCGGGAGAGGCAACCGTCCATTGTGGCGCGTGATTAATTCCACAAATATTGGGAAACTTTAATGGGTTTTCATAATATAATCAGAAATAAAAATTGGGAGATGATGTTTTTCATGTAATTTAATCAATATATATTAATGTGCATTATTATATTGTACCCATATATGAATTGTGCAGATATGACTCAAATGCGCATGCACTGCGGAATTGTGTGATTGACAGCACAAACTATCAGTCTATTGGACCATGTTGGTGAAACAGGACAACATCTGCATGTGGAGACCACGCAGACATGCACTCCATGGGTTCCGATACCATATCAACAACATGCAGTGATCTTGACTTCCCCATGGCGGACCATTTGTGCAAACCGAACAACACAGTTGAGGACATTCTTGGTGGTCTGATGGTCTGCACGGATACGTGGCTGAGCTAAAACATCGAACTGTTTGCAAGTTTGGTTTTCAACGCGGAATTAACGAAGACCGCGGTTTATATGAAAGTTGGTGGTAATGTCTGAATTTAATTGTGGCCGCGGGAATACTTATATATTGACTACACCTTAACGTGCCGTGTAATGTGTTTACATATCATATCATACAATATAGGCTACTTTAAGCGCGATGTTCCAATCTATATAACCCACAATTAATATGTTTCACCAATTTTTGCAGGTAGCGTACCTTAACGTCAAAGGGACGTATGTTACCATAGTAACTGATCTGATGTAAATGGTCTGGAGGCTCAATATTGGATGATGGACAACGTATTCTCACACAAGAACTACATTGATGTGCAAAATCAGTTATGTTTAAACGAACAATCGCTATTAGGCAATCCACGCCTTGATATAAACATGCGCTCCTTTGCTAATCAACATATCGAAATGTGTAAGATATCGTTAGTTCAATAGTGTACTATATTCGCTGTGCTTCAAGCTATGACGACAGGCAGACATATATGCTATTCGTTACACACAAGCAGTTACATAAGATTCTGCAAAGACATTATGTTATTTCTATTCGACTACTGAGTGTCATTATTTGACTGAATATTATCATTTTTCTTAAAAGCCGATGTCAGATCCAGGAAAGCTGAACCAGTTCTGGTTAAAACACAAACTCAACAGCTATTGATGTGCTGAGTCGGGCGAATTTGGGGGGGGAATTTCCATTACCACCAGCAAGCATTACGTCAGTGTCAACCAATCACAGCATCTATCAGCAAAGCGATGCAGCCATTCAGGTGATTGTAAACATGCCTATATATACAGTGGTAGATTTGCCATATGGCTAAAACATAGCACTATAAACATTGTCTGTCACATTGAAACTTTCACACAAAAGTGAGATTACAACAACTAATTAAACTCTAAAAGCATATGTGAGGAGTGCATAATTGACCAATAAAACCTAGCAGGGAGAATAGAAGTACGTATTTCCAAGAATTTCAACAGTTAATACCCGTTTGAAGCGGGCGGATATACAGGATATATATGTCATTCGTAATTATATTTTGTTTGCTGTGGCGTCAAACTCCATGCATTCGATGACCGAGTTATTTATAGCGACACAGAGCTTTGCTGGTGGATACCCCCGCCCCCCGCCAAATTATCCAGACTCAGTACAAACACACAGTTTGACAGACTAATTTTACGAAGCATAATATGGATATCGATCGGCGTTTGTTGATAAAGTGCGCAAATAATGAGCATGCGCCTGAAATGAGATCGGACCTGAAACGAATATTAATATTCGGCCGGAGAAAACTGACAAGATGGCATGACTCGGTCGGGGGGCTTGTGTGATATATCGCTGAATGAGTCGGCTGCATGAGTTCGCGTAACACCGAGTCGTGTATCAAACGAGAGTGACTAATAACTCCCCGACCCGGGTGACAGGCCGGTCCGGTAAACTGTCGAACACTCGATTAGAAACCGTCCGGTGCCGCGTTCTTGTAGAAAATGATACCCACTCTGAGCATTTGTTATCCTTCAAGTCTACAATTATACTGTCTGTGATGAACCATTATGGGAAACCATTTTATAGATGGTCCAGACTAGTTAAGTTATTAGTGAAGTCGCCCAGAGACCGGCCGTCCTGATTATCCCGATAACGTCTCCTATGAACCGGACGTTTTCGTGTCATGTTTAGCATGGATTTCCCATTCACTTCTTTTATCCTCATCGAATCGAATGAGACAGATGGTCGGCCGATTTCATTTTCGACATATCGTGTACAGACCGACTCTATAAATCAAAGACCATTTTGTGCCCTCGGCGACTGAACAGAATGATCTGACGTCGTTATTCCCCTCGTTAACGATCGCGATGGTTGAAGTGCGGAAACAATATGGGTAATGGAATCTTTGAATTACTCCACCGAACTATATCTCCCTCGTGTGTACGGTTTCTGGCGATAGTTCGACAGATAGATGGACTTATAGTGTTTCTGTCGTATTTAGATGTGCTCTCAGCGTTTCCGATCGTTTAGATCTTAAAGATGCCCCAACCTATTGGACACCATAAAAACAATTGATACATTTTCTATACCAGAAATTAGTTAGTTCTGGTACATTAGTGGGTTGTGATGCCATATATCGATATCCAATGTCAGCCTAGCAACTCCAATGATGATTCCGTCGTCCAAAAGCGGTAGTTATATACGAAGAACTTTCACAATTTGATGTTTTGTGATCGTTTTCGACCTAAAACTGATGGATGCTTTTTGTGTATTTCACGATGACTGTGAATGGTGGTGATTGCAAGTATTGTCATTGTCCTGTTGCCTGATAAGCTGAACATTAACACTATAAGGAACGTTTCAAGTCGGACAATGGATCTTTAAGTTAGAGTGAAGTCGCCGAGAGATGCCGAAAACGTCTATGTTGAACCTGATGATTTCTTGTTATTTTAACGCGGATTCCCATTCACTTCTTTTATCCTCACCCAATCGAATATTTCATTTTCGACCTATTCTATAAATCAAAGACAATTTAATGTTGTGCCCTCGGCGACTGATAAACCACACAGATAATGAGCTGACGCCGTGATTCCCTCGTTAACGACCACCATGGTTGAAGTGCGGAAACATATTGCTATTTATTTTAAATGACTCAACCGAACTGTATGTCCCTGGTGTGTACGGTTTCTGACAGATGGATCAGGTCGGGTGGGCAGTCAAATATTGCAGGAAGGTGTGCGTTTTGTTTTGTTTTTTGCATCTGGCATTTTCGGGGACCCACCACCTCCACCCCCAAATAATAATTTACTCCCTATTGTTTACCCCCCCCCCCCCATTCACTAATTTGTGTCTAAAACTACATAAACCCCTACTGATATCACTCATATGCCTGGGAAATTATCCCCTTCAGTTCAATTGACAGTTTAACCTGTTTCAGAAGCTGTTTTAATTGCAACAAGAGCATCGCTAGGGTGTGGCAAGTACGCCTGTTGTAATTTCAACAAAGGGCCATAACTCTAGTAAAAATTTGAGGGAAGAACCCAAATTCGAACTTGACCTGTATTTTGGGCTAGTAACAGCTCTAATGTTATAACCCGGAAACGAAAATCGAGTGCAAATTCCAATAAAAAGGGCCGTAACCCTGGTGAAAATCTGCGGGCGGAACCAGAATTTCAACTTAAATTATGTGCTAGTAAACTCACATACCAAATTTCATTCTATTTAGTTCAGACTTACTAAAGTAATCATCCGGAAACGAAAAAAAGCGAACGGACAGACGGAGGGCTCGACGGACGGACCAATACCATAATTCATCAATTCTTTTCAAAACGGGCCTATATAAATGGTTAATACAAAACAAAACTGGCTGCATGGTAGGCATTTGTCTACCCCATACATGTCCATGTCAGTGTGTAACGAGAGTATGCGAGGTCTTCCTGGTGGTCAAATTTCATACTACTAAACGGAAAATCTAATACGTCAATGTAGTGAACAAATACAGTAACACATCATAATCTGCACGTAAAACACTATTACCTGTATAATGTATATGTATCCAATTTTACAAAAACGAATACATATCCCAGCATATTCCCTGCATATCCAGTGAGATACCATTTCCCCCGGTAATATATTTTAAGGTGATAATATCTCAGGACTCTGAACTCAATCTTGACTTTCGAGTCACTTTTGACATTTTGACATATCCGTGATATATCAGTTATGCAAACCTAGGTCAAATTGCAGGATACACACGATTCCATAATTTCTAACTACTTCTTGATTAGTCTGTCAACCGGCCCGTTATCTAGCATGATTCGATACAACTTTTGTTAATATACGGGAGAAACTTCTATTATACTAAATGACAAGCAGACACTATATGCCATAATTGGATACTGTACGTGCTATTAGAGTAACACCTAAGTTGATAGACATACAAATAAGTCACTGTTTGCCTTGATGCACTGATGACAGTTATTTTCAAGCCATTGATAGTCACAATGTTTGATACAGTTGCTCGCTCTTGTTCCGTGCACACAGTGATCTAGACTTAAAGGTCTTAATTACATCATGACAATTTTATTTAATTCAGTTTTACTTTTCTCGAAGCGTCTTTCCGAAGGGTGTCGGGAAAGAAGTTTTTCACCCCACCGTCCCATATGCAACATGCCATAGCTTAATGTCATCTCCACTATAATTATAAGGCCCGTATAAGGTTATACAATGTTTTAACCCTTTACCCAACAAACCGGCCAAAACCGGCCAAATAAAGCTTCAACAGCCTAAAATATCTTCGGTCTGTCTCAATAGAACCATACAAATATGGATATCATTGGAACCGGCTCCTTGACCACATTGTGATAGTTACAGTTATGCCCTGTGCCAATGCATTCTCTTATATATGTTAGTCGACCATAGGTCGCCTCGCATATATAAGAGAATGCATTGGCCTAACACTTTTTACCATTTTTTCTTACATTCTTTAACAATTTTATAATTCTTAATGTGTTAAGCCAATGCATTATCTTATATATGCGAGGCGACCTATGGTCGACTCGCATATATAAGAGAATGCATTGGCACAGGGCCGTTCTGTTGGGTAAAGGGTTAAAATGTTACAAATGTCAAATATGGGCACAAAATGTGTTCAGTAAACATTTTGCATGAGGTTGTAAAAAATGCGTTTTTTGCTTCTCGGACCCCCACCACCTCGGCATACCCTCCTGAAATGTTGTATTACCCCCACCCCTGGACGGATGGAATTAATAGTGTGCTCTGGAGTATTTAGATGTGTTCTCAGTGTATCCAATCTAGTCAATATAGTGATTCAACCTCACACTAATTGCAACAGAATTTCTGTCAGCGCTATAATATAGAGAAACATTCACCAAATAACATATAAAAAGTCCCGAAAAGTCCCTCATTGCAAACATGTGATTTTTGATGACTTAAAATTTCTAAATTTCTAGTGAAAATTGTGCACCAATCGGCTCCAGGCGATTAGGTGAAAGAACATAAGAATTGCAAATGTTTTGATAAATGCATGAAATTTTGTATATATGTACCTGACACCTAACCGATCATTTCAAGATTTTGAGACAACCATATAAGACCCCCCCTTAGCAACGGTTGCTATGCATATGTTTCCTTCTTATAGCAATGGATAGCTATAATGGGAAATCCCTATTCCTAGGCCATGAAACAGGATAAAACAGGTTTAAGAAGGTTATTGTATGTCTTGTATGTACGGGGTTCCGTGATAGGGTTATACAAATATTTTAACATATCCTAACTTCATAGTGTGCATGGGATCCAACTTATTTTAAACACAGCGGAAATGTGTTATTATTTTTGCCTTATCAGCTTGAAATATGTCTATGACTTTAAATATTGTCAACATCACACAAATCATACAAATAGTGTCCTATCACAAACATCAGGTGTTCCAATTTCCAAACTACTAAACTAGTGTCAAAATCTATCCAACTAGTATCCCAAACCACCAAAGCGTGTCCCATCCATCAACTGAGATCACATACCATCGAGTGGTGTCCCAAAACTACACACCAAGAGCCCCAGCTCAACCAAATGAGTGCCCCAAACCAAGGGATGCCAAAGACACGTCACAAATAATTTAAATCACCATCTGATTAGAAAATCAAAACTTATACGTAGTGCTCCAAAGCATCGATTGAGTGTCACATGCAATCTACCAAATCATCTCAACAATCCAACAAGTTTTTAAAACCACGGGACAATCATTGGATGGTTTGGGGAACTCATTTGAGTGACAGTCCGATGATCATTTGGGATACTCGATGGATATATGTGTTTACCACTGTGGTTAAAGACACTCATTGGACGGTTTTAGAGACCCAACGGATGGTTTCAGACACTAGTTGGGTGGCCATAGATACTCCAAATGAACTGAGGCACCAGTTCTGTGGTTTGGGACACTCTTTGTGATCGTTTGGGACAAACGACGTGTAGTTTACGATACTGGTTTGGTGGTTTAGTACACCACATGGGTGGTTTGGTGTACTCATTGGGTAGCTTGTGACACTAGCTGTGTGGTTTGGGACACTACTTGGGTCATTTGGGGAACTCAAACGGAGGCTTGTGACACATATGGGTTGGTTTAGGACTCTCGGTGGATGGCCTGGGACACTGATTGGATGGTCTGGGTATGGAAGACTTATTTTGTTAATAATGACACCCATTGGGTGGTTGGGGACACGACCTGAATGGATTGGAGCACTAGATGGAAAGTGTGGTACACTCGTGTGACTTCAGGGACCCTTTAGACTGTCTGTGGCACTACATGTGTGATCTGTGACACACCATATGTGGTTTGGGCCACTTAGTTGATGGTTTGGGACAGCATATGGTGGTTTGTGTCAACCGTTGACTGTTTTTGATACTATGTGCGTGGTTGGTGACACACATTGTGTGGTTTGGAGTATGCATCGGGTGGCATGGAACACTTAGTTTGTGGATGCGACACCCTTTGGGTTGTTTGTGACACTACCTGTCTGTTTTGAGACACACAAAGGGTGGTTTATGCAATCATGGTATGGGTTGGAACACCATTCAGGGTGGATTGGGCCATCTGTTGGGTGGTTTGTGGACACCCTTTGTATGTTTTAAGACACGGGTTGGGTGAATATGAACAGACATTTTGGTGGTTTGGCACACTCACTTGGTGACATAGACACTTTTGTGGTTTGGAACACTAAGTGTGCAGATTGCCCGTCGTTGGGTGGTTCGGAACACAACGTGTGTGACCCACATAAAAGCTCACGAAGTTGGGGTGTGGCCTCAAACATGCTGTATCTGATGCCGATTTGCTGACCGCGCACCCTGCCATTGATGCCTCGTCAACGAATGATACCATCGTAATAGGAGAGGATACTGATATCCCAGTTCTTCTCTGATATTATTCTGAAACTGATGGTTACAGTATTTTCTGTGCCAAACAGTTATCAAATTAACAAACTGCTGTCGGTACGCATATGCGACAATATTTTATATATCCACGCGGTTTTAGGTTGCGACACAACATCGAGACTATTTGGAATTGGAAAAGGGGCTTCCTTGAATAAATTTCTGCACAATGATTTCCGCTAATATGCCGCTGTATTCAGCAATATAAATGCCACCAGTGATGAAATCATAAATGCAGACGAAAATGCCCTGGTACTTCTCTACAACGATGATGCTGACATTAATCTCAAAGTTTTCTGCAAAAGGAATGGAATGTGATATCCGCACATTGAGCCGCGACAACTTCCACCAGCTTCTGGAGCTGCAAAATGCCACAGCCTCAGAGTATATTGCCAGATCCAGCACTGGAAGGGTTGATCCAATGATTTAGACATGCTCACTGCAAAGGATCCCCATGTACAAATTCCGCATCAAAAATAGACAGTGATGATGAAGACTATTAGAGTATACATGTTAGCTGAGTTCTATAGGACAATAGTAAATCCCGGGTATAAATTAATTGCAAAGTAACACCTTTTTAGACTCATGCGATATATTATTGTGCACATATAATGTTTTCACAATAATATATCCCATGAGTCTAAAAATGTGTTATTTGCAGTTAATTTATACCCGGGATTTACTATTATCGTATCCAGAAGACTCATATGGCTATTTCTCAATATATCATGAGTTATATAGACAACACGCACATCATGAGAACTCTTTGTTTGTGATTGTCATTCATTTTTAATAGGTTTAAGCCACTCTTTTATTCAAAAATAGCATGTGATGTGACTAAAACCTTTATATAAATAGTAGCCAACACAAAATGTGAAGATGATATCATACTTTAGCCGACTAAAATGACTTAAAGTGACCAAATGGTGAAATCACATATTTTGGAAAAATTTAACGCTCTCTATATCAAAAACTAAGCCACCCCTATATTAAAAAAGACCATGTTATTTGTTTAAAACCTTTATGTCGACAATATTACACAAATTATGAGAGATATTTTTATCAAACTTTAGCCCCCCCCCCCCCCCCGCCATAAAATAGCTTAAATTGACTAAGTGGTGAAATCACATATTTCACAAAAGTTAAACGCTCTATATATAAAAAATTTAGGGCAAAAACCAGTTTGGTGACCTAAAATATTTTGGGACTTTTGTATAGTGATGTCTGGTTACTATTCTGTACACAAATGAAGAGAAAAATTATGTTGCAATTAGTGTGAGGTTGGCCTTTTTTTTAGCCAGATTGACTGGACTAATCGTTTTTGGTCTGGAAGATGCCTCGTCCAATATAACAGTATAAGTCTACGATTGGTACGTTTTCTATACAAGGGTATGTCGTTCACATTTAAAGACACAGGGATTTGTTAGTAAATCATCGATTACTTCGGACTTACCACAGAATTCGTCCCGGCCGTTATCACAGTCGGTGGTTCCATCGCACACTGCGTTGCGCGGCACACATTGTACGGGAGAGCACTCAAATTCTGTTCTGTTACAACTCGCTGAAAAAAGATCATTAGCAGGTCGACAATTGAACACGACAATAAGCATAAACAAGAAAACTAAGATGCATGCATCAGGTCGGCCGTGAACTATCTACCATAGAATTGTTGTAGCTATCGATTATACATTTTGAAACACCTGTCTGTATGTATGTATGTATGTGTGTATGCGTGAATGCATGTGTGCATGTGTTATAGACTCTAACACTGCTCGAATTTGGTATTTAACGTGTCAACTTGACCTCGCTCATAGGCATGTTTCTGGACCTTGACCGATCCGACTAAAAATTTGTGTGTAGGACTACTTCGATCCCGGAAGCAATATGGACGGGTCCAATTTCACGTGGGACCATGTTCTCGAACGTGCTGATATAGGCATGTTTCTGGACCAATTGAACAATAGTTTGGCCAGACGCTGTATATACTGGGTACTGTCCAGATGGAGGCGATCAAAAAAAAAATCCCTAACTAGCCCGAACGAAGTCGAGTACATCAGCTAGTTTAATATATATTTTGGACATTTGTCTGTCTGTTTGTCTGTTAGCTATGGCCGGGAAAATGCCGGACAGATTTGACGAAATTTGATACCTAGGGGAAATTATTTCCAGGGAGTATTTTGGACGGGTCAAATCTTGATCCCGACCTGACTTTGACATTCAAAAAGATCAATTCAAGGTCAAATCTGGTAAAACGGAAGTATTTCAACGAAATTTGATACCTACTGTTACTTTTGTCCCAGGAGTGTTTCGGGTGGGTCAAATCATGACCCTGACCTGATCTTGACATTCAAAATTGTCAATTCAAGGTCAAATCGGGTATAAAGCCGGGCGGAGATTTCGACGGGTACTTTTGTCGTGACTTTTGTCCGGGGAGTGTTTTGGACGGGTCAAATCGTGACCCCGACATGACCTTCACCTTTAAAATAGTCAATTCAAGGTTAAATCGCGCATTTCTCCGAAAATCAGAGGGGAACATCCCGGACGAAGTGGGGTCCACGAGCTACTATTATATATTTCTAGATTTAGTTACAAACTAAATACCTGTATATTGTACAAAGAAATGTTTGACAAATATATCTGTATCAATATTACCATACGGGTCATTAAAATAGATACGACGAAACAAATTTTGAAGGGTGCATGTATCAGGTAAATTTTTATATTTCAAATGATGACAGGAATGCAGAAAGTTGAAGTACCTACGTAATACTGGCTATCCGCATGAAGAGATATACATGTATATAAAAACCAGATGAGGGATATGTCTGTACAGTTGCTAAACAATTCAGTCATGCAAAAGAGGATCAAAGAGTAAGATACCAAATTGCTGCCTGTGGTAATGTTTTTTAACGAAATTCGGGAAAATTAGATTACTCTCACCCTGGTTATCCAGAAGATAATTGTGGAATCTGATGACGATCGGACAAGGGGTCTCGTCTGTAGGATCAACCAAATTATTTAGCCATACAAATAGTAAAATTGAAGATCACCGCTGGCAGTGATGTCTTCACAAGGACAGTTTGAGAACAAAATATGGCTCACATCTAGCGGTGACCCAAAATATCCACATAAGAAAAAGTTCTCCAATAAAAGCTGGCTGCAGGGTGCGCCAATTGATTCAAATTCGAAATTTAGCAGGGTGTACTGCTTGTGGCCATGTTTTCCCCGCAAATTTGATAGACTGATGGACAAAACCACTGAATCCGTTGAATCAATATACATGTATACATGGATTAATTTATATGCATTGTTATACACAGTACTGGTATATAAAGGTACTGAAAATAACTATATTACTAGTATACACAAAATAAACCATATATCATGGCTATGGGTTCTAATATCCGAACATGACAGCTGAGAACTTGGTGTGAATTAAAGAGTGGTGGTTTCTCAAGCATATCTAACCCTCCACGTTAGAAACATGCCATTAAATGTCATAAGTATAATCTAGCTTGAGGACAGAAGTGATCCATAAAACCCCCTTAATTCAACCAGGTCCTCGCGCGATGTATGATCGATCACATGATGATCTAGGGGGATTAGAATTGATGTATAAAAACAGCACTGCATGTAAATATAAAATAAAATAGTGCTACATCTTATTACAGATTATTGCCATATATAATCAGTGATTATACAGACAGTCTGACAAAATAAAGTTTCAGTGACACTCTATCCGAAGAGGGGAATAATTTCATCTGTTACAGTCAATGGAGCAATTATGAATCTGGAAAGGTGAAATTTCTAAGTAATACTAGATATCGACATGACGCGATAAAATATAACGTAAATGCAATATGGCCATTTTTTCCTATGAAATTAAAAAAATATTTGATAGCTCTCATCTGATAGATCAATATCAAGATAAATATGAAGTTTGGTGATGATCGGATGAGTGAAGTGGACTGTGGTCTGTGCTAAACGGTTTAGTAATGCTTAAAAAGATTCTTACCTTAATATTTTTATGTTCACTTTATAAACTTCACTGAGTCATCTTTGTCATGTATTGAGTTTGATATCTTTTGTTAACAGTTTATAAATCATGTATGTCTCATGTTTGTTATTTTAATTTATGTGTTTATTATCATTAAATAAAGTTGCATTCCTTAAAAAGATTCTTACCTCAATGTTTTTATGTTCACTTTATAAACTTCACTGAGTCATCTTTGTCATGTATTGAATTTGATATCTTTTGTTAACAGTTTATAAATTATGTATGTCTCGTGTTCGTTATTATATTATATACACTTTATAGTGTGTTTTCAGAACGAAAACAAATTGAATAAAATCAACAAATTTGTAAATTTAAAAACAATTCAAACGTTGTTGTATTCCATGTCCCAGCCCGGACATATACACCAAATTTCAATAATATTCATTGAGAAACAACGGACCAAACGCTATATAACACCCGTATACATCTTTTACTCCGTATCGGACTCGGGTACATGTTATAGTAGGTACCGAATTGACACACGTCGACTGGGCGAGTTGGCCCTGGGGCGATTAGGCCGATTCGGGCACATTCTAGAATTTACCGTATGTATCCGTTTACGCGTAGTTTACTTAAAAAAGTTCCGCAATTAATACCGTAAATAGAGCGACCTTATTTGACAGAGAATGCCTCTGTTATTGATTATCAAGTTGCTGTACATTAAAAACGACAAATTCACATGCTCGTTCAAGCGCAGTTAGTCTATTTTCCCCATGTTAAAGGACATCCACAAATACTAAATAACGCTAACCTACTGCCGAATGTTTGACACGACAACTGTTAACATATTTGGGCTGAATTCATCTGACGCGGTATTATTCCTCAAAATAAACAACAAAACCATCGTTACTTGGAAATGTAGTTTGGGCTAACATTTACATAAATCCTCCAGATCAATTATCCGACACACACGTCAGATGAAAAAGTCACATGAAGTAACCGGCCAAATTGGCCGAAACAATATGAGAGCAAACCGGAGCAGTACAATTATGCTAAAGATACGGGCGGCGTTGGCGGTGGGCATGTTGTTAAAATATTCACCTCCGTCAAAAACCGCCATAAACAGAAATAAATGTTAAATATAGACAGACCTTGTTCTTATACCAATCAGAAATATGGCATA
Source organism: Siphonodentalium dalli (assembly GCA_032622095.1). Lineage (NCBI taxonomy): Eukaryota > Metazoa > Mollusca > Scaphopoda > Gadilida > Siphonodentaliidae > Siphonodentalium > Siphonodentalium dalli. Next base: position 176,529,327 of record CP136062.1, read on the forward strand.
AATAGTATGTTATTGTCAAATGTTTTTTCCTTTGTTATATAAACAAAAGCAAAAAACGTTACATAACCTGGCTTTTGTTTAGATCCGGATATGGTAAGCATAAAGAGTGTTATTTGTTACTGTTTTCCTGATATGGAAACAATAAAGAGCGTTTATATCATTTGTGTGTGATTAACCAATAGAATTGCGCTGTGTTATGTAAACAGAAGCAAAACTTCTGCAACACGAGAAGGTTCTTGTTTACGTACACAATCGTACGTCTTGACGATATTATACTATTTACGCGCTGATTATGTTTGGCATATGAACAAACCTATATTGATGGCGATTTGAACAAATATGAATATTTCTGCAACGAATACCGCCCGTGCCTTTAAAATGATGTTTCGAGAGAGGTGAGGCGCATCCACTCATATATTTAGTTAGTATGCGTATAGTCACACTATGAAGAAATCCTGACAATGATTATAGACAAAATAGATCCTTACTAGAAGGTGACCCGACTTCGTCCGGGCTTTGACCTTGAATTGTCTATTTTGAAGGCCAAGGTCAAATGGGGTCACGATTTGACCCGTCCAAAACACTGCCCGAACAAAAGTACCTGACAAAAGTACCCGTCGAAATCCATCCCGTTTTACCCGATTTGACCATGAATTGATCCTTTTGAAGGTCAAGGTCAGGTCGGGGTCACGATTTGACCCGTCCAAAACACTCAGTGGACAAAAGTAACCCTATGTATAAAATTTCGTCGAAATCCCATCAAAATTGGCGATTTGACCTTGAATTGACCCGATTTCAAGGTCACGTCGCACGGGAAATGAATATGCTTATGAGACTCCCCATAGGAAAGTATCCCCACATACCAAGTTTCATCGAAATCCCGTTATATTCGGGCGTTTGACCTTGAAATGACCCGATTTCAAGGTCAAGGTCACGTCGCACGGGCAAATTAATAGGTTTATGCCACTCCCCAGCCGATGGTAACTCCACATACCAAGTTTCATCGAAATCCCGTGATATTTGGGCGTTTGACCTTGAAATTACCCGATTTCAAGGTCAAGGTCACGTCGCACGGACAAATTAATAGGCCCATGCCACCCCCCGGCCGAAAATACCCCCACATACAAAGTTTCATCGAAATCGGCTCGGCCGTTTTCGAGTTCATCGCGAACACACATACACACACACACACACACATACACACACAGACAGATCTTCCAAAATATATAATAGACTAGCCGATGAGCCCGACGTTGTCCAGGCTATTCAAAAACCAAATTTCAAATCGAAAGCTCCACCCGTTTCCGAGATCTGGTCTGCGCATGCGCGAAGCTGGCGTCGCACGGGCTCGGCGACCCGATGAAATTCGTATCCGGGGCAAGATACATTCACATACCAAATTTCAAGTCGATAGCTCTACCCGTTTCCGAGATCTGGTCTGCGCATGCGCGAAGCTGGCGTCGCACGGGCTCGGCGACCCGATAAAATTCGTATCCGGGGCAAGATACATTCAAATACCAAATTTCAAGTCGATAGCTCCACCCGTTTCCGAGATCTCGTCTGCGCATGCGCGAAGCGGGCGCCGCACGGGCTCGCCAATAAGACAACGTCCACCGCCTGGTCAAACTACACACGTACCAAGTTTGGTCCCGATCGGTCGAGAATCGTAGATTTGTATAAATGACAAACATACAAACATACAGACAAACATACAAACAAACAGACAGAGGTCTTCAAAATATATATGAGATGTCCTATAACACGGTCTTAAATCACTCCTACCATACGATTTGTTTAACATCATTTGTTTTTCCAAATCGAAAACATGTCATGGAAAACACACTTCGTTACACACAGGTGTGTGTGTTTGGTGTGTGAGGGAGTGAGGGTGTGTGTGTGTTGTTGTTGTGCGTATGTTGGTGTGCGTTTTGGTGTGTGTGTGTTGGTGTGTGCGAGTGTGCGTATGTGCGTGCGTGTGTCTACATGTATACGTTGTCAAAAATAAAATCCCATTTAACCTAAACTAACCTTCGGGATATGATTTGTATGTGATATTTAGCACTCTCGGCCCTCGGCCTTCTTCATCACGATGCCGGACCCACATGTAGTTGCCTCTGGATACAATCTCTTCGTCGACCAGATCTCCACATAGCTTGTAAGATGCCATGAGGTGGGGACTTTTGAAGTTACCGAAGTGGATATATTCTTGTTTACAATTAGAATTAGACCTGCAGAAAATATGGAGAAAGTTTTGAGTCGGCAACGTGCTACCATTATGTCTTTCTTTTTTTTATATAGTTGCAGGTTTTCTCATGAATGAATCAAACTTTAAAGCCCCATTTAATTTTTCGAGTCATCGCTTATTTTTGTTATAGTGCCTTGATATACGTTTTTAATAACAATCTATGCCATAAAATATGATTAAAATACTATAATTCATCACCATTTGAAGCGTCTGTGTCCCAGAAGATTCCCATAGAGAAATAGAAAACAGCTGACATCGTAGAAAGATTCCCCCGTTAAGGTTCCCAGAATGCAATATATTTCAAACTAAAATGTATTTTCAATGGAAGGGGAATAATTCATTGTCTTTAAGATATAGAGTTATATAGAGTTCCATTGAAAATAAAGAAACTTGAGCACAGAATCTCAACAAAAACAAAAATGGTATATATATACTATGGCATATATTTTATATAAAATGATCTGGGGGTTCGAAAATTAAGTGGGCCATTAACGATGTACGAATGTTTATGAAGCCTACTTTTACTTCTTTTGGTTATAGTGTATAATATAACACTTTTGAACAAGTTGTAATCGAAAGACACTATCTTTATTTAAATTTGTTGTCCATTTATTTCATTTAATTACGACATACAATATCACGAATTTTTTTTATTTTGTTATCTATTCAATAAGAAAATTACATACGTTATTTAGTGTGTATGTGTCAATTATAAACAGCCGAACATTCCAGTTAAAACATTTTGTGTAGAATATGTTATCAAGCGCTTGTTGAAACTGATTTGCATTTTGTTATTGAGTGCACTGTATTGTGCATACTCCGTTCTAAGGGAAGGACTATTTCGAGATATTGAAGACTATGAGTGTGAATTTTCGAAATTGATTATGAGAAATGATGCAATGAATATAAATACCGTATGCATGACGGTCCTGTTGTTCTTTCTCGAAATGGGGTCTTTTAAATATTAGTATATTATTAGTATATTATATATTAGAGATAAACCTGATACTAGTATGGTGGCGGTCAAATGACGATGCTGTGCATCTAACATAAACACACTTTATGCCGTCATTTTGTGTATTTCGTGTTTTTAAATAATTATGTAACTTGCAAATGCTTATGTAATTTGTGTATTGCAATATTCTATTCAAGGAAAAAACACGCTCTTTCAAATACGCTCTTTAAATGTTTTTATTGTTTTTAAATTCTGAATATATCAGTTATTCAGTAAATTTAAATTTCTTCGAGAAAACAAACCGCTCTTTCAAATAATCTCTTTTTTTTAAATGTTTTTTTATTTTGTGTTTAATTTCTGAATATTTCCGTTATTTCGTCAATATAATCATCATGTTGTGCCCGTGGTCATTTCAGTATTCAGATTTATATAACGTATTTGTGGGCTCAATGGGCGTAAACGGTACACAATTAGTATCTATAGATGGTAAATAATAATGCTATGCGGATCAGGTGTCATTGACAACTAACGAAATCGCTGTTATATTGCACCAACTTCGTTTGGAAATCCAACATATCCGGCTGATTACTGGATAATATTTCCCCCGCCTCGGACATAGACTGTTATGACTGACGGACCATGTTAGACGTTTTGATCCAAACCTCCAATATAACTATTTTTCTACAACATCTTGTCAGGTTCCATCAATATGTATAACCAATTACATCCAATACTGTATATGGATAATTTACGGTACTCACTCTGTGTTATCGCCAAATCGAGACATGAACACTATTTCTAGGCGTATTAAATCGCCTTCCCGGGCAATGAATTCAATCGGACAATTCATGCGACGCCTCTTGGCGAGGGTGTGTGATTCCAGACTTAGCACTCGAACCTCTGAGCGAGGGACGTACAAAGGGCTGCCACATTCAGAGAGCACTGAAAGAGATTTGGGTAGTGTGATGTGAGAAAGCAACTTAAATCCATTGTGACAAGTTGAAAATAATATTTCTTTGTAATAATCATATTTAGACAGAACTATAAGTCGTGTAAAACGAAGACGAAGACTAAATCGCATTGATATCATACAGCATATACTGCCAATATAATATAATGAAATAGTTTCAATTCCCCTCTAGTGCAGCACTGGAATTTCACGGAATAAAAGTTTGATACTCGTATATACGTGCGATGTGTGTTAACCATTCCTACACTTTGATGGATTCCCACACTCAATTATAAAAAAATATGCTTGGAATGGTCTGCTATTCATTTGGAGGGGCGTTTAGATAATAAGAGCGAACGATCGACAGACGAAAAGCAAATACAAGTGCAAAATGATTCATTTATGAACAAAATACAAAATAATCACGGCAAACAAAACAATATCACCTAGCTGTGAGTGGAAATAAGTTTGAACGGCACTATTTTCTCACAAATGGACTCGTAGTTTTAAATTCTACGAAATGTTTTTTGGACTGTCCGAAAAATATACGACCACTATAAGCTGTTCGTAATTCCTATCAGTAGTAGTGCATTTTGCGACTACTATAATCTGTTCGTAATTCTTATTAGTAGTAGTTCATTATGCGACTACTATAATCTGTTCGTAATTCTTATTAGTAGTAGTTCATTGTGCGACTACTATAATCTTTTCGTAATTCGTATTAATAGTAGTTCATTATGCGACTACTATAAGCTGTTCGTAATTCTTATTAATAGTAGTTCATTATGCTACTACTATAATCTGTTCGTAATTCTTATTATTAGTAGTGCATTATGCGACTACTATAAGCTGTTCGTAATTCTTATTAATAGTAGTTCATTATGCCACTACTATAATATGTTCGTAATTCTTATTAGTAGTAGTTCATTATGCAACTACTATAATCTGTTCGTAATTCTTATTAGTAGTAGTTCATTATGCAACTACTATAAGCTGTTCGTATTCTTATTAGTAGTAGTTCATTATGCAACTACTATAAGCTGTTCGTAATTCTTATTAGTAGTAGTTCATTATGCGACTACTATACTATGTTCGTAATTCTTATTAGTAGTAGTGCATTATGCGACTACTATAATCTGTTCGTAATTCTTATTAGTAGTAGTGCATTATGCGACTACTATAATCTGTTCGTAATTCTTATTAGTAGTAGTTCATTATGCGACTACTATAATCTGTTCGTAATTCTTATTAGTAGTAGTGCATTATGCGAGTACTATAATCTGTTCGTAATTCTTATTAGTAGTAGTTCATTATGCGACTACTATAAGCTGTTCGTAATTATTATTAGTAGTAGTTCACTATGCGACTACTATAAGCTGTTCGTAATTTTTATTAATAGTAGTTCATTATGCTACTACTATAATCTGTTCGTAATTCTTATTAGTAGTAGTTCATTATGCAACTACTATAATCTGTTCGTAATTCTTATTAGTAGTAGTTCATTATGCAACTACTATAAGCTGTTCGTATTCTTATTAGTAGTAGTTCATTATGCAACTACTATAAGCTGTTCGTAATTCTTATTAGAAGTAGTTCATTATGCGACAACTATAATATGTTCGTAATTCTTATTAGTAGTAGTGCATTATGCGACTACTATAATCTGTTCGTAATTCTTATTAGTAGTAGTGCATTATGCGACTACTATTATCTGTTCGTAATTCTTATTAGTAGTAGTTCATTATGCTACTACTATAATATGTTCGTAATTCTTATTAGTAGTAGTTCATTATGCTACTACTATAATATGTTCGTAATTCTTATTAGTAGTAGTTCATTATGCTACTACTATAATATGTTCGTAATTCTTATTAGTAGTAGTTCATTATGCTACTACTATAATATGTTCGTAATTCTTATTAGTAGTAGTTCATTATGCGACTACTATAATATTTTCGTAATTCTTATTAGTAGTAGTGCATTATGCGACTACTATAATCTGTTCGTAATTCTTATTAGTAGTAGTGCATTATGCGACTACTATAATCTGTTCGTAATTCTTATTAGTAGTAGTTCATTATGCTACTACTATAATATGTTCGTAATTCTTATTAGTAGTAGTTCATTATGCTACTACTATAATATGTTCGTAATTCTTATTAGTAGTAGTTCATTATGCTACTACTATAATATGTTCGTAATTCTTATTAGTAGTAGTTCATTATGCTATTACTATAATATGTTCGTAATTCTTATTAGTAGTAGTTCATTATGCTACTACTATAATATGTTCGTAATTCTTATTAGTAGTAGTTCATTATGCTACTACTATAATATGTTCGTAATTCTTATTAGTAGTAGTTCATTATGCTACTACTATAATATGTTCGTAATTCTTATTAGTAGTAGTTCATTATGCGACTACTATAATATGTTCGTAATTCTTATTAGTAGTAGTTCATTGTGCAACTACTATAAGCTGTTCGTAATTCTTATTAGTAGTAGATCATTATGCGACTACAATAATATGTTCGTAATTCGTAGTAGTAGTGGTTCATTATGCTACTACTATAATATGTTCGTAATTCTTATTAGTAGTAGTTCATTATGCGACTACTATAATATGTTCGTAATTCTTATTAGTAGTAGTTCATTATGCAACTACTATAAGCTGTTCGTAATTCTTATTAGTAGTAGATCATTATGCGACTACAATAATATGTTCGTAATTCTTATTAGTAGTAGTTCATTATGCGACTACTATAATATGTTCGTAATTCTTATTAGTAGTAGTGCATTATGCGACTACTATAATCTGTTCGTAATTCTTATTAGTAGTAGTGCATTATGCGACTACTATAAGCTGTTCGTAATTCTTATTAGTAGTAGTGCATTATGCGACTACTATAAGCTGTTCGTAATTCTTATTAGTAGTAGTGCATTATGCGACTACTATAATCTGTTCGTAATTCTTATTAGTAGTAGTTCATTATGCGACTACTAAAAGATGTTCGTAATTCTTATTAGTAGTAGTGCATTATGCAACTACTATAATCTGTTCGTAATTCTTATTAGTAGTAGTGCATTATGCCACTACTATAAGCTGTTCGTAATTCTTATTAGTAGTAGTGCATTATGCGACTACTATAATCTGTTCGTAATTCTTATTAGTAGTAGTTCATTATGCGACTACTATAAGCTGTTCGTAATTCTTAATAATAGTAGTTCATTATGCAACTACTATAATCTGTTCGTAATTCGTATTAGTAGTAGTTCATTATGCAACTACTATAATCTGTTCGTAATTCTTATTAGTAGTAGTGCATTATGCGACTACTATAATCTGTTCGTAATTCTTATTAGTAGTAGTGCATTATGCGACTACTATAATCTGTTCGTAATTCTTATTAGTAGTAGTTCATTATGCAACTACTATAATCTGTTCGTAATTCTTATTAGTAGTAGTGCATTATGCGACTACTATAATCTGTTCGTAATTCTTATTAGTAGTAGTTCATTATGCGACTACAATAATCTGTTCGTAATTCTTAATAGTAGTAGATCATTATGCGACTACTATAATCTGTTCGTAATTCTTATTAGTAGTAGTGCATTTTGCGAAAGGTGTCAATTAACGTGCTGCATTACGACAGAATGACTATTTTTAAACGGCGTCGTAATATTAAGCCTTTCATCCTGACATTTGATTTTAAAGTCGTATTAAGTACTTATTTTTCTACTGCAAACTGATACTTTACGACTCGACCACTATAGCCATTTGAAGAACTATTGTCAAAATATTCAACAAAATCGGCTGACGAACACGATGCCTGAACTGCGCAAAATGTAAATACATTAGTAACCGTTCATTCGTCACGGCCAAATCACCGATAAACAAACTGGAATGATTTCGCCCACAAGACTCACTTTATTTATTTTGTATGAAAGAATTGTCTTATATTCTGGCCATTTTGATACAAAATGTATTTAAATACCTGTGTTGAGCAAGTTTATTCGCTGTAAGTCATAATGTTAGTGTTTCAAATCCCTTTAACTCACACTCACCTCGGCTTGTCAGAACAGCCCCTTTGATAGTTGTCATCACCAAAATATGGAAGTATGAGTTGAATGAGTTCATCTGAAATTTCAGTAACGAAAACACGAATATTTAAGCGGTCATGACTCATTTGAACCTACATAATATGGGTCGATATATACATTAATACCGATATGAAGGCTTATGTACACTGAAAGGACTGGTGTTCAAATCAGAACGCGTTCAGCGCATGGAATGTTCAGAAGGTTAACGCTATATATATATAATTGCACATTTCGGTATTTAATTTCGACACATTATGAACGGTTGCGTTTTGCTTTTAACTCTGAAAAAACTTTCCAAATTCATAAAAAAATTGTGTCATTTGTGCATATAGTTAATACAGCTTAATCTCTTAAAAGCTTAATCATTTTAACCTCAGCTAGCCGTATACACATTTTAGAGGGTTGTATGGGTCTGAAAATAACAAAAATAAGTATCGGGGAGGGGGTCATAGCTGTCAGTGTAGCCTGTGGTTTGATGGTTTAATTATTTTTGCAAAACTGGGACATCTCACAAAAAAGTGAAAAATTGGGATACATAACAAGATTTTCGTATTCAGCAAAGGCCACCTCCGTGTGTTTGGTTACAGGAAAATAGCCCGATTTCTCACCCCTAGCTGAATTCTTACATCTGCGCTTGCAAGATTTATTTTTTAATTGTTACGATAACTGTTTTTTCTAACTAAAATATTTCTCGGCTCTAACATAGCACTATCATGTAGAATAAGCTTATTTACTGACATTCACTTTGTCATGGTCTGCTATTTTGGGGGTTGACAATGGTCAATTTTATTCAAAACATGGGTGTGCAAACCAAGGGGAATAACTCAATGACAAATTGTACGAAGAAGCTAAAGTACAGCCATTTGTTTATATCTACCATTTATGTTGAAAATAAAAAATGCTTGATGGGACCTATGCCAAAGATAATGGCTCAGCATAGCTATATATGAAGTTTAGTACCCCCTCCCAGTTTGGCAAATAATGCTGGAAATTGTGTATTGTTACCTCACAAAGGGGCGTGTCATTAAAACGAGTAAAAAAATATAAATAAAAACATATATATACATATAAAACTAGCGCGTCACTTTAAAAAAACGCATCGCTGCAGATATCATATGTTACTAGGGAGAACACATAATGTGGTACATCCTCACTTCACAAACGCCTGAACAGATTCTTAACATTCCAACGCAATCGATCGAGTTAAATCTATATTTTCCAATTAAGGTAAACAAGTCTAGGATAAACTGTTCGAAAACATATAAAACAGACATTGAACAAAAAAACCATGGACAGCACCGGCACCTGGGTACCATGAACTTTACTACAGGACGAAATATACCCCACATTTCAAACTCAATAGTTATCGATAAAAACCCAAATATTGAACAAAACTGCTTCATGTATCGACATATTATTATCTAGTATTTATCTGCCCAAATCAATCGCATAGTTGAATCCAAGTCTCCACTCTTTTTCTATATTTCAGCAATAATTTGAAATTATATTTGCATTGAACTCAATGATCAAAGAGTGTGGTTTATTTGTGCAGATTAACAATAGATCTGTCGATACAAAAGGCAGAAATTGGTGGGGTTTTATCGATAAATATTGAGTTTGAAATATAAACGTTATATTTTCTCTTGTAATATAAAGTGGTACCCAGTGCTATCCACGAATTGTTTGTTCAATGTCTGTTTTATAAGTTTTCGAACAGTAAATCCTTGACATGTGTACCATAATTGGAAAATATAGCTTTTTCTCGATCGATTGGCGTTGTAATTTTAAGAATCGGTTCAAGCTTTTGTAAATTACGGCCTTTAAAGGCACGTGAGGCCTTAGTTGTCGAAAATATTCATATTTGTTCCAATCGCCGTAAACAGAAAAACATTAAAACGCATACAGTTTCGTTCATATATACCATGACCATCGCGTAAACAGCATGTTATCACAAAGACCTACTATATTTTACCTAAGCAAGAGCCTGATTGTGTTACAGAAGACAGCACAATGCTACTGGCTAATCACACACAAATGGCATAAACGCTCTTTATTAGTTCCATATCAGGAATTCACCAACAAAGAACGCTCTTTATGTTTACCATCATAATATAAACAAACACCAGAAAAGTTACTTTTTATGCTTTTGTTTACATAACAATGGCCAAACAGATGACAATAACATACTGTTTATGCGATATTTCTTATTTGTATACGGACAAAGTCAGTCTACATTTTGATGTTCTTTCTGTTTGTGGCGGTTTTTGACGGGTGTAAATATTTTCACAGGATACCCACCGCCAAGGCCAACCGTACCTTTAAGAGTGAGGAAGTATCCGATTATGTGACCCCCCTTGTAACGTATATAAAATGTCTGCAGCGATGCGTTTTTATTAAAGTGGCGAGTTCGTTCTAAATTTAACTATTTTTTAATTTATATGTTTACTCGTTTTAACGACACTCCATGTGCTACCTCATATATAGGGACATTCACATGAATATGATTATAAACTTTAAACAGTTTACGATACACAAACAATCTAAAAAACAAAGCAATGACAATTAGTATAAAGATGAATAATTTAATCATAAGCTGTCAATCCACTGAATACTGCAAAAACAATTGGTTGACACTCACTTGGCCATTTAGGGTATTTCTCGATAACCTAAATTTCTTGACTACTTTGGCCGCTACAGAAATGACAGCAGCGTTGACTGACCACGCCTATATATATCGCGTGCCTAAAAAAATCACATGGAAACTATTCGATACTTCCTACGATTTGGGGGCCTCGGTGACTCAATCGGTTAGGGGTACCACTCCAAGCCGTTTCGCCCTCCAGCGCTGGTGATAAGGGTTCAAATCCACATGTTTCCATCGTGGACTTTGTGACTCTAAATCGTTACCTGGTGGAGTTGCCAGTTACTCGCCGATGGCCGGTGGTTTGCCGCACATGGTTGACGAGTTTATCAGCCATTGAAATCACTGTTAGATTAGTCGCAAGTGTGCGGATTTCCTCCACCACTAAAACTGGCAATGTCGTTATATGGCCTTAGTTGCTAAAGCGACAATAAACCCAAATCAATCAATCAATCAATCATTCCTACGATTTAACATGAAATTTCGGTGTTGCATCATAATTCCTTCGGGTATGACTGTATTGACAATAACCGTACTAGATGCTAAAATTCAGTGCATACATTACCCAGACAAATCAACAAGATTGAACATTGTAAAGAATTGAAACACTGAAATTAAAACCAACACGGGTTTGTGTCACCGCGGTCGAATATATCAATCCCACATGCAACTGCAGCTGCTCGGTGTCACGCGATGCGTGATCAGTTGCGACTAGCCAATCAAAAACGCTGAACTACCGACGCGATGTCATCACTCGATGAGCACCAGTTTTGAGTGACCGGTGTCTCTTTCAACTTAACTTGTCTATTTCGTCGGAAATAGTCTGAATGTTGTACCCTCGTTATACTTCCAACTTCTACTTTTGGTGGTTCTCCTGTGAAATGACTGATTAAATTATAAGAAATATCTCTTGTTTCGATTAAGGTTAGGAGTTATAACCGAAAAGTTTGAAGACAAAACGTCTCACACCAATTAAAGCTTTTTCTAAAGATAGCGGCCTGGGCCCTGTTTCATGAAAGCAACTTATGACATAGTTGGGACTTAAGATAGTCATAAGTTCAAACTTCAGTCATAAGTGCGTTTCACGAACAAGGTCTTAACTTAAGATGGTATTAACTTTGGTCTTAACTTTAAGACTGCTGTGAGGTGTCATAAGATAATCTTAAAGTTAAGACCCACGTGATAAGTGGCATATCGATCACAAGTATGGCGGCCTATGTTATTTTGCAATTACGGAGAGATCTACGACGACAAAGGGTATTTAGGGATATATAGATATATATATAGAGGATCTCACATGAGTTTCTATTTTATACGGAATTTATCAACCGAGTTCACTAAATTCGATTTGAGCCGAGGTTTACCGAGGCTCAAATAGAATTTAGTGGACGAGGTTGATAAATTACGTATAAAATAGGACGAGTGTGAGATACTTTTTATCACATGATCAAATAAACGCGAAGCAATGCGAAATATCCATCGAAAACAACGATAAAAACCGCAGCGATCGCAAGTTATTTGAAGAACGATGTGACGTCATCGCACGCGCTGATATTAAACGTGTCTCTTATCGATAATTATGAAACTGCTTTTATGGGCAAATTATGTGATAAATATATATATATATATATATATATATATATATATATATATAATATATATATATATATATATAGATATGCATGGTATAACAACCGATAGATATACATCTGCATAAAAATAATTAAAAATAATTAAAAAGTATAAAAATATATAAAAATATATAAAATATATAAAAAAATATATATAATATATATATATATATAAAATATATAAAAATACATAAATATACATATATAAATATATATATAAATAAAATATATATAAATATAAATAAATATATTTATTATATGCTTCCCCATTAAATAGTGGGAAATTGCCGTGGCGTAGAGCGTTATATCCATCGCCTGGACCGACTCGATGGATAACACTGACCGACTCGATGGATAACACAATAGTATTACTTTTTCGGAGATTACTTCCGGTTTATAGCGGCGAATCACAGTAAGTTTCAAAGCGTATCAATAACAGCCGGACTATTGTTTTAATTATTGATTTTCACGGTTCATAAACTGTTATTTAATTGTTATTATGTTAACTCATTTGTTTTAATATATTCTTATCACTAAATTACATATACATTAATTTTCTCGCATCATTTCAGAATAAAACAATGGGGACTATTTCTTATGGCGGCTATGCTCGATATTTGTCATTCGGTGGTGAGAAAATCAATTGATGGAATGTAAACAAAATGCAAATGTCGAAGCTTTCTAACAATTTGAAGTGAACTGTAGGACAAAATTAGCAGTTTTGGTGCGGTTTATAGCGCATATAATAAAAAGAAAACCTACGGGTTTTGGTTGAATACCCGGATTATCTCATTCGTGGGTGCAAGGAAGTACAGAATTTCCACTCGCGGCTTGCAGCCGCTCGTGGAAATTCTGTACTTCCTTGCACCCACTCATGAGATAATTCGGGTATTCAACCAAAACTCGTAGGTATTCTCTATATAATATAATTTATTATATGCTTCCCCATTAAATAGTGGGAAATTGCCGTGGCGTCTCTCGTTATATCCATCGCCTGGACCGACTCGATGGATAACACTGACCGACTCGATGGATAACACAATAGTATTACTTTTTCGGAGATTACTTCCGGTTTATATAGCGGCGAATCACATTAAGTTTCAAAGCGTATCAATAACAGCCGGACTATTGTTTTAATTATTGATTTTCACGGTTCATAAACTGTTATTTAATTGTTATAATGTTAACTCATTTGTTTTAATATATTCTTATCAATAAATTATGTATACATTAATTTTCTCGCATCATTTCAGAATAAAACAATGGGGACTATTTCTTATGGCGGCTATGCTCGATATTTGTCATTCGGTGGTGAGCAAATCAATTGATGGAATGTAAACAAAATGCAAATGTCGAAGCTTTCTAACAATTTGAAGTGAACTGTAGGACAAAATTAGCAGTTTTGGTGCGGTTTATAGCGCATATAATAAAAAGAAAACCTACGGGTTTTGGTTGAATACCCGGATTATCTCATTCGTGGGTGCAAGGAAGTACAGAATTTCCACTCGCGGCTTGCAGCCGCTCGTGGAAATTCTGTACTTCCTTGCACCCACTCATGAGATAATTCGGGTATTCAACCAAAACTCGTAGGTATTCTCTATTTATTATATGCTTCCCCATTAAATAGTGGGAAATTGCCGTGGCGTAGAGCGTTATATCCATCGCCTGGACCGACTCGATGGATAACACTGACCGACTCGATGGATAACACTGACCGACTCGATGGATAACACAATAGTATTACTTTTTCGGAGATCACTTCCGGTTTATAGCGGCGAATCACGTTAAGTTTCAAAGCGTATCAATAACAGCCGGACTATTGTTTTAATTATTGATTTTCACGGTTCATAAACTGTTATTTAATTGTTATAATGTTAACTCATTTGTTTTAATATATTCTTATCACTAAATTATGTATACATTAATTTTCTCGCATCATTTCAGAATAAAACAATGGGGACTATTTCTTATGGCGGCTATGCTCGATATTTGTCATTCAGTGGTGAGCAAATCAATTGATGGAATGTAAACAAAATGCAAATGTCGAAGCTTTCTAACAATTTGAAGTGAACAAAATTAGCAGTTTTGGTGCGGTTTATAGCGCATATAATAAAAAGAAAACCTACGGGTTTTGGTTGAATACCCGGATTATCTCATTCGTGGGTGCAAGGAAGTACAGAATTTCCAATCGCGGCTTGCAGCCGCTCGTGGAAATTCTGTACTTCCTTGCACCCACTCATGAGATAATTCGGGTATTCAACCAAAACTCGTAGGTATTCTCTATTTATATATAATATAAAAAAAAAAAAAAAAAAACTAAAAATATATATATATATATATATATATATATATATATATATATATATATATATATATATATACATATATATATATATATATATATATATATATATATATATATATATATATATATATATAGCTATATATATATATATATATAAATATATATAAATATATATAAATATAAAATATATAAAATATATAAAAAAAAAGTATAAAAAGTATAAAAAGTATAAAAATAACAAAAAAGTTACTCTAACAAATATTTTTCATTTCCCTTTGAATCGAAAAATGACCTATGTGTGTCCTGATGACATCGCCGATTTATTTTTGATTATTGCTACACGTAGAGAGCGGTGGTCGATAATACACGAGTTATGTCGGCTCACATAAAAAAAATCGCCGTCTGATCATTGCTCTCAGTGGATTAAAGGTACGGTTGGCCTTGGCGGTGGGTATCCTGTAAAAAATATTTCCACCCGTCAAAAACCGCCACAAACAGAAAGAACATCAAAATGTAGACAGACTTTGTCCGTATACAAATAAGAAATATCGCATAAACAGTATGTTATTGTCATTTGTTTGACCATTGTTATGTAAACAAAAGCATAAAAATTACTTTTCTGGTGTTTGCTTATATTATGATGGTAAACATAAAGAGCGTTCTTTGTTGGTGAATTCCTGATATGGAACAAATAAAGAGCGTTTATGCCATTGTTGTGTGATTAGCCAGTATCATTGTGCTGTCTTCTGTAACACAATCAAGCTCTTGCTTAGGTAAAATATAGTAGGTCTTTATGATAACATGCTGTTTACGCGATAGTCATGGTATATATGAACGAAACTTTATGCATTTTAATGTTTTTCTGTTTACGGCGATTGGAACAAATATGAATATTTTCGACAACTAAGGCCCCACGTGCCTTTAACTCGGTGTGAATGCATGGTCGCAGTCATGCAATGATCCATATACTTATATTGTCTTATTTCTGACACCGCCACTCGTCAGTAAACGGAAAGCTCGTCATTTTAAGAGCCTGCGATGTACTCATGTTCGAATTCACATCGTGGAACTCATACAAGTCTAAGATCCATATGCGAATATAAGGCCACTGACTATAGGCACTAAGATACATGCGCTGATTCGCCCACCCCCACCCCAGCCGTTATCCAGCATCCCTGTCACACAATAATGTCAACTCGGACTCGACACTTTCTCGATAACCTCTCAATTCCGTACATAAAGATTGTACAAGCCCACATTGTTTTGTTCCGGACTGTAGAAAATTGTCGATAACCAGTCTAAATTAGCGGGAACTTAACTTACTACTTAAGTAGGACTTAATCTTGTTTTGTGAAACGCGTTCTTGAAACGGAAAAGTTACATCATACTTAGATCTTAGATTAAGTCCATCTTAAGATAATCTTATGACCTTGCTTCATGAAACAGGCCCCAGGGCACAGAGCAGTATTCTTTGGACAACAACAGATTTGTACACAGCCTGGTGATGTTCTGAACAAGAAATCACACAAACTACCCATTGATCAGGGCTCATGGTACAATGTTGACTAATACCACATTATACTTAAGTGCCCACAAATTCACGAGTTGAGACTGAGATATATTCGCCCTTATTATTTTCGAAGGCCAAACTCACATAACTTACTGCCATTATTAATATCCGAAAAACACAATGAACCTGTCGATTTTCGTCGGAAAGGTTTTAGACTCGTTTAAGTCCTCTTGAGGCTAAGTGGCACATTAATACCATAAATCCCACTAACTTGACCAGATATAGAACAAATATATTACTATTATTAGTACCATCAATGAAAGCAACACACATAAACAGTACTACATTTTCATATATACACTCTATATATTATAACGCATGTACATGCCTGTATATCTCATTCTTATATAATATGTAATATCACTGTATGATGACCAGAATGAAATTGAATTGAATTGAATTGATATGAGTTTAATCGGCTTTTCAAAGAGACTGGGCACAGAGATATTGTAATTGTGTTACATCCTATTTTAGGGTGGATACACACATGCATGTAATCTCTGTAAATATCGTATATTTGGCGTTTTACATGGATCATACACACCGTGTAATATGTGTCCGCTGACAACCCAATCATTGCGACTGTGTTTGACCACAGTGAGTTAAACTCTGAACCGCTGAAGAGCCGTTGACTGGGACGAAGTCGTCAGGCCGCTTAAAATAATTATTCGCGCGATCACTCAAATGGTGGACGTTCTGTTTAAATCATTGTCAGTCTTCTATTGATGTTAATACCAGTGATGGCCTCTTCCCCAACGCAGGGGGCTATGACCCCACAACATGCACGGAGATATATTATCCCAGAAGCTACCGAATTCACCATTGCATATTTCCTCGACAGGGGTGTGCATGCAGCACCCTGAGTCCTGACACCTTGCTTTATAAATATCGTAGTCATGTCTGTCGTGTCTGTTTTCTACGAGTGGTTAATCTAATATGCAGCAATTTATGCTATTCATATAATTATGAACATATTATACAGCTTTAAATTTGAATGCATGGTGTTGCTGTTTGTCTTCATTCGGCGAAAGGGCTGCCTAGCTACGAGCAGTGTTCACGCTGTCGGTAGCCAAATTAGCCAATGGCTAATCTTTTTCGAATTTGGCTAATAAAATTTTCATTTGGCTAAACTTTTGGCTAAACTTTTTTTGAACCCAAATGGAGACATGGAGCCAGAAAGCTAATTAATAAAAGCGCTCAATATATCGACATTCAAGACGAAGTTAGGTGACGAAAGTATTTCATTATTTTCGTACTTATGAAATATCGTACAAAGGGAAACGCGATCGACAACTCTATCAACCAAGCGATCACAAAGTGATATGCAATCATCTTTAGTTTTCACAAGACGGACATTCAAAGACGCATGGACATTAAACCGACCGTGGTTCAATTATGACAATGTGAAGAAAGCAATGTTTTGTGCATTGACGCCGGTATATAAGCAATTTGTTCGTAACAGGCTGTTTTAATCTGGAGAAAGATTACGTCACTCTGCACGAAGCAGCAAAATGTCCTTATTAATTTTTACATTTAATCCCCTAATCCCCCATTCAGCCCATTGTCTGTCTGGTCACTCACGGCACGCCTACACAATGCATGTTTATGATGACATTGTATTTATGATGGTCGGGGTTTATGAGCACCAAGTGTAAGACAATAGCTTAATCAGCCAAATGTGAATCACGACAGATATTTTGTGGCTATTTGTCGTCAATACCGATACAGTCAAAATAATATGCATGCTTTTATGACAGATTGTAATTCGATAATGGCGTAAATAATATAAGTTATTAGTTTCCAGATGTCACTTAGATATTTTCGCAAGGATAAATATTTAATGATTTAAAAAAAGATATTGATATAAATAAAAAAAATAATGACATTAAAAAGGACAATCCCGGGTCCCCCCCCCCCCCCCCAAATCACTCTTTCACATAAACATTAATAAATTTTTAATAAATTATATATATAAAAATACTTCTAGTTCATCAAAATTATTTAAATTATTGTGTATTTTACCTGTGTCTGTTAGATTTTACGTTTTAGTCATTAATTGTGAACCGACCAGAAAACGATGATTTAATTTGGCCAAAGTGTTTTTTAATTTGGCCAAAAAACATTTGGCTAAAGTTTTTTTCATTTGGCTAATAAAATTTTCATTTGGCTAATCTTTTGGCTAAAGTTTTTTTCGGTCCAGCGTGAACACTGGCTACGAGTTCCCAACTACGTCACCTTTCCTCTCTTGTGTTATACAGTTATACATGTATACGCAAAATTTACAACCATGGAATATTTAAGTAAAACATTATATTGTAATTCTTGCCCAGATAATCCCGGCTGATACATTCAATTAACTCCCTTAGTTATTGGAAGCTTTCGAGAACCAGCCCCTCCCCCAATCATGGATTATGGTCGAAAATTTTATAATTCAAGCTTGTGACAGTTAGGGGCTTGTTCAACCTTTGGCTTGAGAAACATATATATAAATGGGGGGGGGGGGGGTGTCACTCTTTTTAATTTCAACGCTGTACCTGCATTATTTTTTGGCGCTATAATGAATAATTGCAATCCCAATTGAATTAATGTTATCACATGAGCTCGCTCTCAAATTATCAGAGAAATCTCAACAAGCCGGTATCATCCTATAAAAGAATTCTGCATATTTTATTTTTGTTTTGGATGACCCTGTTTCCAAGAAATGACAGAAACCAATCAAGTATAAAATCTACCGGCTCTAATCCACTTTTCGAAATGAATTATAACTCGTGAAAAACAGCAACATATATCAGACAAGAATTACTCATTTCGGCATCCCTGAAAGAAGACATGCTTATGAATGGCCTGAAATTTCTTGATGGCAGTTTGTTTGATAATGGCTCATAACTACTCACTGGTGAAATTGACCTCTCGCGCGCAGGTGATTAATTTTGTCAATTATTGGTGTGGCCATGTAAAATACATGTATTTTACATACAGACATTACATGCATGTGTGTATCCACCCTTAGGGTGGATACACACATGCATGTAATTTCTGTATGTAAAATACATGTATTTTACATGGCCACACCAATAATTGACAACATTAATCACCTTCGCGCGAGCGATTCACTGTTAACAGGCCAGACAAGTGAGTAGTGATAAGCGAAGTCAAACTGTCTGCAGTATGTGTGATATCTGGCATTTTATTAATTCACGAACACCAGAAGCGACACGTCTGGCATATACAGCCTTGATATAGAACATGTTCGACCACGATGCTTGTTTGGCGTGGGGTCTCGAAAGCTTCAAATCGGTCCATGATAGCGGCTTCTCTACATTCCGACTTAATTGGAACTAGAACTCAGTGCGGTCAGCACGTCGGCAATGATTGGGTTGTCAGTGGAGACATATTGCATTGTCTGTATGATCCATCTAAAACGCCTAATACACGATAATTACAGAGATTACATGCATGTGTGTATCCACCCTTGCACCATAAAACTGCTATTTGTTCGTTCTCCATACCAGAAAATAGTCAGATCGAAATTACTAGGATGGTCTGCTTGATGCCTGCATGTTACTAATGACGTTGATTGTAAATGTACCTATATACACTAAATACTACACTCATTTATCGAGTAGTTCCCATAGGACATTTTAAGATAATAAGTTCCAACAAACGACCGTTTGTTGTGCTTATTATCTGAACATTTCCCTCAAATAAATATGAATCCATCAGGACTTATATTATTTTTCGCCTGACTGCTATTTTATCCTGAACACGCCTCCGAATGAATAATAGACCATTCCCATGTTAGCTTTGCAACTGAATGTGCGAAACCATTTAGAATATAAATGGTTAATTCGCCTGGTAAGCGAAAAATATGGCTTCCGGATTGTTTTTATGTATCAGATATATACATGCCTACATAACTAGCGTACAAGAAATACCAGTGCCAATAATGATGTCAATTCGTTGGAGCTCGACGTGCTCTATTCGTCATATAGCGTACTCACCTTTAATAATCCCAGACGAAGTTCTTTCTCGAGCGTTGGCTCCCCCATCGTTTATACCGCTTATTATCTCTCCTAAACATGTTTTGTTCGGACATGATCATCATTTCGTTAAATTCACACAAAATTTCGAGTGTTTTATCACAACTATGTATTTAAATTGGGCACTTGTATAGCACCCGAAGATTCGAACTGACGAAACATCGTTGTCGATTGACGCAAGCACTAACCTGTTAGATAGGTAACAATGTTTTAGGAGATAACGTCGGCAGTCTCTGTGTTTCAAGAACCAAGCCTTATCAGTCGTCCATGCTGCGTGTTATGATGTTGAATCACGCCGATTAAAGGTACTCAATCCCCATCAGACGGTCCCCATATAATCAGTTACAACAACAACATTTCTTCAAAATACGCTTGAGTTATCAGAATCGATTAATTATAACAAAATAATGCTAACCGCTGTCAACCATGGTATCAAATTTCCCAAAACGTGTTATTTAACATGTTGTTCAACGAAATATGGCCGTATTATCACTTGAGTATCACGGAATTTGGCCGTATTACCACTTGATTTTAGAGTTATCCATCTTCATCCGCAATTTTGTCCGAGACCGTCGGTTTGACAGCTATTTTTCTGGGCCACAAATAAGTACACATTTCGACAAATAACAAATTTAAAAAATCCGATATCTGACCATTCTGAACTTTGATGGGTGGGTTCCTCGACTCGAATAAAATATATGTTACCCCCCGAAGCCAAAGAAATAGTAATTTGGGAGCGTTATTTCGGATTATGCATCTTTAAGACATGATGTTGGTGAAGTAAATACACGCTGGCAGGAAATGAACATCCAAAAAGTAAGTTCCCCAAGTGGCGGAGGGGGGGGGGCGACATTATTTCAGAACACTATAGTCGGGGTGAGGTTCATCAACCCGGAAAATTTTGTTCTGGCCCTGTAATTTTTTTACGACCGTTTATAAACGGGACGTATTATATGTTTTATCTGTCAATCCGTCTGTTCATATTTCTGCTGATCGTACGCTCACTGCCACAAAATACAGGTCAAATTCAATTGTGGGGCACGGCCGCCCATTTTTGCCAGAGATACGGCTTTTTATTCGACTTTGAAATTCGTTTTCGGGTGATAACTTTAGTTAATGTTAACTGATTAGAAAGACATTTGGTATGCAGGTTTACAACCATAAAATACGGGTCAAGTTCGATGTTCTTAGTAAGTGTAGTAAGTTCAAATAATTTTTGTCCGAATATGATTTTCAGAATATTTATCAAAGTTTTGACCCATTCCAATGTTTACAATCAAGTTTTGATTAAACGATAGTATCGTATTGGACTAATTGTACTTTTTTTATCGGTAATTCCACTGTAACAGTAATATTTACATAACAATGTTTTTGACATGCGAAATCTCATTATTGGAGAGTTATTAATAATGAAAATAAGAACAAAGTCAATATATGTTTGCATGTACTTGTTGATGATAGTTGTTTTATACAGACTTTTATGTTATTTCGCATGAACACACTTCGAATGCCTTGAGTCCCTTTAATGTTGACTGAATGAAATACAATTTGGTATGCTGGTTTACAAATATAAAAGTTCAATTTGTTATTCCGTCAGCCCATTTTACCAGAGTTACGTAAACATCCATATATTGAATATACATGTTTTTGGAGCAGAATTAGATAGTCCATATTGGACGCCATCATGGAATTTAATTTTTTTATTTAATTTTCACACATAGTTATTAGTTATGTGGATGGCGTTCTCATTAAACATCACACCCGTATATTGATTATGTGGATAGAGTTATCATTAAACCTCACATCCTTATATTGGTTACAGTAATGCCCAAAGTAATTGACCACTTAACCAGCGCAGAATTATTGGTAATTTTTCAGGATTTAAAATCCTGAAAAATTACCCATAATTCTGCTGTGGTTAAGTGGTCAATTACTTTGGACATTACTGTATGTGGATGGAGTTATCATTACACCTCACATCCTTATATTGGTTAGGTTATGTAGATGTGAGTTATCATTAAACCTCACATCAGTGTGTTGGGGATTTTGGACCTTGACTTGGGACCTTTGGTTTTTAACGCAACAAATGCGTGTACACCTTATACACAAGTTTCTTGGATAAGATGAGTTTGAAGCCTGCTTACATTTCGAAATGTTGTCAGTTTTGTATCGTCTGCAGCAGAACTCGGCATGTTGAAGCAAAAGTTACAAGAGATAAAATATGTACGTAACGAGACTATAATACAAATGAAAAAATAAATTGAGGGAGGAGTGGGCGATACAGGGAACTAAGGGTTGAACCGATATAAATTTGTAGAGCGATAACGACCAATGTTGACATATCATGCATCTCAACTCTACTGTTGCAACAAGGCTATAAAATGGGGGGGGGGGGTTGTAATAATCTTCGTTATCTCTATATAGTGCCAGAATAGTCATTTATAGACTTCTATAGTGGTACAATGCAAATTGGAATCAAATGATAAAAATATGTATGTAACACAACTACGGTATACCGATGAAAATAATTTAGGCCGGGTTTAGATGTTGGGTTGGTTAAATAGACTCGGAGAAAAAGGGGAACGATGAACTGACATAAATTAGTAGAGCGATAGCGATCAATGTTGCCATGTGATGCATCGCGACTGTACTGTAGCGGCAATGATATAAAATTGGGGGGGGGTCTGAAATTATCTCTTACTCTATAGATGGCACCAGGATTATATAGAAAGGAATAGCAATTGATATACGTATACCGTATACTATAGTAATACCATAGACATATAAGTAAAATTATCACGTGATAAAATATTACGTAACTTGACTATAGCGATGAAAAAAAAAAAAAAATGGACCGGGATTAGAGGTTAGGTTGGTTATATGTGGATAATTGGATATGGAATTCATACCGATGAGACGATAAAAATTAGTGGAGCGATAAAGACCAATGTTGACACTTAGTCAGGCTACATGGGGGTTGATACGATAGACCGAAATAAATTTGTCGGGTGATAATGACCAATGTTGACGTATAAAGTAACGCGACTGTACTGTCGCACAATTATCAGGTAGAACCTGTCAAATATGGACTCTGTTGGCCAATATGGAACAGCTCAGAAAACATTCGCAGGGCCCTAAAATTTATTATTTAACATGGGATCTGCCATTAAAATTTATTTATGTCGATAAAATTCTTATTTTTCAAAATTTTAAGCTGAGACTTGGTGTGTCTGTGTGGAATACTTATATATTCCTAAAATGACAGGGTACAGCACGTAATTATTTTTTAGATGGAAGAAATTAATTTTTTTCGATGATAAATTTTAACATGGGATTTGCTATTCAAATCGATTTGTGTCGATAAAACTCTTATTTTTCAAAATTTTAAGCTGAGACTTGGTGTGTCAGCGTGGAATACCTATATATTCCTAAAATGACAGGGTACAGCACGTAATTATTTTTTAGAGGGAAGAAATTATTTTTTTTCAATGATAAATTTTAACACGGGATTTTCCCATTCAAATCGATTTATGTCGATAAAACTGTTATTTTTCAAAATTTTAAGCTGAGACTGAGGTGTGTCTGCGTGGAATACTTATATATTCCTAAAATGACAGGGTCCAGCACGTAATTATCTTTTAGATGGAAGAAATTGATTTGTTTCTATGATAAAAATCGAGCGTGTACTGTGCCGCAGGCAGTGTGCGCTCAAAATGTAAACAACTTTCTCAAGTGTCGTTTTGGTCAACATATCGCTTTCTCGACGGGGAGATCTGATCCGAATAATAGCTAAGATGTATTTAGATAGAATTATTGAAAGAATTTGACCGATTATTGTGCATTTTGACTCGAGAATCGAGTGGAGAAAACGTTTAGTCAAACACGCGAATTCTGCCAATTGCAGTTGCAGACGAGCGCTGTCACTAGTGTCAGAATCAGATAATACAGATTGACAAGAAATGCAGGCCTGAAACTCACCTTTTTGGGAGGTAAATCCCACTTATTAGATATCAAAACAATCCTTCCTAAGCACATTCCACAAGTTGCTAATATCTTAGGACACAGTAACAGTCAAAATGAATGAATTTAAATCACGATTCCGAGACGAAGCGA
The DNA here is from genome assembly GCA_032622095.1 of Siphonodentalium dalli. Taxonomy (NCBI): domain Eukaryota; kingdom Metazoa; phylum Mollusca; class Scaphopoda; order Gadilida; family Siphonodentaliidae; genus Siphonodentalium; species Siphonodentalium dalli. The sequence continues at coordinate 176,553,877 of CP136062.1, forward strand.
GACATGTACTGTGTACGATTTTTGACTCATTTTGAGTCGCCTTGTTTTCGATGACGTCATTTGCGTTGCCCCACAACCTTAACCCTTTCCAATACCAGCGGCATTTCAATTGGTTGAAATTAAAAATTTCTCAAGTTCTAGCTCAACCTGAATCTAGTTACCCAATTGGTAGAATTACTTTAGCAGTACAATTTAGTTTTATCAATTATAACTATAATTTTATTGACGATATGAGCTCAACATCATAATATGAAACTGTTTATGGCGGTGTTATCCAAACGTGTGCTTTGATAATGGTTATAATTTTATTTTGCGATCAAACGTCAGTGCAGCTCAGCAGAAACGCATAGGCACTATTTCAATTCAGCAGAAACGCATGAGTCCTACGATAATAGTACACCCACTGAACGCGCGTTGGTCAGTGGGTGAAAAAGTATAAAAATATATAAAAATATATAAAATATATAAAAAAATATATATAATATATATTTATCACATAATTTGGCCATAAAAGCAGTTTCATAATTATCGGTAATAGACACGTTTAATATCAGCGCGTGCGATGACGTCACGGCGTTCTTCAAATAACTTGCGATCGCTGTAGTTTATGATTGTTGTTTTCGATGAATAATTCGCGTTGCTTCGGGTTTATTTGATCACACTCGTCCTATTGTATACGTAATTTATCAACCTCGTCCTCTAAATTCTATTTGAGCCTCGGTAAACCTCGGCTCAAATCGAATTTAGTGAACTCGGTTGATAAATTCCGTATAAAATAGAAACTCATGTGAGATCCTCTATATATATAAAATATATAAAAATACATAAATATACATATATAAATATATATATAAATAAAATATATATAAATATAAATAAATATATATAATATAATATATATAATATTAAAAAAAAAATATATATATATATATATATATAAATATATATAAATATAAAATATATAAAAAAAAGTATAAAAAGTATAAAAAGTATAAAAATAACAAAAAAGTTACTCTAACAAATATTTTTCATTTCCCTTTGAATCGAAAAATGACCTATTAGTCCATGAGATAGAAAATGGAAAATTGACTTTCGTTGCACCCCAGGGGGGGCAAAGGTTTTTTGGTGTCTATAGAAAGCTTATAGCACCAGGAACAAAATTTGACTTGTTGGCCTTGACAAAAAGTGTCCGTTTGGCCGCTAGGGGGCGTAATCCAAGATGGCCACCAATATTCCCGCCAAAATAGGAAATCATAGATAGGAAAAGACTTTATGTCAATCAAAACGGTTTTTGCCGCCAATTGAGTTTCATGAAACATTTTAAACACATAAACAAACATTTAAGACATTAAAGTGGCACTTTGGGAGTCAAATGCTGTAAATAAGAGCATTTTATTATTTTATATGACGGGAGTTGTTGGGTTTTTGTGCTTTCTTGCACCTTAATATGACAGTCTGGGAGCTAATGGCGGTACCCTTGCAACGCAATGGGACTTAACTTTACCCCACCCATTTTGTTCTTTATTATATCCTTCAACTTTTAATGTTAACAAGAACAAAAAGTGGCCGTATAGACTCCAGACAAGATGGCGGCCATGATAGCCGCGTTTTTCAGACCAGACCCTAAGTCAGTTTGATGCAAATTATAGCTGGAAACTCTAGTAAAATGTATACTAATGTATATATTTTCATGAAGCTAGGACACAATGACACTTCGATGGGGCAAAATTGAAACTCCCAATCCAAAATGACTGCCAAAATGGCCACCGAAAGTTGTAAATATGACATTTTTTCACTTACATCTTCTAGATCAGTTTATTTTGTTTGGAAATGGTTGAGAAATGAGACTTTATTTTGTATTTTATATATTAACTGATCATTGGAGCAATAAAATATGCAATTACTGGGCTCCTAGACCCGTCCGATCCCTCAAAAATTCGATTTTACAGAATGCGGTATTAAATTTCACAAAAAAATCACAATTGGGATTCTAGTCATATTTCTACAAGAAATGAACAGAAATTTGTAATGTAAGTGAGGCATATCATTACCTATGAATATTCCAACTCATTGGAACCAAAATTGTTACTTTGGCTCAAAATGGCTGCCAAAAAGACCGTCAAAATACGGGAAATGGTAGATACTGCCTCAGCATGCCCTTCAATCGCTTACAAGTTGTGGTTGATGTATACAATTGGCTATTCTGTCTTCTATAATTGAATACTAACATGTCTGATGCACCATGTTTTTGTTACTATTGTCACCACTGACATTACCAGAAATATTGGAGTTTTCTCTCACAAACTTGACAAAAAATATCGGCAAAAATTAACTTTTCATGTATGGATCATTTGTTCAAGTGAAATGTAACTATCTTTGATATGAAAGGTGATTATTGTTTTGGTCTATCATAATTGTGTCACACTACGGCATTTATAAACCATTTTCTCAAGATGGCAACCAAATTTGGTAATAAAATTCATTTATTTTACATATATCCCGAACATTAATCTCTGCGTTATCCGAAAAAGGTAGCAAATTCATTTTAAAGATGCAGTATGGAATTTTTCCGAGAACCTCTTTTGTGATTCTGGCCATATTATTGAAAGGAAATGGGCAGAACTTTCCGACGGAACATAATATGTGGCTATTCTGGCCCATTATGATAAAAATTGATCAACTGGATACAGGGTGGATGCCAAGATGGCAGCCAGTGAGTTACTGTTTGACCATTGGTGAGGTGAATAGGCATACAAGGAGTGATTATATGGTTATGAGTGGGGTGTCCATGGTAATATGTGTAGATATTCAAGGAGTGATCGTGATCATGTGTGAGGTGAAACGGTATGCATGGAGTGACTGCATGTATAGTGTATGGTTGTATGTACCCAGTGTGGGTGTACTCGGTGTGGCTGTATGTCCATTGCTATGGTGTATGGACATAACTAGAGAAGCTATATGGCCACCTGTGTATTGTTCATGTATATACATAGAGTGACTGTAAGGTCATGGGCGGGATTATGACAGGTGGGGTGTATATGTAGACATGTGCTGTCTGTATGGTCATGGAGTGTGTGGATAAATCGGGAGCTATTTAATGGTTATGGGTAATATATAGGTGTATATGTGTGCATGGAATGACTGTACGGTCATGTTTGAAGTGTACATACATGGAGTAAGCTGGATGGTCATTGGCTATGCGCGTGGGTATATAGGGCCTGCCATTCTGGTAAAGGGTGGGATGAATATTTACGCGCGCCGCGTGTATAACTGGTGGCGAGATTCTCTTTTCTCGTGGGCGCTTACATTATCAATGGGTGTTTTATTAGTTTTATTTATAGAATGGGAATTTTTGGGATGATTAAAAGCCAAACTGCGAGCTGGAGGCAGAGTCCGGTAAAAGGTGAAGTTGGGGAATTTCAATTTCGTTTATTGTCTTTAATCAACGTTGATTAATTTTGATTTTTGGTTCGTGATAAACTATATGTCAATTACAAATAAAATAAATTTCTGCAGCCCACTGGAGGTTGTGGTCAGAGGCGGTCGAGTCGGCCGCCGGTTCGTTAATTAGGTGCTGGTTGTTATTGTTATTTTAACGGAATTCTGAGTTGGCCATTCGCAAAACCAATATATTTTATATTCTACAATTACATTCTTGGGTTTATAATATATTATCTTGAGCGCGTTACCATTTCTGACATTGGTTATATTGTTATATATGTCGTGGATGGATTATCATTGGTGGGTGTGTATGCAGTATCTGTGTGATGATGGATGGCGTGCATGAGTATACCGTGAGTTGCTGAATTGTCATGTGTGAGGTGTATATGCATGGAAGGTATGAGTGGTCGTGGGTGCTGGTATTGGTATATTGGGAAGGGCTGAATGGCCATTGGCGATGTGTATATGTATACCTGGATTGAATCTATGGTCATGGGTGGGCTGTATATAGATAGAACCGCATGAGATATGTAATAAATGTATTTATCGAGTGGTTATATGACTATGGAGGTGCCAAATATGTATACAGGTAGTGACTGTATGGTCAATGGTGAGGTGAATAGGTATACAAGGAGTGACTTTATGATCCTGAATGTAGTGAATATGTATACAGAGAGTGACGATATGGTCATATGTCAGATACAGGAGTATGCCTGGTGTGCATGCATGGTGACCCATGACTGTATGGTCATTTGTTGTGTGTACGGTATAACCAAGTATGGCTGTATGGTCATGGGTCAGGTGTACGTGTATAAAGTGGGTGACTATATTGTCATTTTTGTGGTGTTTCTGTGAGGTAATATGTGGGTTGTCTATCGCTTTCCAAAATAGCTCTAGGATATGTTAATCAATAGAGAGGTAATGTCAGAGTTCTCCATCTTGATGGTCTGTCTGTATGTACAATGGAGGAAAGCGATAGCCACCCATTACCACACAGTAACTCCATATATACATAATCACCACACAAATGACAATATAGTCACCCACCGTATACACGTACACCTGACCCATGCCCATATAGCCATACTTGGTTATACCCGCACACACCACAAATGACCATACAGCCACGAGTTACAATACATGAACACAGGGTATGATCCTACACACAACCCATAACCATATAATCACTCCCTGTATACATATTCACCATGTTCGTGAACATAAGTCAATCCCTTTTTACCCATTCACCTCACCATTGGCCTTACGGTCACCACCCTATATACCTTTTATACACACCCATGGCCTAATAGACATTCAAGATATACATAAATACCACAACAATGACCATAGGGTCACTCCAGGTATACATATCCACCTCACCACTGGTGATATAGCCACTTGCTTTGTGCACATACCCTCAGCCCTTTGTCTCCAATATGTATACTGTGTGATTTGGCCTACCCCTAAACTGGCTGCCAAATTTGTGCTCCGTTGACAACAAAAAGGGGTGAAATCCATAAACATACCTTAGTATAATAGACAAAATGGATTCATTTGAATTAAAAAATGTTTTCAGCTGAAAGTTCAATTAGTTTTACCAATTAATCCTCACCTGTTTATTTTTTATAAACAAAAAATCAAGAAAAATGCCCAAAAAATTAAATTTTCGAAAATAAGAGGATTTCAATAAGCCATAGGCCATAACGAAAATATTTTACATGCAATAACCAAAATTTCGTTACAATATAGTTAGACTTACATATTAAATATGTTGTGAAAACATCAAGATGTATGGAGATAAATTTACTGAGTTACAAGACCTCAAAAATGGCATTTCGTCACGCGACCCCATGTCACAAAGCCAAATTTGACTAAGTCCATGTTATGGAACGCACATTTCATCGGCATATTTGTTCTCATTCTTTACCATAAATGGATGAAAAATTTGATTTATGTGCTCTAACCAGTAGGTTAACTACTTAATTAGTGAAAAAACACAAAATTATAATGTATTTTAACAAATAATTGATCCTAAAATCTGCTTTTTAGCTTATTTTGAAAATACGCCGAAAATGGGGGCTCCGAAATCTGAAAAACGACCATTTTTTTTGGTACAGAAATGTCCATAACTCCAAAAATATTTGACGAATATTAAAATGGTTTATGGTTCTGTGACCGGCATGGTGAGTTCTACAAAATAAACTCAAAATTGAAAAAGATTAGACCAATTTTCATGAACATCCCTAACCTAAGCAATGTGACAAAATCGCAAATATTTTGGGTCATTAATTCTAATTTTTTTTGAAAACGGACACCTAAATCAAGGGCCAACAAGTGAGATTTTGATCAGAACATATCTTACTATCATATTAAGCAATAAAACCTTTGCCCCCCTTGGGGTGCAGCCAAAATTTTATTTATGCATTTTCACAGTTCTATCTCATGGACTATATATGTGTCCTGATGACATCGCCGATTTATTTTTGATTATTGCTACACGTAGAGAGCGGTGGTCGATAATACACGAGTTATGTCGGCTCACATAAAAAAAATCGCCGTCTGATCATTGCTCTCAGTGGATTAAAGGTACGGTTGGCCTTGGCGGTGGGTATCCTGTAAAAATATTTCCACCCGTCAAAAACCGCCACAAACAGAAAGAACATCAAAATGTAGACAGACTTTGTCCGTATACAAATAAGAAATATCGCATAAACAGTATGTTATTGTCAAATGTTTGACCATTGTTATGTAAACAAAAGCATAAAAAGTAACTTTTCTGGTGTTTGCTTATATTATGATGGTAAACATAAAGAGCGTTCTTTGTTGGTGAATTCCTGATATGGAACAAATAAAGAGCGTTTATGCCATTGTTGAGTGATTAGCCAGTATCATTGTGCTGTCTTCTGTAACACAATCAAGCTCTTGCTTAGGTAACATATAGTAGGTCTTTATGATAGCATGCTGTTTACGCGATAGTCATGGTATATATGAACGAAACTCTATGCATTTTAATGTTTTTCTGTTTACGGTGATTGGAACAAATATGAATATTTTCGACAACTAAGGCCTCACGTGCCTTTAACTCGGTGTGAATGCATGGTCGCAGTCATGCAATGATCCATATACTTATATTGTCTTATTTCTGACACCGCCACTCGTCAGTAAACGGAAATCTCGTCATTTTAAGAGCCTGCGATGTACTCATGTTCGAATTCACATCGTGGAACTCATACAAGTCTAAGATCCATATGCGAATATAAGGCCACTGACTATAGGCACTAAGATACATGCGCTGATTCGCCCACCCCCACCCCAGTCGTTATCCAGCATCCCTGTCACACAATAATGTCAACTCGGACTCGACACTTTCTAGATAACCTCTCAATTCCGTACATAAAGATTGTACAAGCCCACATTGTTTTGTTCCGGACTGTAGAAAATTATCGATAACCAGTCTAAATTAGCGGGAACTTAACTTACTACTTAAGTAGGACTTAATCTTGTTTTGTGAAACGCGTTCTTGAAACGGAAAAGTTACATCATACTTAGATCTTAGATTAAGTCCATCTTAAGATAATCTTATGATCTTGCTTCATGAAACAGGCCCCAGGGCACAGAGCAGTATTCTTTGGACAACAACAGATTTGTACACAGCCTGATGATGTTCTGAACAAGAAATCACACAAACTACCCATTGAACAGGGCGCATGGTACAATGTTGACTAATCGGGACGGCAATGTACCCTCTGTAATTTAAAACTGGGCCCACAAATTCACGAGTTGAGACTGAGATATATTCGCCCTTATTATTTTCGAAGGCCAAACTCACATAACTTACTGCCATTATTAAGTTCCGAAATTAAAAAAACACAATGAACCTGTCGATTTTCGTCGGAAAGGTTTTTAGACTCGTTTAAGTCCTCTTGGGGCTAAGTGGCACATTAATACCATAAATCCCACTAACTTGACCAGATATAGAACAAATATATTACTATTATTAGTACCATCAATGAAAGCAACACACATAAACAGTACTACATTTTCATATATATACACTCTATATATTATAACGCATGTACATGCCTGTATATCTCATTCTTATATACTATGTAATATCACTGTATGATGACCAGAATGAAATTGAATTGAATTGAATTGATATGAGTTTCATCGGCTTTTCAAAGAGACTGGGCACAGAGATATTGTAATTGTGTTACATCCTATTTTAGGGTGGATACACACATGCATGTAATTTCCGTATGTAAAATACATGTATTTTACATGGCCACACCAATAATTGACAACATTAATCACCTTCGCGCGAGCGGTTCACTGTTAACAGGCCAGACAAGTGAGTAGTGATAAGCGAAGTCAAACTGTCTGCTATCAGGACATTTAAGGCCAGTCCATAACTTATCTACTCTTACGGATGCGGAAATTAGTCAAGTATGCGTGATATCTGGCATTTTATTAATTCACGAACACCAGAAGCGACACGTCTGGCATATACAGGCTTGATATAGAACATGTTCGACCACGATGCTTGTTTGGCGTGGGGTCTCGAAAGCTTCAAATCGGTCCAAGATAGCGGCTTCTCTACATTCCGACTTAATTGGAACTAGAACTCAGTGCGGTCAGCACGTCGGCAATGATTGGGTTGTCAGTGGACACATATTGCATTGTCTGTATGATCCATCTAAAACGCCAAATACACGATAATTACAGAGATTACATGCATGTGTGTATCCACCCTTGCACCATAAAACTGCTATTTGTTCGTTCTCCCTACCAGAAAATAGTCAGATCGAAATTACTAGGATGGTCTGCTTGATGCCTGCATGTTACTGATGACGTTGATTGTAAATGTACCTATATACACTAAATACTACACTCATTTATCGAGTAGTTCCCATAGGACATTTTCAGATAATAAGTTCCAACAAACGACCGTTTGTTGGGCTTATTATCTGAACATTTCCCTCAAATAAATATGAATCCATCAGGACTTATATTATTTTTCGCCTGACTGCTATTTTATCCTGAACACGCATCCGAATGAATAATAGACCATTCCCATGTTAGCTTTGCAACTGAATGGGCGAAACCATTTAGAATATAAATGGTTAATTCGCCTGGTAAGCGAAAAAAATGGCTTCCGGATTGTTTTTATGTATCAGATATATACATGCCTACATAACTAGCGTACAAGAAATCCCAGTGCCAATAATGATGTCAATTCGTTGGAGCTCGACGTGCTCTATTCGTCATATAGCGTACTCACCTTTAATAATCCCAGACGAAGTTCTTTCTCGAGCGTTGGCTCCCCCATCGTTTATACCGCTTATTATCTCCCCTAAACATGTTTTGTTTGGACATGATCATCATTTCGTTAAATTCACACAAAATTTCGAGTGTTTTATCACAACTATGTATTTAAATTGGGCACTTGTATAGCACCCGAAGATTCGAACTGACGAAACATCGTTGTCGATTGACGCAAGCACTAACCTGTTAGATAGGTAACAATGTTTTAGGAGATAACGTCGGCAGTCTCTGTGTTTCAAGAACCAAGCCTTATCAGTCGTCCATGCTGGATGTTAAGATGTTGAATCACGCCGATTAAAGGTACTCAATCCGATCAGACGGTCCCCATATCATCAAGTTACAACAACAACATTTCTTCAAAATACGCTTGAGTTATCAGAATCGATTAATTATAACAAAATAATGCTAACCGCTGTCAACCATGGTATCAAATTTCCCAAAACGTGTTATTTAACATGTTGTTCAACGAAATATGGCCGTATTATCACTTGAGTATCACGGAATTTGGCCGTATTACCACTTGATTTTAGAGTTATCCATCTTCATCCGCAATTTTGTCCGAGACCGTCGGGTTGACGGCTATTTTTCTGAGCCACAAATAAGTACACATTTCGACAAATAACAAATTTTAAAAATCCGATATCTGACCATTCTGAACTTTGATGGGTGGGTTCCTCGACTCGAATAAAATATATGTTACCCCCCGAAGCCAAAGAAATAGTAATTTGGGAGCGTTATTTCGGATTATGCATCTTTAAGACATGATGTTGGTGAAGTAAATATGAACATCCAAAAAGTAAGTTCCCCAAGTGGCGGGGGGGGGGGGGGCGACATTATTTCAGAACACTATAGGCGGGGTCAGGTTCATCAACCCGGACAAATTTGTTCTGGCCCTGTAATTTTTTTACGACCGTTTAAAAACGGGACGTATTATATGTTTTATCTGTCCATCCGTCTGTTCACATTTCTGCTCATCGTACGCTCACTGCCACAAAATACAGGTCAATTTCAATTTTGGGGCACGGCCGCCCATTTTTGCCAGAGTTACGGCTTTTTATTCGACTTTGAAATTCGTTTTCGGGTGATAACTTTAGTTAATGTTAACTGATTAGAAAGAAATTTGGTATGCAGGTTTACAACCATAAAATACGGGTCAATTTCGATGTTCTTAGTAAGTGTAGTAAGTTCAAATAATTTTTGTCCGAATATGATTTTCAGAATATTTATCAAAGTTTTGACCCATTCCAATGTTTACAATCAAGTTTTGATTAAACGATAGTATCGTATTGGACTAATTGTACTTTTTTTTATCGGTAATTCCACTGTAACAGTAATATTTACATAACAATGTTTTTGACATGCGAAATCTCATTATTGGAGAGTTATTAATAATGAAAATAAGAACAAAGTCAATATATGTTTGCATGTACTTGTTGATGATAGTTGTTTTATACAGACTTTTATGTTATTTCGCATGAACACACTTCGAATGCCTTGAGTCCCTTTAATGTTAACTGAATGAAATACAATTTGGTATGCTGGTTTACAAATATAAAAGTTCGATTTGTTATTCCGTCAGCCCATTTTACCAGAGTTACGTAGTTTCGACTTTGAAATTATGTTCTGTTGGTTCCCCATTGACAACTACAGATTACCACCAAACCATGCGGCTGAATTGGCTCAAAATACAAGAGCCGGATTCGTCATCTCCGGTTTAAACCGCCATTTGACATCTGAATCGGTGGTTTTAAACCCGAGACACCATGTCTAAGTGAGTCGAGTGATGCGTTCGTCATGTCTGGTATAAACCTGGTCCAGCGAGACCCATGGTTTAACAGGAGTGTCTCTTTGTCATCGAGCTAAATATTTTGCGTTTTAGAACCTTAAACCGACAACTAAACCGTATCATTCGACGGTCCAGCTGAACCAGGTTATATGGTGGCCAGATATACGTTTTTTCTGGGCCGTGGTTTAGAATTGTTATACACAAAATTGCGCCATTTCCTTTATTTAGATTCGCGCACTTTACGTCGGTTGTAAAACTCCTAATTTGGTGCGCTTACAACTCACAATACGATTCATCGTCATATTCTTTATTTGGTGTTATGTACACGTTTTCTGTCTGATCATTTTCCAATAATGAAGTAACGTGGATTAATTAGCTCCATTATGAACTGACAGCGGTATAGAATGGGTCGATTAAAATAAAATTTGGTGTGATTTGAATGCGATTATTGATCGCGCCAATAATTTTATCTACGCATTCCACAGCCCTACGGAATTTTCATTTGACAATACGGTAGTTTCGAGTGTTTGTCGAACAATCGTAACGTAACGTTTTTTATGTTTGTTTACATATATAACCAAGGGTACAAACACGACAATAACATGCAATCTACGCGATATTTATGATTTGTATAAGAACAACATCTGTTTATTATATAATATTCTTTCTGTTTGTGGCGGTTTTAGTGGATGTGACTATTTTAAAACCTATATCCACAGGGACGTCCGCCCGTATCTTTAAAGATGGCATGTTCAGTCAATTTGACACCATAAACCGCCATCTGTACTTTTTATATGCCAGAAAACAATTAGAACAGATCTATGCATGCGCACAATATTAGGAGTGTTTGGTGGTCAGATGTCGACTTTCAAACGAGGAAACACATTTTTCACTAAAGAGCGGTCTCAAGTGTGAGCCATTGGGACCGTTTTCTACGTATTACTTATGGATTGGGTTTGCGGATCTTCGCGATGCCTGTGACGTAGAGCCCGAAGCCGCCACCGCCGACAGCCATTTTGGCAACAAGCCGCCGCCAGCCATATTATCTCTAACGCCAGCCACATGAAAAAATCTATGCCACCGGAATTTCATGGGCTTATATGTCAAGTACAACTGTACTGTGAATCGCAAAGAACTAAACCCCATTGCCTAATATTGCAGCCAATATGCCATGAATTATATAGCAAACAATATGTAATCGGGGTTCACGATTCCATGGCAATTGGCATATAATCGCGACCACAGGTAGTACGGGATGTTCGATTGAATATCAGAATATTGGATATCATATAACCATATATCCCACAATATGTCAAATACAGCGAATTATCGAAATATGAAATATAATGAAAAAGAGAAATAGGAAATAAAGCGAAATGGCGGAATAAAAAAATGCAGCGATATGACGAAAAATAGAGCGAAATATAGAAATAGGAAATTATGTTTATTAACGAAATAATGGAGATAATTGAAGAAGTATTTTAACGAAATAACTGAAACATTTGAAGTGTTTTTAAAGAGCGTTCCCCTAACCTTCCCCACATCCTTCAGATTAAATATGATACTCAATCGAAACCACGAGTGCCTCCTGTGGTCGTGACTATATGCAAACATCCATGTAATTATGAATCCGGATTAGATATCTTTTGGTAGTCAAACATGTGCGTATTATGTGAATATTGGCACACTCGCATGGACACAGCATGGTTGTTATATTATCAGAACAACCGGGCATCTCAATGTGGTATAGACTATTCCAATGCATGCTTTCACATAACTGAATGGGAGCATCCATTCAGTATTGAAAGGGTTAAAGTATACACTGTTTATTTCGACACGACTCAGTCTTGAGCAGAATTGCATCGCTGGCATTTGTCAATATATGCACGTAACCTGTAGAAGAGAATAGAAAATAGTTTGAAATATGATATCAATACTATCGGATTCATCATTCAATGATGCATGCATATGTCGCAAGATGCCAGTGATGATAGCAGTCTGAAGTCGGTAGAAGACCCTATGTAACTTATACCGATTAGATGGGAAACTACGTTGTACATCCATGCCAGTTCTTCGTGTGTTTTCGCCATAATGGAAAAGCCCAACACCAAAAGAGTATGTGTGGTCTGGAATTCTACGGGCCCACCACAGACTCTAAAACAAACGGGGTCTATAACGGGAAATTTTAGGAAAATTTCGGAAACGAATATACTCTGAATTATAACGCCTCATCGTGTTTTGTATGGGGTGCACGCCCGATACTGACGTTTTTGTAATATGAATACGCTCATATGTCAAATCATAATGGGGTCCGTGAAGTTAGCACAACATTCAACATTCGTTCAACATTCGCGTGAAGTTGGCACAACATTCAACATTCAACATTCGTTCAACATTCGAATTTTCTTGTACATAAGTTTTTTTTAACGTGAATGGATTAAGTGGGTCGTATATATAGCACTCCTATCAAAATTAGAGTATTCGATACTTCGATGCTCATTTTTTGAGCAATTTTAACATTCGATTTTTCTTGTACGTAAATTGTTTTAACGTGAATGGATTTAGTGGGTCGTATATATAGCACTCCTATCAAAATGAGTATTCGATACTTCGATGCTCAGTTTTGAGCAATTTTAACATTCGATTTTTCTTGTACATAAATTGTTTTAATGTGAATGGATTTAGTGGGTCGTATATATAGCACTCCTATCAAAATGAGTATTGGATACCTCGACGCTCATTTTTTAGCAATTTCAATTCCGGGGGAGAGAGGGGGCACATCATATACGCATGATCGGATCGGGCCCATATATGCAGGCACTGTACCCTGATGGTACTTTAATTCTCCATAGGACCCACGCCTATCATGTGTGGTTTTCGCTGGCGAATGTTGAACAGAAAGAACATTCAACATTCGTTCAACATTCGCGTGAAGTTGGCATAACATTCAACATTCGTTCAACATTCGAATTTTCTTGTACATGCCCTATGGAGAATTAAAGTACCATCAGGGTACAATGTCTGCATATATGGGCCCGACCCGATCATGCGTATATGATGTGCCCCCTCTCTCCCCCGGAATTGAAATTGCTCAAAAATGAGCGTCGATGTATCCAATACTCATTTTGATAGGAGTGCTATATATACGACCCACTAAATCCATTCAAGTTAAAAACAATTTATGTACAAGAAAAATCTAATGCTAAAATTGCTCAAAAATGAGCATCGAAGTATCGAATACTCTAATTTTGATAGTGGTGCTATATATACGACCCTCTTAATACATTCACGTTCAAAAACAAATGTACAAGAAAATTCGAATGTTGAACGAATGTTGAATGTTGTTCCAACTTCACGCGAATGTTGAACGAATGTTGAATGTTGTGCTAACTTCACGGACCCATCATAATGTACTGAAATTTATATTTGTGCAATGATGTTGGAAATTCATATTTCATATTTTTGATTTGAACAAATATGAATATTTCTGCATCGAAGTTCTTTGAAAACATGACTCGTTTTCTTACATTTGAATAAAATTGATGAGCGTAGTTTCGATTTCTGGTATAGATCACGGAGTCATGTGACTGGTCGAAATGGCGATTGTCCGAGGCCGTCCCCGATGATTATCAATCGGAGACGAATATGGCGTCCAGCCGAATGCATGATACTGTGATCCAAGGGAAGTTACTTAACAATACATATTGGGACGATTTAGAGTTGTCTTGCTTCCCCCAATTACAGGTTGTTTGACTGGATGATTACAGTGAAGAGTCGAACTTGGTTTCGCACATATTTTAATTCACCATCCCTTATCCTTTCACTGAGGCAAATGTTCGAAAACAGATACAAACGACGGTGGACTGGACAAGCCGGACATCGATGGTAACAGATACAAACGATGGTGGGCTGGACAAGCCGGACATCGATGGTAACAGATGCAAACAATGGTGGACTGAACAAGCTGGACATCGATGATAACATATACAAACGATGGTGGACTGGACATCGATTGTAACATATACAAACGATAGAGGACCGGACAAGCTGGACATCGATGGTAACAGATACAAACGATGGTGGTGTTGAACGTATTTCAAAAAACCTAATACGCCACTATCGGCATTATTTGAGTCTGAATTAAGCTCTATATATGAACGAAATGGGGCACGAAAACAATCGTATATGAGCGTATTCATATTACAAAAACAACAGTATCGGCGTACACCCCATACAAAACACGCCCATATTGACATTATTTAATCTTAACCTTTTTCATCGATACGACTTACCATAATCACGCTCTTTACATAATGTGGTTTCACTGCATCCCGCACCATTCAACGGCATAACGGGTATACGCTCATAATGAAGTTATTTCAGAATCTACTGTTTTCGTGCCCCATTTACGTTCATATAGAGCGTGATTCAGATTCAAATAATGCCAATATATGGGCGTATTTGTGTTTTTGAAATACGTTCAGTATGAACATATTTGCACGAGGATATGTTGTTTTGTAGGCTTATCAAAAAGATATGCTATGACCAGACTCCACCAATGAAATAGCAAAGTTTATTCATGCAGCTTCGCATAAGTTCCAACTCATTTCAAGTGGCAATGTCGAAATAATTTATTTAGTGTGTTTATGCGCTTACATTTTATTTTCAGGCATAACGTTGGGCATCATATAATAAAGATGAACTTTTGAGAATTGTCCCCATAGGTCGACTCGCATATATAAAAGAATGCCTAACAATTTTTACCATTTTTTAGAATTATTCTTACATTCTTTAAAAAAATTGTCATTTTTATAAAAAATTTATTACATTCTATAATTATTTTTTTCTTTTTCCTTTTATTCTTTAACAATTTTATCACTTTCTCTTGCATTCTTTATTAATTTTTATAATTTTTTTTATATTATTTTCTTACATTCTTTATCAATTTTCTATCATTATTTTTGACATTCTTTAACAATTTTTTATCATTTAATTTTTTTTTTATCGTTCTTTAACAATTATAAAAAATAATGTAAAATGTTTTAGGCCAATGCATTCTCTTATATATACGAGGCGACCTATGGTCGACTCGCATATATACGAGAATTGACACAGGGTTTTCGCAACAAATCAGGAAGCTCCAGTCATGAAAGAGTTAAGGTATATATGCATTGAAGATGATATCCACTATTTAGTAGAAAGTACAATCGCGTAAATAGTGCCTATATATCGTTCAATATATAGTTGATTAGTCATCAGCTTTTAACCAGGCCAAGCTTGCAATATCGCCTAATTTCATTTGCTTCCCACCCGGTGGCTTGGAATTTTCTAACTGTGCCTATTGTGGGGAGTAATCATGAAACAAATTGAAATATGAGCCTGAACACTGCAAAATCCTGGCATCTATAAAAGGCTAACTCCATGAAAACTCAGGCCTCGATTTGTTTTTTGTTTTTAACATTTTTTAAATCCGAACTTGGCTAAAATTTGTATTCTTAGAATGCATGTTTAGGTCTAACTACAGACATATTTAGGCCGCAATTTTCTATTAGTTTGATTTATTAGTAATTTATAATTGATTAGCAGGTTTTTACTGGCCAACGATTAGTGAGGTGGGAGAACAATTAAAAAAATTAATTTTACTGGCCTCAAGATTTCCAAACTGACACTAAGATTGGAAAATTCCCGCCGAAAGTTTTGACCGAATGTAGAAAAATCCCCGCTAATTACTAATTACCCCCACCCCCATATCAACGCCCGAGTCCCTGTTACGACAGACGTTTTATGTATAGTTTTATTCTATTTTCTCGACTCGCGACGGGAGTATATAGCATCAAACAATCCCTTGCATATTCTTAAAGAATACCCACGGGTACTCTTAAAAAATGCCCACGGGCATTCCTAAAATAATGGCCGTGAGCGTTAACATAACACCCATGCTATCAAAAAAGCTTGAGCATTCTTCCGGATAAGAGCCGTGTCAGGACAAAGGGATAACACGCCGGTGGGTTTTAAGGAAGAAGAATGCTACTTTCTACCGATAATAATTATAGACAACCAGTTCTGTCTTTAACTGGAGCTGAAGTTCTGGCCAGTATCTCTTCCGTGTTGGCAATCCCGAATTCATACCTATATCATTCGAACTCATGCCTCTAAGTATATGATGCCCTGAATATCCAATATGGCTAACGCTACGGGCGTTAGCCAGAGTAGAGGTTCACGAATGGCATGAACCCTCTCAGCTGGTCGACACAGATGTCACATGACATACACACCCGCCTATATTTCTATATATATCACTTTTTTTTCGAGGGGTGTGGTTGTCCACAAAATAAAACGATAATGGACGGGTGTGCATACATATTAACGCACCATCATGTGCTGTGATTACAGCCCCACTGTACATGTATATGCTCCCGAGCAACAGAAATAGCTTTCAAGTCAGAAAATTAGGCTTCACGTATATATTTCAAATTCCTGACGATCAGCGTTGAAACAGACTTTAAAACTTAAGCAATCACAATCCTCGTTTTAATTAGTGAAACTATCCGATTTCTGGCAATATTGTGCAGCAAAACTTTAAACAACAGCCACATAGCACTGGCAATGCCACATAGGCAGAATTGACATTCTTGCTGGATTTTTGTGTTTTTGAGGCACCCATCTTCTGCGAGTATCGTCATATCAGGGACTTGGAATATGTCGGTGGAATAAGACACACGTGATTTTCAAGTGCGTTAAATTATGTCATATATTACTTGGATCAAAGAACATGGCATTGTGGTGCGATATATGTATAGGGGAGAGGGTAGTCTGTAAACCCGACCATTCTAAACAGAGCTATCGCTCAGAAGGTCTGACCAGCAGCTTGAGCGCCATTTCCATAAATGTGATTTATCATACCGGGGTATACCAGGGTGCAAAAAAAATCTGCAACCTCTGAAGTATTCTGGTGTTTTTAGCTTTGCACTATGTCATTTATTTAGACAGTCTCACAAAAATCTGCACATAGGCTGAATTAGCCAGACATGTGTAACTGTATGCTTTGTGTCAATATTGTACCTGGTACAACCATATATATATAGGCGGCTGTGCGTGTCACGAGGCATCTGTGCCGACCAGAGCAGCATAAGTTCGAATAGTAGGTGTGGAATTCCACAATACAAAAAATATATTTCTTGATGTGGCCCTATCCTATTCTTTGTTAGCCATTCATGAAAATAACGGTGAATGTTAACGTGCACTGTATATTGCTGGCGAAGATGTGATTTTGTAGCAGAGATGTTTGTTCATGGCCAACTTCAGACAAACGTCTCACCAATGTCACTAACTCTTCTGTTCTTCTAGAGACTGGGTTTGTTTTCCAAAAAAATATTTCCGGAATCTTAAGGTTTCCGTCGGACTGGGACCAAGCCCAGCTATAATCGTATCAGGTCGTGATCATCTCCAGACAAGTTGTTTCCCCCAGGTGATTACTTTCGCAATCTGATGGGAAATCTTTTCTTCCGGATCTCTTATTTCACATTGTCTGGATCATGTCATCATATGGGTTTACAGTCTGTATGCCGAAACAAGCTATGTCGTGCCAGCAGAGACGTGGCGACAGGGGGGTTTGGGGGTGTCTCACCCCCCCCCCCAATTTTGGTCAAAATTTTCAACAGTTGGAAATTTCATACCTGCCAAAACATTAGTTGGAAATTTCACACCAACAATAGGTTGAAAATGTTCTTGCAGTTTGATTATAGAACAATTTATTGGGGGAATTTATTGTTTTTGGACCAATATTTGCACATGTTTCTATTTTTGGTCACAAATTTGGACAGAAATGGTCATCAGTTGGAAATTTTCCACTTGGAAAGCTTGTGTCCTGATCTCTCCCCCGTGGCCAGTCAAAAACTTCTAGTTAATTTAAGAAAACAATATTGTTATACATTTGGTCAACATTGTCATTGGAATTGTCATTAGTTGGAAGTGGGGTGTAGGGTTTGAAATTTCCAACAGTAGGAAGGCTTGAGGCTAGTCTAGATGTTAGGATTTTGCGATTTTCTTGTTCAGATTAAAAAAGTGTCATTGCCCCATCCCCATGGCCAATACAAAACTGCTAAATTAGTTAGCAAAACAATATTTTACTACATTTGGTCAAACTTGTGGACAGAAATGGTCATCAGTTGAAGAATTTTCCAACCTGAGGGGGAGTATGAGGTTTGAAATTTCCAACACTAAGAAAGTTTCAGTTGAGGCCAGTCTATAGATGCTAGGGTTTGCGATTTTCTTGTATAGTTTTAAAAATTTTCTCACACCGGGCCGACCATGGTTGTTCTGGTCTCTTGTCCGTAGCTGTGTGCATTTGTCTGGAATTAGGCCACTAGTTGTTTTTTTTGTTGCACTTTTCAGGTTAAAATATCTGAATGTTCTCATACCGGGAATATAGAACCATGGCTTATGAACTTATGAATATATAGGAAATTAGGCCTGACTGAGGTGAAAGGGGGGGGGGGTTCTGATGCTGACTCAAGGGGGGGGGGGGGGGGGGTGCAGTTGGAATTTCTCAAGGTGGACACCCCCAACGGAGACCCTCTAGCCACGTCCCTGCGTGCAAGTGGACAAAGTCACGCGATTTCGCAAAATGTTCCGGATTTATTTTCATGAAACTTCCGCAAAATATTGAACAAGAATGTACATATTTAACTCTATAAGATAACATCAGTTCGATTTCACAATGTAACACTGTTATCAGTTTATTTATCAGTGGATAAATCCCATCACATGGATAATTTTTTTATTTGAAAAGATAAAGTCGCTCATCATCGCGTCCTTCGAGAAGTTTCTCTGATTTTGAAACTGAGTAGAGGACGTTTTTGGCAAAATTAACCCTTTCATGGCGGGAGCTTCCTGATGTTTTTGCTAAAACCCTGTGCCAATGCATTATCTTATATTGCGAGTCGACCATGGGTCGCCTTACATAAATAAGAGAATGCATTGGCCTAACAACTTATATATTATTTTTTATAATTGTTAAAAAATGTAAGAACAAATTTTAAAAAATGATAAAAATTGTTAGAGAATGTAAGCATTATAAAAAAATAAAAAAAATTTAAAGAATGTAAGAAAAAATTATAAAAATTGATAAAGAATGTAAGACAAAAAATGATAAAATTGTTAAAGAATGTAAGAACACAAATTGTTAGAGAATGTAAGCATTATAAAAAATGATAAAAAATTTAAAGAATGTAAGAAAAAATTATAAAAATTTATAAAGAATGTAGGACAAAAAATGATAAAATTGTTAAAGAATGTAGGAACAAAAATGATAAAATTGATAAAATTGTTAAAGATTGTAAGAACAAATTATAAGAATTGTTAAAGAATGTAAAAATGTTAAAGAATGAAAAAATTATAAAAAATTATAAAAATTGTTAAAGAGTGTACATGCCATATGATATCAATATTTATTAAATGATCCTACCATTATTCCATTCAATAAAACCATTCTATAAATGTGTGATATTAAACGTTCGTTTAATAACAGGAAATAGTGCCATGTGACCTTTAACTTCGCGTTTGTCGTCTGTTTACATTATATACGCTACGTCTCAAAATACTCTGGCTTCAAATATTTTTCTAACAAACTATAATTAATGAAGAGTTTGAAAAGTTATGTAATTAAATATAGGCTATTAAATACATCAAAGAGTCTTTATTTATCTGGGACTATTTCGTTACGCGGACAAACAACGAATAGTTAAGTGAAACGTCATCGCATGCCTTATAGAAGACGATGTTAGTTTCGCATCATCTTTGTTGATTTATGTATGTTTTGTCGAGGTTTAGGATCATTTAATAAATAGAATCTACAACTCGTCCCCAGTTTATAGTGGAATTTACAAAACTCGTCTAATAAATTAGGTCTGGACTCGTTTTGTAAATTCCGCTATAAACTGGGGACTCGTTGTAGATCCTCTATATATATTATCTAAAGTTATTATATAAGAAAGTTTTAAGTTTGTGATTTTATTCATTCAAACTATTATTATTGTTATTTGCTGTATATGATACAGTATTATGTTACATCTCGTTGCCAGTGCAATATTGTGATTGAATGAATTGTGGACCGATTATGCCCACAACAACCCAATACATATTCACAGCTAACGATTGTCTTGTGATCCTTACACTCTTGACGTTGAATGTTCTATCGGGCTAGACCTGTGATGGCTTAATTCGTTGATTTTTGTGTTATCGTCGTTTCAGCCACTATACCATATCGCGACGTCAATTTTATTGGTGTAGGACAACTGGTTAGCTTCACCGGCTCACATTAAAGATACGGGTGACCTTGGTGGTGGTTATAGCTGTTAAAATAGTCGCATCCGCTAAAACCGCAATAAACAGAAAAAATATTATCTAATAGACAGATATTGTTCTTATACCAATCATAAATATCGCGTACATTGCATGTTATTGTCACGTTTGTTATGTAAACAAACACCAAAAACGTTACAGAACCGTTTGTTTATAGACAAACACTTGGAACTACCGGATCGTTCAATGAAAATGTTTCGTTGCGCTGCAGGGTATTTTCCCCTAACCTATATATGGTGATACATACCAAATAAGGAATATACTATGAGTAGTATTGTGAGTTGTAAGTTGTAGACGCACCAAATTAGGGGTTTTACAACCGACGTATAATGATCGCGAATCTAAATAAGGAAATGGCGTATAATATCGTGACTGCTTATCCACTGCGAGAAACTAAACAACACTCGACCTATAACAAAAATTCTCGGTCATAAAGCGTGTTCAGTTAATAATATCATCATTATGCTATACTATTAGTATATTCTTGAGGAAATTATCATAGTTTGATCAATGTTATTTCTAACTATAACCTACAACGAAGGCCGCCCGTCTCGTTAAGCAACCGAAATACACGACTCGGGCTATCCTCCCTTTCGTTGATATAGATAAATATGACTGCATGCATATACAAGGGAGTAATGACTTAACATATGTGGATGCACATAACATTATATATACCAAGTTATATTATACAATACATACACAGAACGACACGATGTGTAAATGGGTTTGTCGATACGGTACGAGTGCTGTCGTCGCGGAAGGATATAACGAGGGGCGCTTGCACCTCGAGCTCTATCCTTCCGCGATAACACGAGTGCCGTATCGACAAACCCATTTACACATCGTGTCGTTCTATGTTTATTACACGCTTCGCGTCCTAGAATCCGTGCATTAAAAATACAGACTTAGAATGTTTATTTAGGCACACAGAGGGCGTGTTTTGTCATGTGTGATGATGCTTTTATTTTATAGTTCCGGTTTCATGGTTGAGGCGAACGTCATGTACGTCATTTTACGTCAACGAGATGCGTATGGAACGTATGTTCCATACGTATTTGTAAATATGGATCAGCAATAACACTGTACTTCTGGGAAGAAGCGTGTAATAAAGTTTACTATATAACAAAGGAACACGATAATGTATGCTTAAAACAAAGCCCCTTTGTTCTACTTCGCCCTTCTACATGTATGTTCCGAATAGGCACTTTATACCATACTTTATACCACAAGTCGACAGTTGTAATCTAGAACGTCCATGTCTCCAACTCCATGTACAATGAGCTCCCACGGAGACATATGAACATATAACTAGTTCGCTTCTACACCCACCCGCACAACAAACATATACGTACTACTTATGAACCACAAGTTATTCCGTTCACGGTTGGTTGAGGCGTGCTGCTCATTTGCATACCATGGGGTATATATCACATTGGAACATACTACGTCAGTAATAGAATTACTGTTCTTCTGGAGACCAGAATGCATTATTCGAGTAAAACATATCAAACGCACACGTGCCCAAAATACGGATAATTGCATGGACAATATCATTTACGTATATATACCACGCAAAACATACTTTATTATATTTTTTCTTGTATCGACGTTTTGTTTCGAACAGAGTTGTGCCGGTATATATATGAGTACGATTGTGTTTAAGGCAAAGTCCACATGCAACCCTCACTAACACGAACCGTGTCAAGGGCGTGGTTTTGTTGTCATAACAAACATATATATTGTCTTATATACAGAAAATCAGGTAGGTGAATTAACACATTGTATAAAATACACAACACAGTGGCATCAATAGTTTGATATATAAGTAATTTATTAAAAGTAAAGCTTAGAATTTGGAAGTCAGGTGAGATGAATGGTTATTAATGAACACTCACTTGGGCACGAATTGACAATTGCAGATGAAAAGCCAGCTAATTAATGCAAAGAAAAATGTTGTAAATGGCAAATGAACCTCATCTTACAAAATAACAAACCTAATATGAAAAATGAACAACTAGCGTCCAATATGATTCAAATTAACAACTAACGTCCAATATGATTCAAATGAACAACCAACGTCCAATATGATTCAATTGAACAACTAACGTCCAATATGATTCAAACTAACAACCAGTAAATATGATTCAAATAAACAACTAACGTCCAATATGATTCAAATTAACAAATAACGTCCAATATGATTCAAATTAACAACTAACGTCCAATATGATTCAATTGAACAACTAACGTCCAATATGATTCAAACTAACAACCAGTAAATATGATTCAAATAAACAACTAACGTCCAATATGATTCAAATTAACAAATAACGTCCAATATGATTCAAATTAACAACTAACGTCCAATATGATTCAAATTGACAACTAACGTCCAATATGATTCAAACTAACAACCAGTAAATATGATTCAAATTAACAACTAACGTCCAATATGATTCAAATTAACAAATAACGTACAATATGATTCAAATGAACAACTAACGTCCAATATGATTCAAACTAACAACCAGTAAATATGATTCAAATTAACAACAAACGTCCAATATTCAAATTAACAAATAACGTCCAATATGATCCAAATTAACAACTACCGTCCAATATGATTCAAATTAACAAATAAAGTCCAATATGATTCAAATTAACAACTAACGTCCAATATGATTCAACTAACCACCAATATGATTCAATTAACAACTAACGTCCAATATGATTCAAATTAACAACTAACGTCCAATATGAACCAACTTAACAACTAACCACCAATATGAATCAACTTAACAACTAACAAATCGGTCTGACATTTTTTATGGTTTGTAAAGTTTGTCCAAATTGAAGATTCCACCAGCCAGCTCTCTGACATCTCCAACCAATTTCACACGAGATGGGACTTATTATGGATACCTCTTATGATAAGAACTGCACCAGATATCGAGCGACTCCCGTTCTACGTCGGAAACAGAAGAATCTCGGGGAAATTCTCAGGAATTCCCACCATTGCAACATATTGGATGGCGTCAGCCATATTCACCAGACTAAGGCCACAATTAAAATAGAATTGTTACCCATGACCCTACCTTATATTTCAAGAGTGAATATGTAGGTGTGCAATTTATTGTTAATACTTCTATAAGAGGCCACTGTATATGTTTATTCAGCCATTGGTCCCGGAATTGTATGTACCTGAAGAAACCAAGTGGTAATTTTTTTTTATAAATGTTCAATATTTAAGATCGAAACCCATAGCTGATCACCTAGATATCTTTAAAATGATGTATATCTGTAATTCTAGGTAACACACAATGGGGTTTTCATACATGTCCGTCCGGGTTGTCCGGATCAGAATTACATGGGATTTGGTAGATAGATAGATAGATAGATATATAGATAGATATATAGATATATTTATTACATGATTCTACCCTTATTCCATTCAATAAACCCATTCTATAAATTGTGATATTAAACGTTCGTTTAATAACAGGAAATAGTGCCAGCTGGCCTTTGACTTCAGGTTTGTGGTCTGTTAATATTCCACAAGCTACGTCTCAAAATACTATAGCTTCCAATATTTTTCCAACAAACTATTATGAATGAAGAGTTTGAAAAATTATATCATTAAATATACGCCAATATATGCGCCAAAGAGTCTTTATTTATCTAGGACTATTTCTTTACGCGGCAAACAGCGAATAGTTACGTGAAACGTCATCGCATGTCTTATAGAAGCCGATGTTAGTTTCGAGTCCCATTTGTTGATTTAAGTATGTTTTGTCGATGTTTTGGATCATGTAATAAATAGAATCTACAACTCGTCCCCAGTTTATAGCGGAAATTACAAAACTCGTCCAGTAAATTAGGTCTAGACCTCGCCAAAGGCTCGGTCCAGACCTAATTTACTGGACTCGTTTTGTAAATTCCGCTATAAACTGGGGACTCGTTGTAGATCCTCTATTTATTGCATTACATAAAGTTATGGCAGTTGCACAATCGAAAATAACGCACATATATTATAAACAACATAATAGCGGTATGTAGTTGATATTTGAGAACTCGCAGGTCGAATTTTGACAAGGTCCAATTATTTTTGACGGAATTATACCCCCTTTTCGACTTAGAAAACAGTCTGTAGAAATCACAATTTTTTGGTTGTCCGGATACAACATAATTTCCTGATATTGTATTGTGGTTTATATTTGAGAAGACACAGGTCAAGTTCGAATATGTCACGGTCCGATTATTGTTGACGGAGTTATGCCTCTTTTTCGACCTAGAAATCACAATTTGTGATATGTCCGGATGATATAGGAATATTCAACAGAATTATCATGAGGAGTAGAGCGGGGTCCTACAGACAGAATTTATTGATATTTTGTATGTGGTTCACATTTAAGAACACGCAGATAAAGTTCGAAAATGGTTACGGCCCGGTGATTTTTGACAGTGTTATGCCCCCTTTTCGACTTAAATGGGAAAAAAGTGGGTTGTCCCGATTATTACTAGAGGAACATTCAACAGAATTTCATAATGTATGATATGTTGTACATATTCTAGAAGTCGCAGTTCAAGTTTGAAAATGGTCACGGTCCGCTCATTTTTATGGGGTTATGCCCCTTTTTGGCTTAGATTGTCAATTGTTGTGTTGTCCGAATTACATTAGGAATATCCATAAAATTTCACGATTCTTGATATTTGGCAAGTCAAGCCTTCAAGGTCACTTGAAACAAAAGTTTTTTCGAAGAATTTTGCCAGAATTTGACATTTTTTCAAACAAAGCCAACTCCCCAATAAAGCCACCGTTTTCGGTGGGTCGTTCGTCAACGGGCTTTTATTAGTATTATTCCATATGGTCACAAACCTGACTGGAAATAAAATTAATATTTCTATGAGAGGCCAATAAAATTATGGAGTATGGAGGTTTTGGTTAGGGTAGGTCGTGCGTGTAGGAGGGTGTCCCCCGCTTTATTGGTGCGCGGGATTCAGTCATTTCCAGGCGGTTAGCTGTTAGTCGATTTCATACCCTGTCTTAAATGCTATTCTGGATTCAAATAAAAGGCCGATATTCGAATTTAATGGGGACAATTCGTAGTATTTGATGGCTAGAATTAGTCATTTAGCCCTTTATCCTTCTCGGTCTCGATTTGTTAATCGGGCGCTAGTTTTCCCGTGACAGGTATTCACAGATCAACCGCGTCGCACCAGTCATCACCGAGTATGATTACAGCGTGTCTGTCATTTGCAGAATGAGGTCCCCATATGAGGTCCACATAGCGGGCTAGCATCACCAAAATCACCCTCTGGGGACCCCATTCTGCGTGGCCTCATCTGCTATGAGAGACATAGACTCAGACTGAAATTCCCAAATGGTAAATATTGTGATGTCCACACACTGGGAACCTTGATTATGCAATGTGTCGTCTGCCAATTTGGGGATACATAGAAACTAAACTTAAAAAGAAATATAATCTGTGTGAAGAGAGAAATTTGTTAATAAAGAAACTTTCCAGAGAAGACGATGCCTACGCAGAATGAGGTCACCAGAGGGTGAATTTAGTTATGCTAGCCCGCTATGCGGGACAGTGTCACTAACTTCACCATTTGGGGACCTCATTCTGCTAATGAGAGGCACACGAAACTCAGGCTTAGTCATCACCTGACCAGAAAATATTGCATAGATTAATATGTAGCTATCAAAGCTGTTTCTCTTAAGGTGGTACAGTTTGGCAGATTACTGTTCAGAACGAAAGTGATGAAAATAGATGGTACTGCCCATCGTCACATATGTCTTAGCTGGTGTTCAGTGTTCACCCCTATGTTAACTGGCATTCAGTATATTCACGCCCTCTATTAACTGGGATTCAATATTCACCCCTGGGTTAACTGGTATTCAATATCCACCTCTCGGTTAACTGGTATTGATGATTGATGTGAGGGGGTGACGCAGGGTACGGGAAACAAATCATATTTTTGTTGTGGCCTAACATTCACGAGAAGCGCGTCGAGAATGCTTTGTCGGTCAGAGGTTGGGGTTTGTTTATTAGGCAACCCAAAAATATCAACACCAGTCCTTTGAGATGCGAACAACATAACAACTGCAGGCTCCATGGAATGCTAAAGTAACCACGATGGAACGAATACGAACACGTGTACTTGTTTTGGGTATAACGAAGCACCATATAACATGGGTCACGTTCTAATAGTGGGTGACCTCACCGCATACCTTTCATATATCACGCATTTTCCCAGCCCGGCTGCTCGTGACCAAATATACTGTAAGCTACAAAAAGCGAAGCGTGCATACGAAGTTGCACACTGGACAGGTGTTGAATACCTCAAGGAGCCAAATTAAAGGGTGCGACTAATTACCACCCGGGACCGCCCAGGCGCCCCCACGGGCCCGTGGACAATATATATCGACGTTATAAGGTAGCCACACACCATCTGAGGGCAACCTAGAGGAATTTACCCGCTCGCTCGTCTCCGGCCGGTGTTATTAACCCCGCAAATGCCGATATTGGCTAAGAGAGCCCTGGTGATCCCGGGCGTCTTCGTGTGTTTTCGGACAGTATATTTTGGTGATGCGTGGTAGTGCAATACACTTGAGTGTGACTTGCATATATAGACTCGTTGACGCGTCCACGTCCGATGTTATTAACCCCTCAAAATCCGGTAAAATATACACCGTATAAACAAAAAGAGCCCGGGGCCGCCCGGGCGCCCACATGGGCCCGTGGACACTATATATCGACGTTATAACGTAGCGACATACCCCACGAGGTCAACCTATATTGTGTTATTAACCCCGCAAATGCTGATATTGGCTAAGACAGCCCGGGTGATCCCGGGTTTCTTCGTGTGTTTTCGGCAGTGTTCGCGCTGTCGGTAGCCATATTAGCCAATGGCTAATCTTTTTCGAATTTGGCTAATAAAAATTTCATTTGGCTAAACTTTTGGCTAAACTTTTTTTGACCCCAAATGGAGACTGAAAGCATGAATTTTTGGCAAGTGGGTTTTCAATTCTGTGATGTGAACGATCTAGTCCGAAAACATTGTAAGTGGGAATATACCGCCGACTGTACAAAAGGAAACCCGATCGCGGACAGTACAAAGGGAAACCCGTCACTCTGCACGAAACAGCAAAATATCATTATTTTACATTTAATCCGCTAATCCCCCATTGTCTATCTGGTCACTCACGGGACTCCTGCACAATGCATGTTTATGATGACATTGTATTTATGACGGTCAAGGTTTATGAGCACCAAGTGTAAGACAATAGCTTAATCAGCCAAATGTGAATCACGACAGATATTTTATGGCTATTTGTCGTCAATACCGATACATGCAAAATAATATGCATGCTTTTATGACAGATTGCAATTTGATAATGGCGTAACAATATTAAGTTATTAGTTTCCAGATGTCACTTAAATATTTTCGCAAGGATAATTAATATTTAACGATTTTTAAAAAGATATTGATATAAAACAAAAAATTAATGACATTAAGAAGGACAATCCCGGGTTACCCCCCCCCCCCCCCCCCCCCCCCAATCACTCTTACACATAAAGATTAATAAATTTTTAATAAATGATATATATCAAAATATTTCTAGTTCATCTAGTTTTACCTGTGTCTGTTAGATTTGACGTTTTAGTCATTAATTGTGAACCGACCAGAAAACGATGATTTAATTTGGCCATAGTTTTTTTTAATTTGGCTAATAAAATTTTCATTGGCTAAACTTTTGGCTAAAGTTTTTTTCGGTCTAGCGCGAACACTGGTTTTCGGACAGTATATTTTGGTGATTTGTGGTAGTGCAATACACCTGAGTGTGACTTCCAAATATTGACTCGTCCACGGCGATGTTATTAACCCCTCAAAATCCGGTAAAATGTCGAAATCAACATAATTACGCCCGTTCGTGTCAAAATATAAAGTTATTAATTTTCATTGGAAACCTTCAACAAAATTGCGATATTTACGATCAGAGACGAATATTTATGTTGATATGGTATTTTACCGGATTTTGTGGGGTTAATAACATCGGCCGTGGACGCGTCAGTGAGTCAATATTTGAAAGTCACACTCAGGTGCATGGTATTGCACTACCACGCATCACAAAATATACTGTCCGAAAACACACGAAGACACCCGGGCTTCCCGGGCTCTCTTAGCCAATATCGGCATTTGCGGGGTTAATAACACAGGCCGGAGTCGAGCGAGTAAAATTTCCTAGGTTGACCTCGTGGGGTATGTCGCTATGTTATAACGTCGAGATATAGTGTCCACGGGCCCATGTGGGCGCCCGGGTGGCCCCGGGCGGTCCCGGGCGGTCCCGGCTCTTTTTGTTTATATGGTATTTTACCGGAGTTAATAACACCGGCCGGAGACGAGCGAGCGAGTAAAATCATCTAGGTTGCCCTCAGGTGGTATGTCGCTACCTTATAACGTCGAGATATAGTGTCCACGGGCCCGTGTGGGCGCCCGGGTGGTAACTTCAATCAATATTCAGTGAGTTACAGTTACAGAGCGCTGTTTGAACCAGATTCGTTGAACACTCAGTACAGTTCAGCGAACTACGTCACAGTGACGTCATCTTCGTGTGTTGAAATTGTCTCTCCCCACCCAAAAACGTATATAGCAACATATCTAAGACAATAGCAGCTGCTTGCGAGGCATGCGTTCCCGGCGGGTGGTAGGCGTTGTCTGGTAGATGAAAGACGCAGCAGCAGTTGGTGTGCTATCTATCTTCGATAAAATATTGTCATTTTTGTAAGATGTGTGGATTCAGGTGCATCCACGAGCTATGTTGAATCCCCTGGGCGAGAGATTCTTTGAGTGAATAGAATCGAAAATATTTTGATGAACTTGGTGTAGAGTTAAATGGACCCTAAGGTCGAACTGTCTGGCTAAAGGTACGAACCTACGAAGTTTTTAGAGTTCGAGAGCCGTTTTTATGGATATCGCGTTCATCTGAGTTGCCGCGAGCGAATCCACCATGGAGTCGGTGCGACATTAAGGTATACGGTGGAGCCAATTAACTTCACCAATTAATCGCGTCCTCGTTATGACCGCTTGCACTTGACCGGCGCCTCGCCTAGCATGAATATAGTTTCATAACAACATGACTGAGTCCGGAAATTTTCGCGAAAGAACCGAAAGGAGAATGTCTGACAGGGACGTACCATCTTGGAATTTTCAACTGCACCCCTTGAACCAGACCGAAATGTTCAAGTCGATAAGTTCCATGTGCACTAACAAGACTAAATAGAAATTTAAAATATCCGATAGTTTATTTTTCCGGCAATCAATATTTAGTGTGAAACTTGCTGGGGTTTTTAAATATAAAATTAAATCCTGCACATTCGGTCAAATATTTGGATTGAAATTGCAACCGGTTGGAAACTCCCAAACCATAGGTGGTGTCCTTCCCCCGCCGCGTCAGATTGGAAAGTTCCAATATTTGGGAAGTTCGTGGTGCCGGTTGGAACATCCCAACCCACGATGGGGCGGTGCAAATGGAATTTCATGGACTTGGACGTGACTGACCGGTTTCTATAGAAACGTCTCTGAACATCTTTAGAACGCACCTTGCATGTTGGCTTCTGTTCCTGTTTCAGAATCCGCGTTCTAGTGTTATCGAGAATTTTAGACCAATAAGTGATCTGCGCTGCGCTTGACGACGTGGCCGCCGAAACAGGCACGGATACATTTGAGGGCATGCGGTGAGAACCCGGACAAACCCGCGAACATCACACCAGCATGCATGGTGTCTATTGATCCTTTTCTCTGTATAAATTTAACTCGTCGAGTGCCGATAGTTCCCGGTAACGTGCAGTTCGGGAACAAACAAAAACGACGATTCGAACGCGGGAATTATGATAACTCTGTCTAAATTTATTAATTATATACAGGTTTGGAACAGTACATTGTCTGATTGTAGCAAAATTGGTCAGTAAAATTTTCGGGTAATCATAACCGCCATTTTTATTTTCATGCATCCACCCGGTGTACCGTAATCGATGACGTATTTTCTGATTACCACAATCAAATCTGGCTTTACGCACAAATACGACTATGAAGTTTCACTTCAAATAATTGCCGGATCTTATAAACGTATGAAAGATCGTCCGATTACACGAACCTGACAGAACGGCCACTTAGAAAACCACAAGATCACTTCAAAATGTACTACAGATCGGTGGTGCAAATTCGCACTCGACGCCACTAGCGCACCGAAGAATTATAACTGTTCACAACATGTGTTCAAGTCATTCGGAGAAAGAATTTGCCACAGAACAACGTAATCGCTATAACAGACGTACTTTTTATGTCATATCTGCTAGAAAATCGACATTGTTCGCGTTGTTTCCGAGCTTATCTCTGCTCAAATAATGAGTTAAAACGATTTATCACTCGGCCAACTAATCCGCAATGACACCAGTGGTTGTTGAACAGCCGCTATTGGCTGCCGCTAAACACCTTGGATTCAGACACCTGTTACACGTATTTCAGTATTCCGCTTCCCCATTGGGAATCCAGATAAGGATTCCGATTTCTAATAACTATTGTCGATTACAGTGCAACATAATGCCACGGAGTGCAGCCACAGGACGCTTCAATTAACACTTCAGCTACTGGTGAGCTTTTGGTAGTCGGTTAGTCTATTGCAGTTTAAATAAATATATGCATTAATCAAATAAATAGGACCCAAAACTTAGGCACAGCCTATTATATTGGGTTCATATAGAAAATAAATATAGACAAAAAAGGACGCATAACAATTCAATGATGACCATATCTTGTATCATGGCAATTCATACTAATCATTTAATATGAATCATCAGTATGCACTACATAAAACTTAAAACATAGTTTTCCTGAAAATATTGTTGATAAAATAAATCTGATTTAGGTCGATAATCTGATTAGAATCGCCACATTTTGAGTCGATAATGAACTGAAAATGAGAGCGTTTTAGTCATGTTATCGACTCATAATGACATCATTCGTGTGCGGACAATGAAAACAATACATCAACAGGACCTTTCAGGTGTAAGCTCTTTAAATATGTTTTCACTATGACCACGCCATAAAACAGAATAACCGATATGAGTCCATTATCCGCTTGTTTCTATTTTCCACATATTTGCACATTATAAGTCGAGTATGTGCGTATTTTCGCGAGGATATGTTGGGGTAAGAGAATTTTGCAATGTACAGTTTTATGAAGTAATACCTTTCATATAAATTTGAACGTTGCAAATCAGCCACATGTACCAATCTATAAATTAAACTAGAAGTGATCAAGTTTATGTGCATTCACAGCCGCCTAGTTGATTCAAATCAAGAATAGAGTGATTTGATTGAATATCTAGTCTATCATGTCATACCATGTTCACTTGCAACGGCTACACCACATTTCAGCAATAAATTGAAGCCAGGTACAGCCTGCCTGGCTAGCATTCATTTAAATTAGCATATATAAATTCCATATGTGACAAGTTTCAGTGAAATCTACTTGATATTAACCCTCTCTATACTAAATACTTATTAACGAGTAGTTCCCACAGGAAACGTCAGGCAATAAGTTCAACAAACGACCATATATAGCTTAATATATGAATATTTCCCATGCACCCATGACTATGAATCATTCTGCTCCTGTTTTACCTGTTTTTTTCTGCCTGTCATCTGATTTTATTACCTGAACCAGCCTGAACATCCCCCTAAATGAATACCAAATATACCAATATATACTGTATAACTGAATGGGAGTATATAATGGGTTAACATGCTATCTAAAACGTCACGTCGCCGAGGCCTGTTGACATACTTCACTAGTCATGTCATCTCAGCACCACATTACATGTATGTCACCCAATAATTGGATAGAGTTCTCGAGTTGCTGGGAAGTTTATCTCATTTGTCTGTCCAGATGTTATACATAAAATAATAAAGATGCGTCATTGAAGTCACGCGACGCTATGTAGGTAACGCAGATTGAGTCGGTCAGAATGTTTGTATTGTCAGATTATACATTTCTAGGAATTTTCGGTGTATAGGTCCAGCAAAAAACTAGCCATGCAACAGCATCAACATTCAAGGCTACAACATAAGGTCGATAACGTCAGAACGCGACGATACATGGAATCGCCAACCGCGTGCAATATGATGATACTTCATAAGTGGACTTTAATATGGTCGTCATATGATTTAACTGTGATAAAAAGTAGCAAATGGATTACTTTTTCAACGCGGTTAAAGGTACATGACCTATTTGGACTCATGGATAATTTTATATATCAAATATGTCATACAGGTGCAGTTTTCGCACTAATATATGGTACTTGATATAGATATGTACGAATAGAAGATTATGCCATGATTGACTGAGGGTTTAACCTCGTTTTAGCCGCTAGGCCATATCAGGACTAAGAGCAGAATCATGTATCAAAATAGATCCGAGCGAAGCAACAGTGTAGATAAATCAGACAGTGAATTAGATTAAACAATGATCGATGTACAAATAAAAGAACCCAAGAGGAACGTTTCCACTTGGAGTCAGGAATATAAATTCAAGAACTGACTAATGTGCAAGAATACTATAAAACCTAAAGAAACAGGACAAGAATACTAAATAAATAGCAAATAAATAACACGAAATTATCAAGTCTGCACATCGAAATATGTAAAATAGCTTTTAACATCTGAGTTTGCATTGATGTGGTATTTATAATATTTTATGAATCGCGTATGAACATTTTAACAATGCGTCAAGCTGACGGCCGGGTGGGTGAGACAGAAGCATGTCATCTTTCGCCAATCGACAGCCTCAATCCACAAATTATGTTTGGTACCTTGTAGTGTTAATCGTTTCTCATCAAGCATCTGGTTAAATTTTTATAGTTCAGATATGAGCCTCTCTTTCTGAGAGTCTAAACGTTGGAGTGACTTCGGCGATTTTTGTTTCGAAGCAACAGGCGATTTTTGTTGTGAGGCAATAGCATCAACACTAATTAGAATACCAGGATGTGTTGCAACTTGGGTGGATTGTTTGTGAGCAAAAGGTGCATCGTCAATAGACGTTTCCATGGCATGTGATACAGGTTCTGGGCAGGAGTTAGGTCAGTTACGTCAAGTTGTGTCGCTTGTGATACACGAATGGTGTTGGTCTGGCTTTTGTCCGCCTGCATGAGTGCTGGCCTCAGCACACATGTTTGTATAAACGATAGCCGAGTATGAGACGGGTTGAATTGATGATCGAGCACTAACTATTTTCTTTGCATCGAAATGTAATAGAAGTTGCTCAGCCATACACCGTTGAATATTGAATTCATAGTGCTATATGCGACATAAACGATCCATTGCATCATGTGAACCTTGACAGTTTGAGCACTTGTTTGGTTTAATACAATCCTTATGGTCATGACCAGAAACCGGAACAGCCTACATATATGGTTTCTTTAATTTTACAATGTGCATGGCCATGACCACATCCCTGATATTTAAAACATAGTAATGCATATGTAGACAAATCTATAATCATATATCCAACATTCAATGCCGGTGGATGGCCATACTGATTAAATGTCAACAGATAACTATGGAAAGGAAATTTTAGTCCAAAAACAGTAGCGCATTGCATATGGTGCCAACTCAGCCAATATCTCAAAGTCGGAGATATAGCGGATTCTCAAAACTGCTCAATGTTTTGTGGGGAGCAACCGTGACTTGTGTTTGTGCACTAGCAACGAAGCATCAAATTGAACTTGCTTTGGACATTCAATCATGAAAGAGCCAGTCACTGGCATGGTTCTGGTCGGTTTGTCAGAGTTCAATTGTCTGGCAATACTTTGAAGTGTCTTAGCAATGACAAATACATAGGGTATTTTCATAGTCGAGTCGAAGCTAAGGACCAAGTACTGGGGGAATAACTCAGCATCATTGGCACCAAGTCAGTCATCATTCTTACGATCAGGTCGTGTTTTTGTTTGTTTCGAGTTGCCACATAAACAGCACAAAATCGACAATTGGCCCAAGCAGCTGCCGCGGACTACACTTCTGATCCTGGTCGGACCAAAGACTGGTATACATAGTTGAAGGGTGACCCGTTTAGCCACTGTGTGAATCAGCCTCTCGGTACCTCCCAATAGTGAGACATACGTGAACAATACATGATTCAACAAGCGTCAGGACGAACACCAAAGAGACAGGAGAGAACAGAAACATACGTGAACAAACTGAAAACATACTTCAATCATCAGAAGAACAATACAACATATAACACATATTGAATCTGAAACACTGTGGAGAGGCGTGACTAGCCGATTGATTGAGACGGGTCAACTCAACCACCATCTTGAAGAGATGTAGGACCAAAGTATAGACCATGAGCTAAGCCGTACCCACAGGTCGACTATTCACGTGGTACGGCCGCCCTATTACCACCAGGACTCTTATATCATACCCGATGGGGTGCACGCCAGCACGGCAAACAGGGTGCCACATTAAGGGATTCGTACCCTTCGCAGTGGGGCGGTAGGCATATTCTACGTATACCAGGGACTGCACGAGGTAAGGATATGTCATAAATGTCATATAATTAAAACCACATGTACGCTCCTATAGAAGTTTCGGAAACTGATGATGTGTTGTTATATCTTTAAAAAAATGTTTTAACAAGTGACGGGGAGATTTTATTTTAGACAAAAAGACATCCTGGATCGTGGTGAAAACCATTAAAATGAATGTTGCGAGATTACACGAGTAGATGAACGAGAAAACTTAGAGGCAGTGACATTTGGTACTAGTCTATTATAGTATATAGTATATGTGGTTCTTGTCTACCCGTGTACTCCAGGAACCTTGGCCGACTTTCGTCAGTGATGTTATCTTTATCCCAGTTTTAGTTCCTTCTTGTGGTTTATGAGTTATGACAAGGAACTAGGACTCTTGCGCAACGTACTTAGAAGATTACATATTATCTTAACAGTGATCGATTTAGACCCGCACGAGTTAGCTAGTCGAGAGCTGATATACTTTACTGCAATTCTGGCGCCGGAATACATCGCATCGACACAATCAGACAGCATAACTTCGCAAAAATGAATGTTCCGTTGATCCTCACAAAAGATTAACGAGTAGAAAAATTAGTGATAATTTTCTTGGCATTTCCCACTCTGAACAAGTGACGCAGTTGTGACCTTTTTACACGTAAAAGTTGTACGTTGACGTTAACGCCCTATCGTTAGTGATTAATTTGGCAAGAGTCTATATATGCGTAGTGTTGTTGTAAACATACATCAAGTTGAGAGCACTTTGCTACACAATAAGTGGTATATTAAGCGCGCTATTTTCGCGCCCAATATCCCTCTAATATAAATCGCAAGTGGGGGAGCTTATAAGGGCACCGCTTGTGATAATATTACGATATTTCACGTCAATATTGCGATATTGCACGCTTAATATTGCGATAACTCATGCTTAATATTGCGATATCTTTCATTTGCCAATATGGCTACAAATAATTGGAGTGATAATAATAATCGAAAGACTGGACTTAATTCGGTGCGGACGTTTACAGATGTGCATCACATACTTTTGTACTAATCCTTATGTATGTCTAAGTGTGTGGATTCAATACAAATGTTTGTTTCACATAATCAGAGATTCAGACATGTACTCAAACTAAGACTCATTCTTAGTTCTTACAATATTTTAGCGCAACTTTGGCAAAAATAAATTTCAGAATATTAAACGTGTACGAAACTTTTCGTGATCTATATTGCGATAATTCGCGCTTTATATCGCGATATTCTTCACTTAATATAGTAATATTGAACGCGACAAACTCTCTGTGTTGCGTTATAATGGCGACTTTTACTGAAGAACAGGCGTGCTCATTATCGCGACAAAGGCGGACATCAATACACATCATGTTCTGATTGGCACCGTACTTCCCTGGTAGAGTATGATACCAAGAATACAAACTACCTGACGCTAGTGACGAGACTCGCATGCAACACCGCGATTCTGAGTTAAATTTGATCGTTTATATCAGACATTGTCCGTTTCATTGACATTGAGGTCACATGACAGTTTGATTCCCCAAATTATACGGATAGTAACGATGACGTGTGTAACATTCCCGCCTGGTTCCGAGGATCAATAATAGGTTCACAAACACGAGTGGAATGCATATACCTGTATATACGGACTTTATATGCCGCATAAATAATTATTCAAGTTACAAAAACTATAGTTTTACATTCCAATATTCGGCCGAAAATTCGAATAATATTCGAATGTTTGGGACAATGTAAAAACACTACAACGTGCGGATAACCAGAAACGTTATGCATGGTCTCCTGTCGCTATGTGGAAATTAAGATAATGTTACGGTCGAACAGTTACTGCCAAATACTAACCACATATATCGCCCAGGTGACGAAAACATAAATATGTGGGGTCGTTTACATGTCAGTGAAGTGAATTACGACCAAAAGCCAAAGCAATTGTTTTATGTCGAATATTCGAATGTCTTGCGAAATATTCGAATATTCGGAAACCAAAGTCATTCAGTGAATTTTCGGACCGAACACTATTTTCAACATATGTGTTCATTATTCACGAAACGTGATGTATATAAACAGTATTTATGCGACTGAAAGCTCCTTAATTAATGTGTAACCACCATCGCTCTCTACACCAAATGACACAAGTAGAAACAAAGTGTATCTCTTCACTTTAACTGCATTTGAACTAAGTAGTCTAGAGTAGACTATAAATAATGTGCGCGTTTTAAATACACCCGTAGTTTAATTGTTCTAAGCAGACCGTGCCATCTTTCCTTCCACACCGGTGCTGTTCAGGTTCATAGTGCCACGATGTGTTATGTGTGGCACTCTGTTTCTAATGAATTAATTATTCTCACCTGATGAAATAAACGGTATGTACCAGGTGGCCCCTCCCTCGCATAATGATCAATTAATCTTATTCTCTAACGCGCCAATGTACCTCGTGAACCGACAGTGCGACTCTTGATATCCTGACACCTGACTGCTGTTCATTATAAATCTGGTCAACCGGTCCTACAACACTGTACGGATCCCACGATGCCGGTCCTACAACACTGCTACGGCTCCTAAGATGCCGGTCCTATGGTACTGCTACGAATACCACGATGCCGGTCCTACAATACTGCTATACGGCTCCTAAGATGCCGGTCCTATGGTACTGCTACGAATACCACGATGCCGGTCCTACAATACTGCTATACGATGCCGGTCCTGCTATGTGTAATGCAATGATGTTCGTAGCTGACTTTAACTGGCGGTTTCTACCTGCTTAGCCCTTCCATGTCTTAAGCTTCCTGAAATTTGGCAAAAACTCTGTGCCAAAGCATTCTATTATATACGTGAGTCTCCCATGGTGAGCCTCGTTTATATAAGAGAACGCATTGTCCTAACAATATTTACCATGTAAGCCAGTGCATTATCTCATACACGATAGCTCCATAGGGCTCCAGTGTGACTAATTAGTGCCCGGGCACGCCCGGGCAAGCCCGGGCACGCCCGGGCAGGTCCGGGTGTTCTCATGGGCCCGCAGACAGTCTAATATGATGCCACATGGTAGTAGGATACAGAATAAGCATATATTGTGAAAATTGACTTGCTGTGTCGTCCACCGGCGGGTTTATTAACCATTTAAATGCCGATATTGACTAAAAGAACCCGGGAGAGCCCAGACGGACGCATAGACCCGACCATATTATATATTGATGACTAATGGTAGCGAGGCACTTACTAAAGGTATATATAGCAAATATTGACTCGCTCTCTCGCTCGCGGCCGGCTTCATTAACCCCATAAATGACGATATGCGCCAGAAGAACATGGCGCAAGCCCGGGCACGCCCGGGCACGCCCTGGTGATCTCATGGACCCGCAGACAATCTAATATGATGTCATATGGTAGTAGGATACAGAATAAGCATATATTATGAAACTTGACTTGCTGTGTCGTCCACCGGCGGGTTTATTAACCATTTAAATGCCGATATTGACTAAAAGAACCCGGGAGAGCCCAGACGGACGCATAGACCCGACCATATTATATATTGATGACTAATAGTTGCGAGGCACTTACTAAAGGTATATTGCAAATATTGACTCGCTATCTCGTTCGCGACCGGCTTCATTAACCCCTTAAATGACGATATGTGCCAGAAGAACATGGCGCAAGCAGACCCGCAGACAGTCTAATATGATGTCATATGGTAGTAGGATACAGAATAAGCATATATTTTGAAAATTGACTTGCTGTGTCGTCCACCGGCGGGTTTATTAACCCTCTAAATATCGATATTAACTAAAAGAACCCGGGAGAGACCGGACGGACACAGAAACCTGATAATATTATATATTGATGACTAATGGTAGCGAGGCACTTACTAAAGGTATATTGCAAATATTGACTCGCTATCTCGTTCGCCGCCGGCTTCATTAACCCCTATGTTGGCTTCATGCATATAATCAGTCAAAAAATAACACAGAGCAATTCAGTTATATTCTCTAACATTATTCGCAAAGTATTCTGCTTTCAAACTTCCCTGGAACCAAATTCAATCAATAGGCAAATAATATATTCTAAAACAAAATATGGTAATTGAGACCTCCTATGCCATTGTTTATGTCGCCATTTTGTCCCAGTCGACCCATTGTTTATTGTAAAAATCAACTCAACAACCTATTGTACTGGAATTATGGCCGTGAGAAATTTCCACGCTTGAGTAACCACAATACTACGGGAGTACTTCT
Source organism: Siphonodentalium dalli (assembly GCA_032622095.1). NCBI lineage: Eukaryota > Metazoa > Mollusca > Scaphopoda > Gadilida > Siphonodentaliidae > Siphonodentalium > Siphonodentalium dalli. Next base: position 176,593,635 of record CP136062.1, read on the forward strand.
GATTGAACTACAACGAGCGGGTGCTACGCTTACAGTTATAACAATGAGCTCAGCAGAGCTCCGGACCTCGAAAAATCCACACGTTCGAGTGATTACAATTATGACGCTATTGTCTTCTCTGTGTGCTCTCCAATAAACAGTATCAGCAATGGATGGCATATTCACACAAACTGACATGGTGCTAAATGGCAGTGGAATCGATGGCCAGCACATGCTTCTTGATAACTCAATGTGTCCCATAGCATCAAGCACTGTAGATACATGTATACCAAAACAGACAACCCAGCACACACCAGGAATAAATATTGACTCTGGTGATGGTTCTACACGTCCACGTACATGTATCAACTCGAATCCAACCAAACTTAATGAAACAAGTTCGTTGGTCACTGACATCGCTGCTCAACATGACGATCACAAAAGATCAATCTTTGACACATTTACTGCACGTGTAAGATCGGGAGTTGTGTCCCCATTCCTAATGTCACATATCAACCATATGGTAACCGCTATACATAACACCACAAAAGATGAATTTGTTAGCAGGTTAGTGACATCGTGTGATGGATCGGAATCGGTTTTAGAGAGCTTGCGACAAACTATATTTGGAGAAATTAAGATGCAGGACTTTGCTATTGTGTCTAATTCAGTCTTAAAGCGACGTACAAATTCAGCGAAAGGCACAATCACAACAAAGTTGGCCACTGATATTTATAGCCTGTTACAGTGTATGTTGGATGATGATTCAGTACACATCGAGGAAATGCTGAGTTCATCAAAAAGCACGAGAAAACCTACAAAATCCGTCTCGTCTCAGCCCAATCTAACAACTGGTAATAATAACCAACCTCCCGACGTATTGAATGAAACAGTGACTGAATCTGCAACTAATGTCCCACATATACCTTATGGTGAAATGTCCGGCAATGTATCTCTGTTGAAACAGACTTGTGCGCGGATTGAAAATGAATTAACGACGACTCTACCAATGATCAACGGTCGCCTAGAATCACTAGAAATTTGCATGTCGGATGTTATGCGACGGTTGCAGGAAGTGGAAGACGCTGAAGTGATCACAAAACTGTCCTGTGAGAGGATAGAGAGCGATAAATGTACCGGTGTTGTCCGCCTTAAGAACGACATAAAACAGATGCGACAAGTTATCGATGGAATATTTGATTTTTTCGGAGACATCACGTCGAAATTCACATCTCAGGGTGGCCTCAATAACACACTAAAGGGGAGGATAAAATCACTGGAAAAAAATTTCAGTTCAACCAAACAACACCTTGAGCAGTCTGCCGATGAACATAAATGTGAGGAGAGTTGGAAATCTGACCTGGGTGCATTTTCATCGCATATGTATGAGGAATTGAATAAATTCGCATACAACGTTCTTCGGACCATTCATTCGCCTGCATACTTTGAGAACATGGCGAACTTGTCGCTGACCTCAGATCCAGCGATGTCATACACGCCCACTCCATCACCAGCACCAACCAATGTGATAACTACAGAATCACATACAAACCCACAACTCAACTTATTCAATGATGTCAAAGGTGCAGACAGAAAACCCAAGGTATCTGAATCTAGACATGCTGCAGAAGACAGTGACCGCCCAAAGCCAGATATTATTGATACCGTGATACTCGGGGCAAGCAACTGTGCCGGCATCGACCTGGATAAAGCCAATGTTAAAAACTTTTCTGTTAGCGGATCGAGTTTTGGTACAATAACTGAGCTCTTAACTGACGTCGAGAAAGACCAAAGTGTTGGCAAATATCCGGAGTATGTTAAGTGTGTATTGATTCATCTGGGAACGAATGACATATCCATCAATAAATGCAATTCAAATTCTGTCACACTGAATATCTCCGACGCTATTCCTATGATAGTGAAAATGTTCCCAAACGCCAAAATCAAGCTTTGCAGCATTCCACTGAAGAAAGGCAGAGGCACTTACACAGACAAATATAACGATGTGGTGAGTGTTACAAATGATTTTATGATCCAAATGTGTGAAAGGAGAGAACAATGTGAAATTCTGAACATCAGCGAGAAATTCTCGACTATACACGGCGTAAGGAGCGAGATGTATAGCAAACGCGACAGTCGAGGCATTCATTTCAGTACCACTGGCAGAGCATCATTGATGGACGCCTTCTTATCTGGAATTAATTTGGATAAGCCTAGTGCTAGTTCGCGACCAACCGGAAGTGCCAGTCAAAACAACGCTAGGAGCCCCCCGGCGAACTTGGATCCCTCTGCAGACAAGTATGTTGATGACAAATCATCGCACCGAAAAAGAGGATCACTTCATTCAGATAAGACCCCCACCCGACAAGTGGATACCAACCACGACGAAAGTAGCCAGGGTTGGTCAAAGGGACCAATAAAAACTAGACGTGTTTTCGTTGGAAATCTCAGCGCCGAAACTACCAAGGAGGACATTGAAGATCGTCTGGATATGCTCGGTATTCGATTCTCTATTGTGAGGCTATTTCATGGCCGCCCTGGTAGGAACTCCACCTCGGCCAGAATAAATGTTCATATGGATGATGTGCCCATGGGTTTCGAAAACAATGTGTGGGAGCCCCATGCCTTCTGCAGATTCTGGCTCTCCAAACGAGGTTTTAGCGAAATGAACTTAAGCAAGAGCTATTCCTATGGCTACCAGGATCGATCGTCTCGAATGAGCTACAGCAGTTATCGATACAACAGTGAGCCGACTGAAATGCATGTTAACAGTATCAATGTGAGCGGTTCTGTTGCTTACCAGCAAGAAGAGTAACTCTATCTCGTAAACCCAATAGTCACTGTTACTGTTATAAACCTAAGTTTTTCTTTTCTAGCTCATATCTCACATCTTATTACTCATATATTTTTACAACTTCTTATATATCACCTCTCAATATGCCTACTAATGAAAACTTGTTGACTATTGGCACATGGAATGTCACTGGAATATTGGGGAGTAGTAGCTACCTCAGTCGGTTGCTGAGTGATGGATATATAGATATCTTTGGAATAAGCGAGCATTGGCTCCATGAACATAACGTACACTTTCTCGATACGATATGTAAATCGTATTCTCACAGCGCCGTGTGCGATTTCTCACAGCGACTCCCACTTCAAAGGGGAAGATATAAGGGTGGTATCGCAATATTTTGGCACAAACGATATGACAATTGCATATCTGTTATTTCATGCGACGATGATCGAATATGCGGCATACAATTACAGCTCTCCCCAGATAATTTCCTCTATGTTTTTCAAGTATATCTCCCATCAACAAACTACTCGACTGAATTCTATGCTGAGTACGTTCAGAATGTGTCAGATCTAATCGTTACATATTCATCATTGGGCAATGTCATTGTCATGGGTGATTTCAACGGAAATTTAAGCAAACGAGATGCGCGTAATCTTTGCTTCCATAAACTTCTTAACGACCGTGAATATATTTCGGCAAACAACACCAATAGTTGCACGGGGCGACTTGCAACGTTTGTTCCTCCCGGTTCTTCAGATGGGACAATCATTGATCATATTCTTGTTCACCAAGACGATATTCAGCGAATTCTTCGCGTAGCTGTCCTTGATGACAATGAGGAGAATACATCAAATCACAGACCTATTCTCATGACAATATCATATGACGTAGTACACTCGCAAGGGAAATCTCCACAAGCTACATGGGATTGGAGAAAATTTCTAGCTAACGAAATTATGGTTTCAAATTATCGATCCTCGATCGAGTCTTCATTGCCTGAACTTAATGCATCTGATACACGCGACCTCGACCATTGTTATAACAAAACCGTATCGAGTATACAGTCAGCTTCGGAAGCGTCCGTTCCAAAAAAATCGTTCAAACCGTATTTGAAGCCATACTGGAATGCTTCGTTGACATTGTTACACCGCGAAATGCGTACATCTAGAAATGCCTGGTTATCCGAAGGTAGACCAAGAGGTGATTCGCATGCGAGCTATGCTAATTATAAAGCATCAAAATGTAGGTTTAGGAGAGAATTACGTAGATGTAACTCGAAATTCATGTCCACACAAAATAATGATATTGACCATGCCGCTGAAATGGATCAGGAATTGTTTTTCAAGAAGTTCAACTCAATCAGATCGAATCGTAAGGAAACAACCAGTAACTTATTTGAAGTCAATGGCAATATCCTAAGAACACCAACTGATATAATTAATGCGTTCGCAGATTACTATGAAAATCTTTATTCGCCTCTTAGTTCTGACACATTTGACAACGCACACCACATAGAAGTCAATAATCGAGTAGAGAAACTCCTTGATAGTCCGGTACACGGTGCTCTAGATGATATACTTACATACACAGTGTCACCGGAAGAAGTTACTTCAGTTCTGAAGTCAGTGAAAAAGGGCAAGGCAGCTGGATCTGACATGTTATGTTACGAACATCTTATATACGGCGGCACACAGCTACATGCTCATATTGCTAAACTTATATCGTTAATGCTCGATTATTCACATATTCCACACCAAGCAAAGCTTGGGATCATTGTTTCATTATACAAGGGGGGTGGCAAGCCTAAATCAAAATTCGATAGTTACAGGGCCATAACTCTACTACCTGTGTTTTATAAACTCTTTGAAAGAGTTCTTCTGAACCGCATTGAAAGAAATGTCCCAACTCTCGTCGTGACACATGCTCTGCAACATGGCTTTCAGAAAAACATAAGCTGTTTGATGTCCTCTTATATAGTCCAGGAAAGTATCTCATACGCGTTAGAAAATAATTCTCGCCTCTTTTCATGCTTTCTTGACGCTCACAAAGCGTTTGATACTGTCTGGGTTAATGGTCTTTTGTTTAAACTACAAGAACGTGGAGCAAATGGGAAAATTTTGCAAATATTCAGTCAATTTCTCCGTGGAGTCTCATGTACCGTACGATATGGAAATCTTAGTTCTCGGGTAATAACAATAAGTCAAGGTACCAGACAAGGGGAAACTTTATCACCAATATTCTATGCTATTTATATAGATGATCTACTAAAAGAACTTGAATTGTCGAATTTTGGTCTAAGATTGCATGGGATCAACTGTTGTTCTCCAACCCAGGCAGATGACATGACGTTACTATCGCTCTCGTCTCTTGGCTTACAGAAGCTATGTGATGTATGCAGCAATTATAGCAGAAAGTGGCGTTTTTTATACAATGAAAATAAATGTAAAGTTATTGTCTTCAATGTGAAGCCCAGAATATACCATTCTCCACGAACTTGGTTAATTAACGACCGTCCAATTTTAGAAACGGACACAATAACGCATCTTGGCATTCCTTTGCATAAAACAATCTTTCAAAATATACTCACTGAAAGCATATGCTCAAAATTGCGTTCTACCTACTTGATGCTCACCAACGCTGGCCTACATGCAGGTGGTATAACACCCCAAAGCTCTATGATCATTTACAAATCTATTGTACTGTCGCGTGGCCTCTATGGTTCTGAATTTCTTTCTGACACTTCTGCGACAAACAGGATTAAAATAGAACGGATGCACCGTTTTTGTTTGAAGCGTATACAGGGTCTACCGACTGCTTGCAGAACTGATATAGTACTAAGCATGGTTGGAACATACCCGCTTGAATCATGTGTAGAAGCCCGAAAACTTTCATTGTTTGGATCGCTCTGTCGCTTAGCACCTAGTAAAGCATGCAAAGCTATTTTTGAATGTAGACTTCATCACTTTGTTCACTCAACAGCAACACACATCTCGTTTATAGGCGATGTTGTTGCCATTGTTGAGAAATATAATCTTATGGATATCGTCGATGAGTACATACGTTCTGGTCTCTTCCCATCAAAAGAGATATGGAAATCTCGTGTAAAGACTAACATACAAATTGTCAATGAGGCAGAATGGAACATGCGTGTGACATCAGACATAGCTTTCACCCGCTTTCTGAGAATTCATCATACGCTCAGTATGAGCAAACTCTGGCGTTTATGCCGAAAATTTCCCCAAAACAAACAATGCTACACCACGACAGCACTGGTTATCAATGCAACCACTTGCCGAGATGAAGGGAAATGTCCTAATTGTGAGCGCATGTATGTCGACAAAGTCAAACACATCCTAATTGACTGTAAGGAGTTGACACTGATACGAAACAACATGTTTTTTGGCTTAATCGACCGTTATGGTATACCTTGTTTCATTGCCGTTGACGAATTAAATGATGATGACATGATATCCCTTCATCTCACGCACGTCAGTGATAGCATACAACACGTTATTGATGATATTGATTGTTTTACTAACTACATGATCGGATTTACTGCACAACTGTGGTTGGCATACAAAACTCTCGCGCAAGCGAACGGAATGAATACAACTCATTCCAATGTTCAAAATATGTTAACGTGGCGTTTGAAACCACCGTGATCATACGTCACTATAATTATGCGTGCATGCTTCTGTAAACAAAATGTGTGCACGGAGTACACATATTACTGGTAGTGTGGTATCTACAACATAACTATCACAACCATCATCGTCATCATCATCATCATCATCATCATCATCATAATCATCATCACCATCATCATCATCTTCATCACCATCATAAACAACATTATCCCATCTTCTTCCCCATCTTCATCATCATCACCATCATCACCATCATCACCATCAACAGTATCATGGTAATCAGCATAATCATCATCATCATCATCATCATCATCATCTCTGTCACCAATCTCAACATCATCTCATCATCGTACCATAATATTGGCCATCCGAGTAACATCATCATCCTCATCATCCTCATAGTCATCATGGCCATCAAACCCATCATTGTACATATGTGTAAATACGCCTTTCTCATCATACTAATTGTTATTCATATTCTATAACATTTATTGATAATATTATTTTGTTCAACTTGATGTGCATAACAATGTTATATACTTTTTAAAATCTTCAATGATTGGAGGAAATAAAGATATAATAATTATATACATCGATATATACACGAACATTCAACAGGCGTTAAGTGCTTTGAAAAACATCAATGCCGTAGCAATTTGACATTTTTTTCAATTTTATTATCATAAACGTGAGAAGAACGCTCTTTATTATACCATATCAGGAATATATTAACAAGGAACACTCTTGATTATTCCTAGCTGAAGAAAATTGTGGAGCCGAATTTGTCTAATGTTGGTTTAACGATACACAATCCGATTCGATGGTCACCATATCACCATATTCCAACAACAACACAATTTCTTGAAATGCCGCTCCAGAATAAATTAATTGCCAAAGATCAATGCTATCCACTGTCAAATATAGTATAAAATTGCCCAAAATGTGTTATATATCAACGTTTTGTTCAACGCAATTTGGTATCGAGAGTATGTAGGTCGATATTTGTCGAATATTTGCCAGGCCGCCAAAATTCGAGGTGGTGAAAAATAACAGATTTCAAAACACGAAATTTGATAACTATGGGCTTTGATGGTGGGTTCCGCGACTCAAATCTAATTTTTGTCCCCCCCCCCCCGAATCCGAAGAAATATTAATTTAGGGGTGTTAAATCGGATTATGTATCTTTAATAATATGTATTCCCATTAATAATATAAACATGAACATATCTCCCCCCCCCCCCCCGCCTGGATTTTCCATACCTTAAAGGCACGTGAGGCCTTTGTTGTCGAAAATATTAATATTTGTTCCAATCACGTAAACAGAAAAACATTAAAACGCATACAGTTTCGTTCATATATACCATGACCATCGCGTAAACAGCATGTTATCATAAAGATTTACTATATTTTACCTAAGCAAGAGCCTGATTGTGTTACAGAAGACAACACAATGCTGCTGGCTAATCACACACAAATGGCATAAACGCTCTTTATTCGTTCCATATCAGGAATTCACCCACAAAGAACGCTCTTTATGTTTACCATCATAATATAAACAAACACCAGAAAAGTTACTTTTTATGCTTGTGTTTACATAACAATGGTCAAAAATATGACAATAACATACTGTTTATGCGATATTTCTTATTTGTATACGGACAAAGTCTGTCTAAATTTTGTTGTTCTTTCTGTTTGTGGCGGTTTTTGACGGGTGGAAACATTTTCACAGGATACCCACCGCCAAGGCCAACCGTACCTTTAACATCTATTGGCGAGATAGTCTCATTTTATCATTCACTATGACTATGTGACTTAGAAAAACTATCATTGGTGGCAAGGAAGCATGTCTTTTCTTCGGCAGAGACATTATTGTTCAGATTTTTTTTTATTGAAAATCACCCAGTTTATCTCCCCCCACACAGTTAATATAGGTTACCATGTCCAATGTGCATATATAATATGGTAGTGGATTCGGCTGTATTGGGTTATATACAGTAATGCCCTAATTAATTGACTCCATAACCACAGCAGAATTATGGGGTAATTTTTCAGGATTTAGTCGGAAATATGGCTTGTTGCCATTCATCGGAAAGCTCTCGGGAAATCCTGAAAAATTACCCATAATTCCGATGTGGTTACGGAATCGATTAATTAGGGCATTACTGTATGCCGTCTCCAAAAGTGACCGTATCATCGATGGTCACAATAATAACAAAGCAAGCGATATACTGCAGCATGATATTAGGGTTGTACATTGAGTGTAAAGCAAGCGATATACTGCAGCATGATTATATGGTTGTACATTCAGTGTAAAGCAAGCGATATACTGCAGCATGATATTAGGGTTGTACATTGAGTGTAAAGCAAGCGATATACTGCAGCATGATATTAGGGTTGTACATTGAGTGTAAAGCAAGCGATATACTGCAGCATGATTATATGGTTGTACATTCAGTGTAAAGCAAGCGATATACTGCAGCATGATTATAGGGTTGTACATTCAGTGTAAAGCAAGCGATATACTGCAGCATGATTATATGGTTGTACATTCAGTGTAAAGCAAGCGATATACTGCAGCATGATTATAGGGTTGTACATTGAGTGTAAAGCAAGCGATATACTGCAGCGTGATATTAGGGTTGTACATTTCAGTGTAAAGCAAGCGATATACTGTAGCATGATTATATGGTTGTACATTCAGTGTAAAGCAAGCGATATACTGTAGCATGATATTAGGGTTGTACATGATTGATTGTTTATTGGTGATATAATGAATACTTATGTTTATGACAATTATAATACAAGAAGAGTATAACATTATATCACCAGGGGATGACATAATCTCGAGGACTGTCTTCCTGTCATCCCCTGGCGCAGATTTGGTGATTAAGGCCTGATTATATAATCAACGTATGTACAAAAAAACATGTGAGTGATTTCAAGTGGTGTCTCTGGTCCATAACTAAGCTCTTTTCTTGAATGAGTAATTGGTTATTGCAGGAGAGATGATGCTCGGTGAGTCAATTATCATAATCACAAGCTACGGGACTTATATAGATTATTCTTGCGAGGCATGGGTGGTTATACAGTCAGTACATCGGGGGTTGTCGCAATTTACTATCAGTTGATAATGACAGATAGCCTTTTTGGTGTATTCGGCTTTGAATGCAGATTTGCTCCAGATATATTTCGCATCACAACTGACGTCTGACCAAATGTTGATGAAAGAAAAGACTGGTAGTTCAGAGCTAAATGCTGTTTTCGGAGTATGCGATATTAGTTGACCATATTGTCTGGTTTTAATTTTTGACGTTTCAAAATAATTAATAAATGAAGTTGGTAGCCTATCATAGTGCCAATCGTGCACGAAGAGTGATGTGTGTAAACGATATAGATCATCGAATTTCAAAATGTGTTCAGATATAAAGAGTGGGTCGGTGTGACTATTATATATTTTTCTACATATGACTCTCATTGCCCGCTTCTGTAAGGTGGTTATTCTGCCTGTACTTTTCGAATGGCCCCAAATTTGGATTGCATATAACAAGTGACTGTGAATTAACGAGAAGTACAACAATTTTTAGAGATTTAGTTGTTAATAGATGTTTTACCCTATTCAGACAACATATGGCCTTGGAAAATTTTGAGCAAATTGTTTAAACGTGTGCTTTAAATTTCAAGTTTTCGTCTATTTTGACACCCAAAAATTTGACAGAATTTTCCACATTGCGGTTGCCAACTTGTATAAGGTCTTTTCCATTTAATGATATTTTCATTTGATTTGATTTATGTTCGTTATTAGGGGGGTGCATCATTATATATCGGCATTTATCGATATTTATTTTCAGTTTATTACTGCAACACCACTGATATACTTTAATAAGTTCGTCATTTGCTGTACTTTTAAGTCGTTTGATATTGCAATCAGACATATAAAGAGTTGTATCATCTGCGAATGACAGAGTTTTCATTGACGTCGATTTGTGTACGTCATTTGCGTACAATAAAAACATTATTGGTCCAAGAATTGAACCTTGTGGTACACCACACGTTATCGTCCTGTGAGTAGATACATTATTACCATATTCAACACATTGACTTCTCGTTTCCAGGTAGCTCCTAAACCAGTTGAGAGCAATACCACGCATTCCGTAAAAGTGCATTTTAGATAGGAGTATTTCATGAGAGACGGTATCGAATGCCTTTGAGAGGTCTATAAATATGGCTAATGTTGAGTCTCTTGTTGACTTGTCGTTATTTTTAGTTACGTGTTTCAAAAGATGTAACATAGGATGCGTAGTTGAGTGAGATTTGCGGAAGCCATATTGATGTTCGTACAAAATGTTGAATTTATTTAGAAAAGACACAAGTCTTTTTGACATTATTTTTTCCAACAATTTAGAAAATGAAGGGAGAATACTGATTGGGCGATAGTTGTTAAACATTTGTGGGTCACCATTTTTGAAAATAGGTATTACTTTTGCTATTTTCATTTTTGTAGGAAATATTCCTTGTGACAGCGATAGGTTGTATATGTGATTTAGAGGGGATGCAATTTGGTATATAGATTCTTTTAGAAGTTTGGATGACATCCCATGAGTATCTGTATCGATTTATTTTTAATTTTTTCGGCAGTTTCGACTATTTCTTGTTCCGTTGTCTCTTCGATCCACATGTTATTAGCATATTCACCGGTGAGATAGAATTCATTGAATTTGTCTGCAATTTTCTTAGGATCGTCGATTACTTCATTTTCGTGTGTAAAAGATGGTGGCGGTTTTGGCATAGTTCTCGTATTTTGTATTAATCCGCGTAAAATACTCCAAGTCGTTTATTTTGTTCCAACAAATTCTCATAGTAACTACTTTTACATAATCTTTTCACTTTGTTGAATAGTTTGCAATATGCTTTGTACTTTTGTATGTTGATCTCATTTGGTTTCTTAAGTTTTTTCTTGAGTAGTTTGCTTTTTGTTTGCGATGATTTTAGTAGACCCGTTGTCATCCAAGGCATGTGTTTGGTGTATTTGCTAGTACTATTTGTTTGAATTTCGGGGAAGGCAGCATTAAAAATATCTAGATAAATTTCAAGAAAAATATTATAAGCTTCGTTCGCACAGCTAATATTCATAACGCAACCGAAATCTGTTGTATTTAGTTGGTCTTTAAATTTCTCTATATTAGCTCTCGAAAAGTGTCTATGAGTATGAGGAGTAGATTTGCGTTTGAGATTTGTGTCCGCCGATTCTAATGCAAATATCGCGAAATGGTCTGATATATCAGTAACAATAATTCCACTCTGGGTTGTTGACAGGACATTAGTAAAGATGTTATCGATTAGGGTGGCAGTGTATTCGGTTACTCGCGTCGGTTTGGTTATTAGTGGAATAAAACCTGAAGACATTTTCTACAAATGTGTTAGTTTTAGAGTGTTGACTGAAATTCAATAAGTCTATATTTGTGTCGCCCATTAGGTAAGACTTTTTATTTTCAGAGCTAATTTTCTCCATCAGTACGTTAAATTTTTCGAGGAATTTGTTTATATCAGCTAGAGGGTGCTGAATTCGGTCTATAAATGCATCCTACCACGTGTGCGTTTCTAGTATTAGGGTAAACCTCAACAATTATGGATTCGAAAACATGGGGCTCAAAATCTGTTAAGTCCGATCTAATAATGAAAGGTATGGTATCTTTGATATAGAGGCCAACCCCACCACGACCGTCGTCATTTTCGGGGCGCGTCATGAATACTGGAGGATGGTAGTTTTCAATATCGTAATTTATATGATCATGGATTTTAAAGATTTCTGAGAATCCAATTACATCACAGCTGTTCCCCTTTTCTTGACTACATGAAATAAGATGGCAAAATGAATCATAATTTGCCGTGAGACTGCGTATATTAAGGTGCATTACTGACAGGGAAGTTGCCACATCGGAGGGACATTGTTGTTGATCGGTGGTAAGATAGCGACATGTATTTTCCTGGAAAGCGAAAGGGGACTCCATTTCTTCAAAGTCATCGGTTGCATTTGACAGCTGAACAAAGTCATACACATCATTCTCCTGCAATTCATTTAAACTTATTCTACTACTAGCCATATTTGATTATGTGTATATACATGGACCAGAGACAAGAAGTGAAATACATTCAATAATAACAATGACATGAAAAAGTATAAAATAAGCAATATTTTTGCAAAAATACAGCTCTTGTAAGCTGGGTAATAATAATACACGACCTTACATCTGCGCATGGTGCATATGGTGACGGGGGAAATCGCGGTGAAGAATATGTGAGTCATTAAATTGTTCAATTTGGTAATTGGGGAGTTTTACATATTTGTGCTTGTCATTGTAACTTAATTAAATAGTGTGCATATTCAGTTTCAAATTGCCAATGTTGGACTTCTAATGTAATCTAGAATCATAATTATATACCTGTCATTTCCAGCAGTTTCCATTTTACTATGTTTGGAAGTTAGTGCATGATGGACACATTGACGCCTAGACGGTCAGGCGGATAGGCAAGGTAAAACGCGTCTGATTGTTTGGTCGTAACTGTCGTGATGATCGGCTTTGTGATTTCGACTGGGGAAATTGACCCATTAATTGTTTGCAATAACACCCACTATAAAGTTGTCCGTGCTTTTGATGCGTGGTTGATTGTGAGGTATGTGGGTCAGAGATCGAGAAACAAGGACATTGTAGTAAACATCATTTCCAGACTTGCCCACTAACTTCATTACCAAGCATATGTGCGTGTGTCATCTTATGTTGTTGTTATTCTTATCGTTCGATTGCATAATGAACGCCGGATGATGTAGTCTCCAATTTATGTATAGGTTTGTTATAACTCGGGTATTTATTGCATAACTTTGTATCCGAATGGAGATTAGTTCCCATATATATTATCGGTACTTGTTCCTGATGTGTAAGGGTGGTGTCTGTTGTGTGTGTGAGGGGGGGGGGGGGTCACCTGGCCATCTGCCACGAATGGTATTGTGATGGGGGTTTAAGGACCTCCAAATTACAGATATTATGATTATTTTTGTAAGCTAGACACTTGTATATAATTCATGTAGCATATGTTAAAAGTGACTTACTGGTTTCTAAGCTAGTAAGTTCTAAGCTTTATCTAATTTGTGTTGATATATCACTTGCATCATACTCGACTAAATATGTATATAAGAAATTGTGTACAATATTGAGCACACAGGATAGCTTGGTTATTCAATTTGGATGATATACTATACTTATTTCACACCAATCAGCAAAGACTACTTATGGTATGTTTGAAGTTATGTTGTAGGCTTACAAGTATATACTGGAGCAGAATTTTATGGGAGGGTTGTTAATATGAAAATTTTAATCGTCAACATGTAGTTTATCTATTGGTATTTCAATTGAGTTAAATATATATTCATGCTATGACCTTCTAGATATTTTAGCCATTATGTCATGGTTAAATTTATGTTCATACTTAACATCTGCTAGATTGTGGCCTTTATATTTGTAAATAAAAGGGGCTCAGTCAGTTACATCAAGCCATGTTATGTCATGGTTAAATTTCTGTTCATACTTAACATCTGCTAGATTATAAGCATTATTGCTTGTTCGTGCCAGTGTAAATAAGCTATTTGCTTTTGTTATCCCTGTTAGCTAGAGCTGGATGGTGGAATAAGCATAGTATAAATAGCATATTATTACAATGACCAAAATACACGAATATAACATAGTACATACATCATGTGTTTAAAATGACAAACTAGTTATACTTATGATAACATAAGGAACACAGAATTATGTAGTATATGTTGATGGGATTATACATATGATGGGTGGTAGACACTATCATATTTACCAAATTTAAGCCTTAACATCATTCATGGACTTAAGTATATCATACTTATGCAGTGACAATGGTGATATCCATATAGGTTTAATAGAAGTAAGTTGATTCTTTTCTACATTTGGAAGAGTAAAAAACTCCATAATTTATATAGTAGAGTGAAAATGTTTACTAATATTTGTAGTTGCAATAATTCACTATAATATGCAGTGTTACCAGACTAAGTTAAGAGGTAAATTTGTAATCGTGCTATCCATATATCATTCTAGACACGAACATATATTGCTGAATTAGGTCATAGTAAATTAGATGCTTGAAGGGGTGTGAAATGAAACATTTATTCAAGTGAACATACTAACACTGTTACACACTTGGTCAGATAACACAGGTATTTGTTTGACCATTCTTTATCCGATTATAGAGTTTTTTAAAAACAACAACAGCATCCCTCTTGCATTTGATATAACACAACTGTGTTTTCTCAATCACCTATTACTTATATGTAAATTCAGGTACCTCATGGTTGGTGGGAACGTTTGGAAGACAGTATCAAATTGCAAAAACTATGTACTTGTGTCATCTCTTAGTTTAACATTGTGTAGACTATGATTTAAAGAGAAATACTCTTTTATATGAATTTGTGGTATATACTTAAATGTTTATAAATTTCTCTCTCTCATTGGAACTAATGCAGATTTTCTAATAAGATAGTGAGTGGGCAAACAAGCCTGTGTTCAATATGACCATAATTATGACCTTTCATCAGTGTTATATTTATATCACGATAAGGTGAATTATAGCTATTGGGGTGGGTTACATAAATAGTTTAAATGTCATCCAGATTTTCCCCTTCTTGGTTTTAACAAAAACTTTTCCACCGTTGGACCAGGCATCTTCCACGGTTGGTGTGGATTTAGCATCCATTACCAGAGAATGATTAATGGCAGTGAGGTCCTCACGAATGACGATGCATGATCCTTTCAACATTTTCCTTTGCTTCACAACCTTTGATTTTGTCTTTCTTAACGCAAATTTGCAAATGACTGCCCTCGGTCTATCCCTTTGGAATTCACCAAGTCGATGTGCAATGCTTATGTCATTCTCTTCCAAATCCAGTTGTAGTTTATTATTCAGGGTGTCTAAAACTAATTGCTCAGTCTCATCGGATGTTTCATTTGAAGATCTGTCGGTGATTCCGGTTATTCTTACACTGTCTTTGCGAGTATGCTGCTCCAAATTATTATTTTTAGTTTCACAGTCATTCAATCCTGAGCCAACATCATTTAGTGAATTTGCATGTATTTTCAGTGAAGCTTTAATGTTTCTTATCTCATCTTTTAGCTCTTTGTTTTCAACTTCAAGTTGTTTGGTTTTTGTAGATACAGTTGCTTCTACCTCTGTTTTTATTGTTTCCTTCAGTTCCCTTTTAATAGATTCCAGATCCTCTCGTTTAATCATGTTTTGTTCTAGTTGTTTCAGTTTTTTTTATCAAGGGTATCAACTGTGATCATGTCATCAAGTTTCTTACTCATCTCTAGAACAATTTCTTCCAGCGATTTCCCTTTTTCTGATGATTTTTGGTTCCCATTTTTGTCTGAGGTTGAACTCTCCGATGGAGAAGTTTTAATTTTTTTCCCCGGAGGTTTCACAATAGTTACTTTAGGTTTTACTATATTCCCGTTTGTATCACCAATGCCCTCATCCATACTTGATTGGCTTGACACTGGTGGTCGTTTAGGTGGCATCATAAAAGTTTATTGACAGCGAAAATTGGTGATACGATAAACAATGACACGTCACCGGCTATCAGACTTGCCTTTTTAAATAAATGAATGATCAGCGATCGCAGTAGTCAATCATAGCATAGGTTGCAGCATAAACATACAATGCGTGTCGATGCAATCGTTGTGAGTTGTCAGGTGAATTTCCCGTTGAAAATAAGTATTTTCTTCACCGCGATTTCAAAGCGTTTTCACTCGGCCATCACCGGAAGTAGGAAGTCAACATTGAGTGTAAAGCAAGCGATATACTGCTCCAAAACATAATATTAATAACTTATTCGGTCTAATAAACTGCGAGCATGTTGTTTTTGTTGAGATACCGACTTCGTGTTCTGTGCTCAACTTCTTTTATTTTCAATGGAATGAGAATAACTCTATATCTTAAAATATAGAGTTATTCTATTTCCATTGAACATTCATTTTTAGTTTGAATTATGTTCTGGGAGCCATAAGGGGAAATTCTTTCTATGATTTCAGCTGTTTTCTATTTCTCTATGGGCATCTTCTGAGACACAGACTTTTCAAATGAAGATCAATTATAGTATATTAATCATATTGTATGGCATAGATTGTTATTAAACCGTATATCAAGGCACTATAAAAACAAAACAATCGGTGAATCGAAAATTAAATGGGCCTTTAAAGTTGCCCACTCGATTTGACTACTATTTGTGTTTATGTGAGGGATTCAGCATACCGACTCAAGGTGTGGCCTCCGCTGAAAATCAGTCTGCAGAAATACCTATTTAAAAACTAATCTACATGGATGCATCTCCCGATTTAGGACATTTATCGCGGCACATATCTCATTCATGCTGCTAAATTTTGGTTGATACATCGCAAGCATCCAGCTTGGAATTGTGGATCGCATGCATGCAGTCTGAGCTGAGGCTATAGAAGAAAACAATCCACAATCGGAGACTGAGTGTCATACTAATTTTTGTCCAAATTTTCACCATTTGGAAATGTTATGATTGACGCAATACTGTTCAGCCTGTTCTCCCAAAAATCCGCACAGTAACTGCTTATAATAGAACTTGTTTTAGGTTGTTATAGGTTAGTCGCATTATACTCACGACTTTTCATGTGTATGCTCCTTAACATGTGTTGTCACTGTGGCCCGCGCCATAAAACAAAACAACGGACATGACTCCAGTATCTGCTTATTTCAGAATCAAATAATCACAATATGTGATTATCTCACTTTATAGGTCGATTATGTGCGCATTTTTTCTGATAGTTGGGATTATCCATCCAGTTTTTAGTGTGAAATTGTTTTTATTAGACCAACAGTGGAATATATTGTCCTACGTTTAGTCAAGTTGTTTGGACGGAAATGTTCAACAAATCCCCGCGAAAATACGCACATAATCGACCTATACTGTGAAATAGGTACATAATACAACTATTTCATTATGAAATAAGCAGATAACGGAACCATATCCGTTATTTCGTTTCATGGCGCGGACCACCGTGAAAACGCATACTAAAGAGCATATATCTGAAAAGTTGTGAGTTTGTGTCATTGTCCACACATAAGCTTCTTATTATCGCCTCTGTATGAGTCGATTACGTTACCGAAACTCTCTCATTTTCATCACATTGTCGACTCAAGCTGAGGCGATTCTAAGCAGATTATCTACCTAAATACAAGTTCTATTATAAGCAGATAATGTGCGGGATTTCGCGAGAACAGGCTGGGCCAACATTTGAAAAATTGGAAAGCATATGTAGTAACTGACGAGTTTTGTGGTAGCTCACGAGTTATGTATTAACACTCGACGAGTTTTGTGGTAGCTCACGAGTTTTGTAGTAAAATCGACGAGTTATGTAGTAATTTGGGTTACGAGTTTTGTAGTAAAATATCGACGAGTTTTGTAGTAAAAAACAAGCTAACGAGTTTTGTAGTAATACTCGTCGAGTTTTGTAGCAACAATTTGTAGTCAGTTTCAAAGGCGGGTTTGGACTTAATAAAATCGTATATAGTAAATGCAATGTTTTTTTGTGTAAGTGTTTGTGTGGTGGACGTTAATGACATTGTAGTATGGCCATAGTGTTTCTACATGCGAAGTTTCGCCTCGATTTGCCGATAACTGTGGAGGAGTGACGCCGGACCACCATTACAATCGGGACCAGCTCCAAGTTAATAGTATGGCCATAATACTTCTAGGCTTGGCCGACTTGAGCGATGTGCAATTGTTGGATTGTACACTGTTTGAATCTCGCGCCAAGTTGTGACCCTTGAGCAAGGTCGCTCGTACTGTGTCTGCTTTGCACCACCCATGCATTACAAGGGTACCTGATAATGAGCAGTGAAAGATCTTGTCAGTATGCTAGCCATATAGTATCCTCGCATACTCCCGGCTGTACCTCCCCCTGTCCCCGGGGAGCAGTAGATGGTTACTGAATGTTCAGGCTCATCAGGGTAATAATTGTAAAACTTTGAGCGCTTTGGGCCTCATGGGAAAGGCGCTTTACAAATGCTATACATTATTATTACGAAGTTTCGCCTCGATCTGCCGAGAAACAGCGGATGAGTGACGATGGATCACCATCAGGTTGAGCGACAACGTCATTGCCGCCAGGACGCGACGGCTAACGTAATCTGGACCTGGTCCACATCAATAACATGGCCACAATACGTCTATGTACCAAGTTTCGTCCCGATCTGCCGATAAACAGCGGATGAGTGACGATGGACCACCATCAGGTTGAACTACAACGTCATTAACGTCAGAACGCGACATCTGGCGTAATGGGGACCAGGTCCAAGTTAATAACATAGCCATAGTACTTCTAGGTACGAGTTTCGCTCATATCTGCCGAAAAACGGCGCAGCAGCGACGAGGGACCAATATCAAGTTGAGCTACAGCGTCATTAACGTCAGAACGCGGCGTCTGAGGTAATCGGGACCAGGTCCACATAAATAACATGGCCACAATACGTCTATGTACCAAGTTTCGAACTGATCTGCCGATAAACCGCGGAGGAGTGAGGAGGGACCATCATCGAGTTGATCTACACCGTCATTAACGTCAGAACGCGACGTCTGGTGTAATGGGGACCAGGTCCAAGTTAATAACATGGCCATAGTACTTCTAGGTACGAAGTTTGGCTCAGATCTGCCGAGAAACGGCGCAGCAGTGACGAGGGACCAACATCAAGTTGAGCTACAGTGTCATTAACGTCCACCACACAAACAATTACACAAAAAACATTGCATTTACTATATAAGATTTTATTAAACGCGCATTTGAAACTGACTAAAAATTGTTGCTTGTTTTTTACTACAAAACTCGTCGATATTTTACTACAAAACTCGTAACCTGAAATTACTACATAACTCGTCGATTTTACTACAAAACTCGTGAGCTACCACAAAACTCGTCGATTGTTGCTACATAACTCGTGAGCTACCACAAAACTCGTCAGTTACTACATAACTTCCGTACAAGACAATTGGCTTGATTAACTTCTCATATAATTTCATAGATGTACTCACTGGTAGGGGTGCTGTGCTGTCGGATGCATTTCTGAGAGCATACATAGCTTTGCGACCTTTGGAAGTTAGGTCCGATATCGCGTCTGTAAATTTCCCAGTATATGTAAACTTTACTCCAAGGTATGTGTATTGCTTAACCGTTTCGAGGTTATTTTCTGCTATCGAAAATGTTGTTAAATGTTTTGAAGCTCGAGATCGAAAATTCATGCATTTAGTTTTATCTTCATTAATTGTTAGTTCATTTTCCCGTGTAAAATCTTCAAGACGTTCGAGGCATCTTTGAAGTCCTGATTGACTCTCGGACATTAAAACTAGGTCATCAGCGAATAACATGTGATTTATAGAACTATCGCCTAGATTTATTGGATCGCAGTTTGTGTCAAAAATTGTTTTAATATTATCAATATATATTTTGAATAATGTAGGTGACAATACGGATCCATGTCTTACTCCCGCCGTTGAAAGGCATGGGGGACCAATTCCTTTATTGGTTTTTGTAAGGTAATAACTTGAGCAATACATTGATTTAATTATCTGTAAACTTTGTCCTGAAATTCCAATAGATTTAATCTTATTGAAGAGCATTTGTCTATTTATGGTATCGAACGCTTTTTTAAAGTCGACAAATGCGGCGTATATAGGTCTTCCTAGTGATTTGTATTTTTGTATCGCCGAATGTAGAAAAAAAATACCGTCAATCGTGCATTTTCCTTTACAAAAACCGAACTGGTTATCGCTAATAATTTTGTTTGCATTCAGATGATTAGCTATTCGGTCATTGATTATTTTATTGAAAAGTTTCCCCACTGATGAGCTAATGGCTATAGCACGATAATTGTTCGGGTCATCAGTGGCTCCTTTTTTGTGTATCAAACTAAGTATTGACTTTGACCAGTCGGGCGGATAAATTCCCGACATGAAAATAACATTAAACAATTTCCCAAATTCGTTGATCAGTATGGGGACAGTTTGTTTTAGTAAGTCATTTGAGATTTGGTCAGGTCCAACAGCTTTACCCCGTTTTAGCTGTCTAACTACTTTAAGTATCTCATCTTCCGTAATAGCTTTGTCATTTATAGGAATCATTGTGTCATTAATTTCAATATCTATATATGGCAGAGTGCGTAGTGGAATTTTTGGGCAGTACAGTTTCTTAAAGAAGTCAACCGCGTCGTCCGCGTTTGGTCCCTCAGAATGTCGCTCTTCCTGTCGTAACTTGGCTACTATCTTCCAATAATCTCGGGGATTTTCAGTTTCCAGTTTATCAAGAGAGTTATAACGCTCAGCGTAGAATGCTTTGCGTTTGCGTTTTAATTCCTGTTTATACTCTTTTTAGCATTATGGTATCTGCTTCTTAATCTGTCATCATTTGGATGTTTCCGCATATTTTTAATTGTATAATCAAGATATCGTTTTAGCTCTTTGCACCTATTATCAAACCATTTCTGTCTACGCGGTGTGTATCCATGCTTAATACTTTTAACTGAACATACATTTATATTTACCTGCGAGATTATATTCAATAAGTCACTGGCGACTGCAATGGCGCCTTGTTTGTCACATGTGTAGTTGCTAATTCTAAAGCTATTTATCTGTTCTGTTATGTTTGCGCATGTAATTGATTCTTGTACTTTATATGGACTATTCGATGTCCACTTAAGTTGCATTATTTTGGTGTATTTATCTTTGGGTGTCTTGCTAACTTTACCCGTATTAAAATTTCTAATAATGTTGACAGTAACTTGATCAGAAATGCCGTGACTGAACAACGTTCACCCGCCGTTCAGAAATCAATATTCAAAACGACGGCAGCATTTGGGTTAAATATCACCGACGGCACACAAGTTGTCAAGAATCTTACTAAATTGAGACAGCAGTTACAATCCAACTATCATAACGACTTTATTTTTAATATGAGCGATGAAGCATCTAAAACAGGGAGTAACAAACTACGGACGTATCGCATTTTCAAAACTACTTTTCAAATGGAACCATACTTGCTCAATACCCAATACAATGAAGACAAAATAGCATTCACGAGATTGAGAATAAGTAATCACGCCCTATAGCGATAGAGCGTGGTAGACATTACCAACCCCCGATACCCTTACCAGATAGAGTATGTACCTTTTGTTTCAGTACAAAAAAGCAAATAGAGGACGAAGTTCACTTCATTATGGATTGTCCTCTTTACGCGTCACTGAGATCGGAATTATTTTCCATAATGGGAAATAATTACATAAATTTCCAACTATTAGACCAAGAGTATCAATTCATAACTATTCTAGAAAACAGATGTCCTCGCATATGTGCGAAAATCTGCAACATGGTTAAACAATTATTCAAACTCCGAACAGAACAGTGTTAAATCATTTCAGATTAATGAGCATAATATGTCTGAGAAACAAACCTTATTGAGATATACATTGATTATGGAATTACATGTATTGTGAATATTATAGGACAATATGCTTGTACCCACATTGATACACCATTATAGGTAGTACCGTATAATATATATATGTTCTTATTATGATTGTATGTTTAAATGTTATAAGATAGCATGCTTAATTTCACATGTATTGTTATAATATTGTTATAACCAGTATAATGTATTACACTGTATAGGGCAAACTACCCATGTGGGTGTTATTGCTATTACACATTAAACTAAATTAAATTAACTCGGCGTAACATCAGGTTTCAGGTACCATGTGGAAAATTACAGAATATGGAGTGGGGTGCAAATGAAATTCCCTTGAGTTGAGAATGTGTGTCTTGTTCAATGGGGTGCAGTCGAGTTGGAAATTCTGCGTTGGACACATCCATACTTAAGTGAGAGTTAAGTCATTTAGCCAAGTCACTGACATTACCATTCTAATTGTAAAGTTGTATGTTTCAAATGTCGAGTTGCTGAATGTTTAAACTGCTCGTTGTGAAATTTAATGCGCATGCGAGAAAGTGCAAAATGACGGGATTTTAACACTAGTTATATTCCTTTCCCTATACAAGCTTTTGATAGAATGTTCACTTCAAGATCATAATTTCAGTATACGTACCCGTCCACATCAGGGCGAGATGTCACGAAGTGCAATTTACCCCAACATTGTAGTGGATAGCACCTGTTTTACTCACAGAACCCAGTTATAGAAATTGATTGGAACAAGATAACAGCTTGCTACAGGTCTATACTATTCCTTTCTCCCCGGGGAACAATATCTTTGTGGAAGGAAGCCAGCCGAATGATCGTATCTCCTGCATTTCTCTCTCCGGCGAATTTCTTCGGACGCATTTCTTTCTGAGATATATAGTTCATTGGGTATAGCTATGAAATTGGAAACAACAGAATTACAGTTAGAAATTCATTATAGAAAGCAAGACGAAAAAACCGCATCTAAAATAATTATACCTCTCAGCAAGCATGTCGTGGGAGGAAATATATATAATCAGCGCGTCCTCTGGAAGGCCATCTATAGACGCAACTTTGTCCGAGATTTTATATGTCCTCATTTGCTGGTCATTTTACAAAGGACGTACACAATCTGGCCCGGTGGCTCAGTTGGTATGGAGGATGGCGCCTATCAAACTCCATGCAGCGCCCTCTCCGTTATCACTGCGGCAGATCACTGCCGGAAGGATGGTACTTTGCGGACCGATACATCTATTTTTACGTATCTCGGAACTATATATTTAGTCACATATTATCTTATTTTGGCCACCATTTGCAATAATGGTAATTATTTCGGTATTGATAAGAACAATATGAACTGAGACAGACATAGACAATTTTAATTCTAAAACATAAGAACTAAGATCATGTCAGAAATCCTTACCAACTGTTCTTGTGGCAGTAGTATCTCAGCAGAGCGATTTGTGATCTACGCAAATGAGGTAACATGATTCGTGTATCTGGGCAAGTTTGTCGGTCGTTTTCCGGGTGTCGGTCCTTTCTACGTGTAGTGGAGTGATTTCCCGTAGAAATAACCCCTCTGTGTGGTCTTTCCTCCACCGATAGAACTGAAAATGTCGTGCTACGGCCTTACTGCTGAAACGACGATAAACACCAATAAACTAACAAACAAGCCGCATATAATCTTAGGTTTTACCTGTACAACTTATCCTCGCGGAAATACGCACATAATCCACCTATAATGTGAAAAAGGTACATATGTGATAATTTGATTCTGAAATAAGCAGACAATTTTTTTAGGCAGGTCATTGGGGGGCTAACCCCGGGATGGTCGAAAGGGCCGATGGGCCCTCTCCTTCACCCCTCATGTTATTGACTTTAATTGAGAAATACATAAAAAGAAACAATTTTTTTACAAATATTTTCATTTCTTATTTTTTCTTTTTTTGGATTTTGGTTTCTCGCTAGAAGATGGAGGTGATGTTGCTTGTCTAGCTAGCAGCATTAGTAGTTGTTACGTGCGCTCGCGCAACAGTATGGCGATCAGACAGATTCGTAGGTTGGTGTCACCCTACTCCACGACGTCACCAAAAACGACGTAAAACCTCGTGGCGTTCTGACATTTTTACTGTGCCGCGTTTTTGCTATGTTTATTTTATGTGTTGTTTTCGATTATTTGTTTGTCGCCGATATCGCCATTTGTCGGGATTCCCTGCTTCTATATTTAAAACTGGCATGCTCGTAGTGAGCCTCGATTTCGATTTTTTTTCTCCCAGGTCAAAATACGTCAGAGTTATGACAAAAATAGATCGACCTACATTTTCTCCATCAGAACTCTACATCAAAGAGTCTATAGACTCCTTCGGGACCTACATAGACTCCTTCATTTGGGTATTTTTACTTATAATTGGGAAGTTTTATAATTTTTGGTTCGTGCGAAGACCTCTTTTTGTCGGGCGGGGAAAGAGAGACATTCAAAACGCGATTTCGTAATTCGACGCAATAGGCTGAATAGCCTAACATTCAGCCGAGTTCCGGGTCAAATACGACGAATGACGTAACACAAAACAAAACGCATTTGTTGACACAAACACCGTTTGAAGAGTTTATTATAACATAAAATGATCGTTATTGATTTATTATTGATTAATTATTGATATTTATTGTTGCATATTGGCTGCTATCAATATTTACACAAATAGTATTAATTATTTCTTATAATTGCTCCTTTGGTCAACTTTGACTATCGGAAAATGAAAATGAAAATATGCCGCTAAAAAAAATGTAATCGATATTAAAGTCTCATCCTTTCGGCAACATGGAATTGGTTTTAATTACTTAAATGATTAATATAGTAATTTGCATTTATCTGTGATGAAATGAGAAATGGTAATTTTTCTAACATTAAATTAAATTAAATAAATTAGGTAAAATACAGTGAAATTATTTTTTTTATTATTGTTTATTACATTTTTGCGCACGTTGGCATCTCTCTGAGTGCATTCTAGTTGTTCTTGTTGTTGTGCTTGTTGGTCTCTACGTCGCTGATCTTCTTTCCACGGGTTATGGTTTTTCCAAAAGTTTTCCTGTTCTTCTTCCAGTTCTTTTTTGTTCTGTGTTGAATCTTTGCGCATTCTTCATCCTGTGTGGAAGACGCCGGCCTCTCCAGGTATTCCGGCGTCGGAGGGGCATTGGTGGTGGAATCCGCCCCGGTGAAGACTGGTCAGGTGGTGTTGACATCTCCACAGCGAAGACAGCGGCGGGGACATCCGGGGTGACGTCGGTGTCCCCATTTCCGCTGTCCTCGACGACAACCGGGACATCCGGAGAAGCGTCGGCGTCTCTGCTGGTGGTGTTAGCTGGAGCTGCAGGTCGTTGGTCTGAGCCCGAGGCCAAGTGGGGGAGAACTGGGCGTCTCTCAGTTCTTCGTTTCCACTTGGCCTTTCTTTCGGCGTCCCTGCGGCGTCTTGAGGGTGTCTTGTTCTTCCTTCCCTTCTTCCCGGTACTGCTGGTCTTCTGGTTAGCCCCAGTCCGGTGGAGTCCGGACGGTCCTTCCAGGCCACGGCCGGTAGAGGGTTCTACCGGAGTGACCTGGATGTTCAAAACAACTTCCAGTCGACCCCTGTTAGCATGGAGAGACCAACTGACACAGCGAGTCGACTGGAAACAGCTCAGCGCGTGCAAAAGCTCGGTGGGGATTAGAGTAGAATCCATTGTCCACCGAGCCTTCGACAGAAAAGTCACGGCAACTCACTGCATGGCTTAGTGCGTCAATCACTTTTGCGACCGTCTCAGCGAGCTGCCGGATCGAGAATAAGCAGACAATGGATTCATACCCGTTATTTCTTTTTATGGCGCGGGCCACAGTGAAAACACATGTTAAAGAGCGTACACCTTGAAATTTGAGAGTTGGGTTATTTGTGTCATTGTCCGCACATAATCTGCTTACAATCGCCTCATTATGAGTCTCTAATTTTCAGCACATTAACGACTCAAAATGAGGTGATTTTAAGCAGATTATATACCTAAAATAAGTTCAATTATAAGCAGATAGGTGTGGATTTTCTGGAGAACATGCTGACCTGTAGCTTCCTAGCGCCGACCAGTGGTGGGTTTAATGAAATATAGCATTTATTATAGGGACATTCGTACAATATATAGTCTCCGACCAAACCAACATGTGTCCACGAAACCAAATTTAAATTACTCAGACACATAAATAATCTGGAACAAAGGACCATATATGGAATGAAGAACATTCAGCAGAACACTCGATTTATATATTTTTGAATATAGCACCTTCGACGCAAAGATCCACAGTATGGGTCTGGGAGAATAGGTTCAACGCCCCACTGCGAGGTATAAGAATCCCCTAATGTGTCACCAGAATTACATTCTGCATCGTAAAGGAGTTCTTGTTCTACTATAGGGCGACCGTATCAATCAAGGCACCGTTATGCGTGTATGGCTTAGCGCATGGTCACCACTGGTCATGCATCACTGAGTTCACTCTAGGCAATCAATAGGTTAGCCACGCCTCTTCAACATGTTTCAGATTAAATTCTTGTATTGTTTTTCTGATGTTTGCTGCTTCCTTTAATTTCGCCATGGCGATTGTTTAGTTGTCGAATCTAGTCCTGTTCACTCCTGCATGCCCCACTGATGGGAGGTATAGCGAGAGGTTGTTATATGCAGTGACTTAAAGGGTCACCGCTTCCGCTATGTAACATGATATGGTTTGCACAGGGTGTGACTAAACACCGCCCGGACCAGCCCGGACCCCACATATGCACTATATGAGTGATTTTAAGGGCAATATAAGTGCAGGGGTGTCATGGAAACCCACTCAGGGTCGCTATTAACCCTCAAAATACCGGCATCGGCGACAATGTTCGCAGCGAAATGAAGCTAACAGCCCGGACCGCCCCTGCTGCGTCCAGGTGTGATTTTAGTATTCATATCTGTGCGAGGGTGTTAATGAAACCCAAATACGTACGGAGAGTGGTCAAGGTCAAACGGAAGTGCCGCTTACTAACCCCTAAACTTCCCAGATTCAGCCAGAATTACAAAATTGCGCCCCCAATAAACAAACTCACAGCCCGGACACCCATAATGTCCCCGTACTTCTAATAACTCCTTACATATGTGTTGTGGAACTACCCTCGACTACATTCACGAAGATACAAGGGCGAGTCAACCACAAATGCCTGGCAATTAACCCCCAAAATGCCGCCATCGACTATTATGTTTACCCATAACGACGCTGACAGCCCGGACCAGCCCGGACCATCCCGGTCCAGCCCGGACCCCCCATATGGACTATATGAGTTATTATAAGGCCAATGTAAGTGCAGGGGTGTCATGGAAACACACTCAGGGTCGCTATTAACCCTCAAAATGCCGGCATCTGCGAAAATGTTCGCCGCGAAATGAAGCTAACAGCCCGGACCGCCCCTGCTGCGTCCCGGTATAATTTTAGTATCCATATCTGTGCGAGGGTGTTAATGAAACCCAAATACGCACGGAGAGTGGTCAAGGTCAAACGGAAGTGCCGCTTATTAACCCCTAAACTTCCTAGATTTATCCAGAATTGCAAAATTGCGCCCCCAATAAACAAACTCACAGCCCGGACCCCCTTAATGTCCTCGTACTTCTAATAACTCCTTACATATGTGTTGTGGAACTACCCTCGACTACACTCACGAAGATACAAGGGCGAGTCACCCACATATGCCTGGCAATTAAACCCCAAAATGCCGCCATCGACTATTATGTTTACCCATAACGACGCTGACAGTCCGGACCAGCCCGGACCATCCCGGTCCAGCCCGGACCCCCTATATGGACTATATGAGTTATTTTAAGGACAATGTAAGTGCAGGGGTGTCATGGAAACACACTCAGGGTCTATATTAACCCTCAAAATGCCGGCATCGGCTTAAATGTTCGCCGCGAAATGAAGCTAACAGCCCGGACGGCCCCTGCTGCGTCCAGGTGTGATTTTAGTATCCATATCTGCGCGACGGTGTTAATGAAACCCAAATACGCGCGGACAGTGGTCAAGCTTAGTCAAACGGAAGTGCCGTTTATTAACCCCTAAACTTCCCAGATTCAGCCATAATTACAAAATTGCGCCCCAATAAACAAACTCACAGCCCGGACCCCCTTAATGTCCTCGTACTTCTAATAGCTCCATACATATGTTTTGTGGAACTACCCTCGACTACACTCACGAAGATACAAGGGCGAGTCACCCACATATGCCTGGCAATTAAACCCCAAAATGCCACCATCGACTATTATGTTTACCCATAACGACGCTGACAGTCCGGACCAGCCCGGACCATCCCGGTCCAGCCCGGACCCCCCATATGGACTATATGAGTTATTTTCAGGCCAATGTAAGTGCAGGGGTGTCATGAAAACACACTCAGTGTCGCTATTAACCCTCAAAATGCCGGCATCGGCGAAAATGTTCGCCGCGAAATGAAGCTAACAGCCCGGACCGCCCCTGCTGCGTCCAGGTGTGATTTTAGTATCGATATCTGTGCGAGGGTGTTAATGAAACCCAAATACGCACGGAGAGTGATCAAGGTCAAACGGAAGTGCCGCTTATTAACCCCTAAACTTCCCAGATTCATCCAGAATTGCAAAATTGCGCCCCCAATAAACAAACTCACAGCCCGGACCCCCTTATTGTCCTCGTACTTCTAATAACTCCTTACATATGTGTTGTGGAACTACCCTCGACTACACTCACGAAGATACAATGGCGAGTCGCCCACAAATGCCTGGCAATTAACCCCCAAAATGCCGCCATCGACTATTATGTTTACCCATAACGACGCTGACAGCCCGGACCAGCCCGGACCATCCCGGTCCAGCCCGGACCCCCCATATGGACTATATGAGTTATTATAAGGCCAATGTAAGTGCAGGGGTGTCATGGAAACACACTCAGGGTCTCTATTAACCCTCAAAATGCCGGCATCGGCTTAAATGTTCGTCGCGAAATGAAGCTAACTGCCCGGACCGCCCCTTCTGCGTCCAGGTGTGATTTTACTATTCATATCTGTGCGAGGGTGTTAATGAAACCCAAATACGCGAGGACAGTAGTCAATGTCAAACGGAAGTGCCGTTTATTAACCCCTAAACTTCCCAGATTCAGCCAGAATTACAAAATTGCGGCCCAATAAACAAACTCACAGCCCGGACCCCCTTAATGTCCTCGTACTTCTAATAGCTCCCTACATATGTTTTGTGGAACTACCCTCGACTACACTCACGAAAATACAAGGGCGAGTCGCCCACAAATGCCTGGCAATTAACCCCCAAAATGCCGCCATCGACTATTATGTTTACCCATAACGACGCTGACAGCCCGGGCCAGCCCGGACCATCCCGGTCAGCCCGGACCCCCCATATGGACTATATGAGTTATTTTTAAGGCCAATGTAAGTGCAGGGGTGTCATGAAAACACACTCAGTGTCGCTATTAACCCTCAAAATGCCGGCATCGGCGAAAATGTTCGCCGCGAAATGAAGCTAACAGCCCGGACCGCCCCTGCTGCGTCCAGGTGTGATTTTAGTATCGATATCTGTGCGACGGTGTTAATGAAACCCAAATACGCACGGAGAGTGGTCAAGGTCAAACGGAAGTGCCGCTTATTAACCCCTAAACTTCCCAGATTCATCCAGAATTACAAAATTGCGCCCCCAATAAACAAACTTACAGCCCAGACCCCCTTAATGTCCTCGTACTTCTAATAGCTCCTTACATATATTGTGTGGAACTACCCTCGACTACATTCACGAAGATACAAGGGCGAGTCGCTCACAAATGCCTGGCAATTAACCCCCAAAATGCCGCCATCGACTATTATGTTTACCCATAACGACGCTGACAGCCCGGACCAGCCCGGACCATCCCGGTCCAGCCCGGACCCCCCATATGGACTATATGAGTTATTTTCAGGCCAATGTAAGTGCAGGGGTGTCATGAAAACACACTCAGTGTCGCTATTAACCCTCAAAATGCCGGCATCGGCGAAAATGTTCGCCGCGAAATGAAGCTAACAGCCCGGACGAGGGTAGTTCCACAACACATATGTAAGGAGTTATTAGAAGTACGAGGACATTAAGGGGGTCCGGGCTGTGAGTTTGTTTATTGGGGGCGCAATTTTGTAATTCTGGATGAATCTGGGAAGTTTAGGGGTTAATAAGCGGCACTTCCGTTTGACCTTGACCACTCTCCGTGCGTATTTGGGTTTCATTAACACTCTCGCACAGATATGGATACTAAAATCATACCTGGACGCAGTAGGGGCGGTTCGGGCTGTTAGCTTCATTTCGCGGCGAACATTTTCGCCAATGGCGGCATTTTGAGGGTTAATAGCGACCCTGAGTGTGATTCCATGACACCCCTGCACTTACATTGGCCTTAGAATAACTCATATAGTCCATATGGGGGGTCCGGGATGGACCGGGATGGTCCGGGCTGGTCCGGGCTGTCAGCGTCGTTATGGGTAAACATAATAGTCGATGGCGGCATTTTGGGGTTAAATTGCCAGGCATTTATGGGCGACTCGCCCTTGTATCTTCGTGATTGTAGTCGAGGGTAGTTCCACAACACATATGTAAGGAGTTATTAGAAGTACGAGGACATTATGGGGGTCCGGGCTGTGAGTTTGTTTATTGGGGTGCAATTTTGTAATTCTGGATGAATCTGGGAAGTTTAGGGGTTAATAAGCGGCACTTCCGTTTGACCTTGACCACTCTCCGTGCGTATTTGGGTTTCATTAAAACCCTCGCACAGATATGGATACTAAACTCATATCTGGACGCAGCAGGGGCGGTCCGGGCTGTTAGCTTCATTTCGCGGCGAACAATTTCGCCGATGACGGCATTTTGAGGGTTAATAGCGACCCTGAGTGTGTTTCCATGACACCCCTGCACTTACATTGGCCTTAAAATAACTCATATAGTCCATATGGGGGGTCCGGGCTGGACCGGGATGGTCCGGGCTGGTCCGGGCTGTCAGCGTTGTAATGGGTAAACATAATAGTCGATGGCGGCATTTTGGGGGTTAAATTGCCAGGCATTTATGGGCGACTCGCTCTTGTATCTTCGTGATTGTAGTCGAGGGTAGTTCCACAACACATATGTAAGGAGTTATTAGAAGTACGAGGACATTAAGGGGGTCCGGGCTGTGAGTTTGTTTATTGGGGGCGCAATTTTGTAATTCTGGCTGAATCTGGGAAGTTTAGGGGTTAATAAGCGGCACTTCCGTTTGACCTTGACCACTCTCCGTGCGTATTTGGGTTTCATTAACACCCTCGCACAGATATGAATACTAAAATCACACCTGGACGCAGCAGGGGCGGTCCGGGCTGTCAGCTTCATTTCGCGGCGAACATTTTCGCCGATGCCGGCATTTTGAGGGTTAATAGCGACCCTGAGTGTGTTTCCATGACACCCCTGCACTTATATTGCCCTTAAAATCACTCATATAGTCCATATGGGGGGTCCGGGCTGGTCCGGGATGGTCCGGGCGGTGTTTAGTCACACCGTTTGCACATAATGCGAAGGGTAGCCTGGCTAGTTGTCGGATATTTGCTTACCATATGGCAACTCAATCTAACATCAACGTAATCAACATACATGTATGAGTGATGATTCGCAAAGTCTCGACAATGCTGTGGTATATCCTCACTACTTGGTCCTTAACTTTGATCACAGCGTCAAGAAATTGTTTGTTATTGACAAAACATTGCAAAGTAAAGCTGGACAATTTAAATATGTCAGCCAATTAGGACTGTGTCACTAAATCAGTGAGAATAATCTTTCTCAAAGTAGTTATTTGTTACAAATATTAATCCAAATTAACGATATACACCGTCATTCTTATATATTAATTAAATGCAAAGACTCTCGATGGCGATATCATTTGTGTTAGATTATCGCCGATAGTTGCGTCTCGAAGCGAGATGTAAATATTTACAATCGGGCGTAGTTCAAACGATGTTTTCTATGGAGTGGTATTGTCCATTAATTTGATATTTTCGGCGATGTTAGTAGAATGCTACAATCCCCAAGTTATCAATTTCACGCACCCGAACAAGTCCATAATATGTCTTTAAGTTTGGAAGTCACAAGACAATATTTGTTGAAGATTCCGGTTTGTGAGAGACGACATCAGTTGTCACCGTGCACCCGACTGTTAATGTTATGCATTGATAAAGGCTCACGTCAGATTCGTCAAATATAAGTATCATACAAAAGTAGCTACTTTGACTATATCGATGTGCAACTTTAATAAATTGTCTTTCATATTTTCCTATTGATTATTTATTTCTACCTATATGTTTTATGATAATTGTATGTGTTTGAGATTAAATGTATGCATACTATAGTCAGTTCTTGAATACATATTCCTGATCCAAAGTGGAATCCGTTCCTCTTGTATGTATTTGTTTGTACATAGATCATCGTTTTAATCTCATCCACTATATGCTATATAGACAATTGTTTCAGTACAATGTCTTTTTTTCACTTCTGATCTCAGTCGTGGTATGACATATAGTGGCTGAAACGATGTTGAATCATAATCAGTTAATCGACGCAAGCGAAACAAATGCGATTATGATTCCGTTGTGAAATAGCAGTAAATATAAAAAACGTTCACAATAGCATAATTCTGATTATTCCCATTGTATCGACATGGAACTCGTGTGTGACCTCTGTCATACATGTGTTATGGTAGTTGTTGATGAATTATGTTCTTGTTTGAATTTTCGGGTAAGTGGAAATTTGGCTAATAACATGTTGAAAAATTCGGTAACAGGCTGTTGGCATCAGAGCATGTTTATATTTGAGATTAGGCATGTGAAAGCTTTAAATGTGGCACAGATATATACGCACCGCCATGAGAACATGTGCACCTGCGATTGAGAGATATTTTAGTAAAGTTATTGCCTACATTCGAATTTGAATGGTTTGATACCAATATCTTGACCGAGATTATATTCCTTGTGTTATCGGCCAATTATGTCTATACCATATAGGAACCGTTGAATCTTTTAACATTTTAAATTGGAATAAAAGGCAACTTGGCCGCACCCCCCCCCCCCGAAAATACGTTGTTGTTTGTTTGTTTGTTTATGTCGTTGGCTTTTTTAGAGTAAGATTTCAAATTCTGGAAAATGTAATTGCACTAAACGTAGATTTAACCTCCAATATGTTCTTTAAACCTGTGCACCAATTAACTAACTGGAACAAGAGTTGCAACAGCCATGCTTTGAATCAGATAGTATCTGGAAATTGTGAAATTGCGGTAAAGATACGTACCTATCCGACACCAAAATTATCAAATTGTTCTCCTTTTTTCGTTTACCATGCAAATTCAAATGAACCTTATACTTGCAACCCAAGACAAAATGATGCGAATAAGTACCACTAACAGCGCACAACTATAAAGGACACGTGTCGTCACTGCTACTATATACGCAACGAATGAATAAACACTCTTTATCGGAACGGTGGTGAACCTTCAGTATATTAACACACACCTTAAAAGTGACCGCGACAGTCGCACGGGCGACACGACTAGTGATGGGAATAGATCAAAAATAACTGTTTATGTCCGTGATGGGGATTTGATCATCTATGTTGGATGAAGCCCTGCCGAGTCCGATAGGTGCATGCCAAACCCCCCGAGCGGACGTAAACACATTAAGCGTGGAAAACCGGAGTGCAGCTTAAACCGAAATAGTTCGTTGGGTTTTTTTAAAATAGTTATTCTAAGCTGGCCTTGTTCTAATGGTGTATATATGTTTTAGAGCGAAATAACCGTATACGAATTTTGAATAAATTGCGCGGTGTATTATGGACAATAAAAAACGGCAGTGGCTATTCGCCACCCACTGCCATAAAAAACGTCCCAAAATCACAATGATGTCTTTTAGGCCGGTTGACGTCCCTAGTTACCTGCGCAATTTGCATATACAATTACGTCATGAAAGTAGTACTAACCTAATAAAGCTACGTTGACATAATAAAGCTATCTTGACACAATAAACGTAACTTTTATTAGGCAGGCTTTATGTTGGCAATATAGAGATAGTGAGCGGTGGATAAACTATTTTATTAATGAGCTATATGATATTAGGCCGCAATAAGCAGAACGCGGCCCCCATCATATAAGTAACCAACAAGTATAAACGCGACAAATAAGCCTACTGCAATGTAAATGACGTCACATGTTATTGCAACGTTAACAGGTGAAACGCAGCATAGGTAATTGTCATATTCCAAACTCTTTGACCATGGCAAACCACGTGGCTCGGCAAAAGAATAGTCGGTGGACGGAAAATGTATTATAATTGCTGGCGAATGATAGCTGGACACTGGAAGAACAACTGTAAGTGGAGGAATTATCATTCCCAGTAGAAAGAGACATGAAGGCTTATTGTGAAATCGCTTTAAATTATTCAGAAAACTCACAAGAATAAGAATAGCTGGACATTTTGGATCATTATTAATTTAATAAAACACGCAACAATATATTTATGTTAATATTTTCTTCCCGTGGAACAACACAATTCGACAATGCTAATTAATAAAATATTTAATAATTGGTTGTTTTCACGTTGACCAAGGTATGTGGTATTGGCATTCGGCCAATACGACAGTCCTCAGCCTCATAACTCGGACAATGTGGAAACAACCAATTAATAGCATATAGATAGTATCGACTTACGGACTGACGAACCCGTATAGCACCTCCCGCGTAACTGTACATCCACATATTGCATGGGGTGGATAGATTGGGACCCGGACCACCTGCTCGTTCAGCCACGACGAGATACGTTAAATAGTTGATTAATCAGTTACCCATCTAATTCATTATGCTTATAATTGACATCGTACCAGCAAGTATGTGGCATGGAAGTCTCTAAAACACACGCGTTTTGATTCGAAAAACACACGCTTCACCAAATTCTGCGGGAATCAAGTGCTTCCCAAACGAGAGTTCCACCCACTGAAGGATTCACGAAAGAAGTTGATCGGCGGAATGAGAGACATCTATGTTAGCTATGTTGATTAGCTCACCAGGGTAGCCATCAGATCGCTGTCTTCATCTTATAGACCTCGACAGGAGATACGTAGAAATATAGAAATGTTCGCCGCTGTAGAGTGATCAGGTGCAACTTTGCGCGCGACTTCCCATGTTGGACGCGTACCCTGGTCTGCACGGGTGCACGTCTTCAGAAAACGATATCAAACTGCCGTAGAGTGACTTACAAGAACCCCGCTCCTACGGTACGTTCACACCTGGCAATTTTGCAAGCATTCGTTGTAGCGGCTGTAGTATGAATATATATGAACGACAAACTACTTACACATTCCCAACAGTTTACTCTGCTCTATGTATGTTCCGTAAGTTGTATAATACAATTATCATTTTCCAGAAAATATTCTTCAATTATCAGGCGATAAATCGTGGTAACTGGGAACACCCGACCCGACACAGGCGTATTTCGGGGCGGGTGTCTCGTGTTTTGATAAATATGTTTTGTCATATTCGCATTTTTCTTCATAGTTTCTTTGAAATGTAAAATTCTAATTTTAAAACACGAATAAATTACTTGATTTATTTAAGTTATCGCTTAATTTTTCAGATTCAGATAGGTGGTTTTTCTGTTTTAATATTAGTCGACGTGATTGGAATCAATACACTGCCGAACAACCAGAGATAACAACGGCAACCTTCTTGCAGAACTGTTAGTTCTAACTGTATACTGCAATAAGAAGCCTCCTTATAACATATCCATCAGATGCACTGCAGCTAGCTTATCAGTTTTATAGTCTTGCCATTACATTCCTGGTTTTTAAGTTTTAGTTAGTTGCCTTGGTGTAGACCAAACCGTCGCCACTGTTTTATTATCTCCTGTTTCATATTTAGATAATTGTCGTTGAGTTGCAACTCTACATGCAGTCATGCACGCATAATCCACTGAATGCTAATAATCATGGCAGTCAACACACGTGCTTCTGTTATGCAGAGTTGATATCAGTCTGGGTGAACGTCGACTCTATATTTGAAATATAGAGTCTGGAGCTTATGTAGCCAAAACCATTTCTATTCAGCGAACAGCTTCCCCAAAATTACGTCACGGATTAAAAAAAATACATCGATGATTGACAGGTGTCCCCACGTGTTATTTGTTGTGCTTCGCAATAGCAGATAATATTTGTCGTGTGTGCGACTATTCTTTTTCGGGAGATGAACTCGCTGCATCAACCGGAAAGCTGCATCCGAGAGCAAAAAATAAGGTCGTCATCAAAAATGATGCTTTAGAACTATTTAAAAGCATAAAATTAAGTCATTTCCTCGGTGTTAACTTTCAGATGACTTTTTTACGACAAATAATTTGATTTCCAAACCATGGTACAATAAAGCCTTAAATCAAATACACGGACATAAGTGAGTTCTATTTATATTTATGGGAGGCCAAGTTGGTACCATGCGCAGGCCTATCTATCAGGTCTAGCACATCCTTCAAATTAATCCGAATCGTACCGAATATATAATTTCGAAGCCATTGTTTCTGTCTGCAAGCATCGCTTTCGATCGGAGAAATTCCGCTCTGTTACTATATTTAGAGGTGACATTGTGGGAGTCTCCGCCCACTGACACTTGTTTATTAACCCATACGGTTTCATTGGACGGAAAATAATTTACGCAATCAATCAGATTACGGAATCCCGACGACTTGGAAATGAAATAGCGATGTTATCCGTCAGACCTTATATTCAATGTTGTAATGAATATTTAGGTATGAGTTTACTCAGACTGAGTTGATATATGCTGGCACGCTTGACATTACACAAGCTGTTTAATAGTTGGAATTTAGAATAAAATGACCACCGGGTGTCACTCTAACTTTGTGTATCTCAATGCGCAATTCTACTCCGCATTCATAATCCACTAAATGTAAATGTTCCCTGACAATCCACACCTGGCCTATACTATACACAGGTGGTAATTAGTTGCATCTATGTATAATGCCGAATATTCTGATATGTTTGGCATTACACAAGTCGCGTAACAGTTCGAATCACAATGAAAATGACTACCGAATTACACCGAATTAAAGTTTGTGTTTCAAGAAGAAATTAACTCTTTCCTGCTGATCCTCACGATATTGCCCAGTAGATTTAACCTCCAATATTTTCTTAAGCCTGTGCATCAATTAGCTAACTGGAACAAGAGTTGCAACATCCATGCTTTGAATCGGATAGGATCTGGAAATTGTGAAATTGCGGTAAAGATACGTACCTATCCGACAACAAACTTATCAAATTGTACTTCTTTTTTCGTTTACCATGCAAGTTCAAATGAACCTTATACTTGCAACCCAAGACAAAATGATGCGAATAAGTACCACTAACAGCGTACAACTATAAAGGCGCGTTTCTTCACTGCTACTACGCAACGAATGAATAAACATTCTTTATCAGAACGGTGAAACTGCAGTATATTAAAGACATATTATGTACTTGTTCAGGTGCGTTAAACTGTTAAATTAGTATTCAGGCAGTATGCCAACTGGAGGAATGTAGCATTCTACTACATCGTCGAAAAAACTACAATCAATTGTAAATGTTTACTTCTCTATTCGGGACGGAACTGTCGGCCATAATGTAACGAAAACAATTTCGCCATCGAGAGTCACCGAATTTAATTTATATATAATAATGGCAGTGTGTTGTCAGTTTGGATTTAAGATTTGTAAAAAATAACTACTTTGAGCAAGATTATTCTCCATTTCTATTGGATCACCCTACCTATACTGCAATAAGAAGCCTCCTTATAACATATCCATCAGATGTACTGCAGCTAGCTTATCAGTTTTATAGTCTTGCCATTACATTCCTGCATGGTTTTTAAGTTTTAGTTAGTTGCCTTGGTGTAGACCAAACCGTCGCCACTGTTTTGTCCACATAATGGGCACGTTGTGATATGGATAGTTATGGCGACGAGGCCAGTACGAATAAAGTCAACGATCTGATCCGGTGATGCTGCAGATATTTACCGGATTTTCATCGATCTTATTTCACAATAAAGATAGTCAGAGTATCAATGGTAGTCAAAGTCATGGATTAAACTTATCCGACACAAGGGTGTCTAATAAATACAGAACACAACTTGCATCACAATCTAAGTCTAGAATCTGTTATCGAACTCGTTGCGGACGGCGCCTAGTCACCGAAGTTCCGCTTTCGTGAAATACATATTTGTACTACCGCAACACATTCCTATATTATAAGATTCACGTTGTGTTCTGTCTATTTGTTGTTCCATGCTTTAAACAATCTAAATGCTATTACTTAATATATATAAGTTTCTCTGTGTCATATGAAGCATATGAAGTCCACATTAGAGTATTTAACGTATTTATCAAGATTGTTGTGACATCGGGAGCCACTGGGGGGGGGGGGGTGAAACAAATGTTTTATGTGATGTGAGACACTCCGATAGTGTAATCAAATAGAAATAGAGAATAATCTTGCTTAATGTAGTTAATTTAACAAATATTATATCCAAATTAGCAACACAGTTTTATATATTTATTGACTGCAGTGACGTTTTCGTTAGTTTATCGCCAATAGTTGCATCCCGAATCGAGAAGTAAATATTTATAATTGAGCGTAGTTCAGATGATGTTTACTATGGAGTGGTACGGTCGATTTACTTGCGCTTATATGCGAATTTGGTAGAATGGTACAATCTCCAGTTGGCATAACGCCTGAATGCTAACTTATAAGTTTCGCTCACCTGAACAAGGCCATAATATGCATTTAACATAATTTCTAGTTCTCAAACCGCCTTGGCGATAAATATGAAGCTCGCCACTGCATGTGTTTTCCACACAAAAGTGAGTGAGAGAAACGCTTTTTATTTTAATATCTCCAGAAACAATTACTGCGTGACATGATATTGGAAAGTAAATTAGCAGTGGCTCAGTCAGCAAGGTGCCCAACACATTATGACGGCAATACTGACCTACGATGGAATCAGTTTAGTTCATCTGAGAATAACACACCACTAAGAAAGAATGGTCGTATAATGGTTATTGTACACCCCAGCTCGTCTGTTAATAAATGAACAACATAGTGCGTGGTGTACCGAATTGAATTGCGCAGAAGACTTACTAAATATTAATAAATAGATACGTGTTTCTGACTCATCAAAAACCCATTCAATCATGGTTTCGAAATACAACCGAATATGGTCCAAAGTTCACTTATAATTTCATGTGTCAGAAAACATACTGATAGTACACATATATACACAGTCACACAAATATAGTATCGTACATGGGCCTTTCCTTCCATTCAAGATCCCCAGTGCCATATAAAGTCCCAACAATAGTATTTAACGTATTTACCAAAGGAACAGGAACAGAATGAAACAATTATGAACATAATTTAACGATTCCGTTTTAACGCCACCGTGCTTTCGACTTTCCACACAGAAGTTTGAAAAACGTTTTGTTTTACCATATTTCGAAGCAATTTACAATTGATCGCTTGCCCTTTATTTTATTGAGTGCTATAGACTTCAGATTTTATTATTTTCAAAAATAATTATGTTACTTATTTTCAGAATTATCTCACTTTGAATGTCAACTATAATATACCCATCGTTCAGAAAAGATGTTTAGTTTACAACAAATACGATTCAGTGGTATAAATTCTTTCGAAATTGCAGCAGGGACGAACCGAGTTTTCTGTGACGAGGCCAATTCTCGCAACGATGTTTTATTGCCCCCATGTCCGACAATGAACGAGTTGAGTTCTTCTGAGAATAACACACCACAAAGGAAGAATGGTCGTAAAATGGTTATTGTACGCCCCAGCTCGGCCGTAAATATTTTCGATATCGGAAATGCAGATAGGACAATGTTTATAGGTACCTGTGCATTCTCCGAGATGTCTTATTTATGCCGAATCACTAGCATTTCACGAATACCTCCTCCACCTTGGAGAGCTGTTTGCAATTATGATGGATTCTGTTCTCTGCGAAAGTTCGAGGGTATATAGTGCTGCGGTGTTACAGGTGTTCACAGAGTCCATAACCCCCGGTATCATTCACATTCTCGATATACGCTGCCAATCCAAGCAAGGCAGAAAAACAAACAAGGGGCATAAGGGATCTGTCAATCGTAGGTTAGATAAATTCAAGCTTACGAAGTTACGATAAAAGGTAGTTTGATCTGACAGAACAGAAGCCCGTATATCACACCGCCCAACCTATTCGCAGCATCTCAGTGCAAATGGCGGCTTCTCGATATTCTGCATAAGCACCATACTGCATCTTGGATATTTGATGAAATATAAAACATCAACAGCTCCATTCCTTTTGCAATAACACTATCAAACGAAGAAGCATATAAATATTGTTTGCGTCTATCGGTTAGAGGGGTCTGCATTGTGATGCCCAATTCGTCTGGAGACAACGTGATTCGCGTTTTGACGAAAATGGCTTATTTAATCCTCAGAACTATATATAGGTATAGTAGGGCAGTATGATCAATATAGATCGACAAATAGACGAAATAGTGATGTGCTGGTCGTATTATTTACACTCTGAATAAACTTACCAAAATCATATAAATGTTTTATTCATTTTCAATATTTTACACAGAAGTTATACAAGCACTATTTATTTTAACCATATCAGGAATAGACTAGACACGGACGCTCTTTGTTGTTTTCTTCCTGTATGAAAATCGGGATCTGACTTTTCTAAATTCTGTGAGTCGAATAAGTCTTTCCGCGGTTTCATGACAGTATCACACGTATGTATCCTCCTATTAATAGCTCAACTTGGCGAAGTCAAGTTTGAGCTATTGCCATGGGTTGGCGTCCGCGTCGTCCGTCAACAATTTCCGTTAGCACACCCTACAGGTCACATCTCTCATCCGATCGTCACCAAACTTCATATGGATCACCGGGGAGACCTCTAGAAATATATTTTGACCAAAATTCATTTTAAAAAACATGGCCGCCAACAGCCATCTTGGATTTCAAATTCGAATGCACCGGCGCGTCCTGCAGCCCACATTT
The DNA here is from genome assembly GCA_032622095.1 of Siphonodentalium dalli. Taxonomy (NCBI): domain Eukaryota; kingdom Metazoa; phylum Mollusca; class Scaphopoda; order Gadilida; family Siphonodentaliidae; genus Siphonodentalium; species Siphonodentalium dalli. The sequence continues at coordinate 176,634,737 of CP136062.1, forward strand.
ATTGGAGAATTGTGTTGAAAATGTATTGCCATATTTAGAATCATCTCTAGATGGTTGCTATCGAATTTGAACAATGTTTGGTGAAAAACATGGCCGCCGTCAGCCATCTTGGATTTTACTCTTTGCATGACTAAATCCTTTGGCACACCCTTCATACCACACCCCTCATCCGATCATCACAAAACTTCACACGGAACTTCGGGGTAACCATCAACCATCAATCTTTTCCGAATTTTGTTGAAAAACATGGCCGCCAGCGTCCACTTCGAATTTGCTCATTGAATGACTTTATCATTCGGCACACCCTACAGGCCACCTTCCTCTTCCTATCGTCACCAAACTTCAAATAGAACTTCAGGGTGACATCAAGATGGGAGCCATCAATTTTCTGAAATTCGTTAAAAAACATGGCCGCCAGCCGCCATCTTGGATTTCAGATTTGAACCCATCGGCACACCCTGTAGCCCGCATTTGTCGGATATTTTGTTTTGTTTTTAATTTATAGGCATGTTTGGCATCACCTCTAAATGGGAGCTATTTTCGATTAAAAACATGGCCACCAGCAGCCATTTGGGATTTTACTCTTTGCATGGCTAAATCTTAGCATGGCACACCCAACAGACCACGTCCCTCATCCGATCGTCACCAAACGGCATATGCTTCTTTTGGGTGACTACTAGATGGGAACCATCAACATTTTCCGAAGTTTGTTGAAAACAGCCACCAGCGGCTGTCTTGGATTTTACTCTTTGTTTGACTAATTCCTTTGGCACACTGTACATACCACAACCCTCATCCGGTCGTCACAAGCTTCATATTGATCTTCGAGGCGTCCACTAGATGGGAGCTATCATTTTGTTTTTAATTTCATTGTAAAACTTGGCCGCCAGCAGCCATTTTGGATTTTACTTTATATATATTTCTGTTCATGTTGAAATCGAGTATTACTTAGACCTTTCAACTTTCCGTATTCCTAATCGCTCCATTCATTGACTGTAACACGTGAAACTATTCATTCTCCCAGGTGAGCTACAATGTCATTGGCACTTTCATATGTTGATCCACCGAACCCGACAGGCATGCGACACAAGTGGGTATTACCAGGAATTGTTTTGGGCCCCAAACCGCCATGTGGCTTTAAAGCATAAACATGGCTTGCAACATCTCATAGGGCGAAATCGTAAGTCCAGCATGCGGGTTGGTGCTTCAATCATCAGATGAACGGAATTTGATATGAATGAAATTACTACTGTTTATAGAAAACAATCACGGGCGAGCGGCTGGGTGATACGCGCCAGGTGTGGGGAACCAGTCTCACTTTCAAACATCTGTTGCCGGAAAGTGACCCGATCCCCGTGGCGAACACCTGTCGACGAGAAAGGCACGCCAAAATGGGTGTATTCTATAACAAAATAAGCTGGTTGTAGCCTCGACTTACTAGCTTTGTAATATGATCGCTGAAAGATTGACAATTGACTCAGAATACCTCCATTTCATATTTGCTATGAGCAATTACTTAAAATGTTTTGATTTCTTGTAAGTCAAATACCCGTGTAAATGGGTTTTTCTTATTGCACTTCATAACTCCGGGCGTTGAGTGCAAGCTATTTGTGTTGTACTGGGCCATTGAAGGACTAATGGACCTCTGCGGTCATACCGATGTGTATGGTTTGCACCAACGGTACTGCATGCGAGGTACTGAGAAGTATAAGATGTTGCCATTATATATAATGGAAAACATAGGTGGAAGACAGCACGTCGTGGGGTACGTTTAGTAACGACATTACTTCAACCAAATTGTGTTCGATTTCTCGCGACCCCCCCGCCATGGACGTTTCGATTTAGTCCTTTCATGACGGAACTGCGCTGGCGCAATATTAAAAACCCTGTGCCAATGCATTGGCCTAACAACTTTTTTATATCATTTTTTATCAATTTTTCTTACATTCTTTAATAAAAAAAATTATCATTTTTTCTTACATTCATTAACAATTTGTTTTTTAATTTATAATTTTATATTACATTCTAAACATTTTTTTTTATCATTTTGTCTTATATTCTTTTTTTTTAAAAATTTCATTTTTTCATACATTCTTTAAAAAATTTATCCTTTTTTTTTTATTATTTTTTCTTACATTCTTTAACAATTTTTTTTATTTTTTATCAATATTTCTCACATTCTTTACTAATGTATTTTATCATTCTTTTAATTGTTTTCTTACATTTTTTTAACATGATATAAAATTTGTTAGGCCAATGTATTCTCTTATATATATGCTAGGCTCGATATGGTCGACTTGCATATATAAGAGAATGCATTGGCACAGGGTTTTCACAAAAAATCAGGAGGCTGTGGTTCTTCTCATGGCACTTCATAACTCCGGGCGTTGAGTGCAAGCTATTTGTGTTGTACAGCGTGGATCATTGATGGACTAATGGTCATACTGATAATTATGTGTATGGTTTGCGCCAACGGTACTGCGAGGTACTGAGAACCTTAAGTTGTTGCCAGTATATCGACCCCACAAAGTCAAGTTCGGGGTACCACACAAATAATGGAAGACATAGGTGGAAGACAGTATATCGTCGGTTACGTTTAGTAACGACATTACTTCAATCAAATTGTGTTCGATTTCTCGCGACCCCCCGCCATGGACGTTCGATTTAGCCCTTTCATGACAGGAGCTGCGCTGGCGCAACATTAAAGTCGACTCGCATATATAAGAGAATGCATTGGCATTTCGCAAAAATTTAGGAAGCTCCCGTCATGAAATGGTTTAGGTATGTGTTTCGGAGTCATTCCAAATTTCCATCGATCAACAGTAAATAAGTGAGATCCGAATAGAAACGTGAGGTCATCGTAGACCTTGAACTGTTATGACCGTTTAAATGCAACACTCTTCATCGTATATATAGTATTGGCTTTAATTTGAACATTGAACATGTTTGTGGCCCCAACCAGATGAGAGAGAAGCAATTGAACTGAGTCATGGTTCGATCTTATAATTAGTCGCCGTAAGACACACACGTGACTGCTGATATGACAATAAGACTCAGAACGACTGAAATATTCGAGTATAGCCTTCAGTTTTCACTAGAACGGACCCGAGTCATGGGATAGTGGAATATTGGCAACTGCTCAAACCGATGAATTCCTGCTGAATTCTCATACATTCCTAACGCAATGCTGCCGGTAGTTGGGTCCCTCAATTATAGTTTACACGAGCAATAGCTTAGCAAACCAGAGTTTTTCTTGTTGAGCTAGTGTGGTTTTTCAGTTACTTCCAGCCCAGAACATCAAGAACGGACAAGAAATTACAGAATGCCAAAGCAATGACAAGAATTTGAGCTGATGATGATGAAAATCGCACAAGAGATAATCATTATATTTTCACCAGTTGTGTAAATCGGGGTGTTTGCGAGATCATTTAGTACTGAGAGTTTTCTCGTAAATCGCTTGTGACCACGTGTTATATGTGCTGACGTATAACGTAATGATTTATTTTGATTGCTCTATGATCCCTGCCGTTGATACCTGTTGTTGCATCTTGTCTGTGTTGGTTCTGATTTGCCAAGAGATTATCTAAGCACGAATTCCATCAATTCTTTGGATTCTCGGGTGACAATCCATTGGAAAAACAACAGTAAAGAGTGGTGATGCCTGGGACAATACCTGTTCCCCATATATATATACAGGCAATGAGCTGAAAGGTTATGTTAATGCGTGCGATATAGAGCGATACACGGAATGCTACCCGGGCAACTAATGATGATCATATATCGAAACTTGGTTATATCTTTTCCTGTTGATCGGCCAATCAATTTCCAATGTGCCCGAATTAAACATTTGTTATTTAAATTATACTATATATCTTAATATATTTAAGCCGCTGTTCCCGAAATATTTATGCCGAGTGAACGACAAACAAGTTGTCTGCGCAGCCTGATCTCGTGAAAATAAGCACAACACCGGCTTGTTTTATAATTGCGAGAAATAAGCTCATATTGGCATTATTTGAAAACTCTATATATATATATATATATATATATATATATATACGCTATATATTGGCATAAACTCTGTTATTAAAACAGCCCTGTGTGAGACTATTTAAAATGAAATAAGCCGTAGTGCGCTTGTTTTCATGAGAACAGGCTGGGAATTAACACTAATAAACCAACTCACGACGGCATATGTACGCTCTTTATAATGTGTTTTCACTATGGCTCACGTCAACCAACGGAATAGCGGATATATGGGGCTTATTTCAGAATCAAGTCCAATACGAACATATGTGAATATTTAGGTCCAATACGAACCTATTTGCACGAGGATATGTGGATTTAGTACACTCGCCGATTTGCTCAATAAATTCATATTGGTAGGAAAAGTTGTTTTGTCTGGGGAAACCAGGAAGTGTCGTTTTGGAAGAAGTATTCAAAGAAGCACAAATGGTATCTTAACCGACAAAACACCCACTACTTGCACCAGTTATATTCTCCAACTTTTCGTTGAATTCACCGGTTGGCAAATGTAGCTTTTTTTCGTGGAAGATTTAGTTTTTGAAAACAAGTTGCAATGGCTACCAATGCCAAAACAAGCCATCTCTGCGACACGTTAATGGTCGAATCTGTTAGAATGTTTCTTCTATATTAGAAGGCTTTATTGTCCCTGTCGTTGGAACATGTTATTGTATTTTTTCTGTGTTGTATATGTTTTTGTGACTTTTCTGTGTTGATTTGTATTGTTGCATCTTCTCTTTGACAACGTGTTCTCTAACCTTTCTTCCAACGCGACAACTTTTTTATAATATAACTAATACTCGTAAATCAATGATTGGATTTATAACAGTATCAGATTTTAACTTTTGTGATTTCATAATTCAGCAACAGCTCAACATAATTTAGTTTTTATAAATGGTTTTCTCTTCAAAATCATGTAAAGTAATTCTGTCATAAATTGTCCCCCTTTAGGATCCAACAGTAACAATATTTCAGACAAGACGTCTAGTTTACTATTAATGAAAATCAGTGGTGTCAAATCTTTTAGATTCATAGCTTGTAGGAATTGAGATTTCTTCAAAGGTGAAAAATTTATCAGCGTCGTCTTAAGCTGCTAGGACCGAGTCAGTGAGCACGTTTCTCGTTCTGTTTCTCTTTCCTGACGACTGTTTTCAACAAAACCATCCATGTTGAGTATATCAAGGGCATCACCATATAAATCCAAGTCCGCGCCGCTGATTATATGAACTCTTCATCAAAAGTATTCTTCCTTTATTAGAAGACTCGACAATCCGCGTCGTTTATAGTTGTTGTTGATTATTGTCTCTGGTGATACCTGCTGTTGCATATTGCCTATATGCCCACGTGGAGACTTTCTTGTTTTTCAAGACGTAATAATATTTCTAACAAAACCGATGACTGAACGAGATGGCAATTAATATAAGATTTTAAGTTTTAATGACAACTCAAATTTTTCATAGTTGTTATAGATAATGTTCTGCTCTAATGCATGTCACCTAATTCTGTCATAAGTTGCCTCCATCTGGAATTCAACAGTGCCTATATTGTTCTGAAAAGGTGTCTAGTTTACAATAGATTCATAGCTGGGTGGTAGTTTTCTGGTAAGGTGGGCTGTGGACAATTGATCCCCTCAGTCTCATCCTAAGGGTCCTATCCGTAAGCACGTCTCTCATTTTATTTCTCTTTACTGAGAACTGTTCTCCACAAAACGGTCGATGTTGATTATATAACAAGGACATAACCATATAAATGTACCGTTGTGTGTGGAAGATTTTGAAAACAATTACCATGGCTATAACAATGCTGAACAAGTCATTCCTGTGCCACCTTACGGGTCGAATCTCGGAGCACATATGTTTCTTTTTACTGAGAAATAAAACATTGATGTTGAGTATATCAAGGGCATCACCATCTAAACTTCGCCTGTGCTGCTGATTATTTTTAACTCATTGACAACAAACAGCCTCCCTTTATTACGGTGCCTCCACTCCACTGACACGAGAACCGGACTTTCAACTATAATCGTACCAAACGACTCGTGTCTGTGAGATACCTGATACAATGGGGAAGTCTTCCCAACATGATCTGGGGCCCCATGCACTGACTATCCATTCCAGTGTTGTTTTGCGATACATGCATGGCAGCTGATAATCAGGTAGGGCCCACTAACATCACATACATACGAGAGCACCAACCACCACCAGCAATTTATAAATGCAGTTAGCTTCCAATTGATTACAAATATAGCTCTATATATCAACATATACTCTCGCAAATAGGTTCATAAAATCGACCTATAATATTCACATAGGTTCATATTGAATTATTTCATTCTGAAATAAGACCATAGTGGACTTATATCCGTTATTCAGTTTTATGGTGCGGGCCTCAGTGAAAACACATTTTAGTTGAGTAAGTCATTAGTTGGTTTATTCGTGTTATTTTCCGCTTACAATGAACTTATAATAAGACGACACTGGCACTAAAACACTCGCATTTTCAGTTCGTTATGGACTGAAACTGAGGAGATTCCACGCCGATTATAACCCTAAACAAATCATATTACTAGTATAAGCCGATTACGTGCTGGTTTTCGGGAGAACATGCTCTTTATATATACAAGTTGAATCAAGCCAACTCAAGGGTCGAATCCGTGAGCCCGTTTCCCTTTTTGTTTCTTTTTACTGATAATAAAACGATCGATGTTGAGTATATCAAGGGCATCACCGTATAAACTTAGTCCGCGGCGCTGATTATTTTGAACTCTTGAACAACAAACAGTCTCCCTTTATTACGGTGCCTCCACTCTACTGACCCGAGAACCTGCCTTTCAACTATAATCGTATCAAACGAATCGTGTTTGTGGGACCCCTGATACAATGGGGAAGTCTAACCCGACAGTACCCAACGCACTCTTCACTTCAAAGACCCTAAGACGATGATAGAAGAGTTTGTCTTGTTTTACCCGACGGCAAATATTAATCTTTCATTCGATTCTTTAATGAAGAGCCTCGCTGTTCACGCTCGATTAGGAACTATTTGCTTGTGCGGACGGGTTATAGAGTGTGTTGATTCCCCGGGGAATCATCCCGCTTATGTTACAACGCCAAATTTAAGATAGCGTTCCATCATTTGGATCGCTCACACAGGCACAATGGCTAAACGATACCATGTGTACTTGGGTTCGTGACATCATCACCCCATGTCGGCCCGGGATAGAATAGGCCTACCGCCAAGAATCCCCAATGTGGCACCCTGTTTGCCGTGGTGTGCACCCGTGATGTGTGGTGTATGAGTCATGGTGGTACTCCTGTGGTCATATCACGTAATGCAACGATATGCGGGTACGGCTTAACTTATGGTCAACTTTTATTTGGTCATACGTCTCTTCAAGTCGGGTGGTTGAGTTGAGAGCCGGCTCAATAGGCTAGTCACGCATCCCCACAGTGTTTCGGATTCGATTTTTGTTGTCTGTTGTATTGCTCGTCTAATGTTTGAATTATTGTGTTCTGTTTTTCCACAAATGATGTTTATGTTATCTTCTGTCCTGATCACTGTTGAATCATGTATCACTGTGGGTAGGTACCGGGAGGCTGCTACAAACAGTGACTATACGGGTCACCGCTTCAGCCATGTACCAGTCTTTGACCCGACCACACTTCGAAGGACAGGCAGTCCGCGGTGGCTTTATTGCTTTTTTTATATGGCAACTAAAAAAAAAAAAAAAGACCTGGTCGTATGACTGATGACTCACATAGTTCCAATGATGCTGGGGTATTCCCTCAGTACTTGGTTCTTAGCTTCGACCCGCCTATTAACCTTTTACCCAACAAACCGGCCAAACCGGCCAAATAAAGCTTCAACAGCCTAAAATATCTTCGGTCTGTCTCAATAGAACCATACAAATATGGATATCATTGGAACCGGCTCCTTGACCACATTGTGATAGTTACAGTTATGCCCTGTGCCAATGCATTCTCTTATATATGCGAGTCGACCATAGGTCGCCTCGCATATATAAGAGAATGCATTGGCCTAAAAAAAATCTTTTTTTAACACTTTTTACCATTTTCTCTCACATTCTTATAATTTGTAATGTGTTAAGCCAATGCATTCTCTTATATATGCGAGGCGACCTATGGTCGACTCGCATATATAAGAGAATGCATTGGCACAGGGCCGTTCTGTTGGGTAAAGGGTTAAAAGACATGCTGTATTTGTCATTGATTAGACACTTCAAAGTATTGCTGGACAATTGGAATATGCGAAACAGATTAGGACCGGGCCAGTAACTGGTTCTCTCCTGGCTGAATGTTCAAAGAAAGTTGAAGCTGATGCTATGTTGCAGTTAACAGCTATTGCATCAGTCGTGGTTCCTCCAACAAAAGGTTAAATATTAGCTGAGAAGTTTTGAGATCCCGCGATCTGAGTCAGAGATATTGGTTGAGTTGGCACCACATGGGGTTACTAATTTTCTAAGACAGTTGATGGACTAAAAGTTCCCTTGCTTAGTTATCTTTTGACTTTCAATGCGAAAATCCGCCGGAATTGATGGTTGGATATATGAAGACAGATTTTCTACATAATTTCCAAATCCCCTACGATGTTTTAAATGTCAGGGGTATGTTCATGGCCAGGAACATTGTAAAAGTAAAGAAACCATATGTGCACGCTGTTCTGTTTCTGGTCATGATCATAAGGATTGTACTAAACCAACAAAGTTTTCAAACTGTCACGGTTCACGTGCTGTAATGCTTCGTTCGACTTGGAGTTAAAAATTCAAAGGTATCAGGCTGAGAAATATTTATCATATTTCGATGCAAAGACAATGGTTTGTGCTCGTCCATCAATTCAACCAGTCACATACACTGCTGCCGATTCCACACAAAAAAAGGGGTGCCGATCCCAGTACTCAAGCAGACAGCAGTCATCCGTGTATCACCAGTATCACCAGGAACATGAATTGACGTAACCGATCACAGGCCATGGAAACGTCTGCTGAATATGCACCCGTTGCTTCCAAACAATCCACTCTATTTGAGTCAGTTGCTACAACACAGTCTATTCGCGTCGAAAAAAGTCACTCAAACGTTTATACTCTCAGAAAGAGAGGTTCATATTTGAACTTTCAAAGTTTGACCAGATGCTTGACGAGAAGCTGTTAACTCTAAAAGACACCAAGCAAGATTTGTGGATTGAAACTGTCGGTTGGGCAAAATCTGACAGTATGTCTCACCCACCCGACGGCCAGCTTATCGCATTGATAAAGGTGCATGCGCGATTCATCAAATACCTTGTCAATTCACAATCTGATGTTAGAAACTACTTTACATATTTCGATATACAACCTTGGTAATTTTATGTTATTTATTTGCTATTGATTATGTATTCTGGTACTAATTTTATACGTTTTATATTATGCTTACACACTAGTCAGTTCTTGAATTTATCTTCCTGACTCCTAGCGGAATCATTTTGGTTTTATATGTACATAAAGCTCATTGTTTTAATCTAATCCACCGTCTGATTTATCTACGCAGTTGCTTCTATCGCTACGTTCTTTTGTGTCTATACCTGATTCTGTTCTTTGTGGTGATATGGCATAGAGGCTAAACGACGTTAAACCCTCAGTCAAGCAATCAATCCATTCCTCCGATGAACCATTGTGTACGGAGTGTAATTAACAATAATCACCCCACGATTTAAGGCCTATGTGAATCTTATTTGATAGGGATACGTATCTGTGAACTGATTGTGATAAGATATTTTGTTAAAGACACATATATCTTCATGCGAGTGTTTTAAATGTGTAGCGCATGCATTGTCATATTAATGTATTTCACTTTAGCGAATTTCCCGGCTCTAGGTTACATGGCTTATGCCCTTCTGTGAGCCAATTTGTTTTGCATCGCTGACGATCATACAATTTTCTACATGGTATAATCAAACAAATTTAACGCTCACAAACGTCGCCTCAATCATGCAATCCCGAGCTGAGACTTTCACGTGCTATCAAATGCATTACTAAGAAACAGGTATTGAGTAAACAGATATATTACATATGTTCTTATTTCGATGTTATATAGTTCCCCGTCAAATGTTCAAAACGGTTATGATATCCACTACATTAGCCATGGTATATATATAGAGGATCTCCAACGAGTTTATGATGGGATATAAGATTTTCTGAAACTCGTTTGACAAATTTGATTCACAACGAGTCGTATATGATATCCACTGCCGTAGCCATGGCATATATAGGGGATCGATCTCCAACGAGTTATGTTGGGATATAAGATTTTATTAAACTGAACGAGTTGTGAATAAAATTTATCAAACAAGTTTTATAAAATCTTCTATCCAACGCATAACGAGTTGAAGATCTTGTATATGACATGGAAAAAAACTAGAGCTTTATGCCTTTTTAACACAGCTCAATTATATTGGTTAATCACACACAAATGATATAAACGCTCTTTATTATTTCCATATCAGGAAAACAGTAACAAATAACGCTGTTTATGTTTACCATATCCGGTTCTAAACAAAAGCCAGGTTCTGTAACTTTTTTGCTTTTGTTTACACAACAAAGGAAAAACATTTGACAATAACATACTGTTTATGTCATATTTCTGATTGGTATAAGAACAATGTCTGTCTATATTTTACTATTATTTCTGTTTATGGCGGTTTTTGACGGAGGTGAATATTTTAACAGAATACCCATCGTCAAAGACGCCCGTATCTTTAAAATTTAATATTAGGGTGCACGTGCTTAATCGCTAAGAGGCGTGCACTACAGTAAAACAGTTATTTCTACCGAATTTCGACGCCAAGGAACACCCGTATTACAGATGAAAAGATAAAGAACCCACTGACCGCAAATATAATCAGATAATAGTTTGACCTGTGCATCTTCAGTTCGAACTCGTTCAATCGGGCCTGCACCGAAGAAATGGTAACAGATATTGTTGTTCACGATATGCCAAAGAGAAATGCAGTCATGTTCGCAGTGGTCTGCCACAAAGACTGGTGCCAACAACGTCGGTTTGCGTTCGAAATAGACCGGAGTCATATAACAACCAGCGGCTTTTGTACAGATGGCAACAGAATAGGAAATGTCATGAAGTTCGTTTGCATTCCGGACATTCTCTGAATTGCTTTGTTAATAAGTTGATATGTGAAGACCAGAAACAATGAACATCTTTGATGGGAATCCTTGGTTCTCGGTGAGAGTTACATTGTAGAAACAAAAGGAATGATAACATGTTGAGCCGCGGGCCAGAGTCACTGACACTGATCGCTTATACTTAATCCCCGACACGATGCCCCAGGAATGTGTACTGTGGTCTTCGAAGATCTCGACAGAACTGATTTATAATCGGAAGACGCCCTGCATCGATAATGGCCTATCGATATAAGTGAATGATTTTTTCAATATCATTTAAATATTTAAAGATAAAAACTTCATGATTTAACACCAAATTAACTTCCTTAGCCATTTTTTTCCGTTTGGAATTTAAAAACACACATACTGTCTTCATCATGTTATGGAGCCCGGGACGTGACATGGTAAATATTTTTTTATAATCCGTGCGCAACCGTGCGCACGAAATAACAATCCGTGCGCACGAATTAATAATCCGTGTGCACGAATTAATAATCCGTGCGCACGGATTATAAAATATAATTACCATTCACACGGCAATTATATCTAATCTACAAAGTCAACACAAATATTATGATAACGCTCTTTAATGTCTACTGTTTATTGCATATCGAAAGAATTACCGCTCTTCGTCAGAGGTGATTATTTGATCAATTGATAAATTTACTGACACTGATCGCTTATAAACTTAATCGATGCTTTCGGAGTGTGTACTGGGGTCTTCGGATATCTCAACTGAGCTGATTGGTAATCGACAGACGCATTGGACGCATGTAGTAGACCCATCAACACAATGCAAATATGTAAATATATATATATATATATATATGTCCCATCTGATTTTACACCAAATTAATCAGAATTAGTTCAAAGCCAAATGTCCACAAAACAATGCTTGAAATGAAAAAAATAATACTTAATCACCATCAGTCGTTCACACGTGGATCACGGAAGTCTACACACACGCCCAATATAATTTGACGAGAAGTACATGCAGCCCAACAGCTCACAATAAACGCTCTTTAATAGCTACGGGGTTTGCACAACAAAAGCAGGAACGCTCTCTATTATTGTGTTCGACGATATACAGTGAACTTGTAGACAATCGACAGGTACGCTTGACAAATTTAGGCCAATCCATATACCATTTAACACTTCATCAATATAATATACTAGCTGGGAACCAGGCGTTGCTCGAGTGAAGAATGCGTAATTTATTAATGGCCCTTCAAGTCATTTAAAATAATGATTAGTAATCTGGGATAAACAACACATATTGCATGATTCTCCGCATAAAGTTACATCTATATTTTAAGTTGATAATAAACGCTCTTTATTGCTAATTATTAGTGTCTCTTTAAGTCATTTGAGGTTAAGAGCACCTATCCCGTGACATGACATTCCTGCGTCATTTAATTTTGTGCACCATTTGTCCCGCATCGCCATGGCTGACAATAATCGCTCTTTAGTAGACCCCCTTAAAGTAATCTGAGGTCAATGGCGCCTATCCAATAACAATCCCCAGGTCAGATGACCCTTCTGTGCAAATTTACCTACATATCTTCTACTTCTTATCTGATAATGAACGCTCTTTATTGCTCATGCTTGCCCATTTAAGTCGTATGAGGTCAGCTGCGCCTATCCCATGACACGCTACGGGTCACTTTATCACCATGTTTCAATTTTCACCGACCAGATTATAACCAATGTGAGGTAAACGTGACATGACTAATAAGATTCCCCGGGTCAAATTTCACTTACATACAAATTTCCAGCTGCGATGGTCCAGCCGTTTGGTCGCCTATAAGCGGAAAAAAAAACAATTAAACTAACAAAATTGAGTTTTATTGGTATAGATTTATTGATGTCATATCTTATTCGGGTTGTGGCAATGGTAATTGCAACACAATGCATTACTTATTTCTCAAGTAATGAAAAGTAATGGGTCATTTTTGGAATTACATTGTGATCTTATTTTGAAACTTGCTTACAGCATAAGAGAACATTAAATAATGTTCGGTGATTGGTCAACTGCCAATGGAGTCAGTGGTCACCCGTTTCATACCCAATAGCACAGACTGTAACACGAACACGGCGTCAAACGTTGTTGATCTAATCTGACCTAATCACTAAAAACGGCCATTAGAAAAATTGGGCGTACTTTCCAAAGTTCAGCCGAATTGCATCTGAGCCAGTTATTTATATCGATCACTTTACCGTTGCTAAGTGCTTGGAAATCTTACATTGGACTGACCCCCGGTGTAGAATATGCCAACCGCCACACAGCGATGGGTACAAATCCCCTAATGTGGCACCGTTTGCCGTGGGATGCATCCCGTGAGGTGTGGTGTGAGAGTCCTGGAGGCATCGACCTGCGGATACTACTTAGCTCATGGTTCTCTTTGGTCCTACATCTTTTCAAGACGGGTGGTTGAGTTGACTCGGCTCAATCAATCGGCCAGTCACGCCTATCCACAGTGTTTGTCATGCCTCTCCACAGTGTTTGTCACGCCTATCCACAGTGTTTGTCACGCCTCTCCACAGTGTTTGTCACGCCTCTCCACAGTGTTTGTCGCGCCTCTCCGCAGTGTTTGTCACGCCTCTCCACGGTGTTTGTTACGCCTCTCCAGTGTTTGTCACGCCTCTCCACAGTGTTTTTCACGCCTCTCCACAGTGTTTGTCACGCCTCTCCACAGTGTTTGTCACGCCTCTCCACAGTGTTTGTCACGCCTCTCCACACTGTTTGTCACGCCTCTCCACGGTGTTTGTCACGCCTCTCCACATTGTTTGTCACGCCTCTCCACAGTCTTTGTCACGCCTCTCCACAGTCTTTGTCACGCCTCTCCACAGTCTTTGTCACGCCTCTCCACAGTGTTTCAGATGCAATGTTTGTTATATGTTGTATTGCTCGTCTGTTGTTTGAAGTATTGTCTTCTGTTTTTGTTCACGTGTTGAATCCTGTATTGCTCAAGCCTGTCTCACTGTGGAGAGGTACCAGAAGGCTGCTATATACAGTGGCTAAACGGGTCACGGCTTCAGCTATGTGCCAGTCTTTGGCCCGACCAGAATTCGAAGGGTAGTCTACGGCGGCTCCTGGGCTAGTTGTCGATGTTTTGCTTTTCGTGTGGCAACTCAAATAAACTCATAAGAATGATGACTCACCAAGTGCCAATGGTGATGTGGTATCCCCTCGGTACTTGGTTCTTGGATTTGACCCAAATGTGAAAAGACCTTCTATCTTTGTCATTGATAAAACGCTACAAAACATTGCTGGACAATTCAAAGCCGTTAGACCAACCAGGACAGGGCCAAACAGGACAGTGCTCTCTCTTGATTGAATGTTCAATCTCTGCTCTGCTGCAGTTAACAACTATTGCACAGACACCAGTGTTAGTTACTCCTCACACGACATTGAATAGTTGCAGAGCTGTTGCGATCCCGCGATATAGTTGCTTCTTTGGAATCAGAAATATTGGCGGAGTTGGCACCACAGGGAGTTACAGAAGTCCGTAGATTTACAAAGACAGCTGAAGGACTAAAAGTTCATCTTCGTAGTTATCTTCTGACCTACAACCGGTGAGAATATCTACCGACATTGAAGGTTTGGGATATGAAGCGGGATTTAAGCCCTTTTGTTCCGAACCCATTGCAATGTTTTAAATGACAGGGGTATGGCCATGGGGGAAAAATTCAAACTGCCGAGGTTCACATGCTACAATGGATCGCTCATGCCCCATTTGGGACTATGGATTCAAGATTCAACGATGTAAAGCTGAGAAACATCTGTCAGATATAGATGCTAAGTAAGGTCCTCGATGGTCCATTCCACAAGTCACATACTCAGCAATCGTGTCTACAAAAAGTGTGTTGATGCCAGCCTTTGAGACTCAATATACCCTCTCGCAAATACACACATATCGACCTATAATGTGAAATAGGTACATAATGTGATTATTTGATTCTGAAATAAGTAGATACTGGAGTCATAGCCGTTATTTCGTTTTATGGCGCAGGCCACAGTGAAAACATGAAAAGTCGTGGGTTGGCTAACTTGGCTTATTTGTGTCATTGTCCGCACATAATCTGCTTAGAATTGCCTCATTATGAGTCGATAATATGACTACAATGCTCTCATTTTCAGCACATTATATATATATATCGACTCAAAATGAGCAGATTTTCTACCTAAAACAAGTTCTGTATAAGCAGATAATGTGCGTTTTTTTTGGGAGAACAGGCTGTGAGACTAGTCCACGCAGCACATTAAGTCAGCCCAATATAAGATTTCCAAGCACTTAGCAACGATCGTGTCATCGATATAAATAACTGGCTTCACTATGCGGGATAGCGTCACTAAATTCACCCCCTGGTGACCTCATTCTGCAAAAGACAGACAAACTATGTATAGGCTTCTGAATGTAAATTGTAAAGCTAAAATTACACCATCTGGTTGGATATACAGGTCTGTAGGAATACAACACATGTATGCACATTTAAAGGCACGGGCGGCGTTCGTTGCAGAAATATTCATATTTATTCAAATCGCCATCAACAGAAGGATTATTAAAAAATATATATAGTTTTGTTCATATGCCAAACATAATCAGCGCGTAAATCGTATATTGTCGTCAAGACGTACGATGGTGTACGCAGACAAGAGCCTGTTCGTGTTACAGAAGTTGTGCTTCTGTTTACATAACACAGCTCAATTATATTGGTTAATCACACACAAATGATATAAACGCTGTTTAATATTTCCATATCAGGAACATAACAGTTACAAATAACGCTCTTTATGTTTAGCATATCCGGATCTAAACAAAAGCCAGGTTCTGTAACGTTTTTTGCTTTTGTTTACATAACAAAGGGAAAACATTTGACAATAACATACTGTTTATGCTGATTGATATAAGAACAAGGTCTGTCTATATTTTCCTATTCTTTCTGTTTATGGCGGTTTTTGACGGAGGTGAATATTTTAACAGCATACCCACCGCCAACGCCGCCCGTATCTTTAATTCCATATAACCAAAGTTGGTGTGTCATCGGGTAATTTTTAAACATGAGTTCCAGGCAGGTCATGATCCTGTATATAGGTAGTCGGTGTACAGTGTAGACAAGATTATACATGTACATTGTACATACAAATCGTAATATTTTCTTACCTGGCCGCCGTGCAATTTATTATTCCATGTTCAAAGTATAGAGTTCCAATTAGTGGACATCTAGCCTTCCTTCCGTCGGCCGTCTGTCCGTGGATACAAATTTGTCCGGAGTTTTTCTCATTCGTTTTTTAATCATTTTCCAGGACACTTGGCACAGACATCAAACACAATGGGGACCTGTGCACCTGCGATTATGACATATGTCGAACTTTTTTTGGTGAAGTTATCCCCCTTTTTCGAAATTTTTCGCAACATGTGTAGTTTTGTCCGAGCTTTTATTCCTACATTTGTAGGTCATTTTTTTTAACTTAAGCACAGATATTTAGTATCATGGGAACATGTGCACCTACGATTATGACGTCTGTTCGACTTGTTTTGGTGGAGTTATCCCCTTTTTTCGACTTAGAACATTTTTGCAACATGTATAATTTTGTCCGAGCTTGTATTCCTACATTTTTTTGGTCCATATGTTTAGGATTAGGGTTAGGGGTTAGGATTGTGCACCTGCAATGGGAATCAGTCATTTTATTATGTTAACTTAATGTTTACAGACATGTGAAACATCTTAGTGTTTTAAAAACAAGGAGGTATTCTTATTATAGTCCCATTGGGACAGTCACACCTCTAGTTATTATTTATGTTATATAATATCCACATTCACTTATAGTACACACATGTCTGCCATCAGTTTGTCGATTGGACGATTAATCTATATGTTTTTATATTTTCGAACGTCCTACATTCAAGAAGTGTGTGGAATTCGTTTTCTATATATTCTCGTTACAAAAAGAGCATATTCTCACGTCTATTGATAAGCCATTCTCCAGTTTATATGGTCAAACGATGGTTCCTAGTTCGTAAACATATAGTTGGGCATATGAGTCCCTTGCATCGAGGTTTATTACGTACTGTTTAAGACTATACGGATGTTTGATAGATCTATAGATAATGTATCTTTCTGATGAATTTAAAGTGGTCCACCAATTAGTCAAATGCTCTCCTGGGATTCGATTTTAATGAGGGTGCTAAATGATTTCGTAGAAACGATCGAATGGCTGTCCCATATATACTCCACTTAACCCTTTACCCAACAGAAGGGCCCTGTGCCAATGCATTTTCTTATATATGCGAGTCGACCATAGGTCGCCTCGCATATATAAGAGAATGCATTGGCTTAACACATTAAAAATCATAAAATTGTTAAAGAATGTAAGAAAAAATGGTAAAAAGTGTTAAAAAAAGATATTTTTTAGGCCAATGCATTCTCTTATATATGCGAGGCGACTCGCATATATACGAGAATGCATTGGCACAGGGCATAACTATAACCATCACAATGTGGTCAATGAGCCGGTTCCAATGATATCCATATTTGTATGGTTTTATTGAGACAGACCCAAGATATTTTAGGCTGTTGAAGCTTTATTTGGCCGGTTTTGGCCGGTTTGTTGGGTAAAGGGTTAAGCCCAGTGCGTTCAGTAAATTATTAACATATGTTATCTATTCCGAATTGTGATGTATACTGTCATTATTGATGGCTCATAATGCATTTCAAAGTAATGCATTACTTCACAAATAGTCATGTAATTCAATTACTTTTTGAATTACATCAAACCCGCCCGATGGTCTCTTATATATAATATATATTGTTACTTAAACGTTAAAGAGTAAAATGAACCAACATGTATGCTTTTAAATATGAAGTATGTATTCTATTGCATGGTATCCTGGTTAGGTTAGGTACCAGTTTGAAAATTCCAACGCAAGATCGGGTGCCAATGAACTATCTCGGACTTGGATATTTAGGTCTCACTCAACGGGGGAGGGGGGCGGTCCAGTAGGAAATTCCAAGTTGAACATCCCTCCAACGGAAACTCTATCCATACACGTCCCTGACCGACTGAGGAACTGTGAAGCTCCATGCACCAAGTCACAACGATCAGAGTCCGATTGGCACCCCAAGCAGATGTCCATTATTGACGCAGAGGACGCCAAATTAGCTTCACATCCTGTAATCTATGGACTATATTTGACCCGCCTGATACAAGCGGTCAAGATCGTTATCATCACCAATTTGACCCAGGGGTTAGTGCGTTCATTTTAAGAGTATCCAAACTTTTGAGTACATGCCACACGCAATCTATATATGCGAGCCTCGTCATTAATATACAATCTCTATTTATCCATCGATTCACGACCGCAATGTCCTTTTTAAAAAATGTGATTTGCCTTCCACAGCAAATAAAAATGCTGAATTTATTCTATCGCTGGTCTCTCCCCAGGTTAATTAGTCCACCCTGATCCGCAGTCATTCAATATCGGCCTTTCTACTCTTGCCATTTGCCAATCTTTTCCAATAAAAAACAACTGGAATTGCTTTCATCGGAAGGTTGTAGAAAAGGTAAACATTGTCGCACCGGTTCACCTCGTACGGTAATTTCTATTTTTATAATCACGTGAACCAAAAATCGGTTGTAAAAACCAACGTCCGTGTCCTGACCTCTTTGATAATACTCTGTTGCCAATATCTTTGTTCTCGCAACATTAAAATCAAGGAACACCCGCTTGTTAAACAACTGTGTTGCCAAGAATATGGTATTGACGTCAAGAGATATTCTGTGTGCACCCATCGATCATGTGCAGAGGTGTGAACAGGCCGACTGAATACACGCCCGTGTACATAATTCGCCGTACCCCCATATGGGCCCACATATATTCCTATACAGCAACGCTGCTTTTCTATAAGCTTAAAGACCAAATCGTGTATGCGTTAGATCATTGGTAATTCTAAACTTAGAAAAATAGTTTGACATGCCAAAATGACAATTTTGGGAGTATTATTGATAGCAGTTGCCATGGAAACTGAATTGGTTGTCTGAAGTGACTAAGTTATACTAACTAGATAGCATTACAAGAAAATGTAAATACACACCAGGGTCATTATCATTAAATGGAGTCTCGTTGTTCGGATCCATTCACAGAATGTTGTGGTTTAATGTAAATAATTAGTGTTGAAATCTAGTTTTTACCAATATCCACGGAAGTCCTTAAATTAACAAGGAAATATACTTATGATAGAAAAAATATACTACTTCCAAGATCGTTAGAGTGCTAATATGTATCTTTCCGATGATATGTGATTTGTAATTAGTTCTTATTGAAGGAAACTGAAAATTGTGAAATAATGCCATGATCCGATTGATCGGAAAACCATCACCAAACAATAGCGGTATTTGGTAAAAATAGCGACAGTCATATTATAAGTGGATGATATCCGGTTTCAATAACGAATTGACGACCTTTGATTACAACAACCACTAAAATAGCGTCGAACTGCACCAAGCTTATCGAACCACACATGAGTGCACCTGCTTCACGGAGTAGACAAGCTATTCGCGAGAAAATATACCGGACGTGCGTGGTACATCTAACCTGCATAATAGTGGGCCCCAACGCCCGACTGATGCAATGAGGCAACGTGTGTACATGTATAAGTGGTGCTTGTGGTTTTATACAAAAATAAATGCAGAATGTTCAGCTAGGCGATCAATGTTAGATGGTGTTTTTGCCCTTTCTATAGTAAATACTCATGCCGAGTAGTTCCCTTAAGAATTGTTCAGATAATCAGTTCAACAAACGACCTATATAGGTCGTTCAGCCTGTTCTCGCGAAAACCCGCACATTATCTGCTTATAATATAACTTGTTTTATGTAGATAAACTGCTTATAATCGCCTCGTTTTGAGTCGATAGTTTGCTGAAAATGAAAGAGTTTTAGTAACAGTGATCAACTCATAATGAGGCGATTCTAAGCAGATTATGTGCGGACAATGCCACTAATAAGCTAACTCACGACTGTTCAGGTGTACGCTCTTTAACATGTGTTTTCACTATGGCCAGCGCCATAAAACGAAATAACGGCTATGTCTCCTTGATCTGCTTATTTAAAATTAAAATAATCACATTATGTACCTATTGCACATTATAGGTCGATTATGTGCGTATTTTCGCGAGGATATGTTGTTTATTACCCAAACATCCTTCAAATAAATAGTAGACCATTTCAATGTATACTGTTATAACTTGGTGAGAGAATCCATTCAGTGTTAAATGGTTAAAATGCGTTGTGTGTATAAAGTGATGCTTGTGGTTTTATACCAAAAAAAAAAGAAGAATGTTCACCTGGGCGATCAATGTTTTATCATGTTTTAGATGCCTTGCACCATAGGGCCTATAGTAAACACATTCGGCCGAATTCTGGTCCCTGGTCTAGACCAGGGTTTCATGTAAACTATAGTCTAGACCAGGCCGAAACCATGGTGATCGCGATGTGTTACCCAGCTTCGAGGCGAGTAAGCTGGGATTATTGGTCAGCACTGGTCCGTATTCTCGTATTTTTGAAACTCAGGTTTACGTAAACCAAGGTTTGCCTTCTTATTGCTATTCAAGCCTTTGTCGGTCTGTTCATAATTCGAACCATGTGGTAACGTACAAGTTCTGGTAACAGAAACATAAGTATTTTTTGGAAGCATTTATCTTTATGTTAACCAAATTGTAATTGTGTTATATTTGTATGTCGTGTAGAGTAAAGATCATAATTATATATGAACTGGACAAGATTTAATATAATCCATAATTATGTGTGTTATAGGTAATAGTCTGCAACTGAGACCTAGTCCCCCCCCCTGGTCTGAGATTTTTGAATAAACCGAGACTTGATCCTGAGACGAGAATAGCGAAGTCTGGTTTCGAGAATATATTTATGGTGCAGAACTCTAATGCGGATTATTAGTTTGATTGTAAGCCAGTCATTCGCACGATGGTGAATAGTTTGAGCAATCACAAGCTGGCTTTTAACTGGACATTAGAAATGATCTAGTGTAACTGTGTTTTATATAATGTCACATATCATAACTGTAACAATCATGCGTGCGTGTACCCCGGTGATTTGCTGTGGATGAGCATGGGCGACCCGGCATAACAGTGAATGGCACATCGGATTTTCATTTTCGTCTTACATCTCATGGGCGGGATGCAGGGCTTTCCCGGCGTATTCATAAAATTGACGTTGGAATGCTTCTTAATGGTGATTACTCTTACCGCCCATTCACGTAGATTATTCCAGTATTTTGAACAAGAATAATACTGATGTTTTAAGTAATTTTATTTTAAACGTAAAGCGAACAAAAAAACAGTAAAGACGAAAAAAAAAATTACAAACAAAAATACAAACAAAAACAAAAACAAAAACAAAAGAATTTTTTTTTTTTTTAAACATTAAAATAAAATAAAAAAAACAAACAAAATAGAAGAAAAAAAATCAAAATATATAAATTTATGATTCTTTTATTTAAACGCATTTGCTGAAAAAGAAATACAAGAATGGAGTTTACTATCTTGTGTCCCTAGAAATCTCGGGGGCCCCGGTGGTTCAGTCGGTAGAGTGCCAGGTGCATTACACCGTCACAGGCCGTCCAGCGATGACGAAGCTGGTTCGAACCCCGTCATATGTAGGGTGACCGTAATCGTGTATCTGGGCAAGTTTGTCAGTTGCTTTCCGGGGATCGGTGGTTTCTACACGCAGTGGGACGATTTCTCGCTGAAATTAAGCCTCTGCGTGGTCTTTCCTCCACCCGTAAAATTGACAACGTCGTGTGTGGCCTAGCGGCTAGATCGACGATAAACACTAACAAACCAAACCAAACCCTAGAAATCTCTGAAAAATTCTTACTTTAACGTACATTTTGTTAATCGTCCTTGTTCCAATAATGTCTTACCATTTGGATTCTTGGAAATTGGAATGATGGGCGCAATTGTTTTTAGCCCATTATATGTTTGGGTCGATATTTAAAAGGGCGGTCTCTGAGAGTGATTATTCGGTGCATCGGGGGGTGGTGGTATAAACAATGTATAGCCACGTATAGGCCATGGGTGGTTCCATCGGCCGTGAAACAAGTTTTTTTTACTCAACTAAAACATTTACTCAAACCGCTGACATCAAAATAGGTCATCATAATAAATAAACATAAAGGTAGGGTCGTGGCGACATGTGAACTTGGGGTGTCTCACCCCCCCCCCCCCCCAAATTAGGATGGAGCGGATTGGAAATATGGACAACACCCCCACCATCCACATGGAGACAATCTAATCACATGCCTGTAAAGACGACACACCGCACGTGTTCGGTGATAACCCGTTACATTAATGCTCAACTATTCGCGACGTGAACGCAATCATATTGTTCGAGCACCAAGCGTGCCTTTGTCCGTCGATACACCGATCGTCGTTGATTGAACAATAATCCGCCTAATCTAAATCGAGACCATGTGGTTTCGCGAGACCAGGTCCAGACATGGAACACCGTGATTATTAGGGTGGTCTAGACCAGGGACCAGAATTCGGCCGATTGTATACGAAGCAATCTTACACGTACACTAGTGATGGTGTCTTTGACGATGAGATAATGTTCTTGACCTTGCCTGATAGACAATCAAGTATACCTTATGAGAATGTACTTCATAATACCGAAAAAACATCGCTAATCCTTGCCATCATTGCTGATTAATGTACCTACGGTTATATCCGCTATCTTTGTCACATCGTGACGTGATTAAATAGGAAGATGATTCCCCGAACTAGGTACATAGGCGTAAAATGCAGGTGTTGTGTGCTATTTTATTACACATTACTCCATATTCGCATTCTAAGTTGTTCTAAAGCCTTCTCGGTTTTATGTGTGTGTACTTTGCCGAAGGCATAAAACTGAACTATCGGTACGATAAATCGACAGTATGGTCAATTCGTACCATAATGTACAGACCGTCAACTATATTTATATGTTATAAAATACGGAATGTGACAAGAAAATTGTCTGTAATTGACATTCGGGTAATTTCATTAGACCTAATCTTGTTTTATTGTTTGTTTCTTTTTTCTTGCACTCAGATCCTCGTTTCAACCCCGATCGTACTTGATTGCCAGGTGTGAGCGATTCGTTGCTCTTATGAGCGCTAATTGGGAGCCATTATTATACCTGTGTTCATTAAGTGAAGGCAATTCATATGTACCGGGGGTATTAACTGTGGGAAATGTTGTGCGCGGTAGCAAATTTGCACAGTACATTAATAAAACTGACACCAGCAAATAGAGGACAAACTGAAAGTCGGTGCAAATCTGAGACAAAATGTGTCCAATTATTAAAATGTCGCTGGAAGATCGGACAGTTATTCAATCAGACAGGCCTCTGATTTAAAATAAACTGTAACTTGTATCGCCAACCTATTCGGGATTTACCCGCTAGTCAAATATCAATCGCTAATATGCATATTATATATTCCTTTATTTCCTCCAATACTGGAGAACAAGTATTACATTCAAATACAATACAAATCGCAATACATATATGGCTGCATAGACAGAATATAATAAAAATAACAGAAAGATAAATATAAAAATTATTAGCCGAAATCATAATTTATCAAATTTAATATAAACTGTTCGCTATAATAAAGTCCTAGCTAGTTATGTTGTGAACATTTTCAGACCAATTGTCATAAGGTTACTCTGACTACAGTAAGATTGTTCGATTTTAATCAACTGGATTTTTTTTTTAAATGATGTCCAAATTGGTGGAAATATATACTCGTTTACAGCAGTTATAAAAGTTTTTCCGGTTTTGGCGGTTTACAATTCGCAGTGGACACCCCACCAATCGAGAACCACTGGCCACGTCCCTGCCAGTATGCCAGAGGATTGTTAATTATTTCCATTTATGTAACATCCATTCGCACCACCATCCGTGCATGTTAGCAATATTTTATTAAATTAAATTGACTTATATGTATATACATGAACTAGATCTATTCCATATTTCCACATGTACCAAAGGCGGATCATAACTTATAACCTTCACTTTAAATGCACGGGCGGCGTTCGTTGCAGAAATATTCATATTTGTCCAAATCGCCATCAACAGAACGAATATTAAAATATATATAGTTTTGTTCTTATGCCAAACATAATCAGCGCGTACATAGTATATTGTCATCAAGACGTACGTAATCAAGAGCTTGCTCGTGTTACAGAAGTTTTGCTTCTGTTTACATAACACATCGCAATTCTATTGGTTAATCACACACAAATGATATAAACGCTCTTTATTATTTTCATATCAGGATAACAGTAACAAAAACGCTCTTTATGTTTACCATATCCGGATCTAAACAAAAGCCAGGTTCTGTAACGTTTTTTTGCTTTTGTTTACATAACAAAGGAAAAAATATTTCACAATAACATATTGTTTATCCCATATTTCTGATTGGTATAAGAACAAAGTCTGTCTATATTTTACTTTTATTTCTGTTTATGGCGGTTTTTGACGGAGGTGAATATTTTAACAGCATACCCACCGCCAACGCCGCCCGTATCTTTAAGATTATCTTACGTAAAGTTAAGACCAAATATAAGACCACATTAAGTTAGAATCTAAGACATTGTGCG
This sequence comes from Siphonodentalium dalli, assembly GCA_032622095.1. Classification (NCBI taxonomy): domain Eukaryota; kingdom Metazoa; phylum Mollusca; class Scaphopoda; order Gadilida; family Siphonodentaliidae; genus Siphonodentalium; species Siphonodentalium dalli. The sequence continues at coordinate 176,659,591 of CP136062.1, forward strand.
TGAAGCGGACTTATGACAGAAGTTTGAACTTAAGATCAGTCCAAACCATGTCTTAAGTTGCTTTCATGAAACTGGTGCCTGTATTATAGCACTAAAATGAAGGACGGTTTAATCAATAATTCAGATGATATAAGCCGGATACTTTTAACGAGTAGCTATATTCCATGTCGCCACTGCTTAACATCGGAAGAGTTACCTCGCTTTGAAAAGATAATTGAACGTGAATAAGAGATATAGAAAGTTATGATCACTTATGGCGAATTTGTTGGCAAATATTTCCGAATCGTAGAATACAGACCCTGATCCCCAGCTGCTGACACTGTATCCCAAATTCTACTCGTAGACACGTTCCATAAACCCCCCAAAATAGTCTTGTACGCCATCTCGTTTCAAATATTTTAATTTAATTTAATGTGTAATAGCAATAACACCCACATGGGTAGGTTGCCCTATACAGTGTAATACATTATACTGGTTATAACAATATTATAACAATACATGTGAAATTAAGCATGCTATCTTATAACATTTAAACATACAATCATAATAAGAACAATATATATATATACGGTACTACCACGTACTACCTATAATGGTGTATCACTGTGGGTCCAAGCATACTGTCCTATAATATTCACAATACATGTAATTCCATAATCAATATATATCTCAATAAGGTTTGTTTCTCAGACATATTATGCTCATTAATCTGAAAATGATTTAACACTGTTCTGTTCGGAGTTTGAATAATTGTTTAACCATGTTGCAGATTTTCGCACATATGCAAGGACATCTGTTTTCTAGAATAGTTATGAATTGATACTCTTGGTCTAATAGTTGGAAATTTATGTAATTATTTCCCATTATGGAAAATAATTCCGATCTCAGTGAAGCGTAAAGAGGACAATCCATAATGAAGTGAACTTCGTCCTCTATTTGCTTTTTTGTATTGAAACAAAAGGTACATACTCTATCTGATAAGGTTATCGGGGGTTGGTAATGTCTACCACGCTCTATCGCTAGGGCGTGATTACTTATTCTCAATCTCGTGAATGCTATTTTGTCTTCATTGTATTGGGTATTGAACAAGTATGGTTCAATTTGAAAAGTAGTTTTGAAAATGCGATACGTCCATAGTTTGTTACTCCCTGTTTTAGATGCTTCATCGCTCATATTAAAAAAAAAGTCGTTATGATAGTTGGATTTTAACTGCTGACTCAAGTTAGTAAGATTCTTGACAACTTGTGTGCCGTCGGTGATATTTAACCCAAATGCTGCCGTCGTTTTGAATATTGATTTCTGAACGGCGGGTGAACGTTGTTCAATCACGGCATTTCTGATCAAGTTACTGTCAACATTATTAGAAATTTTAATAGCATATGCGGCCATTCTACAAATAGCGTCCATGTGAAGTGGATGGCTACCCAATTCCGCCCTAACTGCAGTGTTAGGTGCATATTTGCCTACTCCTAATACTATTTTGCAGAATTTTATGTGTAACTTTTCGCATTCTAGCCTATCGTAGTTCTTAGACGTTGCTTCCACTCTCCATATTTCACTTCCGTATAAGACAATTGGCTTGATTAACTTCTCATATAATTTCATAGATGTACTCACTAGTAGGGGTGCTGTGCTGTCGGATGCATTTCTGAGAGCATACATAGCTTTGCGACCTTTGGAAGTTAGGTCCGATATCGCGTCTGTAATATGATTTTGCCCAACCAGTTCGTCAATCTATTAGCATTTCATTATCATGCCCGACAACGACCGACGATGTATGTGTTCTCTCTCACTCAGAATGTCGCTTGAAGAGTCTACTAGATAAATGGTATATATAGGTGTAGCGAGATGTGGAATTGAATATTCATTAAAGGTGTAGTCTGGTTATTTTAAAGCGGCTCAAAATTTGTCAAATGCTGTATAGTTAAACACTTTACCCTATAATGCCAATCATCGTCCAAAAATGCAGCTTAAAGGTCCAACAATGTATTCCTTCTCTGCGATCCGACTGACTATATATTCTGCCATTTGTATTTATATAACCAGGCCGTCATCGCTGTGTTCAAAACTTGCTCGTCTATATTGCCGAATTCAACAAAGATGAATTCATCGTGAACGTAACTCTTAAGTGAAGGCGACTCTATTAATTTTGGCAAACTTTATTTCATTGAAAATAACCGGATTATACCTTTAAGTTTGTGAAATTTAAAATTATTGTTCTTAACATATGTCCACACAAATATGATCACACGATAAAACCGAAATGGATCAAAATCGACGAAGCTTGAAATCCCTCAAAATAATCGGTCGGATATGCATTGCCAAAACCTGTGAACAAAATTAGGTGCATGCCGTTCGCCAATCACGTAATCATTGAACTCCGACATCTGCTCTTGAAATGTGCATGTATATAAACGCACGACCGTTTTTTTTTTGTAACTTGAGTGAATTTATCGCCTTTCCAGTTTGTCCTTTATTCGCGATCTCGACAAACTTTCCATGGGTTGCAGCGGTTTCAAATTGTGCAACGTAATCTTTCAAAAGGTATGTGCATGACAGCTTAGAAGCTATTGCCGTAAACCTTCCATAAGCGAAATTCTACACATAATACACAAATAATAGTCGTGGTATGACGCAACTCGTGTCATATGCATTCTCATTTGTATCAAAAATGTTGATGTAATCACAGATAATTGTTAGACGCGGGCAAGCATATGTGTGATACATTATTTCTGTCAGCGCGGTCAACTACCAGGTGTGATATTAACTACCAGGTGTGATATTAACTACCAGGTGTGATATTAACCAGGTTTAGAAGACTTTGCGTTGCACTTGTGAACACTTATATAATCGACAGGCTGCATCTCATGTTCAAATCTGGTTTACGGAAACCTCAAGGTTTAAAAGCGCTGTTTTACAGCTAAATCTGTGACCGCAGACCGCAGGTCTAAGTGACGCATTCTTCATCTCGTGTTTAAACACGGCCCATGCATACTGCGGACCACCGCTTTCTATCGACAGCGAAAATCGATAATTACGACAACGGGCGAGAAGCGATCGCACCTGTACCGTGTGTGGGGATAAGTTTTTTGACAATTGCGATATTTTGTTGTGCTTTATAACCTTAAACTTGCTACTATAAACCACCATTCTAAGGTCCAGCTAAACCCTGTTTATAGGAAGGCTATGCCTGAGCTGACGAATCCCTCTTTCCTGGGCCCCGGTTTACATGGGTGGTGCTGTACGGCCAACTACGCCCCATTATATAGACCCGGTTTCGCTGGACCGTCAATTTTGGTTTAAACCCCGAGTTTAAACTGTGATGACCAATTCAACCTGATGATTTTTATGCTTTTCGTGAAAACTTCGCAAAATTCAACTTATAGTTACGACCCTTAAAGATGCATAGTCCGAATTAATATTACTATTGCTTTGGCGTCGGGGTGAAAACGATTTGATTCGAGTCGAGGAACCCACAAATCAAAGCTCAGAGACAGAGTTATCAGATACAATTTTTTGTTTAATCTGATATTTTTCACCACATGGAATATTTGGCGGCCTGGCAAATAATCAATGAATGCCGATCGACGTACTCTTGATACCAAATTGCGTTGAACAAAATATTGATTTAGAACACTTTTGGGACAATTTTATTGACAGTGGTTGCATTAATTTTTGGCAATTAATCGATTCTGATAACTGAAAGCAAGCGTGGCACGCGTGGTTTCTATTTCGCCATTTCGCTGCATTTCCTATTCCGCTATTTCGCTGTATTTTCTATTACGCATTTTCGTTGTATTTCATATTTCGTTAATTCGCCATATTTCACATATTATGGGATTATAGGATATCCTATATTCTGATATTCAATCGAACCACGTGTTACTGAACCACGTGTTACTGAGATTGACTATCATTAGATACCTCATCGCAATCCACCATTACATATTCTTTGCTATATAATCCTTTGAGTATTGGCTGCAGAAACTCTGTGATACGATTCTTGTTTTTGTTTCTAGATCAGGTCCGCGCAGGCATCTGTTTCCACACGTATACCATATATATCTTTCTTGCCTCCATTAACGAGAGTGGTTGTTTATACAATACTATTTACATTTGGATAATCAAAATACTACACAATACAGTTATATACATTTGAGACGATGGATATGACTAATGCGCTAATTGCAGACAGTCGACGATAAAGTGTTATACCCTCACAAGTTGGCACAAGTGATACAAAAACAAGGCAGTGTCGATGATAACGCTGTCCAGTGACACTGCTATTTCTGTGTGAATGGGCACAGGTTGACCTCCCAGTGTGAGGGCCATCATTTGCTGCATAGATAATATGTCCAGGAAGAGGTATATTCTGATGCCATATTTGTCAATAATCAGATCCCAGTAACAGTTTCGAATTTGGACTATAACATCAGCTTGGCAGGACCAAAGTACATGCGAAATCTCATAGTCAAACCGTGAATCGCACATTCTGCCTACAGAGTTGTTGTCGTATAGGTTGACTTGTTAAGTAGCAAGGCAAGATTTCTTAGCGGCATCGATAGAAGTCGGTTTGATTTTAATATCCGCCATATGTTCCACATATCGTTAGGGTAAGGATGACATCGAAGAACAAGGGCGAAATTTGGATTGTCTCTAGCTGATTGATGCCAGAAAGCACAATAGTCCCCCTCGACACTGGAATGGACGAGTTTCTTCCAGACAACATTCGAAGGGAAGGTACCTTTATCCAGATATAAGCGCATATGGTCAAACAGTTTATATTTCTCCAACAGGGGAATTATATCAGAGACGAATCCGGACATTACATTTCCGTACAAAAGATGCTGGTATACCCTGCAGAGGAAGAGCTTGAGAGGCACCTGATGGTGTGTTGGTAGATGGATGAGTTTTTCCAAGAAGCACAACTTGCGAATGTGGATTTGTCGTTTGTCGTTTGTCGATTGGTAACACTCATAAGAGACCAAGTGTCATATTAGTTGAAGCACGGGAAGGTAGAGACTGTGCGTGTTTTACACAGTTCCGGAATGAACGCTCTATATTGAGAAGAGCAGTGTTGTTGTTCATGGGAAGTAACTCGCATCCATATAGTGCCTTTGGTAGCACAACACATTTTAACAGTTTTGATATGACTGCTGGGGAACACGACTTGACAGCTTCCTTTCCTGCTATTGCGAAATATGTGTTCCTAAGTTTGTTCGACATTAGCTGCGACCTGACTGTGGCACTGTTGAGTTTGCTTTGAACGATTCCAAGATGCATGCATTCCTGCTCCTCGGATAGAACGTTTTTTCCAATGGTCCATACCCTTGGAGTGGTGTGCGCGCGAATGGGTTCATTAAACACAACAACTTTACTTTTTGATTCAGAAAAGTTGAAGCGCCATTTGACGCTATAGTCATGGCATACCCCCAGCTGGTGGTCGAGTCCCTCCTTTGTGAGCGAAGTTATGACAATGTCGTCAGCTGTTGTCGGTGCTGCACAGGAAGTTCCATGGATGGTGAGTCCTCGGTTTGAGTTCGCAAGTAGCGTCAGCAGTTCGTCCACATAAAGTAAATAGAAAAAAGGTGAACATACTGCTCATTGTCGGGTTCCTTGTGCAATGGAGAGAGAGCCCGTTAGACAGCCGTTTATCATCACTTTGCTGGAACAGTGTGTGAGCATATTGTTCATGATCCTCAGAAGCTGTCCCCGTATACCGAATTTATAGAGTTTTACAATCAAGCCAGAGTGCCACACCCGATCAAACGCCTTCTGGCTGTCAAGGAAGCAGGTGAAGATGCGAGAGTTCATATCCTTGATATAGTATACCGATTCCTGGAGCACAAAAAAAGTCATTGTGCAACTGATATATTTTTGGAAGCCGTTCTGGAGCTGCGAAGGGAAGTTTGCACATAACGAACTCGACTTGATCTGATTTAAGAGAGCACCTTCAAAGAGTTTGTATAAAACAGAAAGCAGCGTTATTGCGCGGTAACTGTCTGGTTTGTGCTTCGGTTTCTGTGATTCCTTGAATAAGGGCACAATAAGACCCACTTTCATCTCCGGGGGTATGTGCTCGAGCGACATCATCCTGTTATAGAATGCAACTAACACTAACAGGAATGAGTCTGGACAATGAAACAGGTGTTCATTAACAATACCATCTATGCCACCAGATTTTTTATATTTGAGAGTCTTGATCGCCGTATAAAGTTCGGACAGACATATTGCATCGCACAATAATTCACACTAGTAGTGTTCATTCGTCGAATCTAGAAAGGTTACCTTCTCTTCTTCGATTTGTTGGCTGAATAGTGGGTCACTGTGTGGAGCTTCTGCGTACAGATCGGCGAAGTAGTCTCTCCAACCAGATAACACATCGGTCGCCTCGCGCACCACTTTACCATGGAAATCCATTTCCGAGAAGGGGGTACACATTGATTTGTTTGAGTTTATGAGCCTCCAGAATGCACGTTGATCAGAATTGGCAGCCGCTTCGATGTCGTCGTACACGATTTATTCAGACGATGACACCTCGTGACGAAGAGCTCGTCGAAACTCACGCTTTGCATTTTTATAAGCAATGTAGGATGAATGGGTGGTCGAGTGAGGTTTCCCGTCGTGTAACCACCGATTCCAGCAGGCCTTTGACTGTTTTTGAAGATAACCCAACTGGTCGTTCCAGTAAGGCTTCAGATGTTTGTTGAACGTTTTACGATGTGTGGCACGATTAGCGGCTTCAGTTAAGGCGTTAACAATATTACAATAAATGTTATTTAGGTCAGACTCTCTTGCAGTGTTGATAGATATAAAGTTATTCAATTGCGAGTTCAATACCATTTGATATTTACTAATATCCATGCGCTTCCAGTTGAAGAACAGCCTTTCGTGTTGATCATGTGGAGGTGCCAGATCACATGGTAATTTCAAGTAACAAGTAACAGGAACAAAGTCAGAGAATGGAAATAGATCCGATATTGCCAAACGATGGCAATAAATTTATGTTGTATACTCTGAAAACAGATGTGTCAATTAACAATTGTGAGAAAGCAGGATTATGAATATATTTTGGATTTTTTTCCAAAGTTGGATGCAATATAATGGATAATGCATGTCTTTTTGTTGACTAAGCGAAAATAGTTATTCTCGAGAAGAAATACGCTGTTATTCGGTTACCGCCAAACGATTTTGAGAGTATGCACGTACGGCGAATGTTTGACATGTTTTATAACCAGCATATTAATCATTGTCTTCATCGATGAGCGGGAAATAACGATGTTTGCGGCCACGATAAAACCTGAACGTCACATTGCGCCACATGCCAGCTACCGACCGCCAACAACTAAATGAGAAACGCGTGCCCCAGGGCGACCGCCGGAATGTACAGAAGATTGGCAAATGATAGCGATTCGAGCTTATTAACGACTTTCTAAGTTTCTTGTCTAATTTGACAGGTAACTTGCTGCTATCCCATTGATGAGATACATTCCTTTCTCTTGTTCTTCACGACACGACTAAGTGCAGTTCACCCTAATTGAACAATGGAAAGAACATTAACTCACAATGATGATCCTATAGTATTAGTCTTTTATTTGGCATTTTGTGGCTCTGTCAGCTACCATCACGTATACAGACTGTATAATTAAATCTAACATTTTTTTATTTAAGACTTTTGTCCGTTACAAATAATTCTGATTTGATATATGGCCAAGTTCCAAATGAATATGAACAGTTCGGTTTCTCAGAATAATGCAGAATGAATTGAGTGCAACCGACCAAAGTTTTAAATTAAAAACAAATGAAAGTTTCCTTACATTCTGTATAGACGATTTCATTGTTCAGACCAGCGTAGCTAGGGCACAGAACTCTGATTTGCATTTTCCATATATGGGCGTGAACTGAACATGTGTGATTTTCGAGACACCAGTTGGCGGTCACGAGATACAATGACCGTATGAAATAATGGACATATATAAGTAACGGGTGATGTCTAATCTACTCGCAAGGTTTTTGTTCATTTGGATGGTTAATGTGATTGTATTGGGAGAGGGGCTTCACAACTTGACAAAACTTTTGCCCCAATCCATTTTGTATTATTACACACACAATGCATGTTTCGAGTCAAAGTTGACATGCCGTTGGATGCACGCCAATAACACAGTCACTACATTAATAGTGACATTCGCCTGGTAAAGTAACCCATCCAACAATACGACTCTGTTTGTATATATGGGTTGGGGTGGACTTACAGGCACGGATGGCCTTCGCGGTGGGTATGCTGTAAATATAGTCACACCCGTTCAAACTGCCATAATCAGAAAGAATATTAAAATATAGACATATTTTGTTTTTGTACCAATCATAAATATCGCGTAAATAGCGTGTTATTGTCAAGTTCGTGTTATGTAAACAAAAGCCAGGTTCTGTAACATTTTTTGGCATTTTTTTTCATAACAAAGCGTACAGACTTGACAATAACATACTCTTAAATTGTATATGGACAGTTCAATTTCTCAGAATAATGCTGAATGAATTATATAAGTTACAAGTTGGTAACTTGTAACCGACAAAAGTCAAATTAAAAATGTGATATTTCCTTACTTTCAGTATAGGTCTATGTGGTGGCAGTGGTCATACCAGCGTAGCGAGGAGACCAAACTCTGCCTTACAGTTTTGTGTCACTACTGTAATTTGCGAACCAAGAGTGTCAATGGCCAATTTCACTTGATTTATCGGTTCTTGTACCAATTGAACTAGACATCGAACGTATAGTAATGCTGAAGGGGTCACTCTCACCAAAAAAAGTGCTGAAGGGTACACAGGATTTTTTAAATGTACTGAAGGGTACACAGGGTTTGAAATGTCGTTCTAAATGATGTTTAGTTTTCGTATCTGCCATGATTTCTGTAAGAGAATAATTGTTTACGTTCCAATGAATATTAAAATGTACTGAAACAAACTGCTAATGGGCGCCATACTTTCATAAACACAATTTAAGTAATGGTGTTCGTGCCGATCACAAACCCTGTGTACCCCTTCAGCACATTTTCAAACCCTGTGTACCCTTCAGCACTTTGTTTTTGTGAGAGCGACCCCTTCAGCTATAGTAACCCGTCCCATCGGCCATTCTGGACGGCGCGGGGGCTTCTGTTTGATATAGTTTTTGTCAAACACCCAACCAAATTAATTTGTCAATCATGCACTTTCTCCATAAGACGTAGATCATGCCGTGATTCTCTACTCTGGCTAACGCCCGTAGAGATCATATTGCACCAGTAAAAAAAAATTCACAGGGAACCTTATAAAGTCGAATAAATAACGCTGGGAATATATTTATGACTTATGATCTGTTCCTTAATAATGTACTTCGCTGAAGGTGAATGTCCCCATTCCAATTGGCATGTTTTTCTGTGACTTTTGTGAGCCGATATGTCGCAAAAACACATTTGAATTATTTACCCAGAACACATTCCACAATTGTAAGCGACGCAAAGCAAAATCGCTCTCAAATTAACTTAAATCGTGAAATTTCGAGTTGGGACCTTCACCAACAGTGAAGTTCATTTTTTTAAGGAACAGATAATAACTAAGAAATATATTCCCCGCGTTGTTTTTTCAACTTTATAATGTTCCCTGTCAAAACTTCAAAAAGTTCAAAGGTTTTGTACTAGTGGAATATGATCTCTACGGGCGTTAGCCAGAGTAGAGATTCATGGCATGATCTACATAAGACACAGACGTTATTAGCAGCGTAAGTGTTAACACTATCAATCTGAGTTAATTGTTGACTGATATAATAGGGATATCCTTGAGATCTAATCGAATTGCACGACTTTTGTGTTTGTCTATTAGTACTGCACATAGCCATCCACGACGGATCGACGTTCGGACTACGATGTTATCAAATCTTATATACTCCGTGCAAGCCATCTGGTACACATGTCCTAAGTCCGATCACACGTTTTACCCATATTTACAATTCTTATCAACAGGGGTCGTCGCGTGCAATCATACAAATACTTTATAGTCACCAAACTGGACGTCTACGCTAGATAACAGTTGATATGCCTATTATCGTTGTGTATAATTGTGACCGGTTTGCCTCTAGGAATTTGTTTGCTTAAAATCTGCTTTGTCATGCTGAAAGGTCACTGAGTGCGGAGAAATGGGTTCAGTCCGTCGACGTATATCACATTCAATTTGTTCGAGTTCAAGGCCGAAGTCCACCATGTACTCTAAAGTACATGCCATATAGATGCGTTTCGTTATTAACATCGCAGGTTCAACATATACACTGTCCTTCAGAACCACACATACGCACCCCATACTTATGCTGACGGCAGCATTGAAAATAATCAACTAATTAAAACAAAATGGTAACGGTAATCATATATATGACATTGTGAGTTCATGGGCAGGTAAACTAAGCACACTTCATCGAATTAATATTAATAATATATATATATCCTCTTTTTATAATTAAGTAAAAGACCAACCAGGAAACACTGAGGCCCGATTCGTCACCTCCGACTTAAACCTGGTCGACGTAAACCTCTAGGCTTAAACCGCCGTTTGACAGCTAAATCCGTGGTTTAAACCCGCGACCGCAAGTCTAAGTGACGCATTCGTCATCTCTGGTTTAAACCTGGTCACAGCAAAACCAGTGGTTTAGCATTAATTTACCTGTATAGTCGAGATAATTAATCGTAATGCAGAGCAAGGGGTTCTATACCGACAGCTAACATCGATAATTACGACAGCGAGCATACTTTGATTGGAAATTTATAGCGATAAGTACTCTTACTTTTTTATTTTAAGGTTTTGTTTTACCTTAAATCGATAACTAAACCATAATTCGGCGCTCCAGCTAAACCACGTTTAATGAGGCCAGGCCTCAGATGACGAATCTGTCTTTTCTGAACCGTGGTTTACGTGGGCGGACATACTATCGATTGGTGGCGTGTCCATAAGGTGAGAGTCCATAATGGTATTATAATGTCACAATTGATTTATTTTCACACGAGCGTGCATGAGCTTGTTCGCGATAATTGAGGGCGTGACAACAATCATTTTACAGACTTGCTTGTGGTCCGGTATTGTAATCATTTTACAGGTTTGCTTGTGATCCGCCTGGTAATTGGGTAGTTTGATTGCATGCTCATCTCATATATAATCTGCTAGCCACTGAACGACCACAAACGCCCACTCAGACCCGGTTTGGCTAGACCATCAATGTAGGTTTAAACCAGGTTTAAACTCTGAGGTTTAAACTGGAGATGACGAATCCGTCCTGAAGGTTTCACTACCACCTTTCATGATTGTGGCAACTGTGCAATCCCTGATGATGTCAGTGGTTGTTTATGGGAACCTCACAAAACAATGAAAATTAGATAGCAAAATTTATATTTGGTGTTGTGAGATGAGTAATCCTGTCAGAAGTATGTGACATCACCGGGGATTTTGTCAATAAGCATAAAAGGTGTGGAAATCTTCAGTCAATCAGAGTTGCCAACTGGTGTTTCAAATATTGTAAAAAGGATTTATAAAATATTTAAGGTAAGGTTTAGTTATACTATTTAATCAATTTAATTCATATTATGATCAGTTATTCATAGGGACTCTGTCAAATGTAAGAGCTCTTAAAGATACGGGCGGCGTTCCCTGTCGATGTAGGTTTTAAATTAGTCACATTCACTAAAACCGCCATAAACAGAAATAATATTATATAATAGACAGATGTTGTTCTTATACTAATCATAAATATCGCGTAGATTGCATGGTATTGTCATGTTTGTACCCTTGGTTATGTAAACAAACATAAAAGTTACGTTACGATTGTTTATAGACAAACACTGGGAACTATCGTATTGTCCAATGAAAATGTTCCGTTGCGCTGTGGAATGCGTCGGTAAAATTATTGGCGCAATCAATAATCGCATTCAAATCACACCAAATTGTATTTTAGTCTACCCACGGTCAGTTCAAAATGAAGCTAATCCACGTTACTTCATGATTGGGAAATAATGAGACAGAAAATGTGTACATACATAATATAATTGTTCTCGCAAAGAGACGAATATTTTTCAATCCAGTTAGTATTTTCTTATAACCTATATATGGTAATACATACCAAATAAGGATTATTACGATAAATCGTATTGTGAGTTGTATGTTGTAAGCGCACCAATTTAGGAGTTTTACAACCGACGCAGAGCGCGCGAATCTAAATAAGGAATATTACGATGAATCATATTGTGAGTTGTAAGTTGTAAGCGCACCAAATTAGGAGATTTACAACCGACGTAGAGCGCGCGAATCTAAATAAGGATATGGCGCAATATCGTGACTCATCTTATGAACAATCCACTGCGCTTTTTGCGAGAAACTAAACAACAGTCGACCTCTATTTCTCGGACACAAAACGTGTTTTGTGAATAATATCGCATTCATATCATCATTATGCTATATACTATTAGTAAATTCTTGACGAAATTATCATAATTTGATAATGTTATTTCTATAATATAACCTACAACGAAGACCGCCCGTCCCTTTAAAACTATTTCAATTGTCTTGCACTGATACGTTGCGAAGAGCTTTGTTGAAACAACTGAAATTGTTCAATGTTCAACGTATACACGAACTATCATCTCTGTCAGTAACAAATGAACTTGCATTTTAAAGCCGACACACACAACACACCGAAGAAGTGCGACCTGAATCATTTCCAGAATCACCTCAGCATTATTAATGGGTAATACCCTTTGAAAAATTGTATTCAATTTGTTCGTTTATTTCGCGCTCCGCGTGTATAATGTTTCGCTGATTCTTGGTATACATGGGCCATGGGCGTTTTATTAATAGAAATGGGAATTTTTGGAACGGATTAAAAGTCAAAAAGGTGTAGTTGGTAATTCTGGTGAGATGCATGAGAAACCTTCAGTGATAAGCCGTATATAGTTGTTGTAATAATTTGAAGGATTAGTTGTTTTAACGGAATTATGAGTTGGTTTTTCGTGAAACCAATATATTTTATATTCTATAATTACAATCATTGGTATATAATATATGATCTTGAGCGCGTTACCATTTCTGACATTGGTTTTCTTGTTTCTAATGTTCCCGTTAGCATCCAAAATGAGTTAGCAGAATGTAGGGAGCATTAATTAACCCTTCCATGAGAGTTCATAACGGGAGCTTCGCTGGTACATCATTAAAGATCGTATGCCAGCGCATTCTATTATCTGCAGTTAACTACCGTGCTAAAAAGTTTTGTCTCCGCAATAAAATGTTGGACTATTTTGAATAGTTTCACATTTTATTTGTATATGGGGTGTTCAGGGTGCCAAAAAGTAAATCATTCATGCATATATGCTCTTCTTGGTGTAGCGAATGGTGCATCTCAATTCACTCAGATTGGTAGCCGGGAACTATTAGAAAGTATAATGCATGATAGACATATTCACCTTGATTTGCGCATGTGTGATGCGGACTGTCCGAAATATTGTTTTTTGGAATTTGTCGGATTGGTATCTGCTCAGTGGCTGTATGTGTTACTGGTGGACCGTGTCTCCCAGAGAGCGCTCTTGCGCGCCTGGTCGATCCTAGTTATGCCCATATATGGGTGACAAAAAATTAATTGTCAGGGACCAGAATATTCAAAGTCATTTATTCGGAGACTTTCGATTTAAAGACATATTATGTATACTTGTTCGGGTGCGTGAAACTGATAAGTTAGTATTCAAGCGCTGTGCCAACTGGAGGAATGTAGCATTCTACTAACATCACCGAAAATCTCAAGCAAATCGACCGTACCACTCCATAGAAAACATTGTCTGAACTACGCTAAATTGTAAATATTTACTACTCGAATCGGCGATAAACTAACGAAAACGATTTCGCCATCGACAGTCACTACATTTAATTAATATATAAGAATGTTTGAGTTTGATACTTTTATTCCAATAACCAATAATACATGGTAATACGGAACATGAATTTATTACAAAATGTGGGTGCGGGAAACAGCACGGCGATTCAAAATATTTTACGGCAATTTAAAGATGTATTTAGGGTTCGAATAACGGTGTGTGTTGTCAATTTAGTTATAATATTTGTAAAAATAACTACTTTGAACAAGAATATTCTCCAGTTCTATTCGATCATCCTACCGGAGTGTTTCACATCACTTTAAAATGTACAATTTGCTGTAAGCTAAAAATAAGCTTTGCCGGACAGAATGCAAGTATTTTCTGTATTCTAATCAAATGAGTACGATCGTAGCTGTTGGTCCGACTGTAGAAAATGGCATCCCATTGGCATAATATTGATGATTTAAACACCAGATGATTTTTTTAGCGCCACCATCTGCAATATCCAACACCCAAGGTGCAAAGAAAGTGGCCTCCATGCATGTTTTCTATGCGCTAATGACCAACTGAACGTTTTTGGTCTTCTCTGGGACAAAATACAACTGTTGAGGTTTTCAAAACACAGGACATCGGAATTTTTTTTATAAATCATGATTTGAAAAACGAACATCTATTAAGGAAAAATACCAGATGGTCCCATATTTGAACCTTTTAAAAATGACGCCGTTTCAATAAGCCTATAAAAAATGTGGTATATATGTAGATAGAAACAGAAGAACAATTCATTATGCGATACCTCATGTATACAATGAACCAGAGATAGTTACTTTGCAGATACAAAAACAAGAACATGACTGATATGAATTACATGTCAACATAACTGCTTTCTCATCTTGAGAAATGATGGTCCCAAACGTTGGCCAAAACATGTAATGTCATCTGCAACATGGCCCAGCTCTTAGTCCACACACGGTGCGAATGTGTAGTTACATATCACATGTGCATGGTGTAATCGTTGTGACATCGAACTCGAGTGGATGTATAATCAATAAATAGTATCTATGTATATGTTTTGGGGCTCCGAATTAGCTGTCCAGTATTGTTTAGAGAAACTCTAAAAGTACTCGAATATGATGTAAAATATTAAAAATGCGTATTATATATACCATAAGAAATAATAGATTGGACACATGAGCCCACTAATATGAGGTTTTGATGACATGATGTCGACTTTCAAAAGAGAAAGTTTAAAACGTTCCAATCCAATAATCGTCTTTCATATAGAGCGTGCTTCCATCGCCCAAAAAGATAATAAAGCACATTCTCAATTGTGAGCTTTTGTACTCATTTTCAAAATAAAATTGGTGGATGCTTTTTGTGTACTTTCTTCGTGCATGTGCCGTACACATGATAGTGATTGCAAGCATTTTCATTTTTCTTTTGCCGGATGATGAAAATTTAATTTTTACCAAGTTGGTGTTACTAGTAAATCGGACAGGCCATTTTAAGTTAGGGCATTTCGTAGTCGAATATTCTATTACAGAAGCCAACACGTATATTCGAGTAGTAAACCCCAGAACACTGAAGACGGAAGTGGAAATAAACTTGTACTTGGGTTCACATTAAAATTGGGCTGTAGACCAACCCTTTCCCAACATGCATGTGACAATTGAATTGCCGTATTGTTGTGATGAGAGCTAGTTGACATTGGTATAAGATCAATTTAATACTTTAAAGGTTGGCCATGAATAACAGTTAGTGCATTCTATAATCTTTTGATCTCAAATTACTGTCGGTGTCGAGATCTTATGTCACTTGCTGCAATAATATGCGGTGAATGAGCGCAAAATCAAAGGAAGTGGATTGCATCGTTTTGACACACGGTTGTCGGAATTGGGAGTAATTTATAATATGGGTCGTTCCCTAACAAACGAACTCTGAATAGTTGACACAACTATAGTATGAAGCAATTTATATCAATGACCTCTTATTTCTTCAACGGGGCAGCCACTGTAAATCCGGGTTCATGATTGTACTGACAGGAGTAACATTTAGCTGTGGCGAGGCAGGAGTCCCCGTTGTACATTCATCTTGAGCTTCAATGGACATAGCCCTGGGCTATGCCGTTAAGAAAGCCAGTAAACTATAATAACATTTTTAAATTAAAATCGAGCGGGCCACTTTAACAAACACATCGTTATTGACATAATGTTTCACATGGGAGATTATACAGATACGATTTCTTGACAAAATATGGGACTTTTATCGGTAATTTCTGTGCTTGGAATCGACGGTGCGTTTTCTCCTGTAATAAAGTCTGTCATCCATATATAGCCACTGCTCTGGGAGAATATTTTGTATATAGTCTGTTATGAGTCATCGTCATCATTATTGTCATCAACGTCATCATCATCATCATCATCATCGTCGCAATAATCATTATCATCATCATCGTAACTGATATCATAGTCAATTCCCTCGCCATAGTAGGTCCATTCTCACCAAATCGGTGCTTTGAGGAACGAAAATCGAGAAAATTCAAAATCAACAGTATCGTTCAATATTGTTCGTTTATGCAAACAAGAGTTATGCTGAAACTAAATGTGTAATATTGGCATCATTGCTCTTTCGAGTACATTGCTATTGTACCTGGTAAGTATGGATAAAAAATCGTGTGTTTTCCCTATTGTAACATACGTTACCGGTGAACACACATCGGTTGGGGTGGTTTACATCGATATTGAACCATTTAATGGTATCACATTTCCCTCATAACAATTTTGTAAGATGGGCAGCAGCCAGAAAATCAAAACATAATTAAGTGACAAGCATACACGGTTACACATGGTTAGGATCAAAACGCTATACAAAGTAATAATTGCATACATTTTCTAATAATTACGTAGCCTATTTTATTTCTTCATAATTCGTTTCCTTTCATTTGATCATATGTATGATTTGTGCCAAATGTTTTCTTCCACGGTATATTCGAAGATTCATTCTTTCAAGTAACAATGAGAAATCGATTTATTCGCGGATTCTTCTTCCAAAATTAAGCTGCCGTCACACACATACCATGGTAACGTATGTTACGAACTGAAACATCACTATAATACAATACCAGAAGCAAATAACATATTCAGTTTTATGGCCAACGTCGACAAATGCAGCACATAAATTCATTTGTATTAAGATTAGCACTGTATCATATATCTGTAGGAAATCCTGTATATATTGCTATCGAGAATGATTGCACTGGTATATTGAGTGCGAATTGAGTGCTACCCTATACTGGACCTGCATGCATACAGTTACACGGCCTCGTGTTTTAAACACGTGCATGGCTTACGTATACAAAGTATAGTTATGCCTAGCTATGACCGACAGTACAGCGGAATAATGATGTGCTTGTCAATGATTAAAGTAACGTTTTCAATGGTTCGTTTTCGACGGTGGCTGTCGGGTTTCCAGGTACATGATATCTGCGGTGGGATATTACATTAGTTATATATATGTAGAGAATAATGGCGAGCAGACACTTTTGTTGTTGCCATATATATACAGTAAGCAATTAGAAATCTAGACATCCGTCCATTTCGATGTTTGCGAATATTATATACAGTATGCAAACCAAACAGTATTGCAGCTGATATTTTTTTAAATATTATACCAAACTTAAATGTCAAAACATATATTTTCGATTGAGTGAAGTCACTGGTAACATATTGATGGTTACCACAAATGCCAATGGCCAATTTGCCCTTCCATATATATTATTCCCATCCTGGTGCCTTTACATGTATGCATCTCCAAATTATGCCCGTTAACTTCGATCATGACATGAGTCATGCATATAATTCCAGTTAGTGCCAGTGAGTGGTCCGTGTATTTACTGCAGACATATATAATTATCGGCTGTAAGTTATCAGAACCATTATATATTGAAGACAGTTATATAGCGGGTAATAGTCATAATAATGGAAGTCAAAGTTATAGTTGAACAAGGGTGATTACTCAGATCACATGGTCACCTGGCGCATTCTCAGTGGAGTTTAAAAAATTCAACATAATTATGGAATATATTGTTTAACTATAATCGCACCGTCCCCCCGAAAACCTTTATTGGTTAGCAACCTGCTATTTTGCTTTGCAGACATTACAAAACAGCAAATATATCCCATTCGTATTTTCTAGTAAGAGCGGCTCAATAAGTTCACGGAAATGTAAAGATCCCTACACATCGCGATAATCAAAGGGGGATATTTTCAAAGAATCACGTGTATCGCACACGATTCATCATAACCTCATTAATTATCATACTAGCAGACAGTTACCCACATATTTGGATCACCGGTGTTCTAAACTCGCGTTATTATTACCATACAGTGAGATATCTTGGTTTTTTTTTAAATAAATATTTTAGCCGGTAACGTATGTCACAGTAACATACGTTACATCAACATATGTAGCCGAGGCTAACACCAGTTACATACTGTTTTAGAACGAAATTTTTATATTTTTCCGATCAGATAGAAGGCAGCCATCTATAACAAATAACTAATCTCACTCGACCTCAGTGAGATATCCAAAACATATGGTAACGTATGTTATAGGCTTAAAACAAACCATCATATTCGGCGACATTCAGACGTTCCAGTGCATCCTCGCTTATGCATTTCGAGAAACTCATATATCGTTCGTATAAAGTCGATGGACAGCTAACAATTAGTGCGTTTTATGCATGTTATAAACCAAATAGTATTCGTGTGGAATCATTTTTATATTCGGTAACGTATGTTACACGGATCTGGCGACAGCTGCTTCTGGTGCTATATCTTTCTTGGTCATGATCGCAAATGGTCTTAATGACGTACAACGATGACAACAAACACTCGCTCAGCTCCAACAGGAATACTGGCCTCGGTCGTAGAATATTGGCTCGGCGACAGTAACGTATGTTACATTTGCGCATACATATGAGCAGCTCCCGGCAGAAATAATCCACAACCTGTTTACGTGTGTAGTGTTCCAGTTCCACGGGGATAAGGTCTTCCCGCATACGGCATTTTTGTATCTCTGTCGTCGGTATTCTAACGGAAAACCACCGGCGACACGCATGCACGATTTTGCTGAGAATGGACCAGTAATCGTCGTCATCATCATATATAGTAATCGTTGTCATCATCATTATTAACGACAAGCTAATGTAAGGCGCCGCTCATTTTGAACTAATAAAAACGTAAATAAATATCAAAATATAAAAAATGATGAAAAGGTTTAAGATCTTGTCGACAGCTTTCTGAAAAACATGATTATCATTTATAAATCGTCGTCTTTTTGACATGGTCCTGTCCTTGGCTGTGTCGACAATTTTGATCCACTATACTTCAAACAAGGTCGACACAAACTATGACAGATGGAGGTCGGACGAACGACGGCAAACCCTGGAAATACATGTAGCTCAAGCTTGACTTCGTCATGTTGAGCCAAAAATGTTGATTCTCGGAACACCTATCAAACCGGCCCATTACACCTATAATACAGGCGACAAAATATCAGCCTTATTTGGAACAATTTTATGTATTATAGGAGCACTCTCATTACATAGGATCGGCCATGTCACACGACAAATCAGGGGGCGAGTCTTAAATGGTCAATATCTAAGTCTACTAACTCGTAATATTAATTGAATAATATGGAATAAATACTGTTTAAAACAACTATTATTCAACACCGTAGTCAAATTATATGCAAAAAATATCCACTGATATGTACGATGTAACAATACAGCTTTGATTCGAATTTCCGTTTTCAGAGTCATAAATTTAGATGAGTGCTTCAAGGGAGGTTGAGCACTTGCGTCAATAATGCACAGTACACACGAACCCCGCGAAAGGTTACCGACCATAATTTTTTTTTCGACCGATATGCCCGAAGCTGTGCTGATTTCACCGACTCGGCATACCTGTGCCGACCATTACCGGTTACACGACTTCATTTATGCTTGTGTGTCAACTTTTAGGAAGGTTTTCATTAACAGGTGAGTGCAATGGTGAAAACTATATATATACTGCATGCGCAGATCACATGTTAGCAAAGAACTGCGCAAATAAATGATCATGTCAATCCAATCCTATTTACTTGAATGGCATGATATAAATCCGTGTGGCGGCTGGAGCGATGTATGCCTGTCCAACTGAGCCACCGGGGGTCCCCTCTTCTGATAAGTCGCTGTGTTGAGTTGGTTCATATCAGTACGCCACCCTGAAGATATATCTCCCATAATCTCAACATTGACATATTGCACTTGGCACGCCATTAATCAGTTGATGATGGCCTTATTTTCTAACGTTTACCCGTGAATTGAGCACCCATTCGAAGACTACACCGCACCACATAACCCCGACACATCGGGCGTAATTCTCTGCTTAAAACTGGTAACTCGTGACAGAACGATTGTGTGGTATCATTATTTAGTACTGCCACATTTTTTGCTAGATTTATTGGTCTGTAGAAACCAGGTTCCCTTTGTATAAACACTCAGAACTCGGGGAGAGTTTGTGGTTTTGGTTGAATTCGGTGCAGTGGAGCGAGGTATACTCCATTAGTTATATAGACATCGCGACGATTTGTCGCTCCTGTATCAATTGCGTGTGCAGAAAAGAGTTTATGTTCTAAAGTTGCGCAATTAAAGATTCACGTCGGATTTGACACCAAATAATTCAAAATTTCCTGAGCCAATTTTCCGCCCACGATGCAAAATAACATGAAAATATATTTGCAATCATCATCGTTCGTGGTACACAGGCATCCATAAAATCTTCCATATAGTCTAGTCGATAAAATCAAATTTTAGGGTCTACCTAGAAATTTTTTGGACTATGTTCGTTTGATTCCATTTATCCTCTATAACATATCCACATTGAGAATTTTTTTTGTAATCCAATATGGCGTCCATGATGGCAATTGGTATAAATACATTCTGATATATGTGGTAAGTGCAGCAACTAAATGGTCAGTCGTAAACCATATCGGTCGAATGTCTGTCCCAAAATGGCCGCCAAAATAGACAAATTCGAATGAAATTTACAAACTTTTGAAAAGAGATGTACGAATTTTCTCTAATGTATCTCGCGAGGGTCTCATATAACTGATTGTAGGTATTGCGATGTTAATGAAGTTGAGACAGAATAACACGAAACATTTATTTTTCATTGCAAGTTTGGCACAAAGACCCGAGGACAACTGGACAATAAATTCATATTTCTTATGAAAAAAAATGTTTGTACCTTACTATACGCACATGTAAACATTTATACGTCTCAATGTCGGGAAGAAGTTTCGTCGATAAACAAACGACAATGTTTTCTCCAGTGAGAGTCGCTGCATAAATAGAGGATCTCCAACGAGTTATGTTGGGATATATGATTTTATGAAACGAGATTAATAAAATTTTACATCCCAACATGACGAGTTGAAGATGCTGTATCACATGAAAAAAACTAGAGCTTTATGCCTTTTCTAACAAATCAAAATCCTTAAAAGAAGCTGCAAAATACATACATTTACAGCGTTAGCTGAGACGCTTCACATCCGTATACGACAGTATTGCGCGCTCTGGTTGGCGACGAAAAATATAGTCCCCCAATTTGCTGCCTCTTTGTATTTGTGTCTATTTCTTGGACAAGAATTTAACTTTAATGAACAAAGCAATCAGTTTTGTATTGTCTGGTGTTGGTGGCATGCGCGGCTTTTCTTTGTGTCATGTTCGGCTTTTCGAAATATTATTAATTCGCTTGAATCAAAGAGAAAGACGTGTTGTCATTTTGTTTGCACGATGCCAAGTAATCCCTGGAACCCCGCGCCTATTCATTACAAATGGCAGATAAGGAAATATGTAATGGTTTTTAACGATATCATAGGGGTTTCATATGATATTAATATATATGAAATAATGAAGTTTCGTGCTGCAAATTT
This sequence comes from Siphonodentalium dalli, assembly GCA_032622095.1. Lineage (NCBI taxonomy): Eukaryota > Metazoa > Mollusca > Scaphopoda > Gadilida > Siphonodentaliidae > Siphonodentalium > Siphonodentalium dalli. Next base: position 176,681,442 of record CP136062.1, read on the forward strand.
GGATACAAAAAAGAAAAGAAAAATAACTACTTTATTCCGTATTCCCATGCAATTATAACCCTGGCGGGTGATCCACATATATAACTTTAAATTCCATCAAACGCATTTGCGCATCGGAATAAACCATGGTCCAGTTTCACGAAGCAAGGACTTAAGTTGATCTCAAGATGAACTTAATCTAAGGTGCATTGTGTATCTTATGATGTTTCTTTTCCGTTTCACGAACACGTTTTATTATTTCATAAAACAATCTTAAGTCCATCTTAAGTAGAAAGTTGTGTTCCCGCGCTTTTAGACTGGTCCCGTCCATTTATTACAGCTATGCGCAGAAAATATTGGTTCTGTGTATATTATACTAGCAGGTGACCCGACTTCGTCCGGGCTTTGACCTTGAATTGACCATTTTGAAGGTCACGGTCATGTCGGAGTCACTATTTGACCCGTCCAAAACACTCCCCGGACAAAGGCACCCTATCAAATTTCGTCGAAATCCGTCAGTTTTACCCGATTTGACCTTGAATTGACAATTTTTAAGATCAAGGTCAGGTCGGGGTCACAATTTGACTTCCCGGACAAAAGTTTCCCTATGTAGCAAGTTTGCACTCAATCGGTAGGGCGGTTTTAGAGTCTATAACGGACACACACATACATTAATACATATCTATCATTTGTGTGTACCCGTTTCAAGGTGAGGGTCACCTCGGGCGGAAAAACTGACCCGATGAAAATCTCCCATTCCTAGGAACCCCTAAGTACGAACACAGACATAAGGATCACACAACACGCTCATGTCTGGACACAGACACAACACGCTCCTGTCTGGACACATACACGCTCTTTGTCAACGACACTGCGAATACGAACGCTCTTTAACTATCACGCGATTAACCGCTTTTTAACTGCGTTTGCGCGTCAGATATTCAGATTCCATGCACACCTAGATGCATGCCTCCAAGGTACAAACGGAACGAGCTCCGATTTATTATTCCAGTTATTAAAGGGACGTATACATCATAACTTTGGAAGTGAACCTTCGCCACGAAGGTTATGGCGTAATATATGTTCGCTCCTTTGGGGTTGCTGGTATTAAGTTCTAATACATTATACGCCATTGAAGCATCTGTAATACTAGGAAACAGAATATTCCACATAATGGTATACACATGCAATATACACCGCGGCGCAAACACCGAACAAAACACTCTTTATTAATTGCTAACAGTCATGGCATACTGACACAGAACGCTCTTTATTTATTTTACTCTAATGTGAATACTAGTAGAACTTCATATCATGCTCCAAATAGCGAGACTCCATGTAAGTTGTAAAAACTTGTGCCTCAAATCCATATGTATTTGTGAATATTTTTCAGATACATTAAAATATGCTTAAAGTAAAAAAAAGTCCAAATAGACTTATTTCCATAATACATAATTATAGAAGCCATATATAAATGATGTTATTGCCATCTGCTATGCTTCTGTTGACAAATATGCTAAACACTTGTTATAATTAATAAACTACGTTATCGTTATTTACATTTGTGATAGAGCATGGTGGATTGGGCGCCATTTGCGATATATGTTTACAAGCATAACAGCAATCACCCTTGTCGTGGTAATCAAACGGTTAACAGTTACTAAATTTTCCGTGCTTTACATGTTAGCGGATATCAGCATTTATCAAACAGCTGAGTATAAATCATTCATAATTATCCTAGATGTGGAAAGGTTCGGACCAATTATCACAACATGATTATTGTCTACAGTAAGATTGTGTGATTTCAATCGCAAATGATGTCTATAAGTCTATGAAAATATTCTCTTTTTTTTACAGCAATTAGAAATGTATAGTCCGGTTTTTGGCGGTTTATAGTATAGTGGACACCCCGCCAATCGCGCAACCACTGGCCACATCCCTGCTATAGCGTGTCAGTTGGTTATTAAGTACTACCATTTCCGAAAGACCCCTCCGTGTTTGGCAAGACGTTACTCGGTTAAATTTGTTTATACATAAACTTGATTCCATCCATATTTCAGACCAAAGGCGGATCATCTATACTATATATTTTGAGACTTCCGTGTGTGTGTACTTCATAGAATCCAAAACGCGTGTACAGATTGAGATCAAATTTCCTATGTAAGTGTCAAATCCCACCGACACGAAAGTGGTCGCGGTTTAGAAAAGCTCAGAGCACCCGTTCTCCACTCCCATTCATCAAAATCAGCTCAAACGGCACGGCCGGGGTTAATAACGTCATTATATATATATATGAAGTCAGAGTCTCCAGAGTTATACCGGAACAAACACGTGTTTACGTCGTCTTGGGGGTCCACGATGGGAGTCTGACTTCAATGCAATGTTATCGCTCGAAACACGTGTTTACTTCGTGTTGAGGTTCACGATGGGAGTCTGACAATTGTTATCGCTCGAAATAGTACAACGGCTGGACAGATTGAGCTCAAACTTCCCATCTAGAGGTAAAATACCACGTACGATGTCGTCCACGCGTTTTCCAGAAGCTCCGAGCACCCGTACTCCACTCCCAGTCATTAAAATCAGCTCAAACGGCACGGCCGGGGTTAATAACGTCATTATATATATATATGAAGTCAGAGTCTCCAGAGTTATACGGGAACAAACACGTGTTTACGTCGTCTTGGGGGTCCACGATGGGAGTCTGACTTCAATGCAATGTTATCGCTCGAAACACGTGTTTACTTCGTGTTGAGGTTCACGATGGGAGTCTGACAATTGTTATCGCTCGAAATAGTACATTAGGACGGGTACGAAATGCATTTATCTCGATTAAAAAGGCAGATCTCGGAAACGGGTGGAGCTATCGACTTGAAAATTGCAATGTGAATGTATCTTGCGCCGGGTACAAATTTTATCGGGTCGCCGAGCCCATGCGACGCCCGTGCAGCGCATGCGCAGACGAGATATCGGAAACGGGTGGAGCTATCGACTTGAAATTTGCTATGTGAATGTATCTTGGGCCGGGTACAAATTTGATCGGGTCGCCGAGTCCGTGCGAAGCCAGCTTCGCGCATGCGCAGACCAGATCTCGGAAACGGGTGGAGCTACCGGGTACAATTTTTTCTTATTGAAACGCGTGGAGCTAAAAATAAAAAAAAAATATAAACAATGTTTCGGACAAGCCGCCGGTGGCGGGCTAACCTGCTAGTCTATTATATATTTTGAAAGATCTGTGTGTGTATGTATGTGTTTGTTTGTTTGTGTGTGTGTGTGTGTGTGTGTTTGAAATCGATGGACTCGAAAACGACTAAGCCAATTCCGATGAAATTTGGTATTTGGATGTGTTTTCGGCCGGAGACGAACATAGGCATATTTATTTGTCCGTGCGAGGTCAACTTTTCACGTGCGGAGGTCAAATCTATTTTTACGCCGTTTTTGCGCTAATATATTTCAGTTCGGTGCTCACAAATCGATTCGATATAGCGCGAATAATAAATTGCCAGTCATATAGTTTGGACGGTTAGAATCTGTGTGGTTTCATCTTTCCAACGATATATAATATGTATGTATCCGTTTTAGTTATCTGCCTCAATTATTAGGTACAAGTGGTACAATGCTTTTATCGGGATAAAATCAATGCGTAATTTCTATGACGTCGTCAGAGGTCATAAAGTTAGATTACGTTAACTCTCACCCTGCCGATGCATTTGACTGTGTCGCGTTAACTCATCACCGGCCGAGGTATCCGCAAATGACATTGGGCTATATATCTCGGAAACGGGTGTAGCTATCGACTTGAAATTTGGTATGTGAATGTATCTTGCCCAGGATAACTTTTCACGTGCGGAGGTCAAATCTATTTTTACGCCGTTTTTGCGCTAATATATTTCAGTTCGGTGCTCACAAATCGATTCGATATAGCGCGAATAATAAATTGCCAGTCATATAGTTTGGACGGTTAGAATCTGTGTGGTTTCATCTTTCCAACGATATATAATATGTATGTATCCGTTTTAGTTATCTGCCTCAATTATTAGGTACAAGTGGTACAATGCTTTTATCGGGATAAAATCAATGCGTAATTTCTATGACGTCGTCAGAGGTCATAAAGTTAGATTACGTTAACTCTCACCCTGCCGATGCATTTGACTGTGTCGCGTTAACTCATCACCGGCCGAGGTATCCGCAAATGACATTAGGCTATATATCTCGGAAACGGGTGTAGCTATCGACTTGAAATTTGGTATGTGAATGTATCTTGCCCCGGATACGAATTTTATCGGGTCGCCGAGCACGCGCGACACCAGCTTCGCGCATGCGCAGACCAGATCTAGGAAACGGGTGGAGCAATCGACTTGAAATTTGGTTTTTTAATAGCCCGGACGAAGTCGGGTCACCTTCTAGTCTATTATATATTTTGAAAGATCTGTGTGTGTATGTATGTATGTGTTTGTTTGTGTGTGTGTGTGTGTGTGTGTTTGAAATCGATGGACTCGAAAACGACTAAGCCAATTTCGATGAAATTTGGTATTTGGATGTGTTTTCGGCCGGAGACGAACATAGGCATATTTATTTGTCCGTGCGAGGTCAACTTTTCACGTGCGGAGGTCAAATCTGTTTTTACGCCGTTTTTGCGCTAATATATTTCAGTTCGGTGCTCACAAATCGATTCGATATAGCGCGAATAATAAATTGCCAGTCATATAATTTGCACGGTTAGAATCTGTGGCGTGTCCTCTTTCCAACGATATATAATATGTATGTATCCGTTTTAGTTATCTGCCTCAATTATTAGGTACAAGTGGTCCGATGCTTTTATCGGGATAAAATCAATGCGTAATTTCTATGACGTCGTCAGAGGTCATAAAGTTAGATTACGTTAACTCTCACCCTGCCGATGCATTTGACTGTGTCGCGTTAACTCATCACCGGCCGAGGTATCCGCAAATGACATTGGGCTATATATCTCGAAAACGGGTGTAGCTATCGACTTGAAATTTGGTATGTGAATGTATCTTGCCCCGGATACGAATTTTATCGGGTCGCCGAGCACGTGCGACGCCAGCTTCGCGCATGCGCAGACGAGATCTCGCAAACGGGTTGAGATATTGACTTTAAATTTGGTATGTGAATGTATCTTGCCCCGGATACGAATTTTATCGGGTCGCCGAGCACGTGCGACACCAACTTCGCGCATGCGCAGACCAGATCTAGGAAACGGGTGGAGCTATCGACTTGAAATTTGGTTTTTGAATAGCCCGGACGAAGTCGGGTCACCTTCTAGTCTATTATATATTTTGAAAGATCTGTGTGTGTGTGTATGTGTTTGTTTGTGTGTGTGTTTGTTTGTGTGTGTGTTTGAAATCGATGGACTCGAAAACGACTAAGCCAATTTCGATGAAATTTGGTATTTTAGGGTATTTTCGGCCGGAGACGAACATAGGCATATTTATTTGTCCGTGCGAGGTCAACTTTTCACGTGCGGAGGTCAAATCTATTTTTACGCCGTTTTTGCGCTAATATATTTCAGTTCGGTGCTCACAAATCGATACGATATAGCGCGAATAATAAATTGCCAGTCATATAATTTGCACGGTTAGAATCTGTGTGGCTTCATCTTTCTAACGATATATAATATGTATGTATCCGTTTTAGTTATCTGCCTCAATTATTAGGTACAAGTGGTACGATGCTTTTATCGGGATAAAATCAATGCGTAATTTCTATGACGTCGTCAGAGGTCATAAAGTTAGATTACGTTAACTCTCACCCTGCCGATGCATTTGACTGTGTCGCGTTAACTCATCACCGGCCGAGGTATCCGCAAATGACATTGGGCTATATATCTCGGAAACGGGTGTAGCTATCGACTTGAAATTTGGTATGTGAATGTATCTTGCCCCGGATACGAATTTTATCGGGTCGCCGAGCACGCGCGACACCAGCTTCGCGCATGCGCAGACCAGATCTAGGAAACGGGTGGAGCAATCGACTTGAAATTTGGTTTTTGAATAGCCCGGACGAAGTCGGGTCACCTTCTAGTCTATTATATATTTTGAAAGATCTGTGTGTGTATGTATGTGTTTGTTTGTTTGTGTGTGTGTGTGTGTGTTTGAAATCGATGGACTCGAAAACGACTAAGCCAATTTCGATGAAATTTGGTATTTGGATGTGTTTTCGGCCGGAGACGAACATAGGCATATTTATTTGTCCGTGCGAGGTCAACTTTTCACGTGCGGAGGTCAAATCTGTTTTTACGCCGTTTTTGCGCTAATATATTTCAGTTCGGTGCTCACAAATCGATTCGATATAGCGCGAATAATAAATTGCCAGTCATATAATTTGCACGGTTAGAATCTGTGGCGTGTCCTCTTTCCAACGATATATAATATGTATGTATCCGTTTTAGTTATCTGCCTCAATTATTAGGTACAAGTGGTCCGATGCTTTTATCGGGATAAAATCAATGCGTAATTTCTATGACGTCGTCAGAGGTCATAAAGTTAGATTACGTTAACTCTCACCCTGCCGATGCATTTGACTGTGTCGCGTTAACTCATCACCGGCCGAGGTATCCGCAAATGACATTGGGCTATATATCTCGGAAACGGGTGTAGCTATCGACTTGAAATTTGGTATGTGAATGTATCTTGCCCCGGATACGAATTTTATCGGGTCGCCGAGCACGTGCGACACCAGCTTCGCGCATGCGCAGACCAGATCTAGGAAACGGGTGGAGCTATCGACTTGAAATTTGGTTTTTGAATAGCCCGGACGAAGTCGGGTCACCTTCTAGTCTATTATATATTTTGAAAGATCTGTGTGTGTGTGTATGTGTTTGTTTGTGTGTGTGTTTGTTTGTGTGTGTGTTTGAAATCGATGGACTCGAAAACGACTAAGCCAATTTCGATGAAATTTGGTATTTTAGGGTATTTTCGGCCGGAGACGAACATAGGCATATTTATTTGTCCGTGCGAGGTCAACTTTTCACGTGCGGAGGTCAAATCTATTTTTACGCCGTTTTTGCGCTAATATATTTCAGTTCGGTGCTCACAAATCGATACGATATAGCGCGAATAATAAATTGCCAGTCATATAATTTGCACGGTTAGAATCTGTGTGGCTTCATCTTTCTAACGATATATAATATGTATGTATCCGTTTTAGTTATCTGCCTCAATTATTAGGTACAAGTGGTACGATGCTTTTATCGGGATAAAATCAATGCGTAATTTCTATGACGTCGTCAGAGGTCATAAAGTTAGATTACGTTAACTCTCACCCTGCCGATGCATTTGACTGTGTCGCGTTAACTCATCACCGGCCGAGGTATCCGCAAATGACATTGGGCTATATATCTCGGAAACGGGTGTAGCTATCGACTTGAAATTTGGTATGTGAATGTATCTTGCCCCGGATACGAATTTTATCGGGTCGCCGAGCACGCGCGACACCAGCTTCGCGCATGCGCAGACCAGATCTAGGAAACGGGTGGAGCAATCGACTTGAAATTTGGTTTTTGAATAGCCCGGACGAAGTCGGGTCACCTTCTAGTCTATTATATATTTTGAAAGATCTGTGTGTGTGTGTATGTGTTTGTTTGTGTGTGTGTTTGAAATCGATGGACTCTAAAACGACTAAGCCAATTTCGATGAAATTGGGTATTTTAGGGTATTTTCGGCCGGAGACGAACATAGGCATATTTATTTGTCCGTGCGAGGTCAACTTTTCACGTGCGGAGGTCAAATCTGTTTTTACGCCGTTTTTGCGCTAATATATTTCAGTTCGGTGCTCACAAATCGATTCGATATAGCGCGAATAATAAATTGCCAGTCATATAATTTGCACGGTTAGAATCTGTGTGGCTTCATCTTTCCAACGATATATAATATGTATGTATCCGTTTTAGTTATCTGCCTCAATTATTAGGTACAAGTGGTACAATGCTTTTATCGGGATAAAATCAATGCGTAATTTCTATGACGTCGTCAGAGGTCATAAAGTTAGATTACGTTAACTCTCACCCTGCCGATGCATTTGACTGTGTCGCGTTAACTCATCACCGGCCGAGGTATCCGCAAATGACATTGGGCTATATATCTCGGTAACGGGTGTAGCTATCGACTTGAAATTTGGTATGTGAATGTATCTTGCCCCGGATACGAATTTTATCGGGTCGCCGAGCACGTGCGACGCCAGCTTCGCGCATGCGCAGACGAGATCTCGGAAACGGGTTGAGATATTGACTTTAAATTTGGTATGTGAATGTATCTTGCCCCGGATACGAATTTTATCGGGTCGCCGAGCACGTGCGACACCAGCTTCGCGCATGCGCAGACCAGATCTAAGAAACGGGTGGAGCAATCGACTTGAAATTTGGTTTTTTAATAGCCCGGACGAAGTCGGGTCACCTTCTAGTCTATTATATATTTTGAAAGATCTGTTTGTTTGTGTGTGTGTTTGTTTGTGTGTGTGTTTGAAATCGATGGACTCCAAAACGACTAAGCCAATTTCGATGAAATTTGGTATTTTAGGGTATTTTCGGCCGGAGACGAACATAGGCATATTTATTTGTCCGTGCGAGGTCAACTTTTCACGTGCGGAGGTCAAATCTGTTTTTACGCCGTTTTTGCGCTAATATATTTCAGTTCGGTGCTCACAAATCGATTCGATATAGCGCGAATAATAAATTGCCAGTCATATAATTTGCACGGTTAGAATCTGTGGCGTGTCCTCTTTCCAACGATATATAATATGTATGTATCCGTTTTAGTTATCTGCCTCAATTATTAGGTACAAGTGGTCCGATGCTTTTATCGGGATAAAATCAATGCGTAATTTCTATGACGTCGTCAGAGGTCATAAAGTTAGATTACGTTAACTCTCACCCTGCCGATGCATTTGACTGTGTCGCGTTAACTCATCACCGGCCGAGGTATCCGCAAATGACATTGGGCTATATATCTCGGAAACGGGTGTAGCTATCGACTTGAAATTTGGTATGTGAATGTATCTTGCCCCGGATACGAATTTTATCGGGTCGCCGAGCACGTGCGACACCAGCTTCGCGCATGCGCAGACCAGATCTAGGAAACGGGTGGAGCTATCGACTTGAAATTTGGTTTTTGAATAGCCCGGACGAAGTCGGGTCACCTTCTAGTCTATTATATATTTTGAAAGATCTGTGTGTGTATGTATGTGTTTGTTTGTGTGTGTGTGTGTGTGTGTGTTTGAAATCGATGGACTCGAAAACGACTAAGCCAATTTCGATGAAATTTGGTATTTGGATGTGTTTTCGGCCGGAGACGAACATAGGCATATTTATTTGTCCGTGCGAGGTCAACTTTTCACGTGCGGAGGTCAAATCTATTTTTACGCCGTTTTTGCGCTAATATATTTCAGTTCGGTGCTCACAAATCGATTCGATATAGCGCGAATAATAAATTGCCAGTCATATAATTTGCACGGTTAGAATCTGTGTGGCTTCATCTTTCCAACGATATATAATATGTATGTATCCGTTTTAGTTATCTGCCTCAATTATTAGGTACAAGTGGTACGATGCTTTTATCAGGATAAAATCAATGCGTAATTTCTATGACGTCGTCAGAGGTCATAAAGTTAGATTACGTTAACTCTCACCCTGCCGATGCATTTGACTGTGTCGCGTTAACTCATCACCGGCCGAGGTATCCGCAAATGACATTGGGCTATATATCTCGGAAACGGGTGTAGCTATCGACTTGAAATTTGGTATGTGAATGTATCTTGCCCCGGATACGAATTTTATCGGGTCGCCGAGCACGTGCGACGCCAGCTTCGCGCATGCGCAGACGAGATCTCGGAAACGGGTTGAGATATTGACTTTAAATTTGGTATGTGAATGTATCTTGCCCCGGATACGAATTTTATCGGGTCGCCGAGCACGTGCGACACCAGCTTCGCGCATGCGCAGACCAGATCTAGGAAACGGGTGGAGCAATCGACTTGAAATTTGGTTTTTTAATAGCCCGGACGAAGTCGGGTCACCTTCTAGTCTATTATATATTTTGAAAGATCTGTGTGTGCATGTATGTGTTTGTTTGTGTGTGTGTGTGTGTGTGTGTTTGAAATCGATGGACTCGAAAACGACTAAGCCAATTTCGATGAAATTTGGTATTTGGATGTGTTTTCGGCCGGAGACGAACATAGGCATATTTATTTGTCCGTGCGAGGTCAACTTTTCACGTGCGGAGGTCAAATCTATTTTTACGCCGTTTTTGCGCTAATATATTTCAGTTCGGTGCTCACAAATCGATTCGATATAGCGCGAATAATAAATTGCCAGTCATATAATTTGCACGGTTAGAATCTGTGTGGCTTCATCTTTCCAACGATATATAATATGTATGTATCCGTTTTAGTTATCTGCCTCAATTATTAGGTACAAGTGGTACGATGCTTTTATCAGGATAAAATCAATGCGTAATTTCTATGACGTCGTCAGAGGTCATAAAGTTAGATTACGTTAACTCTCACCCTGCCGATGCATTTGACTGTGTCGCGTTAACTCATCACCGGCCGAGGTATCCGCAAATGACATTGGGCTATATATCTCGAAAACGGGTGTAGCTATCGACTTGAAATTTGGTATGTGAATGTATCTTGCCCCGGATACGAATTTTATCGGGTCGCCGAGCACGCGCGACGCCAGCTTCGCGCATGCGCAGACGAGATCTCGGAAACGGGTTGAGATATTGACTTTAAATTTGGTATGTGAATGTATCTTGCCCCGGATACGAATTTTATCGGGTCGCCGAGCACGTGCGACACCAGCTTCGCGCATGCGCAGACCAGATCTAGGAAACGGGTGGAGCAATCGACTTGAAATTTGGTTTTTTAATAGCCCGGACGAAGTCGGGTCACCTTCTAGTAACTATATATGTCCCAACTATGTCATAAGAAGCTTTCATGAAACGGTGCAGAGAGTTGCAGACAAGTACATGTTTCAACAGTTGTTGCCACGCCAGGAAATAGTGTGTGTGACATTTGAAGAATGAGGTCCGCAAAGGGTGAATTTAGTGATGCTTCCCACAGAGCGGGCTAGCATACATAATCAAATTCACACTCTGGGACCTCATTCTGCTTAGGCGTCATCTTCTGCGAAGTATCTATATAGTCTCAAATTGACATTGGTTTAGTTACCTTTTCCCCTTTGTTTTGTTTATATATTCCCTAATTTGCAGAAGATAAATTGCACAATCGAGGTGACTGTAATGGGTGAACATCACCAACTTCATCTGGGGAACTTCAATTTGATCCGATAGGCCAAAGCAGAGTGAGGTTCACAAATGGTGAATTTGGTCACTCTAGCCCACCGTGCGGGATAGCGTCACAAAATTCTCCCTCTGGGGACCTCATTCTGCAAATGTCAGGCACACTATTCTCAGGCTTGGTTGTTATTGAATCGTAGCGGGATACACCTCGAGCGCGGGCCAGGTGTGGACAGAGAGCACCCGTGTGGGGTATAAACTAATCCATCCACCTAATTAGAGGTTATCATAATTAACGTCAATACAGGTATATAAATAATCACGAGTTCTATAAATGTCCCCTCCCACGCCAACAACGACCTTGACATCTGTGCGTGTATCTTAATCGTGAGAAAGGCAACTCGGTGCTCATCAATGAACAAATTAATCGTGTGAACCTTTTAACCGTATCATTCATGTTGTTTAAATATTCTTTGCCAGCCTGGAGGGACTGCGGGGTATAGTCAACTATATATATACTCAGCTGGCATTCACTGATATGTATTTACACCACCATTTCATTTGCATAATATTTCTGCATTTGGGAGTTCTACGTCATTGATTATGTTGCAATCGATCGATTGGTTGAACTTGATTTGGTTGAATTTTATTTTCTATCACACACATGTAGATACTATTGTGATATTAGTTAATCATATATGCACATATTCGCGTGTACACAGTTTTATCTCTCTTGTTCTGTAAATAAGTTCATAATTATGTATGTATCATTTATGTGGAGGAATAAACAATCTGTCATATTATACAAAGAGTAATCACTTGATTGAACTGCATGGTGACGTGAAATAATTCACGAGAGGAAGGAACAGTGTACAAACATGAGAGCGTAATTCGCTCGAGTGTTTTACAAAATAGTCCCTGCCTCGAATGAATTAGTTCAAGTCACCAGTTCAATCAAGTGATTATTCTGTTTATTATATTTCACTATAAACAACCGCCATTATACCCATGACACAGAAATTTCGATAGCGTGCATGCATACATAACGTGCTAGTTAAAGTGACATAATTCACTAGTGAAATTATCGTATATAATCACTCGAGAAATCAAGATAAATCACACATAGGAATTTAATAAATACATTATATATCTACATTAAAGTGATGTTAAACACTCCACTAGAGTGATTGACTGGAAAACGATAATAATCTTGCTCAAACTGATTATTCGAATATATTGTGTATCCATATTGCTAGCACTGAACGACATTCTTATATGTGATAACTCTGATTGACGGAATTATTGCGATTTGTTTATCTGCTAATAATTCGTCCCTAATAAAGAAGTAAATATTTACAATTGTGTATATTTCAAACGTTGTTATTTCTGAAATATTACCATTAAATTGGTTGGAATTTTCGACAATATTAGTTTATTTCCGCCTTCATGTAGTTAGCATAGTGGTCTGGATACTCACTTAAGCACACACTATTACTTTAATAAATAAAGTATGGCTTGATCGGTTGACTACGCGGGTGCAGTACCCAGTGTAGTGGTATAGTTCCCTCTGTCGATCAACAAGGCATGCTCTATTTATTATACTTCACCGAACTATTTGAACTTGTAGCATTCTACATAGCTTTATCTCACCAAGTTGCCACATATACACAAACTGCTCGAGACTATTCAAAGTTCCTCCAGGAGAAGTTTATAGAAATCAAGTATAATTCATTTTACGGAGAACACATGATTTACATTCCGATAAACAGTTTAAAAGAAACACAATTGTCGCAAGAATTCTTGAACTCTAGTTCAACAAACCGAAACATGTAGTATTTAAGTTTTATTTCGAATGCACGAAACTCAAAATCTGTACCGAAATGTGAATTCAACAAAATATGATCACTTCGCAAGTTGACGTCGTTCCTGTGAAAATATTGTTCACAATGACGTTTTAATTTCATTTGGACAGACTCACTAAATTGCCGGATTCATTTCTGTATATATGTTCTCGAGATGGCGCCATTGGGGTCTCTGTAGATTTTTTTTTGTCCCCCGACGTTTCCGTCGGAGGACTATAGAAATGACCCTCGTCCGTCCGTCCGTGTGTCCGTCCGTGCGTCCGTCCGTGCGTCCGTGCGTCCGTGCGTCCGAGATTGGATACCTTCATGGTGTAATCAACTCCTCCTACAGTTTTAAACGTAGAGATTTGAAACTCTGGGATATTGTTCCTAACATGTTGGTGATTTTCCACATCTAAATAGCTAATCAAAAATATAATTTTTCCATATTTTTGGGGGGGTTTTCGACTTAGAAAATTTGGAACATTTTTTCCTTTTGGATGAGATTGGGTACCTTCAAGGTGTAATCAACTCCTCCTACAGTTTTAAATGTAGAGATTTTAAACTCTGGGATATTGTTCCTAACATGTTGATGATTTGCAACATCTATATAGCTAATAAAAAATATAATTTTTTCCATATTTTTGGGGGGTTTTCGACTTAGAAAATTTGGAACATTTTTGCCTTTTGGATGAGATTGGGTACCTTCATGGTGTAATCAACTCCTCCTACAGTTTTAAATGTAGAGATTTGAAACTCTGGTTTAATTTCTTTAACAAAGCGGCCATCGACATATTTTAAAATTTCTTTAACAAAGCGGCCATCGACTTGCCATGTGAGTTTGGTATAGTATTGTGCTAAATTAAGTAGTATCGTGCCAAACTTTATTAAATTGACTGGAGCCTCCTGGATGTTTGCGATAACCCTGTGCCAATGCATTCTCTTATATATGAGAGTCGCCAAGAGGGCGCCTCGCATATAAGAGAATGAATTGGCCTAACAAGATTTGCCTTTATCTTGTAAGTCATTGCCCATTCTCTTATATATATGTTATAGGCTCCATGTGGGAGACTCGCATATAGTAAGAGTATGCACTGGCACATGGTCTTTAATGCTGAACCAGCGCAGCTCCCGTTATCAAAGGGTTGAACAGTTATTTTACACATGAATCTAAATAAAAACTCAAATAGGTTTCACAAAAATTAGCCTGGAACTCTGCATGAGCACCCATTTAACTTTCATCAATTTGAAACCATTAAACGCTAACCAATTATTATTGTTTGCTTTTGCTAAGTATAATAAGTCTCCGAGACACACACCTATCGCGGTATATTCCAAAGAAGTCTCAAGCCGCATATCTCACCAGTATGCATCAGAGTGCGTGTAGCGCGCTTGGTTTACACTGGGGTGGTCCAGGGGCATTTTACAGCCGACATGTGCCAATCAGTGCGAACTATGCCGGCCGGCTATGTGGGTCCGAGTCAGAAAAAAACTGTTCCTATTGACTCCCTACCCTTTATAATGGGCCACAAACGACCAAGGTAAGATCAAACATTTTTGAGTACATTACATAAAGACCCTCTATGGCTTAAGTAGGAAGTTGGTATGTTGGCATGCCCCAAACAACACTTCCTCGAGCACCGGGGAACCCCAGCTGATGGGCGGTAAACAGACACCAACGCAAATCACCTATAGATCCTCCCAATTGATTACGTTCCCCGAACTATCTTTGTTATTCTCCTTTTGACGCAAAATATGTTAGAGTTGATCTGTAGGTTTTCGAGAATGATCACTTGGTTAACTCTCACTCCTTGCGTCCCCCGCCGTTATCTCGGATAACTCTAACACTTGCGTCCCCTTCCGTTATCTCGACTTTGCGTGCAAATTACGTAGGCCTATATAGACATATACTGTGGACGTTAAAATGGTAAGTGCGTCACATCGAAAAATATGGGGCCTTGTTTGCTCGTCTATGAGCAATGTCCGTTGAATATATGAATTCATCTTGTTTTGGTTGGTTTTCAATATCAGTCAATAAACATCTAGGTAACGGAACAACATATAAGTTAAAATACCAGATATTAGGCGATGCTAGAATCATCGAAAATTTAAATGCATATAAATGACGCAGTAAACGTGGTGGACTTAAGTTCAAATAAGACAGCTAACTACAATGTACATAATATAGGTCGCCGGGTGAATTTACTAATTACAACTTACAACACCGTAATACAAGAACAACGTGTCGAAAATTAACTCCAAATGTCCTCCAAATTGTCACTTAGTCGTACAGTTAATTATTATTACATCGGTGTCAGTTATCACCTACAAATTTTCTGTTGTGCCGCTGAACTTTTTACAAAAAAGTATTTAAATTATAAGATGAAGTATAACATATTTTGTAAGGCGGCATTGTGTGTTACTGCGTTTATCTTTTCACGGCTGGCTTTTGTTTCGTTTGCTTTTTCCTACCAGCAGCCAATCTACGTGTTATCTGTGACGTCATTGTTTGTATACACAAGTATCGCCAATATATATAGCTATATTTGTAGTAGTTTGCTTACATGGGATGTGTAATTATCCCCCCGAAAACAACATTTGGTGGAGGATGAAGAAATGGGTTACATCCGTCCGTCTGTCCGTAACAACTGTGGAGCTCACTTCCTCAGTCAGCATATAGGTCTGGTTTGAACTATCTTTGGTATGCTCATGAACCACCACGGGGACAGGGATACTTAAACTGGTTTCGTTAATCCATTTGTTATCGCGTTACGAGTCGTATAATTAAATTGCAACTACCTTTTATCTGTGTATATCAGTCATTGTAGGTCATGTATGTATGATCTTTAATATGCTCATGATGCAGCGTGGTTGACACAATATTCACATGTTCAATCATTTCTTCTCCCTTGAAAGCAGTCATGATGGCGAACATCCACGCCAAATATCATTTAGCTCCGTTGACACATGGCTGATATATAGACATGAACGGATAGACATACGAACAAAGTCAATCCAGTAGACCCACCCCCCCCCCCCACGTTCTTTTCTTCGAAAAGTGGGGGTGTAATTACAACGCGTTTACAGCGGCCCTGAATGTATCAAAAGAGAGCATTACTTATTATTACCGAAGACTTCATAAGTGCTTTTATCAATGCCTTATCTCTTCCCGGAAGCACTTCAAACTTTGAAAGAGAGATTTATATCTAATAAAAAAACTCACATAACCCTTACTCGTATTTAAATTCGCGCCGTACTATATTTTGCACACCCACTGAGCGAAAAATAGTATATCAAACAATATAGGGAACATAAAGAGTGGTATTTTAGATAGATATATTACACACTTCTAGTTACATATGGGCAACCGATCAATCTCAACGCCATCAATCACACGTACATGTAAAGCAATAAATCATGGTTAGATATTTGATGTTGAAATGCTTCTAATGTACATATTCCAGATTGTGCACGAAAGAACGTCTCCGTATTCACGATCCTGGGTTGACACCGTGATCAAACAGTCTGCATGTGTCAGTTATACATTCAAAGAACACGTAATCGTGCAATAATTGACATGTACTCTAAAGTCAGCAACCTGTATATAGATACGTGATAGTGGTTTTACTTCTTTCGAGTTCAATTCCATGGTGTCCATAAATATTTATTAAATATCAGAATGTTTATTTGGACCATACATAAGCACGTACCCGTCTTCAAAATTATTATGTGCTCTATTCGATGAAAGTTTTCTTCTAGGCGGTCTTTGATATACACGTGTATCTTCAGGGAATAACTAAGAACTGAAACAAGACTTCTACGAAAACTTCTTTTGTCAGTTTTGAATTCGCGCAGCCGGGTGCGCGAATTCAAAACAGCGAAAAATAGTACTGCGCGAATTTAAAAACGAGTAAGGTATCCCCAAATCTATATAGAAAGTTGATGGAAGAGATACACCATTATCATATTTAACAGAATGTTGATATGATGGTTATTAACACCAATAGTCACTGAAGTTAGTACATTATAAAGTGGAATTTGGTGAATATATGAATAATGTGGACTGATGTATCGCATGTCCAGACCGATACCCAGCTCAGTTTTAACTTCTGAGTTTGTGTGCATCTCCATTTGCCAATTCACGTGAAAGGTACAGTAATGCTCTAAGTAATCGACTTCTTAACAACAGCAGAATTATGGGTAACTTTTCAGGATTTAGTCGGGAATATGACTTGTTGCCATTCATCGGAAAGCTCTCGGTGAGAGCTTTCCGATGAATGGCAACAAGCCATATTTCCGACTAAATCCTGAAAAGTTACCCATAATTCTGATGTGGTTAAGAAGTCGATTACTTACAGCATTACTGTAGTCATTTCACTATAATTACATGTGTATTTGTTCACGCACTTTTCATAAGCAGTGGACGCTTCATACTTGCCATTTCCTTACATACTCAAATATTTTATTTGGTTCTCAGTGATTATAACTTTAACTAAATGTAGTTCTTTATTAAAGATCTACTATCAGATTTGACACCAAATTTGTTCAGCTTTCCAGGAAAATAAAAAAGAAGTAAAATACTTGCAAACACCAAAATTTGGATGGTTCAAACATCGAAAAAATCCAGAAAAGCATCCAACAGTTTTATGTTGAAAATGAGTAAAACGAACGATCATAATTGAGAACGCTATTTATTATATACGACTTTTGGGCGCCGGCAACATGGACGCTCTGTTTCAGAGCGATAAGTGGATTGTTTGCTGAACTGACAAACATTAAAAACAAGAAAACCATAGTCAGAAATGGTAACGCCACCAAGATGATATTATTAGCCATAAATAGAAATTATAATAATATGATATAAACTAGCTTTCAAATCCCATGTGGTGAATTTGGATACTTCCATATATCAAGTTTTCCCCGTTTCTCGTGTTATACATTACATTCTTCAAGCTGTCTTTTTTTATTACACTAGCTGTTGGGCCCGACTTCGTCCGGGCTGTGTCCCATCTGATTTCCGGCGAAAGCCGCGATTTGACCTTGAATTGACTATTTTGATAGTCAAGGTCAGGTCGGGGTCATGATTTGACCCGTCCAAAACAATCCCCGGAGAAAAGTACCCCTAGGTATCAAATTTCGTCGAAATCAGTCCGTTTTACCCGATTTGACCTTGAATTGACCATTTCGAAGGTCAAGGTCAGGTCTGGGTCACGATTTGACCCGTCCAAAACACCCCCTGACAAAAGTACCCCTAGGTATCAAATTTCGTCTAAATCAATCCGTCTTACCTTATTTGACCTTTGATTTGCCATATTGAAGGTCAAGGTCACGCCGGGGTCACGATTTGACCCGTCCAAAACACTCCCCGGATAAAAGTAGCCATATGTATAAAATTTCGTCGAAATCCGTCCGTTTTACCCAATTTGACCTTGTCAATTGTCAAGGTGATGTCGGAGTCACGATTTGACCCGTCCAAAACACTCCGCGGACACAAGTAACTCTAAGTGTCAAATTCGTCGAAATCCATCTTTGATTACCACAAGATCGCATGCTTTCCAAAGGGTGTGGTAATATCAATATCAGCACATGTGCTAATCTGTGTCGGACTATTTTATTCAGCGGGGTAAGACTACAGCTTTTAAAGCGACCCATTTTTACTTTAACATCGACCTAATTACTAGCCTAGTAACCAGGCCAGAAAGGACAGAATCTCTTGGGATATGCACTGACTGAAGCGCGTGCTGAAATTGCAAAGGAAAGTAATGGCGGCGATTCCAAATGTGAAAGCGAAGAGAACCCAACACATGACTCTGCTGTGGGGTATGTAATGACTGAGACGCGTGTTGAAATTTCAAAGGAAAGTAATGTACGTGACTCTATCGGTACGATTGAGTCAGTTACGATACTACCGAATTACCCATAATGCAATCCCCCATCGGACAAGAACATATTACACCTGTGGCAATTACATATAAAATTATGTAGCTTCTCATGTCTCAGCCACAAATAATGATAATCCTATTTATTCGATCAACGTATTCGGAAACACACATGAATAGTACAACCACCGGCCCCTGGCACAAATTGGTCATAATACTAAAAGTACATATATATAAGACACAGGGGTCTGGGATTTTTTTTATTATATTATTTTTAGGGTCACATTCCCCATTTTAAAGAAATAATACCAAGCTTCGTGAAAATGGCTTCAAAATCACTATTTTTTCAAAATACCAAATGTGTTGACAGGAGTGCCCCTTCCTTAAATATTATTATAGTCTTCAAAACTAACATCCATAAAATAGAATAAAGCAAAAGAAGTTTTAAAAATCTATTCCCAAATTAAAAAAAAAGACAGATAAATTTTTAAAACATCTGCCGATCTGCATGCCCGTCCGTTTGATCGCCTATATAATTTATAGCAAAAGTTATAAACATTATTAGCGCCCTTAATCCCCGGGTTACGTGCATGCTATTACCCCATGTACACATTTTCAGAGGGGTTCAGTCGTTTTGTCGCCTTTTGCCTGACAGACACACGAACTCAATTTATTTTTATAATAGTAAAAGTTAATGCTAATAATTATGTCACTCTACATTTGCACGCCTGACACCCCCGTCAACAACCCCGCCATCGCCAGTGTACGCCCGTGGCATCGGCACAGAAACTGGCCAACAGCCCGCGACTGGACGTCGCCTTGATATGAATCAAACATAGTTCCCAGTTTTACTATACGAGTAGGCTGCACTTTCAAGAATGGACAGTCCGTAGGTAAAATAAAGTCCATCCTGATTACGATACGGCAAACTAACTTCATTTATATTATTCGATTAATACAAGTCGTTACTCTTTTCATCATTACTATCAATAAAACACGAATTATGCATGCACGCAAGAAACAGGTCTGTTGTCTTGTGACAAACGCATGGCCAAATAGCCTACATGTCTCTTTGAAAAGCCGACGAAATTTCTAACAGATGTACACATCGTTTATGAATTTCGTCTGCTTTTCAAAGCCAAAGGCGAAACAGTTAACCAAACTCCAGACAGAGGTATATCATCGTTTCGGAGCGATAGTGTAGAGGGCGCTTAATGGAGTTTGGCAGTTAACGCATTCTGTGATAAACACATTCTATTAATTATCTTCATCCCGGCACTCTGAACCAACGGAGCATATCGGTACGATTGAGCCAGGGTACAAAACATAATTTTCCCCACAGTGATACAGGCGATATGAAAAACTGTAAAACAACTTACACCACCTTGTGGCGTAATGAAAGTGTCAATGACACTGTAGCTCAACTTGGGGAGGCGTTAATAATTTTATGCTGAGCAGTCAATGAGCGAGAAAGAAGGACAGTCAAAATGTTTCAGTAAATCGATTGTATTGTGTAAATGATATTAAGTTAATTTCAAACATTTTTCCACAAGTTTTTAATAAATTTCGGAAGAATTGGACAGCTTCCATCTAGAGGTCACTATAAAGAGCCAATGTATTGTGTAAATGAAATTAAGATAATTTCAAACTTTTTTCCTCATGTTTTTAATAATTTCGGAAGAATTGGACAGCTTCCATCTAGAGGTCCATCTAGTGGATGATGGACATGTAGGGTGTGTCATGTTTTTTAACGAATTTCAGAAATAATCAATGGCTCCTACCCGGAAGATCCATATGAAGTTTGGTGATGATCGGATCAGGGATGCAGCCTGTAAGGTGAGCCAAAAGAAATTGTTTACGGGCGGACACACGTACGGACGACGGACGCCAAACCATGGCAATAGTTAAAGTAGTTAAAATCAATATCTGGCCATCAATACCTATTAATGGGATCATGGGTCTGATATAGCTATGTTCTGGTATCGAACTCTTACTTATTGTGGTTTTATGGTGTCAAATCGGACAGGGCATATCTAAGTATCAGTGAAAGGATGGCTCTGGTTATGTATTGGAGCAAACTCCAGGCAGAGTTATCTCCCATCGCTCAGCTGAGATACCACTGCCATAAGGACATTAATTGGTAAGGATTTCTTACGTGTTTTTAGTTCTTATGTTTTAGGATTTAAATTGTCTATGTCTGGCTCAGTTCATATTATTCTTATCAATACCGAAAGAATTACCATTATTGCAAACTTTAAAAAAAATTTGGTGGTCAAAACAAGATAATAGGTGACTAAATATATAGTTCCGCGACGATATGTAAAAATAGATAGCGTATAGGGCGCTGTATGGAGTTTGTCCTCGCTGTCACGTGTCATCTGCGTGAGCGCTTGTCGTGTCGTCACGGCCACATTGCCAGCAGCTTTGGGTGTAAGTAGTGCATTTTTAAACCGACAATATTCCGTATTTGCAAAATTCTTATAATCTTCTTTCACAGATAGGCATCAGTAATATTATCGATATGTAGATATTCAATATTTGTCGGTTAAATCTGAGGTAATCGTGCATCTACCTTGTACCGACTGTTCGCATTAAGTATGGTGCAACAGCCTGCGTCAGAACCGATCGCGGACGAAGATGCCCCAGTGTACTCTGGTATGACCAGTGCATCGTCTCTACTGAGTATGCAGACGGGCTCCGATAGCACCCCGTGACTGCCTATTGATGCACTGGTAACAATAGAAGCACTGTCCGTCCATCGGGGATGAGATGCTATCGGTGAGAAAATGCACGCCCGCTTCGGAAAATCAGCACTGATTAACCTAGCATCGTGAACCGATTAACATCGTCAGCATGATCAACGATCGGCCTCATTTGCATATTCATCAACTGCTACGTGCAGGTTGCTTTAATATCGTGATCAAATCATCTGCTGTAAACAATATGAATATACTGACATATCAAGTGACGTGTGCACGATTGGTTGCGCTGGCAATGACACTCGGTATCTTCATTTTAGATTAAAACAGCATGAATTTGCAGCAATTCAGATTTCAGGCAACATGCGAAGAGCAATCTAAAATTTACAGATGAAAACACTGTGCGATAGGGTGCATACCGTGACAATGCATGAAGACTTTGAGAGTTAAAACTATTTGTTTTCCGTGAAGTCTGATTGGCACAAATAACGTATCTAGTGTTCTTTTACTATTCTCTTCGCCTTTATTATACACAAACCTGTTAAATACCAAAAAAGCGTATTGTCTTCTGATACGTGTAGTGTTCTTTCCATCATTGAATGTTGAAGCAAATCTCCTCCGTCTGATAGATACGTGAAGTGTTGTTTCCGTCGACGAATGTTGAAGCAAAGCCCCCCCCCCCCTCCCCTCTGATGGATATATGTAGTGGTTTGTCCAGCGTTGAATGGTGTAGCAAAACTCCCCGTCTCCCTTCCGTGTCGAAACTGATGCTCTGGTCAATATAACCACAGTTAAAGCAACGGAAATGCTCAACCAATCACCAAATCTCCAGTGGCAAATGAGCTCGTCTTGGGACTCTACCGCACATACACCGCACGTGGCTCTACCCTGATGAATGTAAAACGAACACTTTTAGCGGCAAATTATTTTGAGATCCTTTTTCAACACCTGTAGCCATGGCAAATTCTTCGGAAACAAAACCTTCCAGAAATATGGCTAATTTTCAAACCAAAGCAAGCAGTTGGTGTGGCTTGATTTGCACCTTGTGTGTTTTCAGAGAAATATACCCAATATATATAGAATTCCCGAAAAGCGTGGTATTCGTTCTTGGATGACGAACATACAAGTTGAGAAAGGAAAAGCAGTCATTTTTTTTTGCTTTTAATTCGGGGTGAGTTCTTCACTGGCCATGCATATATTTGTCAAAATAATTGAACCAAGAGTTCTTGGTCTCCGTCATCCAGTGATAGTCGCAGTGGGTGGCCGTTTAATGTGTTGCAGACAGGAGAGACCATGCACACTGGGATTCAAAACTGTGACATAATTATAGGTATGATAACAGCTATCGCTATCGCCTCACTCGTGACTCACTCGAATTTTAGGCAAAAAATTAGCTATGCATGTCCACTAACTTCGACATGCATGATTAATGACAAGAGTAAAAAGATAGAACATTGACTAGCTTGTCTCGCCGGTTAAACACAGGGCCAAATGTCATTTTGGAAATTTATGTCGAGGATCTCTCTGCATTCTGTCTTTTCGTTGTCGACTCAACCTCTAAGAACTTGTGGGGGTACACTAGACACTTGGAATCTTAAAACGCGTACACATGGCGGGCAAGAAAAATCAGGTATGCCCCATGTGACTTACTTGACCAATCAAATAAATAATACCGGAAAATATCCGACGAAGACAGCGCGCTGATATTTTATCGCCAGTTTATCGCCTTTAACTAATCTTTATAAGGGACACGCTGGTAACCGTTCACTCGAGTTATGATCCATCAATATTATCGCCTGTTTCAACAATTGACTTCGTAATTCCATTTTGGATTGTTTGCCATAATCACTGAGCTATTATATGGATATGTGTGGGGACATATATATATTTTGAGGGTTTCCGCTGACGGGGGATGTCCATGGATTTCCAACTGCACCCCATCTTGAATCGGACCAAAGACCGAAGATCACATAATTGAATTTGCACACCTCCCATCGTCTTTGAATTTCCCATATGGTACCTCACATACCTTGAATTTTGACTGGACAGCGGGGAGGGAGGGGTCTAGAAGAAATTCCAAACCAATAATTTGACCAAAGTAGGAAAAATGCAAATGTTGGTCTAAAACCACGAATTCCACGTACATTAATGGTTGAAAAAGCAGACTACAAGAACAATTTCAAACCATTATTGGTGTGAAATTTTCAACTAATATTGTTTCTAAGTTGGCGGGGTCTCTTGTCCCCACATGCACCCATGTAAGTTCGGTAACGTAATGTACACAACAGCCCCATGCACCAAGCAACAATCTCCTGAAAACTTCATATGGTGTCTCAATAGGGGTGGGGTCATCCGATTTGCCACAAAACCATAATAACATTTGTCACCCCACATATACATGCACTATGAAATTATAACATTTCCAAATTTCCAAATAACGTGACCACTTTCTCATTATGCAGACGGTCTTTATGCATGAGATCAGCAACGTTGCTAATCCCACCCGACTTCGGTAATACATGTCAACAGTTGGAAATTTAAAGAAGCTATGAATTGCCAAAATGGACTATAGGTTATTTACCGGACGCAATTCAATTGAACCAGCATGACTAATACTGTTCTGATTGAGCTCAATCAACGCCGTCTAAACCGCCGCGTTCTCACGGGCGTAATCTTTGCAGCAAGAAAATATCAGTGTGCAATTTTACCTGATATTTTCTTGCAGATATTTTC
This sequence comes from Siphonodentalium dalli, assembly GCA_032622095.1. NCBI lineage: Eukaryota > Metazoa > Mollusca > Scaphopoda > Gadilida > Siphonodentaliidae > Siphonodentalium > Siphonodentalium dalli. The sequence goes on from CP136062.1 coordinate 176,705,825, forward strand.
TTGCAGCTTCATGTGTACGCGCCCTAATCGTCAAAGTTGAATGTTTTGTGGTGTAATTTATATCGAAGTGTAGATTCCGTTCTCAGACATTTGGTACTTCCAAAAAAGCTTAAAGACATATTATGTACTTATTCGGGCGCGTGAAACTTATAAGTTAGTATTCAGACACTATGCCAACTGGGGGAATATCGCATCCTAGTAACATCGACGAAAAGTTCAAACAAATCGACCGTACCACTCCATAGAAAACATCGTCTGAACTACGCGCAATTGTAAATATTGCGATAAGCTAATGAAAACGATTTCGCCATCGAGAGTCACTGTATTTAATTAATATATAAGAATGACGGTGCTCGTTGTCAATTTGTAAAAATTAGTACTTTGAGCAAGATTATTCTCCATTTCTATTTGATCACCCTACCGGAGTGTTTCACATCACTTTAATTACTGGTGGACGCGTTTCTAACACTGATTAACTACTTTGTTACTTTGTGTACACCGTCTACCGTAAGAGTGTTCATGATCATGTATATGTGATTGTCTGTCGTGTTATTGACTACTATTTGCGATATATGACTGTGTCTGCTCGCCTGTCTGTGAAAGTATACCTGATTGTCGTATGGCACTCGCCTTGTCTTAACTATATCAGTATGTTAATTGTGTATGTGTGCATGTCTGTCTGTTAGTCTGTTTGTGTAAGGGTGGTGGTTACACTGGTGTAAATAGGGTTCGGAGTGACATCTAGCGGATGCGGGAGGAATATATAGGAGAGAATAAAATAGACACTGGGCCCTGATTGGTCAATAGCCTTGTGTGCTTTTCGCATACAAAAAAATCATCACACCTCTTCCCCATGATTTCCCATAGGTAAAATAACCATTGACACAGGAATTAACCCTTTGTAGTGAAGTTTAAATTTTTTGGTGTGGTCTAAAATATGACAGTATTTGTTATGCGGTTCTGACACTAGTTACGAAAACACAAGATTTTATGGCGAATTCCCTGCTAGACAGACATGATTTTTTTTGTGTAAAAAGTTTCCTTTAGAATGTTGATTGATTGATTTTTTAATTTTGTATTGATTTTTCAAAACTAGGTCAAGTGTTGTATTTCCAGAAAAAAATTAAGTTAAATGTATGTCTGTTTAATGATGTGGCTGCTTTAGTTCCCAGACAATTGCTTCATATATAACTTTTACTGGGGAGATTTGCATGGAAATGCCCATTCAAAATTGGTCACTTGACCTCCCCCTTAAGTGTGAAAGTAGTGTCTGTATATGTATGTAGGTGTGTGATGAGTGTTTGGGCGTTATATATTACTTTCGCTATCATCCTTTTGATTATAACTGTCCGCCTATTCATTTATAATATAGTTCCTGTGTGTTCCATTTCTTTTATGTTATGATGGATCTGTTAATTGTATTGATATAGGTTATATATATATATAACTCTTCAAATATGGATGAAAAATAAATATATATATAAATTTAAATTGAACCCCAAAATGCCACTGACTCGGACCATTGAGTGACCTTCGTTAGTATTAATTTTCCATGAATACGATTCACAATCACAACCCGCAATTAGCTGGTGAATCTAATTCATCAAACGTGTCTCGTAAATTCGGATCTTCTGTCACCCACTCGTTTGAGATAATCTACATACAGATATACATGGAACTCAAATGGGCAAACGTGATTGACCCTACTACTGGAGTCAAAATATCCACAATCAAAGGGAAGTCTGCAGAAGTGACTGCACAATATCTATTTTAATCTGTACCTGTGGGTGGGAATAATTCTACGCACAGCTTTTTATACAATAAATCTCAAGCAAATATCCATCAACTGCTGCCAAGTTATACCAAATGATAGACCCAAATTGTACCATTTGATGTTTTTGCACACTTTTCATTGTTTTTCACCACCCACCCCAATAAAAGAGACATGTGTTCGACGTGAGCTGTTATTCCAGATGAGATGTGCAAGCATCTATCTCATATACGTAAGGTATTGTGCAGTGAACCGTTATTTGGTAATTAAAGGTACGCAATCCGATTCGATGGTCCCCGTATCATCAGATTCCAACAACAACAACAACATTTCTTCAAAAGACGCTTTAGTGATCAGATTCGATTAATTACCAAACATAATTTTCTAAAAACGTGTTATTTTTCATCATTTTGTTCAACGCAATTTGGTATCGAGAGTATGTCGGTCGGCTCGTCGAATATTTGCAGGTGGTGAAAAATATCGTATTTCAAAAATCGTAATTTAGGAGTGTTAATTAGAATTATGTATATGTAATGCTTCCTTCAAAATACTCATTTGAACAGAGAGTAAGAGCATTTTGTTTTCTATGGTATTATGCTGAACCTTTTGATTAGTTCCTTTTCAAAACGTCCTTACGTAAAACGACGTGATTCAATGTTAATAGAGACCTTTCGCAAAACTCACGTTTACGATTACGGATACGGATAGGGTACTACGTCACCAACATTTGTGTACTTTCTAATCGTTGTCGTATTTTACTATCCGCAATAACGGTTACGATTTCATGGTTTCTAATAAGCTCAAATAACACCTGAAATTTATTGTCTGCAATATATCACTTTACTCCGTTCGAGACTGTATATGTATATCATGTAAACCATCCAGTTGTATTGAGCTACGACCTCGGTGTGCTGTTTAGATTGGCAATCACTGTACTCGTCGTCGTGAATCTCGAGCTTCCCGCGAAATAAGATCGCTATTCACAACGGATAGTATAATCGCTGGCTGCGACACAACACTTTGCAGTAATATATAGAAGTGCACTATGAAACCAGTCGCCAAAAATACACGACTGACATGGATTTGGTGGTACTAAAAGACTATTTGGCACACCCACCGACATCACCGTGTCGACTTTGTTTCGATTTGATAGGACCAAATCAGAAGTGATGCACATCAGCGAGCACAGCAACCTTATGTCTGATTTCCTAAACCCAAAGAGGTAAAAGGCCTGGATAGGATAGGATATTTGATTTCCAATACGCATACACAGAGACGTGGCGACAGGGGGGGGGGGGGGTGTCTCACCCCCAACTTTGGTCAAAATTTTCAACAGTTGGAAATTTCATACCTGACACAACATTAGTTGGAAATTTTACACCAACAATAGGTTGAAAATGTTCTTGTAGTTTGATTTTCAAGCAACTTATTGTGGGGAATTTATTGTTTTTGGACCAATATTTGCATATTTTCCTGCTTTTGATAAAAATTTTGGACTGAAATGGCCATCAGTTAGAAATTTTCCAACCTTAGGGGTTTAGGAAATTTCCAACACTTGGAAAGCTTGTGTCCTGGTCCCTCCCCGTGGCCAGTCAGAAACTTCTAGTTAATTTAAGAAAATAATATTGTCCTACATTTGGTCAAAATTGTCACTGGAATTGTCATCAGTTGGAAATTTCCAACTCTATGAATGCTTTACTTGAGGCTAGTCTAGATGCCAGGATTTTGCGATTTTCTTGTTCACGTTTAAAAAAAACTTTCGCCCGGTGTGTCCTGGTCCCTCCCCGTGGCCAATAAAAAACTGCTAATGAGTTTAAGAAAACAATATTTTACTACATTTGGTTAAAATCGTTGACTGAAAATTTCCAAACTAAGGGAGAGTATGAGGTGTGAAATTTCCAACACTAGGAAAGCTTGAGGTCAGTCTAGATGCTAGGATTTTGCGATTTTCTTGTTTAGTTTTCACAATTTTCTCACACCGGGCCGAACAACCATGGTCGGCCCGGTGGGTCCTGGTCTATTGCTCGTAGTCGTATGCACACCCCAACGGAAACCATCTAGCCACGTCCTTGCACATACATATTACATAATAATGATGACAATTATGGATAATTCTGTCGTAAATTGTGGGGGATGGCTTAATCTGGCTAGAATGTCTTCCTGCCGAAATCGCATTGAAATGAAATTGCGGACTGAAAGGGTCTTGAAGTGGTGGCGTCGTGGTTGATGTGAGGTCCAAATTTAGGAGCCGCTCTTCCCCCATCAGCATAACGCCTATCAGGTCATCCATGATAACAACGAACTGAATTTCCACCACATATGACCTGGCATTTATACCTGTATTGCCATAATATATCACGAGAATCCCGGGTCGTGCGTTGTGACTGGTCGAATTATTGACAATATAAGGTCATGATTATCGCATTGTTGCAAATGAGACGATTAGTGAAGTATTAAGGGACTGTATACTAAACACACGCTTTGAGTTGTAAAAGTGGTACGAAATAATGATGGTACGTGTTCGTCAAAACTCTTACGCGTAGTCGTTTTGCGAAAGGACTTTTTGGCCATACGGATAGACTTACGACTACGAATAGCTATCCGTATTCGTAATCGTAAACGTGAGGATACGAAAGGTCTCTAATGATTGAAACTGTTCGCTACAGCTGTAATCTTGTCTGAACAATTTATTTTCTTTTGGAATAGCTAAAAACCTACACTTCCTGTGTGGGTACCGCTGATATAATTAAATATAACCAGTGATATCATGTTTCCGTTGTCAGTAATGGAAAGGTGCTTATTCCTCAAGGTTTGAAAAATGTGTGAACGCCCACGCGTGGAATGCACGTAACCCAGAGGTGAAACCATTCAACTTATCTGCGGACGATACTGAGTATATCTGATCCGAACGAATTACACTCGGTGATGAACGGTTCAATGAATATTGAACATAAAGATGGAATTTGTTTATTGTTCAGACTTCTGTTAACAGACAGAAGGATCTGTTTACTGTGCATAATCGTATTCGCTGATACCCACCGGAATAGACCGAGTACTTTGATCGAACGCGCCGAGCGAATGATTACGAAGCGAGCATCGGGTACGAACGCATTATGACCATCTATCGGCCGATAAGTAAGCAAAATGGCCGATAATCGCAAGTGGCATTTTATCGGCCAGGTGTGATGATTTTATCTTGATACGTACTCCGACATTGATTTACACCCTGTGAACTTAATAACCTCTCGTGGCAGGCTCAATGGACGTACTATCATAGTTATTTATATCCGAAATCGTGACCCGGAGGCTGCATGGTTCGGACTCTAGGAATGCATAGTTTTGGGTTTATTGTGGGTTTCGTCGTTTCTGTCGCTAGGCCATCACTAGGTCAGGTCTTACCAAGAATATCTACTCTGGCTAACGATCGTATAGAGATAATATTCCACCAGTACAAAAACCTGGGAACTTATAAAATCGAAAAAATAACACAGGGAATATATTTCTTTGTTATTATCTGTTTCCTAATAATGTACTTCACTGAAGGTGAAGGTCCCAACTGGAAATTTCACGATTTAAGTGCCTTTGTGGGCTATTTTGCTTTGCATTTCTTACAATTATGGAATTTTTCCTGGGTAATTAATTGAAAGTTTATTGCGATATCGGCTGTCAAAAGTCACAGAAAGGCATGCAATTTCGAGTTGGGACCTTCACATATAGTGAAGTACACTATTAAGGAACAGATAATCATTAAGAAATATATTCCCCGTGTTATTTTTTTCGACTTTATAAGGTTCCATGTCAAAACTTCAAAAAGTTCTAAGGTTTTGTTCGGGCGTTAGTCAGAGTAGAGATTCATGGTATGATCTAGGCCATCACGACAAGGCCTTTTTTATGTTGCCGGGCATTTGTAGAATGAGGTCCCAATGCAGAGTGTGGCTTTAGTGACGTTATACCCCGCACAGCGGGCTAGTGTCACAAAATTCTTTCTATTGGGATCTCATTCTGCATGGCCTCGCCTGCTATGGGAGACCAAGACTCAGATATAAGTTCCCAAGATGGTGAGGTGCACCCATTGGGCACATCGATTATGCATTGTGTCGTTCTGAAGATGTTTCTAACGAAATTATAAAACTTGTAAATTTGATTATAAAGATACTTTCTAGAGAAGATGAGGCCGAAGCAGAATGAGGCCCCCAGAATGTGAATTTAGTTATGCTAGCCCGTTGTGTGAGGTAGCGTCACCAAAACCATAAGTATACCCGCTGCATTGGGGACCTCATTCTGCAAATGTCCGGCACCATATTCAGGGCTTCAGGCCTAGTCGTGATGGCCTAGCGACAGAAACGACGAAACCCACATTCAACCTACAACTTTCGCGAGTCCATAGGTATATGTCTCCCATAGCAGATGAGGCTATACAGAATAGGGTCCCAATAGGATTACCGTTGTGACGCTAGTCCGCTGTGTGGTGTAGCGTCACCAATTTCACCCTCTAGTGACCTCATTCTGCAACTGTCCGGCAGTGTATTTTCAGGCAATCACGATGTTGTCGGCCTAGCGTCACCAAATTCACCCTCTTGGGACCTCATTCTGCATCGCCTCATCTGCTATGGGAGACATATACTCAGATTGAGGTTCCCAAATGGTGAATATTGTTATGTATACTCGTTTATGCAATGTGTCGTCTGCCAATTTGGGGATATAGAGAAACTAAACTAAAATATAAATAAAAAATATGTGAAGAAGTTTCTATAGAAATTTGATAATAAAGAAACTTTTCATAGAAGATGAGGCATAAGCAGAATGAGGTCCCCAGAGGGTGAATTTGGTGATGCTAGCCATAAATTCATCCTCTTGGGACCTCATTCTGCAAACGACATGCACACTGAGCTCAGGCTTGGTTTGGAAGAAAGACTCGCACCGGTTAATTTCACCCGGAAATCACTAAACAACACGTTTGAAATCACTGCCCCCCCCCCAGAAATCAGCTGATAAACTTAATTGTCCAGATAGACGAATCACTGGATGGCTTATGCGTCCGCCAAATGCGACAATCGCGTTACTAGCTCTGCATGAATTGGTAATTGTCGCATGTTCTTGTGAAAACAAGACATACAGGATCTCCCAAACGTGCAAAAAGACACCCATGCAGGATCTCTCGGACGTGCAAAAATTCACTAGGATCTCAAAGGATCGTTCGTCTGCGGCAGCTAAACTCAACGTGCATGGGTGGAATTCCCAATCAAATTCCCTTGAAATTTCACTCTAAAATAATAACTAACATGCGACTAATTTAAAATTGATTTTTAAGTGAGATCATGTGTGTATTTTTGCACGTTAAGGAGATCGTGGGTGTCTTTTTGCACGAAACTGTGCGACATTGACCTATTCAGCCTTACTATAGTTGCGCCACCGGGCTATGGAATGGATATACAGACACACCGAATGCGTGAAGTTATGCTATTTCCAGCTATTTACAGGGCGACTTACCCAGATTGAAGTAGGACTTAAAGCGACATACAATCTTCAAGACTCACATTTAACCATTTTGTTTACTAAATGGATTCTCCTATCCCAAAGAAAATTCATGAAATGGTATAGTATGCATTGGGAGTGATGTTCCGGAAATAAAAGCAGACGGTAAATAATACAGAGGGAACACGCATCTAGCTTAATTGAGAATCTCTTATCAAATGAGTTGCCGACGGCGCAAGGATATTGTTCACGAAAGCGGATCCTTTAGTCGAATATGTATACGTTTAATCCATGACTGATTACCATTCATCAATACTATATCAGCACACACCCTCTGTATTCACAAAATTAGCTTCCATAATAATCAGGACAAATCGTGATACGGTTACACGAACGTTTCCGACTTTCATCAGGTAATAACTGAAGTCGACACTTCACAAAAAGTCACTTCAATCGTGTGCACGCGCTCGATGCGTGTTGTTCTTGCGTGTTGGAATTTGAACAATATATATTACTTTCAATTGTTGTGGTAGTTTTGAAAAGTTGTTCAAATTACTAATGTTCTATTAAAATGTACTGGTATATGATTATAAGAGACAACTTGCAGATCGAATGGGGTCATTGGTTTTGATCGGCAGAGTATAATTAAAGGATTACACCGGTGTAGTTCTTCAGATATGATCGGTAACGTGCTCAGTTGATTAGCGGGCATCGATAATGACTGAGGAAAAACTACACCGATGTATTCATTTAAACACAGTTCGTGTGAATCCTTTCTTGTACTCTTTCGGGATTTACACACTTTGTTTAATTACTCTGTCGTCCAAAATCCAATGACCCCACTCGATTAGCAAGTCATTTCTTAAATAAACTACCTTTATTGTGATTTGGTGTTGTCTTACAAAGACTGATTCAAGACAAATAGCATTTAAATAATGTCAGCATTCCACAATAAAGTTCATTCCTTGTTAGGCTATTCCTGATATGGTAAAAATAAAGAGCGTTTGTCTTACCTTTGTGCGAAAAATGAAAAACTTCTAGTAGATAAAGTCCGTAAATTAGTATTCCGTGTATTTATCGCCCCAAAGCACGCAGACAAAGATTTCGTCGAGATAGATGAAAGGTGTAAAAACATTGAACGTCGTATATCGATCCTTTAAATACTAGTAAACGGACTGTTACTCACGTTTGTTGTTACCATACATAAGTATACCCCCGTAACGAAGTCATGGGGGTATACTGAAATCTGTCCGTAGACGCAACTCTGTCCGACCTTGTATTCCTTCATTTTTCAGCCAATTGTTTTGAATCTTGTCACATATGTTTAGTACCACCAGAGCCTGCCCACGTGCGATTATATATATGATGTGCGTATAGTTATTCCGCATTTTCATCTTAGAAATTTTGCTTGCAAATTATTTACCATTTTCGGAAGCTGTGCATCTGCAATTAAGAGATCCATCCGATTTGTTTACAATAAGAAATGTTCTAACAAACGTAATTTTGTTAAGTTGTGCAAGCTGGTACTCTTTGGTTTCCTGGTCAATTTCACTGAAAAGGCTCAGATATTTACCACCATGATTGGTTGGACATATTTTAGTTGGATTGTCTTCCTTTTTTACTTGCTAATTACGTATACACAATTTGAGGATCGAAAGAGCCACCTACTTTTAAGACGTATTGTTGACTAAGTTCAGCGAATAAAATCAATTATATCCAAACGCTATCTCAACTAGCTGAATTGTAATAAACCGAGATTGTCGAAAATTCCAAACATATCGACTGTAACATTTCAGAGAGAAAACAACGTTTGAACTACGGACAAATGTAAATATTTACTACTTCATTCGGGACGAATTATTGTGTGGTAAACATACGGCAATAACTCCGACAAAACAGTCACTGCATGAAATTCTTTTACAACAATTACGCTGTTTTCCGGGGGGGCCGGAAAAAAACTGCAGACACAGGGTGGAAAAAACTGTTTTCTTCTGTTTGGGTACCCCCCCCCCCCCCCAAACAGCAAAAACTGCAGTTTTTTTCCACTGACCATTTACCCCCCCCCCCCCCCAGAAAAATCTAATCTACCCCAGTCGGACAACAACTCGGTTTGACCGGAAACCGAAAAAAACACCGGAGCATACAATTCACGAGAAGGTGCTTGGTAACTTAGTTTAGATTATTATGACTAAAATGGTCATTGTCTACCAGTAGAACGCAGATTTGTACCTCGTGATGTCATGACATGTACATATAGGTTATCACCACCATGTGTGTTTCTGAGATCCGTATTCAAGTCGAGCTGCCTTCTCTGGGCAGTATATCGACGAGTCCGTAGGACGAGTCGATAGACAGCACAGAGAAGGCAGCGAAACTTGAATACGGATCTCTGAAACACACAGGGTGATGATAACCAATTTATCTTACAAAATTCGTCCCATAAAAATGCAATAAAACTCAATTTAAAACAGGAACTATTTTATTACGCGCAACACACAACGTACACGATTCTCAGCACGCGACGTTGTGATAAGTCAAATTCTGAGAAATTCACGTCACTATTCAATTTCACTTTGGCTAGAATCCGATTCAATTATGAGGCGACGATATGTTCGTTTCAAATGTTCGACATAATTGTCATTTTTAACAGGATAATTGTATTGTTTTATGGTGCAATCTCCTTGGATAGTGATAGTGTTGGCGAGAGGCATTGCCGGAGATGACTGTCCATTCAGACTTTCAATGGTGAATTTTGAACTTTCCGACACAATCGAGTTCTGACTCGTACTGAAATCACCCATTAAAATTCATTTAGAGGAAATGCAATAAATCACGGACTTTTCGTAAGTATTCTGTTTTATATCCTTAACATAAGATAAAATTAATTTGATTTTCCCTTCTGTATTTTATCGAATAAAAAATGCGTTCAGTAGCTTTTGATCAAGACCGTACTGAATTAAGGGGAATTCCCTACTTCGCTAAAATAGAAAATGTCAAAATAGTTCGTATTCGTGCGCGCTGTAAACAATGTGTAAACTTCGTTAATTTTTCGATTTCCAAACATTTTTGGGTGATATTTTTGAGCTTTTTGGGCCCTGTCTTCACATTTTGTCAACTTTATTGAACTAATTATTGATTATTTTACATTCGTAGCACACGAATATATTATTTTACGACTTTTAGTTGGTTATTTAGACGTTTTGTTTTTGAAAACAAGCCAGTTGTGGAAACGCACGTGCACCAGCTGTTGCCATCCACGATATCCTTGTTGCCATCCAGGATACAAGATCGGAAACCGCCTAGGCGTCTTCGCGTGTATTTGATGAAATATAGCTATATTGTAAGATAAAAACATGTATATTGGTGATCGCAACGCTTTGTATGCACTTTTAAAAATGACAACTAGTCATTACCTCGACTTTGAAAAAGATGCAAATGAGATGAGTGAGATACCAGCATATAACTGTTTTCTGATACCATTGGAGGAGAAATTGTTTAATACATGGGACAGTTCTGCAGTAAAAATTTGCCAGATAAGCGATCGCAGGGTAGAATTCTGCATTCGACTGGTAGACACTGACATAGTCGGCATTATTAAGAGGGTTAATGGGGTCAATATCACATGTAAACCAAGACAGTGGTTATCCAAAATTGTTTTAGGTGGATTGTACTACTCATGTATATATGATTTGGATATTGAGGTTAATCCATATTCTATAAAATGAGAGAAAATGAAGTTGTGAGTCTGAAAATACAGTATTTGGAAAAAAATTACATGCAAATTTTTTCCGACAACCCCCCCTAAATGAATAAGGAAAAAATTTACGTGTAAATTTTTTACGCCTAGGTACCCCCCCCCCCCACCCCCCCCGGTACGTTGTGTCCCGCAGTTTTTTTTCCGCCCCCCCCCCCTGTGTTTTCTAACTATTTTGATATAAAATTATGATAATGACACGATTATTTTCCATTCCACTCAGCGGAGTATTTCACTTCATTTCATTATGTCTACATATTTTGTAGCCCATGTGCACTGCTATTGGAGGCCAAATTCACATTCATTATCTATTTGCATTGAAGCGCAATTATTTGCACAGAAGTGCAAATAGATTTATTTGCAAATATTTTGTACTGAAGCGCAATTACCAATATAACATGACATCACTAGCAGCCCAGTGGTAAAATCCACAATGAAGTGGGTGGGCTATATTGACATTAATTATTTGCGCTTCAGTGCAAATGGAGATATTTGAGTTTCAGTGCAAATCATTTGCACTTCAGTGCAAACAAAGCTATTTGCGCTTCAGTTCAAACCATTTTCTCTTCAGTGCAATCATTTGAGATTCAGTGCAAATCAAGTTATTTGCGCTTCATTGCAACCCATTTGCGCTTCATGTCAAATCATTTGCGTTTCTGTGTAAATAATTTGCGCTTCAGTGCAAATATAATCAAATTACAACATTATGGCACCAGCTGATCATCCATTTGACCCATGGCTCTTGAAGTAGGCGGAGTTATATCACCTTAAATCATTGATCCTTCTCAGGTCGATAAGATTTTGTCCACAATAGTGGGCATAGTCAAAAATAATAAAATTTGCCATACACACACGCATATATATATATATCCTGGTGGAGGATAATCTCACTCTCAGGACTCTAATACCGGGAGAAATGCTATTTATAATATGCTCAGTCAGTGCCTTCAGAATTTGTTGACGATAAACACTTTTTTAAGACAGGCAACTGAAATCATCCATTGAGTTACGATCAAGACAATTTTCGAAACACCTGTTATGGTATTGGTAGTATGCGGTCGTCTTCTATTCCTGCTATGTCGTCTCTGAAATGAACGACGCACTATACATCAGCTAATCTGTCACTCCCAGACTGAAAATCTGAAAGATCTTCAGTTTCCTGGCTGGCTCTTTCCAAGATCGAACAGAGTGGATGAAACAACGGTATATAGCTGGATTGGAAGCCATCTTGTTTGGGGAATGTGGAGGGGAATTATGGGATATATTATGGTACAGTATCTGTGGAAAATGCTATTAATTTGAATTGGGGAGGGGGTAAATAAGATGATGAGCAATTGCGTTTTGAATTTTGAATTGCGCTTCAATGCAAGTATAATTGGCTAATTGCGCTTCAGTGAAAATAATTGTGGGTCAATACAAATAAATCGATTCAGTGAAAACAATTGCAGTCACACATCTAATTGTTTTCGATGTACCCTTTTGATGAAGCAGCCCTTCCCCAATTCTATGTTCAGTGGTTTTATTATTTTATGATAAACCAGTGTGAAGGCGAGAATTATAAATAATTATCTGCTTTCAGATTGACAAGAACGTCGTTCGAACAAACAGCGATTGTCGAAATGTAAAACACAAGAAACTGATAGCATGTGGCAAACATATTTGGCAAATGGTATGTTAATTTGGCAAAATATTTTGCAAAATTACATTCGGGCCAGCTCGATTCGTGGTCGTTATAAGGCATGACCCCAAATAAACCAAACCTTATATGCTTTATTCTCTCATCTAAGTTAATACATGTATAACATAAAGGATATTGAGTTGTAGAAGTAAGTATACAATAGACATATATCAATATATACAATAAATATGTACATATGGTTCCGGGTTGATGGCATGTTGAAATTCGATGAATATATTCGGAGTTTTAGTCTGACACCGCTACTATCTTATATATTATCATCAGGAGTAAGCACGACGCACTCTCGTGTGAAACCTTGTTGGACGGAGTAAACTAATGGATCGAAATAAAAGTTGTTGTCTTCACAGTCATACACGGGTGTTTAGATTTAGATTAATGTATACCTGCAGCAGTGACAGGATTTGCGTGTCCACCCGAAGGGCGGCACGAGGACGGTGGTGGGCTCATCCGAAGATCGCCCTTACGCCCTGACTTGAATTTTCTTTGGTATTGTAGGTTCCAGTCTAGGCCGTGGCTCTGGTGGATCAGGTAGGATCAGGTGGGACTTAGCTACTGTTGGATGTTTTCTTTTTCTTTTTCTTGTTTTCTTTTCGTTTCTTTTCGTTTCTTTTTAGATGGTGGAGCACAAGATGGTGATGTAGGTCACAGTGGCCACAAAGGCTAATTATGATAATGACTCTAATTAACAATCAGAGTGTTGATAATCTCATTGTCCTTTACAATGGCCTGGCTGTGTGGCTGACTTACTGAGACAGTCTTATTTACTTAATAATGAAATTATGAATACATGTATATGTTACTAAACTACTCTATTATTTTCATTTTATAGCGAAAGCATCGAGATATCTACACAGTCACACACACACAAGTGATCAATAACCTAGAATATCTCAGTATGTAAAAAACATCAGCCAAGAACCAAAGCATTGAAGTTGGCAAATTTCTCAAATCTCTGATATCATCTGAATTTCTAGAAGATCAACCCCGGCTACTAGCTGCCAATACAACATGCTGGAATTGTTAGCTCAGTTCTACGAACACCAGTCCTATCCTGAACTCAATACATTGGCTGCTCTTTGCAAAGTGTGCTTCTTCGTGTATTTTATCTTGCTTGTGTTAAATTCATGTTTTGTTATCAAATAAAGTATTTATCATATAGATAAATAGTGTTCCTATTTCAATTTTGTATTGAAATGTAATTGTAATTGAATTACATTTCAAAGTAATTGTAATGTAATTAATTACATTGTGAAATAGATGTAATGGGAATTGTAATTGTAATTGAAAAATGTTGAAGTAATTGTAATTGTAATTAATTACATTCACAAGTAATTGCTCCAAGCCTGTGTAGGTGAGGGCTCGTCTTCATCTGATGAGTCTTCGGTGTCGCCGAAAATTTCCCGTATCTGTATACCTGAATATTTATTAACCCATTTCACCACTTATACTGTGGTATTCGAGCATACATGAAGCCACCGACCCGCCCGACCCCAATATCCATTACAATTAACTATACATTAAGCCTTTACAACGGGAAGGACTGCGTGCAGTCGTCAATTTTTGTATTTATACCAACGATGATTGCCATATCGCTCACTGGTTGAGATTATCGTATAATTGCTTCCGGCAACCATACATAGAAGCCAAGTGTTAATATCATAACATATGACTATTTAAACCAGGATGCGGATAGTCACTCCTCTGTGTAATCCTTATCTGAATCTCACTGAGATGAACGACGTGGCTACACTCCCGGTTGATACAAATGCCACACAGATATCCCTTAACGAAACGGACAAATTAGCAAATACTTCACCAAGACAACTTCCGTTTCCAACTTCGTTAACTCAATTAGTATAATTGGCTGGGATTTATTAGAGTACAAAGTGGCGGATCTAGTTTAAACAATGTGACGTGTGAGTAATTAGTAGACAAACCTATCGGGTAGCTGTTTGTTAACTCACACAGAAGGGAAGAGGTTGCGAATTGCAATGAGGCACATAAACCATTCGATAGCAAGAAAAGACGCTGGCTATAACGTTTTCTTGTTGAGCATTTATAAGTTCTAACGCAAGCGGTATTTTAACAATGCACTTTGTACTGGTCTTAATTATAAGGTATTTTAAAAATGAGTTAGCTTTTTTCTACATGTACTTATAGTACTGCTGAATTGGTCATTGTCGCATGCATGGTTTCGTGCACAAAGACACCTAGCATCTCCTAAACGTACAACAAGACACTCCAAGATCTCCCAAATGTGCAAAATGTCAACCAGCATCTCAGTCTCATCAAATATCTATTTTAATTAGTCGCATGTTAATTTTTATTACAATAATTATTTGTTTGTGATTTTCGAGTGAAATTTCAACGGGATTTCAATGGGTATTCAACCCGCGTTGAGTTTGGCTGTCGCAGACGAACGAAACTTTGAGATGCTGGGTGACTTTTTGCAAATTTGGGAGATCCTGTGTGTCTTTTTGCACTAAGCCATGCGATAGTGACCAATCCAGTTATAGTACTGGCTCCGATAGCGGGTCTTAAACTATGTTAGACGACGGCGATGACTCCCAAATTTATCGAGCCATTGTCTATTTATACCAACAGTAGAAGGAGCGCCAGTGGGGTGGAGGGGTATAGCAGTTGAATATCATCGGCTGTATGGATTTATATTTTGGACTTTTTTATTGTTAGATGGGCGATATAAGTGGAGAGACAAGCTTATAATATTATGGCATGCCAATTGAATCTACACAACGTGACGCTAAACCATTTCCCAAATCAACCAACCCTACCGACAACACGTAAGATCGAGCTGTGTGTATCTGGGCAAGTGTGTCAGTTGCTTGGTTAAGTATTGTGATTTTTACGCGGGACACAAATTAACCCATTGTCACACTTTTCCCTCCACATTATGTGTGCACACAGAATAATATTGTGTGGCTACGCGTTCGATAGTCGGAGACACTCCGATAGCCTACGTACCACCGTAGTATGTCACCGGCCACGCTTATTAACAAATCCAAGTGACATTATTTTGATTGGCTGCGACTTCGTCATCTGGCGAATGCCTGGAATTTGGTGTTGACAGGTATACTGACGTCATACATTTCGCAAGTAATGGAATTCCATGCTATTTGTTTGAGACTATATCGAACGCTTATTTATCACATAATTTGGCCATAAAAGCAGTTTCATAATTATCGGTAATAGACACGTTTAATATCAGCGCGTGCGATGACGTCACAGCGTTCTTCAAATAACTTGCGATCGCTGTAGTTTATGATTGTTGTTTTCGATGAATATTTCGCGTTGCTTCAGGTTGCTTCGGGTTTATTTGATCATGTGATAAAAGGTATCTCACACTCGTCCTATTTTATACGTAATTTATCGACCTCGTCCTCTAAATTATATTTGAGCCTCGGTAAACCTCGGCTCAAATCGAATTTAGTGAACTCGGTTGATAAATTTCGTATAAAATAGAAACTCATGTGAGATCCTCTATATATGATACTAGCAGGTTAGCCCGCCACTGGCGGAAATCGTCAAAAACATGACAATTTTTAATTTTTTTAATTAATTTTTTTTAATTATTTTTTTTAATTATTTGTTTAATTTATTTTTTTGTTTTTCAATCAGTTAATTATGCCTTTTTAATTTACTGGGTTTTTTAATTAATTTTTTTAATGAATTATTTTAATTAATTTTTTGTTTTTCAATGAGTTAATTGTGCCGCGACGACCATCCCCGTGGGTTTTTACCCTTAGATGGGAGGTTTGGTCTCGATCGGTGTAGCCGTTTTCGATTCTATAAAGGATACACACACACACACACACACACATATATATATATATATATATATATATATATATATATATATATATTTACTAGAAGGTGACCCGACTTCGACCGGGCTTTGACCTTGAATTCACCATTTTGAAGGTCAAGGTCAGGTGGGGTCAAACACCAACACCCCAAAAATGGTGGAAATCGGCCCAGCGGATACCGGGAAATCGGCCCAGCGGATACCGAGATACCCTATGCATCAAATTTCGGCCGTAAAAATCCGCCAGTTTAACCCGATTTGATTTCCACTCAAGTATATAAACGCGCCTCATATACACACGCTCATTAATTATCAAGTTTCAACGTAAAGATAAATTACCATCGGTGCCGGAGATATCGTGACCCGACTTCGTCCGGGCTTTGACCTTGAATTGACCATTGTGAAGGTCAACGTCAGGTGGGGTCAAACACCAACACCCCAAAAATGGTGGAAATCGGCCCAGCGGATACCGGGAAATCGGCCCAGCGGATACCGAGATACCCTATGCATCAAATTTCGTCCGTAAAAATCCGCCAGTTTAACCCGATTTGATTTCCACTCAAGTATATAAACGCGCCTCATATACACATGCTCATTAATTAAAAGATAAATTACCATCGGTGCCCGAGATATCGCCAAGACGTCTGAAACAGTAAAATGCATCGGCCGGTTAAGCGTTAACGTGATCTAACGTTATGACCTCTAACGACGTCATAGAAGTTACGCATTGTTTTTATCCTGATGGAAGATAGTACCACTTCTTCTTGATAATTGAGGCAGATAACTAAAACGGATACACACGCATTATATATCGTTGGAAAGAGGAAACACGAAAGATTCTCACATTTTATTATTCGCGCTGTTTCGAATCGATTTGTAAGCACCGAACTCAAATGAAAGTCCCGTAACACAGCGTAAAAACAGATTTGACCTCGGCACGTGAAAAGTTGACCTCGGATCTGAAAATCAATAGGCCCATGTTCGTTCCCGGGTCGAATTACGTGTCCGTACCAAGTTTGGTCGAAATCGGTCCAGCCGTGTTCGAGTCCATCGCGAACACACACACACACAAACACACAGATCTTCCAAAATATATAATAGACTAGAAGGTGACCCGACTTCGTCCGGGCTTTGACCTTGAATTTTCCATTTTGAAGGTCAAGGTCAAGTGGGGGTAACGATTTGACCAGTCCAAAACACTGCCCGGACAAAGGTACCCGACAAACGTGCCCGTCGAATCCATCCGGTTTTACCCGATTTGACCTTGAATTGATCATTTTGAAGGTCAAGGTCTGGTCGGGGGCACGACTCGATCCGTCCAAAACACTCAGTGGACAAAAGTAACCCCACGTATCAAATTTCGTCGAAATCCCATCAAAATTGGCGATATGACCTTGAATTGACCCGATTTCAAGGTCAAGTCGCACGGGCAAATGAATATGCTTATGAGACTCCCCATACGAAAGTACCCCAAGATACCAAGTTTCATCGAAATCCCGTAATATCGGGTCATTTCAAGGTCAAGGTCACGTCGCACGGGCAAATTAATAGGCCTATGACCGTTCCCGGCCGAAAATACCCCCACATACCAAGTTTCGTCGAAATCGGGTCGGCCGTTTTCGAGTTCATCGCGAACACACAGACAGACAGACAGACAGATCTTCCAAAAATATATAATAGACTAGAAGGTGACCCGACTTCGTCCGGGCTTTGACCTTGAATTGTCCATTTTGAAGGTCAAGTGGGGTAACGATTTGACCAGTCCAAAACACTGCCCGGACAAAAGTACCCGACAAACGTGCCCGTCGAAATCCATCCGGTTTTACCCGATTTGACCTTGAATTGATCATTTTGAAGGTCAAGGTCTGGTCGGGGTCACGATTGGACCCGTCCAAAACAATCGGTGAACAAAAGTAACCCAACGTATCAAATTTCGTCGAAATCCCATCAAAATTGGCGATTTGACCTTGAAGTTACCCGATTTCAAGGTGAAGGTCACGTCGCACGGGCAAATGAATATGCTTATGAGACTCGCCATAAGAAAGTACCCCCACATACCAAGTTTCATCGAAATCCCGTGATATTCGGGCGTTTGACCTTGAAATGACCCGATTTCAAGGTCAAGGTGACGTCGCACGGACAAATTAATATGCCTATGTTCGTCCCCGGCCGAAAATACCCCCACATACCAAGTTTCATCGAAATCGGGTCGGCCGTTTTCGAGTTCATCGCGAACACACAGACACACACACACACAGACAGACACACAGATCTTCCAAAATATATAATAGACTAGAAGGTGACCCGACTTCGTCCGGGCTTTGACCTTGAATTGTCCATTTTGAAGGTCAAGGTCAAGCGGTGTAACGATTTGACCAGTCCAAAAACACTGCCCTGACAAAAGTACCCGACAAACGTGCCCGTCCAAATCCATCCGGTTTTACCCGATTTGACCTTGAATTGATCATTTTGAAGGTCAAGGTCTGGTCGGGGTCACGATTGGACCCGTCCAAAACAATCAGTGGACAAAAGTAACCCCACGTATCAAATTTCGTCGAAATCCCATCAAAATTGGCGATTTGACCTTGAAGTTACCCGATTTCAAGGTCAAGGTCACGTCGCACGGGCAAATGAATATGCTTATGAGACTCGCCATAAGAAAGTACCCCCACATACCAAGTTTCATCGTAATCCCGTGATATTCGGGCGTTTGACCTTGAAATGACCCTATTTCAAGGTCAAGGTGACGTCGCACGGACAAATTAATATGCCTATGTTCGTCCCCGGCCGAAAATACCCTCACATACCAAGTTTCATCGAAATCGGGTCGGCCGTTTTCGAGTTCATCGCGAACACACAGACACACACACACACAGACAGACACACAGATCTTCCAAAATATATAATAGATATACGTAGTTCTCAAAATATATAGTAGACTAGCAGATTAGCCCGCCGCTGGCGGGATTCGTCCCATGCCTTTGTCAGAAACATGACTATATGAGCGTATATGAGCAAGGACACGGGCGCATGTGAAACTGGCCCCGATTTGACCTTGAATTGACCATTTTGAAGGTCAATGTCAGGTCGGGGTCACGATTTGACCCGTCCAATACACTCCCCGGACAAAAGTATCCCAAGGTATCAAATTTCGTCGAAATCCGCCAGTTTTACCAGAAACTGAAGTGCACACCCTTGTGGAATAAATACTAGTTACACTCCCGGAATTTTCAACACGCTCCGTGATAATAAACAATACACGTTTGTCGTAATGCTTATTATACTGAATAGAAACACTCATCTCTTCAATAGATCAACACCCGATCTCACCAAAAACGAAGAGACGGTACATCGTACATTTTATGAAAGACTAATTTCCATGCTGCTACCAAACTGGTTTCTTAGTAGACAATTGATCACAAAACTTCTTCAATCGGCACTTTACCTCTGGAATATGCTACCACACAAAGCATAATATTAGTTTTTAGTATCTTGTTGTTTGAACATATCTTACCAATGCCACCCACGTACTTGTGATATATATCAGTTGATCAGCATTTATAGTTCTTATTTTAACGTTGACCATTCACTCAATGTAGCTATGTATGGTATTTTATGAATTAGATATGTGTGACATTAGGGAGAATGATACACGGGGTGATCCGGTTACAGAAAACACAGTACGTTTTGTATATGTGGCCTTATTGAATACAACCAAATATAATTTCCAGGTATAAACATAGTCTTTGCCACAGAGTATATGTATATAGGAAATAATTGTTCAGTTTAGAATTTATTGAAGATAGTCAATGGTACTCCTTTGTTTTTGATAAATTGCGTTCATAATATACCACAAGCGTAATATTCGTGTTTTATAACTCGACCGGGGGGGGGGTAAATATGACTACTATTTTAACGGACGGACAATAGGATATATACACATTATACCCAGTACTCTACGAATAGCTCTCACAATGTTCTCTATAACGGTGAATTTCGACAGGTTTGGTACTGTAGATATCAAAATAAATTATGATCGATCACATGCGTGAGACTGCTCTGAACAAATATATTTCTGTTTCTAGAAAATGTTACAGAATCAATACATCCCTATTAAATTTCATTTAAAGATACGGGCGGCGTTGGCGGTGGGTATGCTGTTAAAATATTCACCTCCTTCAAAACCGCCAGAAACAGAAATAAAAGTAAACTATAGACAGATCTTGTTCTTATACCAATCAGAAATATGGCATAAACAGTATATTATTGTCAAATGTTTTTCCTTTGTTATGTAAACAAAAGCAAAAAACGTTACAGAACCTGGCTTTTGTTTAGATAAGGGTATGGTAAACATAAAGAGCGTTATTTGTTACTGTTTTCCTGATATGGAAATAATAAAGAGCGTTATATGATATATCATTTGTGTGTGATTAACCAATA
The DNA here is from genome assembly GCA_032622095.1 of Siphonodentalium dalli. NCBI lineage: Eukaryota > Metazoa > Mollusca > Scaphopoda > Gadilida > Siphonodentaliidae > Siphonodentalium > Siphonodentalium dalli. Next base: position 176,726,787 of record CP136062.1, read on the forward strand.
GAATTACGCTCTGTTATGTAAACAGAAGTAAAACTTCTGTAAAACGAGCGTACACCATCGTACGTCTTGACGACAATATATACTATTTACGCGCTGATTATGTTTGGCATATGAACAAAACTATATATTTTTTAATATTCCTTCTGTTGATGGCGATTTGAACAAATATGAATATTTATGCAACGAACGCCGCCCGTGCCTTTAACTCTTTAATTACATATATATCACACGATTCAAGATAAAGAGTACACATAAATCTGCGTTATTTTTCTATTTCTCGGCGCCCAAAAATCCAGATTTAACTGTTGTATGAGACCTTGCTTTCGCTTGCTGTCTCGTGAATCACGTTAGAGAGAATTCGCACATCTCTTATCAACAGCTTCCCTTATATTCTGCAATCATTCTTCGTCGCTTAAATCAAGCGTGTGTTCATTATTATATCACTAGCTATTAAATTTACTAAAAATTTCATTTGATTTTGTCAATTTTTGCAGACATTTTGGGACAGACACATTCCACAGATATGGCTTACGACTAAGCATATTTGTGTATATTTAATTTTATTACTAATTTGGCATTAGTGGGTGAACCTACCACAGAAATACAGCATTTTTCGATACAGACTACATCATGACGCAATTTTGAACAGAAAATTTAGCTCAAAGCGGATTTTGGATATGTGACTCAGGACATTTTTGGCCACAAAATGAGACCAAGAAACCATCATTACACATTTCTTCCGGGTCTAACCCTATGACGACCAGCCTATATATTAATCTTTACATCTATGACGACCAGCCTACATATTAATCTTTACATCTATGACGACCAGCCTACATATTAATCTTTACATCTATGACGACCAGCCTATATATTAATCTTTACATCTATGACGACCAGCCTACATATTAATCTTTACATCTATGACGACCAGCCTACATATTAATCTTTACAGCTATGACGACCAGCCTACATATTAATCTTTACATCTATGACGACCAGCCTACATATTAATCTTTACATCTATGACGACCAGCCTACATATTAATCTTTACATCTATGACGACCAGCCTACATATTAATCTTTACATCTATGCGGATACTGACGTATTGGAATCACGCGTAATATTTTTTTCCGTTTTCGGCAGTTTTTTTCCACCGTTTTTTGACACCCCCCCCCCCCCCTTAAAACAGAGATTTGCGGGGGGAATTCACTGTAAACAGCTGTATATGAATTTATGTGCATACTATTTGTCATGGATATTAACATTGACATGTAAATAGGAACGATTAATTTTGGCGTCATTCGGCCAAAAAAACAAGGCTGCCAGCGGCCATCTTGGATTTCAAAATTTGCAACAAAATACAACACGATAACTGCCTGCAGTCAGTTTAGCAGTTAGAATTACATTATTTCTCTTATTCTAGGGTGTTTTAAGCCAAACCTATTGCCAAAACAGTCAAAAAACTTGCAGGAAAAATTTGTTTGAGTGGCAGAAACAATTGTTTGTTTGTCCCATTGACCGCCCACCCACCCCGGTATACGTGCCCGGGAAAAAATCCCCCCCCTGCATCCGTCGGAGAAATATTCTTCAAATTGAAATAGAACTTATCTCGTGCAATACCAGCAGCTTATAGTTACATTTCGTAGCGGCAAATACTATGTATCGCCAGTATATGTCAACCATGCAGTGTATATGTCTACCCTCTAAGGAGCTTAAGGTCAATCGGATTAAATGAATATCACACGCATGTGCTAATCGGATTGGACCAACTGATTCAATATAAGCATCAATGGTTTGAGTTCTTGTTCGAGTGGTGGGGAATCTACCTACCCTGATATTGTAGTAAATGTGAGAGCGATAGGTAAATAAAGAGGGCAGCTATATCTGCCGACGCATAATGAGACCCAACCTTTCCCCACGTTGTCGTTGGAACGGGAAAATTGAAATGACAAATTATGTGAAACAAATACATGCATGTCGAGTTATACCCGTCAAGTGGAATCTCAAAGCAATGATGGAAAAATACAGTCTCAAACACAAGTATGTGTATGGAGTATGTTGGGGTCAACTCTTTCTATACCAAATACGTATTGCCGATTAGTTACCTTATAGGAAATGTGCAAATAATAAGTTGAACAGGTCGTTTTGTTCAACTTATTATCTGAACATTTCCCACAAATGAATATGAATCATTCTGCTCTTGTATTATGTAGTCTGCTTTTATTACATAGTCATCCCTCTAATGAATACAAGACCCTTTCATTGTATACTTTTGTAACTGAATTAAGTATAGAAAGTGTTAACTGAAGACAAGACATCGTTTCCACGAGACACACGTTATATCGTTATAATCCAACACCAACCGACATATGCCGGCTATCACAATGGAGTGTCTGTATAATGCCGGCTATCACAATGGAGTGTCTGTATAATGCCGGCTATCACAATGGAGTGTCTGTATAATGCCGGCTATCACAATGGAGTGTCTGTATAATGTCAATTCCATTTTTCATGAATACGAAAGTTTTATCATATGCTAAGCGATCAAATAGTAGTATTGTTGCATCAGATAAAAACCGTTATCCGTCTAGTGAGACAACGATTCGCACTCTTATTCATCCGCGCTAAAAATTAAAAGTGATGCGGTTCTTGATGGACGACTTTGCTAAAAGTCCCCGAGTGTCCAGATTGAAATATGTAATAATTTTTTTTATTTTTGTTTGTTAAACATACTATGATGTTAGCCTCTTTATCACTCAACAGTCTGTCTGAAAATTGGATCTATTTTATATGCACAAGCTAATTACCATGATTCTGCGTGGGTATACAAGTTAACACTTTTTACTCTTCTGTCGAGTTGAATCATGGGCCAGCTGAGCGGAGCATATAATAAACAACATCTACACGTTTTGGTTGGATATGGTAAATATCTCATTCATGCTGATTCATGATGAAAAAATGAATTTCCACTTCATCTTTTTTTTGGTCATCACTCATGAGATAGTTCCCATATCCAACCAAACAGTGTATATATCCTCTATATATATCTGTTCATTCAGTGTGCTCTTCTTGTAAACTATATATCATTATTATATGTCACTCGTTGGTCTTTAACCCTTCCTTTCATTACGGGAACTGTGCTGGTGCAACATTAAAGGACATGTGCCAATGCATTCTCTTATATATGCGAGTCGACCATAGATCGCCTCGCATATATAAGAGACTGCATTGGCCTAACAATTTTTTATAAAAAAAATTATCAATTTTTCTTACATTAACAAATTTTATAATTTTTTCTTAAATTCTATAATAATTTTATAATTTTTCTTAAATTCTTTAAGAATTTTATCTCTTTTTTTTTTAATAATTTCTTACATTTTTTATATTTTTTTCTTACATTCTATAACAAGTTTTATCATTTTTTATCATTATTTCTTACATTCTTAAAAAAAAATTCATAATTGTTTTCATTTTTTTACATTCTATAGCAATTATAAAAAATAATATATAATTTGTTAGGCCAATGCAATCCCTTATATATGCGATGCGACCTATGGTCGACTCGCATATATACTAGAATGCATTGGCACAGGGTTTTCGCAAAAAAAAATAGCCTAAGCTTCATTCATGAAAGGGTTAACTTAACAGAGAAGATCTCAATTATTTATTTCTCTCGTTCTATGAGAACATTGAGATACAGAATGAAGAACTATTTACAAAAAAATAGTTGATGGTAATGATAATGATAGTATATATATACAATATGTACAAATCTCCCGGTAACACATAGTATGAACATAACTAGTTTGATATATCACATAATAGGGTATATAGATTCAAGATGATTCTTATGCACTTGGTAAACTTGCTGGACTGTCGCGGAACGATGTTATTACCTATCAATATAGAAAGTATAGCATGCCGTTATCAGTAACCAATTATGTTATACGCGCGCCGATGTTAATTATTATACTTAACCCTTTACCCAACAAAACGGCCAAAACCGGCCAAATAAAGCTTCAACAGCCTAAAATATCTTCGGTCTGTCTCAATAGAACCATACAAATATGGATATCATTGGAACCGGCTCCTTGACCACATTGTGATAGTTACAGTTAGCCCTGTGCCAATGCATTCTCTTATATATGCGAGTCGACCATATGCATTTTTAATGTGTTAAGCCAATGCATTCTCTTATATATGCGAGGCGAGCTATGGTCGACTCGCATATATAAGAGAATGCATTGGCACGGGGCCCTTCTGTTGGGTAAAGGGTTAAGCGGCCATGTTTTTCGGACAATCTTGTGCCCGACAATCTACGCGTACAGTTCAATCTCATCTATCATTGAAACCGTTGCCGTCGTGACTGCCTGACCCCATTGGATATGTTTTTCCTATATTCAATCCCAATATCTGATTTCTCGGGAGGTCAAGGCCTTGCGCGATCGCTTCGTTTTGTACACGGAATCACAGATGTTCAGGTATTGTGTAATTGCCTCATAATAAATTGGAACCAGAAGACAAATTGGGAGCCAATTAATTGAAGCTCAGTGAATCCATCAAAATCTCAGTCTCAAAAGAGAAATTAGCTCTGGGCAAGCACTGTTTTCTTTCTTGTAAGAACATAACGACTAACACTTTCACGCAACAGAGAGATCAAACAATAAGGGCCCGAATCTGTGAAATTAGTTGCATGGATATACAACTTTCTAACCAGAATATTCATGTTGTTTTAGACGAAACTGGGAACTATATTATGACGATAACACGGTATATATATGAGTTTGTCTTTTTTCTGCTTACTTTAATATATATTTTTTCGTTTCTTATTGTACCAGCCTGACCTCTCGAAAATCAGCACATTATCTACTTGTAATAAACTTTTTTAGGTAGATATTCTACCTCATTTTGAGTCGATAATGTGCTGAAAATGAGAACATTTCAGTTACATTATCGACTCCTAATGAGGCGATTCTAAACATATTATGTGCGGACAATGCAGGGGGTGACCAGGAAAGAATTTTCGGACACTAGGCGCTTTTTTATTTGTTCCGCCTTCTGGGTACCCACCACCCCCTAATTTTTATTTTTTCCGATTCTGGGATAGGGACCCACCCCCTCCCAACTGCTTCGAATGACTATGTTTTTTACTTAATTTTCCTAATCTTATCCGATCTATGTTCCATATTATGATTATAGAAGCATTCCTACTTTTGATTTACCAATAAGGCTGTACAGTTTCAAATAAATTTTCCAATAAATGTGGGCTGTAGATTGTGCGGATGGATTCACATTTGAAATCCAAGATAGCTGCTGGCAGCCATGTTTGTTTTGAACACATTTCGGGGAAAAGGGGAGGCTCCTTTGATATCACCCAGAATATCCATACAAAGATTGGTGACCATTTGGTGAGAAATGTGACCTGTAAGATGTGCTAAAGGATTTAGTCATACAAAGAGTAAAATCCAAGATGGCCGCTGGCAGCCATGTTTTTTTACAGAAAAAATGGTAGGCACCCATTGAGAGGTCACACCGAGGATACATATGAAGTTTGGTGATGATCGGTTCAGGGGATAAGCTCTGTATGGTGTGCTAAAGAATTTAGTGGTGTAAAGAGAAAAAATCCAAGATGGCTGCCAGTGGCCATGTTTTTCATCGAAAATCGTTCAACTTTGACAGCTCCCATCTGGAGGTGATCCTAGACCCATGTACTGAACAACGTTGAAATCGGTTAAAGTTTGTTTTAACACATTTATGTTTTTTTATGGTTTTTTGAATAGTCTATTTTTATTTGTAGAGTTTACATTTATTTGATTCTTTGAAGAATCTATTATTGTGTTATGTTTTCATTTGTATAAATGATTTGTTATAGAACTATTTAAACTCGAGCCTTTCCATGTCAAAGTGCATTGATAGATCTTTGATGAAAACATTGAGCAAACTTACCTTTTTTATTACCCATCGGTGTCATCCCTCATTATCAACTGATAGTGAAACATTCTTAAAACCTTTTGTCCCATTATTTTGAAGAAAAATGACTACAGGAAAAAAATTACAGAGCCAGGAAAAAATGTGTTAGCTGGGCTGCTGGATCACCACCACCCACCCCCGCCTTGTGTTCGGAAAAAAATTGCAGCCCCCCCCCCCCCCCGATGGACAATGACACAAATAAGCCAACACGACTTTTCGTGTGTACGCTCTTTAACAGGAGTTTTCACTGTGGCCCGCGCCATAGAACGAAATAACGGACAAGAGTCCATTATCTGCTTATTTCAGAATCAATTGATTACATTATGTACATATTTCACATTATAGGTCGATTATGTGCGTATTTCTGCGAAGATATGTTGCGTATTTTACACTTGTTCTTGTCATTGCTTTCCATGTTCATCATCGCCGCAATCTGTGGAAGAACAGAATCCAAAAACTATTAAAACATAGAGTTGAACCGTTTCTTTTATTCTCTTTCACATACAAGAACACACGCTATCTCTGTATATACAATGTAACGTGCTACTTTATCCTTTCATGTCGGGATCTGCGCTGGTGCAGCATTAAAGATCCGGTACCAGGCATTGTCTTACATATGCGAGTCTCCCATAGAGAGCCTCGCATATATCATAGAATGCACTAGCTAAAAAGTCAAGGTAAATATTGTTGGGCCAATGTATTCTCTTATATATGCGATGCTGCCATTGGGAGATTCGCATATATAAGAGAATGCATTGGCACAGGGTTTTCGCGAAACTTCAGGAAGCTCCAGTCATGAAAGGGTTAAACATATTTATGTTACAAACTTGCAATAAGAATATTACAAACGACTCGGGTCACACGTTATTTCAACTTACTCTCCCATCACAACACAAGTATACAAGATAACGGACAAAATACCATGTATATACAGAGTGTGATATTATGTATACTACCTTGTGGGTACATAGGGGAGTGGCGGATAGATTCAGTTGGTATTCCTTTAGAGCGGGTGTCAGAAACTGTTATTGCACTGCACAATTCTTGCGGTGTCCATCCTAACACATTCCGCATCCGTGCAAGTCCGGGTTCATGGCATGCAGTGCAGGATGCATGGGATATTAGATGCGTCGATGAAGTGAGACTATCCTCAAGCCCAAGGACCTGTGCCAATGCATTCTCTTATATATGCGAGTCGACCATAGGTCGCATCGCATATATAAGAGACTGCATTGGCCTAACAATTTTTTATAATTTTGTTTATCAATTTTTCTTACATTAACAATTTTTATAATTTTTTCTTAAATTCTATAATAATTTTTATAATTTTTCTTAAATTCTTTAACAATTTTTATCATTTTTATCATTTTTTTCTTACATTCTTTAACTATTTTTATCATTTTGTTTCTTACATTCTATAACAGTTTTTATCATTTTTTCTTATATTCTTTAACAATTTTATAAAAAAAAATTGTTATAATTTCTAACATTCTTTAAAAAATTTCATTATTTTTTATATATTTTTTCTTACATTCTAAAACAATTTTTATCATTTTTTTCTTACATTCTTTAACAATTTTTATCATTTTTTCATACATTCTATAACAATTTTATCATTTTTATTATATACTTTAACAATTTTATCTTTTTTTTCTTCATTTTTTCTTACATTCTTTATCATTTTGTATTATTATTTCTTACATTCTTAAACAATTTTTTATAATTGTTTTCATTTTTTTACATTCTATAGCAATTATAAAAAATAATATAAAAATTGTTAGGCCAATGCAATCCCTTATATATATGCGATCCTAACACATTCCACATCCGTGCAACTCCGGGTTTATGGCATGCAGTGTAGGATGCATGGGATATTAGATGTGTCGATGATGTGAGACTATCCTCAAGCTCAAGCCATATTGGTCCCACGTGGTGGCTAGTCAGTGTGGCATCCTCTCTGGACATCAGCCAGGCGACTACCTCTGGGAGTTATCCACAAGCGTCGCCAAAGTGGGAGGCGAACTTACCACGAGACCTACACCGCGTATTGATGCTTAATTGTTCTGTATGTTTGTCACATCCTATACCAATCAAGCGGTGTATATATATCCCTCCTGGAGAACACTACCTTGAGGTCAACCTGTACAGTACCAGAACACCCAGTCATTTGATCCATTGTTGGTTGATTGTCCCCATTAATAGTGGCTCCACATCACACGGATTCTTGTGGTGAACTGTGGCGTGATCGGGTGTTTCCGGCTATTTCCGGTCCACGGTGCAAATGAGTCATAAGTCCTCACATAAACCTTTGTAGAATTTCCAACAAAACATTCCGCATTGATGAAATTAAAACCAACATTAATTCTACAGGGGCATTTGACGAATGCGACGGCCAAGGTTTATGTTGAACAAACCCGGCCAGAATTCAGTTTCGTGGTTTTTTTTTTTTGGGGTAGGTTTATTCGGTATTGCCGTCACGGGCGCTAAGCCCATCATGCACGACGTTGTTAGTTTAACCGGTTGAGAAAAGACGACGCACCCAAAGTTCGCCAACCGAAAATGGTATATTTATATCAATTGGTGAAATAATTCTCGAGAGGCGAGAGATATTGGTAAGAAACGAGTGCGCGTTAGCGCACGAGTTTCTTACCCAAACGCCTCTCGCCTCGAGTGAATTATTGAACGTAATTCTCGGAAATAATTGATTACTCTATTTATTACACTTCTGCATCAATTTGGTTCGCCACATATGAATAAAACACAAAAAATTAATTCATGAAAGTCCCGATGTGGAGAATGATGAACCATCGAAAATTCAGTCTATATCAGTAAGCGACGTAACGTCAATGAGTCACGGTGAGGTTGTTCTAAAAACAGTAATTGACCTCTGATCGACATGCCTATACTGAAATTTTATCCGCGAACTTCAGACATGTGAACCAATTTGGTTCGATTTAATGTAAAGTGACACCAAAATTTTAATTCCAAACTATAACTTAAGATAATGAGTAATATAATTATGGAGATGAAATATTCATGGGCCAGCCATCTTACTTATATAAACCATAATATCTTGCATGGAGCAGTTTTGAAAATTATAGCATAAATTGTTAAGACACCGTGACGTCAAAACGACATTCGGTGTTTGCGGGCCAAAATCCATACAAGACTATATGTCGTCTCCAGACAACTGCGTCTCACATTACAAGACTGGCAGACATGTCGACTAATATACCATGGGGCATTCAGTTGAGCACTCCACTGCTATTTATTATAGAATATTACGATGTTGGTATGCACGTATAGGTGAATCAAGTAAATGTCACTGACAGTGATCATTGGTCCAAGTCTCATTAAGCGCGAATACGATGATCTAAACTATATATATACGTATTTATGATCTTGGTCGAAAACATTTTATGCTTTATGAGGAATCTTTGAAGAAAATAGAAAACAAAACAAACCGCTACGAACATATAGTATAGATATACCGAAACTCTTGCTACGCCAATTGGTGTGGCTTAAATGCGTATTACGTTTAGTCATATTACTGATTGCATTAGGAAGCAGACGTGACATAACAATTCATCGCTCGTATTCTACAAAACCACAACAATGTGCCACCAGTTGACCGAATTTTTTAAGGAAAATTTGACAGTTTATGAGTGTATCCGCGTGAGACATGCATCGGCATCCATTGTGCACCGAACAACCCGACAATAGTCCGTCCGAAATGGGAAGTATTAAATGGCACTTAACGTGAACCGACACCTATCCAATCTATACACTTCCCAAGTCATTGATCTTCTCTATAACTGGCTGTCGAGTTTACCATTTGACCTCGTGGCATTAAACAGGATATCATAATTAGAAATCTGTACACAGCCGTTTTACACCTGTCCCTTCTTATTCAAATAACAAACCAAAAAGAGGCAATGAGTGCAAATGTGAAGTGGTGTGAACTAAATATAAAGCATACAAAGGTCAACTGTCATAAGATTAAATGGATAATTTGCCCGAGCGCGAAGTGCGGTTAGTTTTGTGGGGTCATACTAAATGTTGTGGACATTTCTCAAACGAGAACAAGTACCTTTGTACCTGCCATTCAAACTGTAATTGATTCGTGGTAAACGTTTGAGGTTTTTCAATCATGATATGACTTAATTCGCTTGACCACTCACTCGTGTGGTCTGTGTGGTGAAAATTAAACATTTCTATACTGAATTATTCTCCAATCAGTTATAAAAGTATTCATTTTGATAGTCCATTATTTTTTTGGTTTGGAGGGATGTTCGGGCAAAATGCTCAAACGACAGTATGACGAAAAGATAATACAAGTTCAGAAGAATTTATATTCTTTGGATGGAGATGTTCAGATAATATCTTATATCTTATATATTATCTTATAATCTGAACATTTCCTAAGGGAACTACTCGTAAATGAGCATTTAGTATAGAAAGGGTTAAACGGAGAAATGCAAAGTGTCACCGAGACGATCCCTTCCCTTTATTCATGCATGGTAGTCTTGAATTATCTATACTATACTCTGGCTCAGTGGGGCGGAATGGGTCGTTCTCAACTAAATAAGTTGATGAAGCGTATACGCAGGGTTCGCTAAAATACGCTGAATGGTACACATTGTTCGCTACAATGTGCTAAAGGGTACACAGGGTTCGGTAATGTGCTGCACGATACACAGGATTCTCTAAATGTGCTGCATGATACACATGTGGGGTTCGCTAAGATGTGCTAAAGGATACATTCGCTAACATGTGCTCACGGGTATACAGGGTTCGATAAATGTGCTTCGTGATACACAGGGTTCGCTAAGATATGCTTACGGGTACACATGGTTAGATAACATGTTCTAAAGGGAACACTATATATAACATGTGCTGAAGCGTACACATGGTTCGCTAAGATGTGCTGACAAGTACACAGGGTTCGCTAAAATGTGTTAAAGGGTACAGATGGTTCCCTAGAAAGTGCTGAAGGGTACACATTATTCGATAACATGTACTGAAGTGTACACATGGTTCGCTAAAAGGTGCTGAAGGGTACGCGTGCTTCGCTAAAATGTGCTAAATGGTATACAACCAGGGTTCTCTAAACTGTGCTGAAGGGTATACACACGGTTCGCTAAAATGTACTGAAGGATACACAGCGTTCGCTAAAATGTGCTAAATGGTGCACATGGTTCGCTAAAATGTGCTGCATGATACACATGGTTCGCTAAGATGTGTTATACAAAGGGTACACAGGATTCGCTAAAATGTGCTAAATGATACACAGGATTCGCTACATGCATGTGCTAAGGGTACATATTATTCGCTAACATGTACTGATGGGTACACAAGGTTCGCTAAGATGTGTTGAAAAGTGCGCAGGATATGCATGTGATGAAGGCTAACATGATGCGCTAAAATGTACTGAAGGGTACACTGGGTTCGCTAAAATGTGCTGACGGGTACACATTGTTCGTTCAAATGTGCTAAATTGTTCGTTAAAATGTGCTGAAGAGTACACATGGTTCCCTTAAAATGCGCTGATGTGTACATATGGTTAGCTAAAATGTGCTGAAGGGTACACAGTGTTCGCTATATGTGCTGCAAGATACACAGGGTTCGCTAAATGTGCTCTGAAGGGAACACAGGGTTCTCTAAATTTGCTGAAGGGTACAACATGGTTCCCTTAAAATGTGCTGAAGTGTACATATGGTTAGCTAAAATGTGCTGAATGGTACGCAGGGTTTCGCTAAAAATGTTCTGAAAGGTACACAGGGTTCGCTAAATGTGCTGCATGATGCACAGGGGTCGCTCAATGTGCTAACTGATACACATGGTTAGCTAAAATGTGCTGAAGGGTACACATGATTCGCTAAATGTGCTGACGGGTACACAGGGTTTGCTAAATGTTCTAAATGGTACAAATGTTTTGAAATCTCGCTCGAAACCTGCATTGTTGAAACTTGAAGAGAACTGCACTGGTTTGATACAGAGTTTATGCTTTTAAACATTCCGATAACTCTTTTCTTATAGACAATTAATTCTTGATTTTCCTATTGTTTCTGTCCATAAATGAAACATATTATCCGTTAGTTCGATAACTAATTCAGTGTATATCGGTAATATAGATGGAGTTTTATCAAATTAAAATATTTATAATTTGAATTCATGCACAGCATGATGTAATTACACATACTTGTTTTAGAATACGAATATCGGTTATCGGAGCCGACGCATTTACGTCAACCGTGTTACTGAAAGTCTGTGGCGACCATCAGCAATTTGTTTTCACCTCATTCTAATTTTTCATTGAAATCTAATTATTCCAGTGGAAGTCGCTGCAGAACGGGATTTCAAAACAAGTGTACCCTTCGTGCAGAACATTTTAGCAAACCCTTTGTAGTCTTCAGCACATTTTCAAAACCGGTGATCCCTTCATCGTGCACTTCTTTAGCTGAGAGTGACCCCTTAACCCTTTACCCAACAGAAGGGCCCTGTGCCAATGCATTCTCTTATATATGCGAGTCGACCATAGGTCGTCTCGCATATATAAGAGAATGCATTGGCTTAACACATTACAAATTATAAAATTGTTAAAGATTGTAGGATCAAATGGTAAAAAGTGTTAAAAAAAGTTTTTTTTTTTAGGCCAATGCATTCTCTTATATATGCGAGGCGACCTATGGTCGACTCGCATATATAAGAGAATGCATTGGCACAGGGTATAACTGTAACTATCACAATGTGGTCAAAGAGCCGGTTCCAATGATATCCATATTTGTATGGTTCTATTGAGACAGACCGAAGATATTTTAGGCTGTTGAACATCCACATCACGTAGACAAGGAGGGATACAACAAATAGGCCCATGCACATCAAGTACAACGATGCATTTTCAATACCATGACTTGTCACTCTCAATATTGCTGGGTTGCGTATAACTTACGGTACAATTCTGCGCGGAATGTATGTATCGACAACTAATTCAAATCCAAATTTATGTCCAGGAATGGCATAAAACCATCCAGGATGTCCATATATCGGTCAAATTCTGCCTGAAGGAGGAGGAGGGGCATGTTCGTAACGTAATTATGGTTAAGTTAATGCGGTATACGAAACTATTCGTGTTGTCCCTGGGTTGGATTGTCCCGTTCCCCTTTATGACTAGACATGCGACTGTAAGCAAGGTTAAAACCCAATACAGATGAAAACCAATAAGATGTGCATGTAAGTGCGACAACCAGTGATCGTTTGTCTCAACTTTCGATCCACGGTATGGACAAAAAAGTTACGCACTTTATTCATTCTCGCGAGTCAGTGATTGTATTTGAAAAAAAAAACACCAGTCATTTCTTTTCCCGTGTGCATTCATTGGCACAGTACATACCCTTTCAGTGTTAAGTCCGATTTTTGTATCAACCCATATTTCCTTGATCATTTTTCAAATTCATTGATTATAATAATGTGATACATTGATGGAAAGAGCTCTTAGAGCTCTTTCCATCAATGTGTCACATTATTATAATCGATAAATTTGAAAAACGATCAAGGAAATATGGATTGATACAAAAATCGGACTTGGCATTGAAAGGGTTAAGCGTTTGTTCTTTTTTCCTTGCATCCCGTGGAAGCTGGAAGTATGAAATTATGCTCGCATTTTTCACCCCGGTCCGGTTACTGGGATCAAATTCTGTCTATTAATACACTAAATACCCGGAGTTTATGTGCCACAAACACTTATTCAGGTCATAGAATTTATAAATCATGGAACAATAAAGAGCGTTCCTTATATCGATATTTTACTGATAGAGTAAAATAAAGAGCGTTTATCTCAATTATGTGCGAAAAATTGAAAAATGATCGGAAATTACAATAAATTTGGGATGTTTTTTTTTTAGAGAGAATCAAGCCTGTATATCAAGCCTGTACGTCAGTTTCACTCACAATGGTGTTTCCTATATAATTCAATCAAAAACAACATATTATAATGAAAATGGGTTAATGACTCGAGTTATAAATTCATTTTCATGATAATTACCGTGTTGTTTGCATCGTCCATACAGCCCATGTTTGTATTGTTCAGTAATCCATGGCTCCAAGTCATTCGTGTGTTGCATATATTCTGTTGAGTATAAAATTGTCACCTACTTGATAATGTGTTCAATGTACAGCCATCTCTCTTTCGCTTGTCCTGCCAATCATTGATAGGTGTGAAACGACTGCATGTCATGGTCAAGCCTTGAAATAGTGTGTCTGTCATTTGCAGAATGAGGTCCCCCAGAGGGTGAATTTAGTGATGCTACCCCGCATAGCGGGCTAGCATCACCAAATTCACCCTCTGGGAAACTCATTCGCTCTATATTTACCGTATCTGGAACAAGCTATAGCACGGGTCGTTCTTTAAAAAAATATTGCCCACCCATTGGTTTAAAGATACGGGCGGCGTTGGCGGTGGGTATGCTGTTAAAATATTCACCTCCGTCAAAAACCGCCATAAACAGAAATAATAGTAAAATATAGACAGATTTTGTTCTTATACCGATCAGAAATATGGCATAAACAGTATGTTATTGTCAAATGTTTTACCTTTGTTATGTAAACAAAAGCAAAAAAAACGTTACAGAACCTGGCTTTTGTTTAGATCCGGATATGGTAAATATAAAGAGCGTTTTTTGTTACTGTTTTCCTGGAAATAATAAAGAGCGTTTATATTATTTGTGTGTGATTAACCAATAGAATTGCGCTGTGTTATGTAAACAGAAGCAAAACTTCTGTATATCACGAGCAGGCTCTTGTTTACGTACATCACCTTACGTCTTGTCGACAATATACTATTTACGCGCTGATTATGTTTGGCATATGAACAAAACTATATATATTTTAATATTCCTTCTGTTGATGGCGATTTGAACAAATATTAATATTTCTGTAACGAACACCGCCCGTGCTTTTAATTTTGCAAAATACAGAAGATTTCAAAACGTCCATTAAAGTGTTTTGTCTTGTCCTTGGACAATATATATAAACCGCTTACTATGACAACGTAAACTGTAACAGCATTTTTTTACTCCACTAATAATAATTACATAAATCAAAAGTTTGTTCTATTAAATTATCAATCTATTAAGTAATATCGACTTAATATTTCAGTGAACTACAATCTAAAAATGTTCAGTGTTAATAAACATAGAACAACACAGTTATGTGAACATGTTCACATTTCACTCGCTTATCGGGCCGCGAGTTACAACTGGAACCTATACGGTTACTGTTTACCATCGCGTCACAACAAACTCGTGCAATCACTTGTGTCGTTCTAACTATTTATTGTGACCCGCCGTGCATAATCGTCATGCATCAAATTAAATAAGGTAATTTCTCACTTATATCATTCCCGGTGATGAAAATACACATCTTAATCATCGGCGGTTTTTAAAGACATATTATGCGCTTGTTTGGGTGTGTGAAACTGATAAGTTAGTGTTCGGGCACTATGGCAATTGGAGGAATGCAAAATTCTACTAACACCGCCGAAAATCTTAAGCAAATCGACCGTATACCACTCCATAGAAAACTACGCTGAATTGTAAATAATTACTACTCGATTCGGGACGCATCTATCGGCAATAAACTAACGAAAATGATTTCACCATCGAGAGTCACTGCATTTAATTAATACATAAGAATGACGGTGTGTGTTGTCAATTTAGATAAAATATTTGTCAAAATAACTACTTTGAACAAGATTATTCTCCATTTCTATCTGATCACCCTACCGGAGTGTTTCACATCACTTTAACATTTAATATTTATTTCATATACGGATCGCGTGCATTTACATAAATTTGACATGCATATATATGGGATTTGCGGACACGTAATTTCCACGTAAATGTGGAAGAATACGTGTCCGTGAATCCCACGCAAATCCCACGTATATTTCAAATTTACGGAAATTTACGTGATCCGTATATGCCGTAAATCTAGACATTTAGTGGAAAATACGTGAAGTTTACATGGAATTAAATTCCAAATTTGTTGCAGTTTCATTTCAACTGTTCACGGTAAGCACCTTTTGCTGCGTATACAGCACGTGCTGGTATAAAATCAAGCTCCCCAACGCTAATAACCGATGGAGAGATCGGTGGGGGAACACAGATAAGACATGCTCCGACAGTCTCTCGGCTAGTTAGTCCTGCACGAACGCAGGCGCTAAAATACCTGGCCGCGAATGATATTATATAAATGCAATCAACTTCAACTGTCCGCATGCAGTGGTAAAACGCTCTTTATTATTACCTTATCGGGAAAGAAAAATCACAGAACGCTAACTATTTTTTCAAGCCCATGCAATAAACAAAATAGAAGCAATAAAGGAGTTATACAGAACATAATTGCAAGCTCCCCATCACAGCGGTCTTAAATTAATTTTCGAAGCTTTATACAGTCCACGCAGTTTTATTTCAAGGTATGCACGGTTTGCGATTAGTGTATATACACGCAGCGCGTGGTGGTCTAAAGTAATGTTCTTCAATAACAGACGGAGATGTCGGTGGGGGGACATCGGAAATACATGATCCGACAGCTAGTTAGCCCTGCATGAACGCGAGCGCTAAAATACCTGGCCGCGAATGATATAATATAAATACAATCAACTTCCAACTTTCCGCAAGTACAAATGGTGATATAAACGATCTTTATGTTTACCTTATCGGGGAAGAAAAATCACAGAACGCTATTTAATGTTTCAATTTCAATAAACTATATAGAGGAGTGATATAGAACATAACATCAGGCTCCCAATCGCAGCGGACTTTAATTAATTTTCGAAGCTTTATACAGACCACGTAGTTTTATTCCAAGTAATGCACGGTTTGCGATACGTGTAATACATCGTATGGTGGTCTAAAATCAAGCTCTCTAATAACCGACGGAGAGGGCGGTGGGGGAACATCGAAAAGACATGCTCCGACAGTCTCTCAGCTAGTTAGCCCTGCATGAACGCGAGCGCTAAAATACCTGGCCGCGAATGATATAATATAAATACAATCAACAGGTATCATGGGGCAATGTCGACCTTCACTAGCGACAAATCCATCTCCAATTGTAGCATCGCGCATCGTTGGGCATATTAAACGGACGCATTTACACCGAAGAAAGCCCTTGCTTTCACTAGAATAGCCTTTAACCAGCGACTCTCCATCAGATTGGCTGGTCTGCTAAGAACCTCTAACTGATCAGATCCGTGTAGTAGATTTTGTTGCACCGAGTAACCTTCATCGAGAGTATATAATCTTCATTCATGGAGCTACGCTGTTAAACGGCACGAAAGCTGTGAGAGGATTGGGTGCACCGTACGCCAGCGATCTCTTGTGTTGTGTACAGCGGATTATCATGTTCGATAGGTATGTACTTCTTGTTGACCGTTTCACTCAATGCGCGATTTTTTTTTCAATATTGCAATGCATTACTAATAAGTATATGCATTTATAGGAATTGCTTTATGTGCACTTAAATTTTAAATATGTCATTTTTGGATTTGTATGTCAGATTATCACCCACGTGTCCCTGGGTGAAAATAATTTTAAAATTTACAGAAAAGGCATTCCGATTGGTGATGCATGGATCGAACACCGATTATTTTGCTATCATGCGTTTAGACTGCCCAACTTAACCGAAAACCAATATTTTCTGATCCATCTGAAATATCTTTTTATACACAAACATATTTAATAGTTTATTTTTGTTAAATGCAGCAGTGCACGGGGTTTGCATCATGAACTGAAACACATGTATTGCACTGTTAGATTCTCCATCCGACGCCAAATTAGTCAATATTTCACAAGACAATCGTCGGATCACCGGGTGAATTGCACGTGAAAATTACTGTCACTCGACGCTATTCGTAGGACACGGATTGAAGACCTAAATCGCATGTAAAATAAAATCAAGAGAGGGATAAAATCATATTATTGAGAACACTCTTTAATATTTATTGTTTTATGCAACAAAAACATAAGCGCTCTTTATAATATAGGTGATAATTAATTTGATGTTTCGTGTGCCTACCAAAACGCCAAGAGCTGATAGAATTGTGTCTTTAGGAAGATTAACCTGACCACAAAGACATCTTTTAAATTGGTCCACAGTTTTTATCTGAAATATCTTTCTACACACACAGATATTTTAATAGTATATTTTTGTTAAATGTGCAGTGCATGCTGTTTGCATCATGAGCTGAAACAAGTATTGCACTGTTAGTTTCTCCATCCTATTTGACACCAATTTAGTCATAATTTCACAAGATAATCGTCCATCACTGGGTCAAATGCACATGGAAATTACTGCCACTCGACGCTATTCGTAGTGTAGTGTGGCGAAGACCAAGAACGCATATAAAAAAAACAATTGGGATAGGGATAAAATCATATTAGTGCAAGGGCTGACAGAACAGCGTCTTTGTGAAGACTATCCCTGACCGTAAATATATCTTCTAAATGGGTCCACGCGACTCCGCAGTTTAGATATCATTCCCTTTCGGTATATAAAACATACTCGTACAATCAGTAGTTAAATCTTCTCACGTCGGACAGGGGACTTATATGAACACTGAATTAATACTCCGGATAAGGACATGTGCCCTGATAGCTTCACAACAGAAATTGCGAGCATTCAAATGTTGAAATATGTTGGAAGACATGTCTGTCTTAAAATAACTTAAATGATAATTTACTGATTTCAAATGAAAGTTTAGGATCTTTATTCTGAGTTACCCACATGTGAAATGCACTCCCTATTCTTAATTACCCACATGTGAAATGCACTCCCGATGCAAATATATATTCACACATAATTAACCTGATGACTGATGATAAAACATATAATTTACAAATTGCACACCAGGGTCCGAAGAGGGGCAGAGCGAATATGGACAACACATCATAAAGGGAATTTACCCCGGTGCTTAAATGGCTAGTGTACACTAAATCCGACCATCTCATTTTATACTCAACAGAATATATGCAACAAATGAATGACTGAGCCGTTATATAATTACCATGTTATTTGCATCGTTCGTAGAGCACATGAGTGTATTTCATACTCATCCATGGCTCAAATTCATAACAAAAAATTGGCATATATTATGTTGAGTATAAAAGGAGATGGTCCCATAGATGGCCGGATTTAGGGTAGAGTCCCCCTTTAAACAACGTGTTTCTAACTGTCTGAGGAAAAATTCATCTTAAAATTGTGAGGGTCCATGTAATTCAACAAGGCAACCGCGCAAATCATGCAGCAATCCATAAATGGAAAACAGACGCCGTTCAGGTGTCATAATAATCTCAAATGTTTAGGAAATTCCATTTTAACACCCCTTAACTTGAACATTTTCGGAGATAAATTTTACAAAACTCATAATGAGAAAGCTGCTATATGTTAAGCACTATAGAAGGCAATCCCATGTACACCTCCTTCCCATAATTACCACGGAATATTTGAAATATGTTCAGTCCCTGACAGACATCAAAACCCCCTGCATGTGAACCATGCATCACCCCATAGGCCAATATACGATATACGTATAGACGGAATGAAGCCAGCTACTTTTCATTTTTGAATAATTTTGACACATCGTGTCCGGTTTATGTATTCGGAAATATTCTGCTCTAACCTGCTCTAACTGTTCAATAATAACAGTTGTGGATCATATGCCTCAGTGCATCTGAGTTCAGTTCGTGTTTTTAATTTGCAAAGTTTACCTCTCGCATCAAGGCTTCGTCATAATATACCCAGTCTCGAAGCCGCGAGGATATTTCTCCAATATTGCATCATCCGTCGGCGGCAAGCGTCAATCATCATGCCACGTGTTTCATGTACGTTTTTACCTGCTGTCCCAACAATATGTTCGAAAACGTCCCCAGTTCAGGGTAAACAGCGCTCCTATAAACGAGCATAATCGATCAACATACTCTGTTTACGAAATATCGGTCACCTCAATGAAATTTATAGGAGCTTCACAATTGAATCGTAAATAGGTGTAGTGTGTATTTCTAGTGTCTTGCCAAAGTCCACGTTTGCTCGCACGGGATCAACTTGTTATTCTGGGCGGGAATCTCATATAGGGCCAAATTCTTATGAGATCCAAGGTTGCCGCCTTAAGATTCTAATTGACATACCCGGATATAATAAGAGTTTCACAGTCAAATGTATAACATCACTGAACCCTTTACCCAACAGAAGGGCCCTGTGCCAATGCATTCTCTTATATATGCGAGTCGACCATAGGTCGCCTCGCATATATAAAAGAATGCATTGGCTTAACACATTAAAAATTATAAAATTGTTAAAGAATGTAAGAAAAAATGGTAAAAAAAGATTTTTTTTAGGCCAATGCATTCTCTTATATATGCGAGGCGACCTATGGTCGACTCGCATATATAAGAGAATGCATTGGCACAGGGCATAACTGTAACTATCACAATGTGGTCAAGGAGCCGGTTCCAATGATATCCATATTTGTATGGTTCTATTGAGACAGGCCGAAGATGTGTTAGGCTGTTGAAGCTTTATTTGGCCGGTTTTGGCCGGTTTGTTGGGTAAAGGGTTAATGCATGGCGTCATTTGGAACCTATAATTAAGGTGGTAATTACCAGTGTATCCCTCTGGGTCCTAAAACATACATTGTTTCTTCGATACTCACTACCTGCATGGGAACGGACCAGGGGTGTGTCCATATAAGATCTTATTGATTATGATGCATGCCCTGCTTATAATTCCCAATGACACCCACATTCCAAACTGGTAGCCTATTTGAATGCCGCCTCCTAACTTTTTTTTTCCGACAGGTATTTAAACTTTTCTAACTGTTGAAAGACATTAAACCAAACACACCACCATATATATTTGATCGGAAAATGTTTAAATAGAGAAGGCTTGTGTGTCTAAAATTGTAGACATATTTTCAACTCCCGGCCTATAGCAGCAGCAAATACTGTACATTAATTACTGGTTGTAAAATGAGAAATCGGCAGCTAACTCAACTAACCTGGAGGATGTAGCATTCTACTAGCATCGCCGACAATTTCAAAGAAATCGACCATGCCACTCCATATAAAACATCGTCTGAACTACGCTCAATTGTAAATATTTACATCTCGATTCGGGACCCAACTATCTGCGATAAACTAACAAATGATTTCGCCACCAAGAGTCATTGCATTTAATTAATATATAAGAATGGCGGTGTGTGTTGTCAATTTGGATTAATATTCGTAAAAAAATAACTACTTTGGGCAAGATTTTTCTCAGTTTCTATTTGGCCGGAGTGTTTCACATCACTTTAAGTCTTTCCGTGTAATATGTATAGTCAATACATAAACATTTCGCGTATTTACAGATCTATATTTGTCACCGGAATATGAAACAAGGGCGTAATTACTATGTGTAATTTACACGAGGTTTGAGGAGTATCACTTTAATGCAGCCCACATGCGCTTTGAAACACCTCTGATAAAGACCAGCAGTGTTAGAGACAATTCATTAAAACTTTCAAGGGCTAATCTACACCAAATAATCTAACGCCAAAGAAAACAATGCATGCACTGCTATCCTGAATCATAAGGTCTCGTGTCACAGAAGACTTGCACCGATATCTCATATATCGATGACAGTTTATATGATAAGACATAAGAAAGGGTGGAATGAGTACGCATTCACACATGAAGTATATAAACGCTGGGTGCAAACTAGTACATAGTAATCTCTTCTTTATCTGCCGCAAGGACACGCTATTTACTATGTTCCTGCGTTCATATAATCGATCTCTATATAGCTTGCGGTTTGGTGGAGTTTTAAGACCTAATGCCAAATAATACATTAAATAAATACCACGAAGTTAATTGCAGTATCACGAGGGAAATAACCACATTGTGTTTACACTCGTTTTAACCTACCCATGACCACATTGTAATATACCTATAGTACAGCAGCCCATTTATCGTTTTAACCTACCCATGACCACATTGTACTATACTTACAGCAGTATCGTTTTAACCTACCCATCACCACATTGCGTTTAACACTCGTTTTAACCTACCCATGACCACATTGTACTATACTTACATCAGCCCGTTTAACATACACATGACCACGTTCATTGTGTTTAACACTCATTTTAATCTACCCATGCATGACCACATTGTGTTTAACACTCTTGTAACCTACACATGACCACATTGTGTTTAACACTCGTTTTAACCTACCCATGACCACATTGTGTTTAACACTTGTTTTAACCTACCCATGACCACATTGTGTTTAACATTCGTTTAACCTACACATGACCAAATTGTGTTTAACACTCGTTTTAACCTACCCGTGACCACATTGTACTATACTTACAGCAGCCCATTTATCGTTTTAACATACCCATGACCACATTGTACTATACTTACAGCAGCCCATGTACCGCATATAACAGCGTTGATGCAATGTCATCCAGCACTCCAAGGCAGACAACTATAAACCGACACCAAACACTTTCGCAAATATTGATGGGAGGGGCGGATGGTTGTGGGGGGGGGGGGCTATTTTCAGAAATACGACTTTACTTTGAAGCAGGAGTGGTTTTAGAGAATAAAAAACACGGAATTTGGAGTGATGGTGTATGAATAGCCGTGGTCGACACTGAAAACCAAATTCGACTTTTTTTGAAGCAGGAGTGGTTTTGTTGGATTTAGAAAAAAGATCGCGTAATTTGAGGTCGTGGAGTGTGAATAGCCGTGGTCATATGCGGTTCACATGGTCGCGTGGTATTTGAGTCATATTTGTCAATTTAGGATGGACATGTGATCCGCGAGACTGAGGGCACATAATTGCGGTCGTTGTAGGTATGGAAAGCATCTTCCTATAAAGTGAACTGTTGATTCTCTATGACGCAGGCGTTATCACTTGTGTCCCATAATCCTTTTCTCGGTCAATTTGAATTGAAGAATGTTATAACACGTGACGACATCAGGTGCAAATGCATTTGTCGAGACAATATGTTGTTTACAATCAAGACATGGCCACAAAGATTTGTGTAATGAACTAATTGTTACCAATATGATTGATTAGCTCATGTGTCAAACAAGTCGCGCAAAAGAAAACAAAAACACTATACGAAAATATTCAAACAATCTTCATCAGACGACAACAACAATAAAGTTTAGTGGACTAAATCGCCTCGGGTTGTTGATTTCAAAACGCAGTTCCTTTATAAGACAACTGACGAATTGATATTGATTATTACTTATGTTGTAAAGGGATGCTGTGCACTTTTATTTGCGTCGAACAGTTTGTTTGCTCTATATTCTGGGCTGAAGTGTTATATATATATATATGTAGTCGTCTTTCCCCTTCTGTCGCGGATGTTTGCCACACCACGTTGAAATACCGATACCACCGAAGCAACCCTCCCTGTGCGTGGATATGATATACAAGGGCTCCATGTGGTTCAGTTGCTAAGGCTAATGGCGCATTAAGTCAACTTAAGCTGCCCAGCGATGTCGAAGCTGGTTCGGTTCTCCATAATCGCGAATGTGTAATTCGCGATTATGGAGAACCGAACCAGCTTCGACATCGCTGGTCAGCTTAAGTTGACTTAATGCGCCATGAACCTTAGCAACTGAACCACATGGAGCCCCTTATATATCATATATGTTGTATGCATAAAGCATAGCAATACCATCATGTTTTGAGTTGTACCCCCCCCCCCAGAGAAATATACACGTTGACACCCTCGAAGACATAGTTTATTCAAATAAGAATCAACTCACTGAATGTTGTAGCTTCGATAACCTTTAAACTTGTACCGTTTCACCGTGTTGTTTTCGCCAGAAGCACAGCACGAACTGTTTCCAGTCCGCACATCAAGTGCATCGGTTTTTACATGTGCACCCATAGGGAGAGTTCTTTGTCAATCTTCAATGCATCGGGCCTTCTTTCCTGTGTGCTTGCACCCGCTAACTCCGTAGTTATATAACGAACCCCCTTGTCGTGCGTTATATTGTGTTCTTGCCCCTTCTGTCCTATTGTCAATTGCATCTCAAAAGAATTTCTACCGACGCAAAACAGTTACCACGATTCACTCTGCGCTTACTGGCTCCTATAATACAACGTTTGACCTAGACATAATAGTTCATTCAATCGCCTCAATATCTTGTGAAAATTTGCTAACCGCAACAATTATCCGATAACTTAGAACTTTCTTTAGATATTTTGTGGCAAGCAGCTTATGTCTCTAGCTTTAACAAACCACCAGACATCTCGACCAATACAGCTTTAGGTTTGGACTACGATGTGACGGACAATGCTCATTATGTTGGCTAGTTTATGACACAGATTAAAACCCACAAAGTCACACGGGAATTATGACGCTAATACTTATCGGAGTAGACTATATTTCTCTGTCTTGGTGGCCCAATTCGCTGCCCTTTCTGCCAGTGTCCAATGTCATTTTTATATATGTTCATACTTCTTCTGTTGATAAATATAAAGTCCGCGTTGCTTCTTGTTTGGTCCTTTGATACTTTTTCGCCTATTTTGGCACATCAGAACAATTATGTGTTGATAAGTTCATATCGATTGCATGAACCATGATAACATCTCGCAAAATTAGAAATTATAGTCGTTATGTGCATGGCCAGCAACTCAAATAGGCAAACCATCACTCTAGGACTAAGATCCTTACGTTTGTATATATAACAGTTATTGTCAGTAATTAAGTCATCAAGACAACATACAAACCGGAATCTAAAGGGCATATATGTGACCCTCTTTGCCGATATGACAAAATGCAAATCGTTTCTGCTTCATTCGGCAAGTCCAAGAATGTATCATCGTTTTCCCCTGAAACCGATTTCTTTAAAGCGCCAATTGATAACTATATGACTGAGATGACGGTGCACAAAGTGACGGACCATCTCCAACTCACCTATCCCCACACCCTCTCTTCCACAATTGGTTCATGGTCTGATACCCTGGACACTTACTGCCTGGAGGTGGACAATTTCTATTGCATATTTTCGACAGCCTGCCTCTGGCATACAAGTTGCAAAACCTTTTTTACTTGCGTTATGTAATGTTTGAACATATAAGTTTGAAAAGGTTAGAAAAACCCTGACAATTTTTATCTTATGAACCTCAAAGATATTGAATCGCATTCATCTACACATTGCTTATATACGAGTCCGACGACCGCGACGTGTGAACAATGTTCATATACTGTGTATAATACGTTCGTACAAACTTCCAAGGCCAGCAGGACACACAAACTGTCAGTGCCAATCACAGTCAACCTGCAGCTACTAGCTAACAGAACTGTATAACCCATGGCGATTAAAATAATTACCACAACACCAACTTGAACGCATTTCACTCTAATATCATTTGCAAACAGTGCCATCCGTCCCCAATAATTACACACTATCATATTACAGAACCATGGCCTATTATGGATCACAAAATCTTTCAGCAATAGTCCTTTTTTGTTTCGAATTTCTATCTTTTTTCAAGAGAATCAAGTTTAAGCACTTTCAATTAAAGCGAAGCTGCGGCGAGTAGTATTCTATCCAGCCCAGGCCTCGACTATTCTTCTTCAGAAGAATGACAGCTGTACTCGCCAATTAAATCAACAACAAAAAGCGGGGAGCATTGTGAAGATTCACATCGGTTATACATTCGCGAGCCTTCATCGGTGCATACCGTCGACCGAAAAGATTTCAATCATTTCACACTCACGTTGTGCTCTAGGAAGATGTATCTCCGAGGTAACAAATCGTCCGCGACGAGTGTGCGTGCATATTGATATCGTCGACCGATTTCCAACTTTCCAAGTTTGTTTTTGATTATTATTAACCGTTCGCCTGAGGCCTTATCGGACGATCTGATATCAAAAACGGGTTTTTCTTCTCTAGTTCACACATTCGACTTTTTTTTTGGATCTCAGTCGTGCAACTTTTTCTCTATGCAGCACCTGCATTATCGGGATATACTGCAATCAGTTATATTATATTAACATATTTGGAATCGATGGGGACCTGACGCTGTGCATAACATATTCTGCATGTTTAAAACTTTACCGCGGGATTGAGACAATTTATTTCCTTTGCAGCTATACCTGAGTCCATACCAAAGAGAATTGTGACATTTTCGCATTGAATATTTACCAAATTTCACAAGAATGGCTGAAAAAGTGATTCAAAGACTTGTTTCTCAAACTGCAAAAACTCTTCCCAGGAACTTCACACGGACTGTTGTGACACATGGCGAAGCAGCATCCATGGAGGACGTTAAACAAATGACAGTTCCTAAACCTGTGACTGACTTACCTGGACCCTCGGGTCTTCCAATTGTCGGAACATTACCTGTGTATTTTCGAAAAGGAAACAGAGGCAGAATGCACGAAGTACAAGTAAGTACAATTGATACTGTAATATCGCTGTGACCAAATAGTTGACAAATAATGTTGTGGACAGATCTTTATAGTAAAACACCTTAAACATTGTTAATGTTCTGATTTGCCTACTGCTTTTGGAACAGTGTATTTAGATTTTATCTTATTTATATATTTATTTATCTATTTATTTATTTAATATTATTCTGTCGTATTATCTGCTATATGGGCACATTAATTTCCCGAATACACGGGATATTGGCAAGTTGTGTCATCAGAAAGTCCACTGGTAACGAATAGTAATCGCATCCTTCAGCATTTAATCTCAATATATTTTGCACTTGTAATCATACATTGCAGTGCATTTGGGGTAGTGGCCTCTTCCTCATAAAACAAGCATTTATTTTCCAAAAAATGACATGCGTGATATGGAAGTATATATACAAATATGCCCTATATTATAATGCCTTTCTGGAAGTCAGGTTTCTGGGTCAACGCTTCTAAGGGTGAAGGCTGGTCCTGTTTCGACGTTAACTATGTGCGTGTATGTTGTCAGTTATACCATCTTGTACTTAGTTGTTATATTCTGACATTTGATTTGCATCTCTATGCTCGAAAGCGACACCTAAGGAGAATATGACATGTCATACGAACCATTTCATTCAAACGTAACGCCGACAACATGTCGCTGCCGAGAAGAATGAAAAATGAAGAAACATATACGCGAATATAGACCTGCAAAGGTTAGGCACAAAACAAACGCCAAACTGCTAACGCAGATGTCTTGGTCGGAAGAAGGCGTAAATGTTCGCTTGAAGGTTGAGATTTATAATCGCTATTCATTCTACAATCATCACATTATTATATACGATAATTTGCGGGCAAGACATAAGCAATAACACTTCGAATATATGTATATAGTTCCAGGTATGCGATAGATCATGCCATGAATCTCTACTCTAATGCCCGTAGAGATCATATTCCACCAGTTTTGACAGGGAACCTTATAAAGTCGAAAATATAACGTGGGGAACATATTTCTTAGTTGTTAGTTGTTCCTTAATAATGTACCTCTCTAAATTTTCTCTTAATTTTGTGAGCCGATATCGCAATAAACATCGAATTAATTATCCATGAGAAATGCCATAATTGTAAGCGACTCAACGCAAAATCGCTCGCAAATTCACTTAAATCGTGAAGTTTCGAGTTGGGACATTCACCTGCAGTGAAGTACATTATTAAGGTACAGACAATAACTCAGAAATATATTCCCCGCGCTA
This sequence comes from Siphonodentalium dalli, assembly GCA_032622095.1. Lineage (NCBI taxonomy): Eukaryota > Metazoa > Mollusca > Scaphopoda > Gadilida > Siphonodentaliidae > Siphonodentalium > Siphonodentalium dalli. Next base: position 176,754,482 of record CP136062.1, read on the forward strand.
TGGTTTCGACTTTGTAAGGTTCCCTGTCAAAACTTCAACAAGTTCCAAGGTTTTGTGCTGGTGGAATATATGATCTCTACGTGTGTTAGCCTGAGTAGAGATTCGTGGTATGATATATATAGGTAATCATTTCCGCCCCACACCCAGCTTCGCATATTATCAGTATAAGTTCAAATACATTCCAAATTAACACTGTGTACATGTAATTTTTTTCCTGGACCTTTACGACCGAGCCGGGCCGAATCTGAATGATTGTGCTACCACTGACAAAGTCATCTATAACTCATGTGGAGAGGCCAAGTTTGGTCATGCGAATATTTCTGTTTGAAAAGTCAATATACTAATGGATCTTTTGTAGGGGAAAACTTGATACCGATAGGGTTAATTGTAACCGCAAGACGATCCATGCACAATTCTTTCTTTTCATGTAAATTTATTGTTACGGTGTTGCCTACTTGGAATATTTATTACGACTTTTATTGTATTTGGAGAACATTTGCTAGTTTTCAACAGCCGATAGCGTTCATTTTGTTGATGCGACATCAAGCTCGGATGCATCTTATAAACTTGTTGTCTTACTAAGTCGATCTGTCGGATTGCAGAAACAACAGATTCCGCCTCTTTGTAAACTTTCTCTAAATAGCTTCAACTGTTGAGAAGTTTTTTTACTGCTTCGTCAAAATAGGTCATGGACACTTGTAAGCAATCGACAATACAGAGATGTGTTCCTCTTGCGCGAAATGAACGCAATGCTTAAGGTTGACACCTTGTCAATTTAACATTAACCACAACAGTGCAGTAAGTCTTTGCTTTTGCGAAACGATGTTACCTTACGATCAGACGGTATCAGACCTCAAGCTATGGTGCTGGTCATTTTGAGAATGGGGTCGCCAGAGTTTGAATTTATTCATGCTTACCCACTGTGCTGTATGGCCTCAACTGCTATGAAAATCAATACGCAGATTTCAGTTCCCAGATGGTGATGTGCACCTCGATTATGCATTGTCGTCTGCCAATGGGATATAGAGAAACTAATCTTAAAAAAGAAAAAGAAATGTTCTAAAGAAACTAAAAAACTTTTGATACTAAAGATACTTTCCAGAGAAGATTAGGCCTAAGCAGATTATGACCAACAGAGGCTGAATTTAGTGATGCTAGTCCGCTGTGCGGTGTAGCGTCACGAAATTCACCCTCTTGGGACCTCATTCTGCAAATGTCCAGCAACATATTTCGAGGCCTGTTTACGAGGTATTAACGCATGGGTATATATCATATACAGATGAAGCGAATTCTTCGTTTTACAAACTAATCGTTATTTCCTAAATTATATATGTATACAAATATATCTCATCTTCAAACGGAAATTTGGTACCAATCATTGGACAAGGCTGTCGTTCTAAACAACTGAGGCTTTCTCACTTTGAAAACTTTGCACACGCGATATCAGCCGACGAAATAATGATTTTATAGAACACCATATGACTGCATGCATATAGAAAAGATGCATTGCGTTTTGTATAAACCATAGCATCTTTCTTGTATTACATTACATATAATTCAATACTTTGTTGTCAATAATTGGTCTAAAGCTTAGCATCTGTAGGCATTGGTGTGTTTCATCCAACCACAAAATGTCTAAGAAGCAGCCAGTGCAGCAACAGCTAAAATCCTGTCTGAGGTATGTGCAACATTTCTGGATCACGACTGCGCTTCGTCTTACGCTATATTCCAAAGACATGCTGGTTTTCTTAATTGAATTTAGTTATATCGCCACATGAGCACTTTAAGTGGAATTTGCAATTCCTGGTGGTTAAAATCTTATGATGGTCTTCATCTCAGAAATCAATCATTTTCTGCCAAAAATGATAGCGACATCATTGAGAATGGAGATAATAATTGGATATCCCTTGTCCGGGGGGCTAGATATCGATAATTAACTGGGAGAGAATTGTCGATGTTTGTTTGAGATCGCGGCGACTTCTCATATAATAGTGCAGATGTACTGTGGCTGACTTGTAGCGGTCGTTTCCCTCTCGGATATTGATCCACTGCCCGAAATATCCATCAAGATATAATCCCATGTAATAAAGTCTTCTATAGCGCCCTCCCTGATACCCATCAGAGAGGCTCTAATTTGGCATTCAAGCACCCCACGCACTGTATATAGGATATGTGCATTTTGGGTCTCCGTGCAGGGCTGTACCTGGTCCGTATGATTGTTATGCGTGTCACTCGAAATTTGATAAATAACATAGTCTTCGTCACGTTAACAAATTATACTTTCAAGGACTTTATATCGCATTAAGCGACAACTTTATGAATCGTTAACTACTTTGGCCAATTAATAACTTTAGTCCTCTTGTGTCAAAGTTTTGGGCTGGTCAAATATAACTTTAGCCTCTTGTGTCAAACGTTGGACTTTTTGTATATAGGACCCCCACCCTTTCGAAAATGTTGTATTGTACCGATGCCCGTTATTTAGTTAAATCAAGGCTCTTAGAAGGTTGATTTCCCCCAAAATCAATTATTGCAACGATCTAGGATGATCGGTTAACGGAATAACGGACATTGTAATGAATTTAAAGTCAAACGAGAAGTTATTTCTTCGAAGTAGTTTCCGATGTGCGAAGGCAGAAAATAGTTACCGGAAATTACGATTGTTACAATTATCGCTTAATGCGATACAACGTCGTACATTGGGGTTTGAATGCATACTTTGTTAAAGTATATGGCGGAAAAAGTTAGTTAACAAAAAGTCGAATAACACAAAAATAGTGATTCGGATCTGGTGCACGCTTACACGTAGGCATAAATCTTATTTTTTTGTATATAAATTGTCATATCAGCTTGATCTATAGGAGTTCAGGTTACCACGGGTTAGTTCTCTAAACTTGTACAGGTGCTTGTTACAAGATATATATGACACATTACAGTACTGTAGCCGACAATATGTCACGTGCACACGTGCTATTTTATGATGGGAATTTTATTAATGTTCGTGTATCTTGTCACACCATAAATATGAATGGCATGGGGTTATGAACTACATGCAGACTTTCGTGATACTCGCATTTCTCTAAACGTGTTATCTATACACAGCGGAAGAAACGTATAGTTTTGAGTCTTTTGACCCCTGGAAGTAAATTGTATCACATACAAGCCTGAAAATAGTGTGCGTGCACATGCCATTTGCAGAATGAGGTAACCAGATGGTGAATTTAGTGACGCCACCCCACACGGCGAGCTAGCATCACTAATTTACCCGCTGGGGACCTAATTCTACTTCGGCCTCTATAGTCTCAAAATAACATTGTTTTTAGTTACATTTTCCCTTCTGTAAAGTTTCTATATCCCATTATTTGCAGAAGATAAAATGCATAATCGATGTGACTAATGAATGAACACCAACACCAGTTACCTTCAACTGGGGAAATTCAATCTGATCGTATGTCTCCAATAGAAGTTGATGCTTAAGCAGAATTAGGTTCCCAGAGGGTGAATTTGGTGACGCTATACCCCGCCGTGTGGGATTACGTCACTAAATTCACCCCATGTGAACCTCATTCTGCAAATGGCAGACACTATATCTGCAGGCTTGATCACATATAAGCGAAGCGATGTTCGCTCAACATGCACATATAATATACTGGTGACAACATGGATGCCCATCGTGCAACATGGCTTACCAGAAACGGCCTGTTGCGATTGGCTTCTTCAAAGTTATTTAATGAAATTACCTGTTACAACAGTAAGGGAGTTACAGTGACATTGGTTGTGGTTTTTCCTTTATGTAATTGCTCAAAAACAAGTTTCTAGTTCGATAGAATTTGTAGTAAAAGAACGTTATGACCCCCTTGTGCAATCTTTCCATCGTCTGAGCTCCCCTGTTTTTCTATTATGTTAGCTTGTGGTATGAATGTAATTGATAGATGGTAATCTTAGGACCCTTAGTTCGAGCACCTAAATTGACACCATTCTGTACTATGGTAGTACTATGCATAAGAACCCCAAGGCCCCCAGCTTGTACTCAATGAAATAAGCATCCAACACACGTGTGCCGGTGTAAACTTGGCGATTTCTATAGAATGACGACTATTTTGTGAGAAGCCATTGTCGAGCGCTACATTAGAAATGTACAGCGCGCACTGTGTCACCGACGAAATGCTTTTGAGCCGCTCATTGAGACTCGAAACTGAACTGATTTGACATGGAGATTTGGGTTTGACAGCCCCGCAAGCCCTGGGTCATTCAGTTCGTTAGGTTCTCCGTCGTATGTCAAGTGAAGTTGTTCACCATCGCCATGAGAACTATTTGGTCGCCGATGGTCAAGATTTGTTTGAAACAACCGTTCGATTGTTCCCAGCCAGTGAATGGGCAGATAGTGTTTGGGCTATCGAAACCTCTTACCTAACAGAAGTCTTATTCTCGCCATTGTTAAGTAGTTATAGTAAGACGAATCTTGCTGGTAAAGAACGGGTGCGACAATATATCGCATGCACGGCCCCGGTTCAAACTGGCGTCTAGAGTTAGTGATCTAAAGAAGCCTATGTTTGTGCGTTTATTCGTATCATTTGTGTCTATGTGATATGCTAAGTGCCTCATATATATATATAATATATACAACTGAAATTCTGATGTGTTGATATCGCTATCGTCAGTTAGGGATTATAATTTTGGATAAGCGCTATTTAACTATTTTATTACTATATATAATTCAAAGATATTCATTCGATTATATTAAAAATGCGGCTATAAAATATTAAGTATAATTTCGCTGTATAATCGATATACAAAACTCCTTGTGGCGTTGAATATAAATATATAGTTGCATAATAAAAAGTGAATATCTTGCAATCGCCTTTATGATACTCAATACAAACCCTAGGTATGTCTGGGCATGATATAACATTCGTTATCTTTCATGTCGATGGGAAATGGCAATGATAAAGAATCACCATCGTCTGCGGTGATGCACAGTGCACCCGTTGATCGTAGAATTTGCACTCCTTGCCACTTAAAACTAGACCTAAAGTGTCGGTTGTGAGTGCTCGGTGTTGGTAATTGCGATAGCCCACGTTGAGCAGACCTGTTGATCCGCAATCCAAGAGGAGCAAGTGTCAAACAACAACACATGTTCCATCCGTCTGTTTCGCATATGTAACGTGTTTCACTCCCACATGTGGAAACACCTTACGCAACATCAAAAGATCTCCGCTTGTTTCGGGTCAGTTTTTCTACTTAATTCAAAAGTAGCGGTACAAACAAAATGTCTTTTATTCCGACTGTACAGAGGTAATATACCCCAATAACACACGAATCCCCTCATTACGGTACGTCGTTGTGTGAATGAAATTGTCTTTCCTTCTAGGAAGTCATGTTTTCGCAGTTAATTGGTTGTTAATTCTAAAGAACACAGGCGCTACTCAAGGAAATATCATAGATAACTCAATTCTTGAGATTCATCTATTAGTAATTACCCTATTGCAATAGTGTAGCTGTTTGTGCTATCTCTTTCGCGATCGGTAAAAGCCAACACGTGGCTCTTTGTGGGGTGAATGTGTTGTCGTTGTTCGGTTACGACATCAATACGTCTGGGGGCTTTAACGCACCTTTGTGGTTCTGGGGACGCCATTTAGTGGCTTATAATTGAGATATAACCATGGATTCGCTTTATTCTTGTTTTTCTCCCTCATCCCCAAATCGTGTACAACCTCACCTTTATATTGTAAACTGCTATGCTTCACAATCACTGTATAGTACAATGCGCTCATTATTTCTCAGTACTAACGTTCCTATGTAAATAGTTTGTCAACATTTGAGAATGATCCAACTCTTTCCATACTTAGTTGTGGCAGTGACTATATGGACACTAATGGTAATGCCATGTTATTATCATGAAATTTGAAATACCCAAACCTAAGCAAATTGTTCTGTTGCATGTTCGGAGAATTGAGCATGGACATAATATTTGAATATAAGATCTAGATAAGCGTGGTTCAGCACTGTCGTGTGCACTGAAATATGTTTGGCTTCCATGCTGCCCGAGCTTGTTAATGTCGAAATATGTATTTATAGTTGAGACATGAATAGTTTTAATACAGCCTGACAAAGTTACCAGACAACCCATAATTTAGTTTCGAATCTATCTCTTTTGTATATTCATAAGTTCTGTCGATTAATTAGAAATTGCTGAATGTATTTGTCATATCTTTTGTCTGGGCACACGGAAGTCTCAGCACGGAGGAAGGCTTCACCGTCGTCACTAGTGAATAGGATGCATCGTTTATTATCTACCACACAAAACACAAACAAAAGCTATTTCGTCGATAGATCATATGCTGGACTTCCCGCGAGCCTCAAAGGGATCATTTGTCAATTCAAGTTTCCTTAAAATCACCACCTGCTAGTTCTGAAAGCTGTATATATTCTTTCCAGTTCACAACGTAACCGCCAATTATTATCATCGTTTACAAAATGCATTGAATTCTGGTAAAATGTAAACCCCATCTTCCAATCAAATGAACAAAGTGACGTATCCTGCACGCTATGCCTTTTCAACTATTGGTTTATATAGCCTTTGAACTTATGGACAAAGATGTGATGGTCGAATTCAAAGGGCATCTTCTAATTTCTATTTGTTAAATGGACAATTATTGAACTCAATCAACATTTTGAAGATCTCAAATAATTGTTGAAGTGTAATAACAAGCGCGACCGTGTGCCTGTATATATACGCATTGCACTGGTGTCGCGCGACCGTGTGCCTGTATATATACGCGTTACGCTGGTGTCGCGCGATCATGTGCCTGTATATATACGCGTTTCACTGGTGTGTATGGCAGCAGGATGCGGGTTGCATATTCCGTCCCCGTGCATCGTTCCTGCATATGCGCTACAGTGGTGTGGCAACATGATGTGGAGTGATATTTCGTCCACATGCAATAGTACTAAAAATATAGGCAGTTAGAATGGTCTATTAACAGATCTTGCAAACATATCCTGAAAAACAATATTCAGATTTGTTGAAATGATTGTCTTTCTGTTGAAAAACACTAATATTTGTTATTTCTATTATCCAATTTTAAATACGATATTAATTCCGAATTTTTGACAATGTTTGAGCCCGAATTTGCCAGCTGTATTGCATTCATTTAATAATACCGCTCAACGAGGATGTTAAAATTCATCAGAATAATAGACACTCTTTCCAAGATAGATTGTTGGTATTCGGTTTCTTCTATCTTCACTCCAATTACCACGTGTAGCCGTATAACGTACATAAATAATATACATCCTGTACCTCAAATCGGGTAGTATTCCCCAAACTATAGGCATGTATACTGCTCATGGGTGTTTTATGTATGATGATAATGTAACTACAGTATGAGTACATGTGTGTAGTCGGTAACTCCGTGAATACCTCACATACCTGAAACTCCCTAGCGAATTTAGCTGACCACATTCAACACACGATTCTACTTCGCTATCCTCTGTGTGTTTGTTTGGATTATACCACGAAACGTTGACCTATCCTTTACTGGCTGCGAGTGCAGTTGGTGCTCACATTAGGCAGGCAACTCCTTCACTAGATCATTTTCTGCAGTGCGTTTGTTTGTTTGTTTGTTTGATTTTGACATATATTTTTTTATACACATCAGAACATAGCAGATTCCACAAAACAATAAATGAACGTTACGATGGGGATTGGAACGCAAGCTGTTACAATTTATTGAATGCTCCTCTTCCCAAAATGATAAATATTTCGAATTACTGCTGAAACGCTGAACCATTCTCACATGTGCAGTACCCGGATGTGGAAAGTTAACTATTGTATTCGTATCTTTCCCAAAAACAATTAACATCTGATAATTTAATTATATTCAATTACTTGCATTTGTATGGAGTTTATTTGTGCAATGGCATTACAGTAAAATCTGGCATCAGTCTGACCGACAGAAAATGAACAAACATAAAATTCTTTATCGGGGAGGGGGTAAGTTGCATTCAATAATGGTTGTCAGTTGGGGGCAACGATGTTTTTAAGTGGCAAACGCGTTCTTTAATGAATGGATTATCCCACCCAATTATAACAGTATATATTAGAATGGCATCGTATTCATTGGGGGGGGGGGGGTGCTCAGGTCAAATTATCAGAAGCCAGTCAGCAAAACATATATAATTCATTAGTGGCAAATGTTCAGATAATAATTTCAAAGGTCGTTTGTTGAACTTATTATCTGACCATTTTCTAAGGGAACTACTCGTAAATGAGTATTTGGTATAAAAAGGGTTAAAGTGTGAAACCATAATGGAGTAAGACCGTAGTTCAACCTATATATGGGATCAAACAACATCTGGGCGCCCAGTGTTTCATAATACTCTTTATAGTTAAATGGCATGTTGCCTTTTTGCATCTGCTTTGGCTGAACGTCGACAATTCGTATATTCACATAGCCACACATTTTCAACGACCTTGTGAAAAGAACACGGTCTCCTCGTGTAACTAAAACTATAGCCTATTATGTCAGGAATTTCGTTTTCCTTTTCATCGGGTGTCTGTTAACGGCTACATTTCCCCTCTCCATTCATTAGATGTTTGCCTTATATGCACAAAGAATTCGGAAACTATTTCTCATTTCTGACACATTGAACTACTGATATAATGGAGAGTTACACACGGTACACGTATGTGGTATCTATATAATCAACACACAAAATGTTTAAAGTCTCCGAGGAGCTTATATTTCAGCCGCAATAATTCACATATTTGGTATGGTGGACAGGGATGTGACAAGTGGGTAGCTAGCAGAGATACCATCAACCTTGGACAAAATATTCATTAGTTGTAAAGTTCACAGTGATTTCTACGTGGAGTAGTGTGATTTCTCGGTTTCATGTCGTTTGCGTTGTCATTCCTCCATCCATGTAAATTGCAACGTCGTGATATGGCACGGCAGTTAAAGCGATGATAACCGAAAATAAACCAAAACCAACATGCATGCGCATAGGATTCCATACGCGTTAATCTGAATTTCAATGTTTCCAGATACATGTACAAAGTGTCAACCGAAATTGTGGATGTGTTCAATTAGCCCTCGTGTGTACGGTGTTAGAGAAATGACACTCAGGATTTTAGCATATACCGAACACTGTTGTAAAATACGCGGACGGTTATAACAATTGGTGAACTGTGATGTTAATCCAAAATTAATGTTCCGTTTTATCACCAATGCGATTTAATTGCATCTGAATGTTGGTGTATTTACATACGGTATTAACATAATGACTTCTCACACCCGGGTGTGCCCCAAACTAACATCGAACGCACCCGGTTTGCAATTCCCCGCCATGTGTCAGTTGGATGAATGGAATTTTCTCTCGTTTACATTTAAAAATAGCTTATGGAATGGAGATCAAATTGAAGCCCTATTCAACATTATTTTCTGCACTGTTGAATCCTGTTGGTGACTCCATTTGGAGTGAAATTGTGGTATGGATGTTTTATGATAGCGAACCACAGATCACAGCGCGTGGACCGTGAGCTTAGTATCACGTCGGGCGATTTTCTATAGGCATAGAACCTTTCTCATAATCTATATTTTAAACATAGTTACAACTTATTTTAGTCCAACTTCGCAAGAATATGTTTAGATCTTAAGTACTATATTTATCGTTATAATTGATCTAAAATCAGTGCTCAGATCTTGACGAAATTCACTTTTGTGTTGTATACGAGTACCCGGTCTCCATATTCACTACATACATTATTTATTTCAATGTACATGATATAGGTCCAGAAATACGATGCATGTAGGCTATAGTGAGTGTGGTGGGTGATTTGAGTAATTTACATTTCATACAGTCGTATTCATGAGGTGAGACTATACTATGTGGGATCCGTTCCTGCAAAAAGACATCGATGCAATTGAACGGATCCAGAAACGAGCCGCCAGATTTATCACAAATGACTGGAGATCCAGGGAAGAAGGAGCTGTCACAGCCATGACAAAACATTTAGGACTCCACCCACTCCAAGATAGAAGACGCACCCAGAGGTTGACACTCTTCCGTAAAATAGTTGATGTGAAGTTACCATCCACATGTCACGATCCATGACATATTAATCGATAGAAAAGTGGGCCGAAATATCGTTGCTAAACATTTCGAGGGTTACCAGTCACAAAATATTGTGCAAAATTATGAGTGTAATAACTCAAAATCCTTCAAGCTGATCAAGGCCGACACAAAAGAACTAGAACACTCATTCTTCCCGAGAACTATTCTAGAATGGAATCAGCTTGATGAAAATGCATGTGCCTCACTGCTGGAGACAACATCATCGAGCAGTCAAACACCATCATATTGATCCAGCCCAGCGTACTTATATCCGGAAGGATCCTACGCTGAACCAAATACAGATACAGACATATATAGTCCACTGTCCGGGTGGTTTTACTGCATGTGCGAGACTCAACATCCAGGGTATCTGTGGTTCGTCATTCGCATTCACAACAAAGTGCATTATATACCAACAGCGATTTTATCGTTCGTAAATTTGTCCAATCTGGTGTTCTCATTACAAAATCATATATTGCCACATTCGTGCTACACAGAGAAATTTAACAGACCATGTTCTCCGGCATATAGGGTTACTTTTTATCGAATTATTAAAGTACAATCGGGTCATGAAATTTCCGGACACACATGACCTTCTCGTCGTAATGCGTCATTTCGGCGAATCCACATGCACCTTTATCCTTGGTTGATCTGTCGTAACACGTATTACCAAGTGGTAATAACTGTGAACAGATTGTAGTTTGATTCGCTGCTGCAAGCCATCGTTCAAATTTACTATAGGAGTATCAACAGCTTACAACTATAGTGGGAAAAAAACCCATTATCTTCACTATTCACTCTCCCTGCATGTATACGCACAATGCAACATTTCAAAAACTACTTAACCCGAAGCTCTTGCAAAGCTTAACAATAACTTAATTGTTCAGTCGTTGAAGTCGTTAAACCAGGGTCACATCGTAACCTTCAATGCAAGCGAATTGTACATTGGCGTGTTTGCTCTCGGCTGTATTTAGAGCTCGGCACCATTGGTAGGAATTTGAACACTCCAGTTACGAGTTTGTAGAGCCGCGGGGTCGAAGTATCTCCTAAGTGCATAAGACATACTTTGCAAATTCTTGTTTCGGTTCGGAAAAATAATACAGTATATGCAGATTCTGCACGCGAGGCAGAATGCAAAACGGTGCGTGCAGATTAAATTTGACCCATGTTCAACTGAAAATTAAAACTATATCGATTCGATGATTCGATAAGGGTAGATCGAAAGCAAAGTGGCTTCCAATCATCACGGTATAATATGCATACTATACATGAGAAAACTGCGAAGAGCATGTTGACAAAAGAGTAGACCCATATTGAAGTTATATATAAATGTCGATTTAATATTCGGTACCTGTAAAAACAAATTGGCTCCTGATCCACTTATAGTAAAGTATATTATATGCTTACTAAAACTTACTAGCGTGGCATCTCTTGTTTCTCAGTTGGACTTACAATTGCCCACATGTCGTCACAATGAGATGATGCCTTGAGGTCGAAACAATTGAAACGTTGATTGTGATATCGGATACAACCAATATCATGCAAAGAACCGATGGCATCCGGTGTCGGTTTCCCAGTTCCATAACCAGAACAAGCAACACGTGTCAGGCGCGCAGTTATAACGTAATTATCAAATGGTGCATATCTCGCGCAGGTGCTAAGTAACGAGCACTCTTATCCACGTGACCTAGATTCCATTGGTTCGTCCTAGTTATCTTCCACATATTTTACTAACGTTCGCCACTTATCGTTTTTCGCCATATCATTCGTGTTCCGACCGCCGACGGGAGAGGACGTCCTGGCTTGAGCGCTCCCGCACTTTGCCCGCTCGGCGACCGGATTACTGACTTCAGCTGGACAATCCGGGTTACGCCATCACGGTCCTTTTCAGGACCATCTGTTGGAGGTAACCCGGTTGCTGGAGCCCACCAGTGACCCACCACGGTTGGGGACACCAGAGGGAGGAGGCGGAAGAGGAAGACGCCGTCCCAGAGAAGAAGGGATGCGGACAGGCGGGCCAAGTGGAGACAGTGGCGAGCTGAGAAACGCCCAGCTCCCCCACTTGGCCTCCCCCGACGATATCACCACCAGAAGCAGGGACGCCGTCGTCATTCCGGAGGTCCCTGCAATCGTCACCGAGGTCAGTGGAAACAGGGACGCGGATCCCACCCCGACGTTCCTGCCGCTGACTTCGGGGTGGAGATGGACACGTCGACACCTTGGACACCGGAATACCATCACAGCCCTGTGTCCTCCATATCCACCATGTGCACCAGCAACAACAACAGTTCCAACATCGGCTACCTCTCGGCGAAGGAAGTAGAACTCGCGAGGGAGGAGATGGCAGAACCTAAGGAAATCATGGCAAATTCAACAGCCAGAACAGACACAATCGAAGAAGAAATAAAAAGATCAGAAGAAATCACCAAAAGAACAGATGAACTCCTCGCTGTCTTCTCCGCATCTAAACAAACAACAACAACAATAGTAACAGCACCAGCCGATAGAAAAAAGAAAATGCAAAATAAAAATAAACATCATGCCTATATATAGCTCATCCTTTTCATCCGCTTCATCGATTTTATGATTATGTATTACTATAACATGTTAATTATTAAAATACCAAAGTGGGTTGTAGGGAAGGGGTTCCGCCCCTTCCACATCCTCCCGGGTTAGATCCCAAACCCCAATAAAAACAAAAAAACAAATCGTTTTTCGCTCGTGTATTACAGGGCCGGAACATACGTTATATACTTCATTATTCAATCGAAAATGGCGCAATATGTCACGCCTGGCAATTTCAACATTCGAATATTCGGCATAAAACAATTGGTTTGCCTGGAACCTGATCGGAATGTAACAAAAGGGACCGTAATCACAGGTTTAAACCGGCACGGCCCACGGGCTTTCATCTCAATATGAACCTCAATGTTTTTGCTTGTGATTCATGGCAGTAAAAGCATGGCCCAAACGAGGCTTTACGAGTTTGGTGCCGGTCGTTACAACTCTCTAATCTCTTTAAACCTTTTTACCCACAATCTTCAAAGACAACCACATGCATGGGATGTGGCAATATGGGAGGAGGTTGGAGTGTCGTACCCATATGGTGATTATTAATGTTCTAGTGATTTAAATTCAAGTAGTTACTATACTAGCAACGTGAGCGCAAGGCCAACAACTGACTATTATTGTCCCCATGTGTCCTGCAAACTCGAATTAGTTGGCACCCCAAATGAAGACAGTCCAACCATTCCTCACCTCGCGACTTAACCATGATGACAACACACTCTATCATCGCTGCAATCGCTATAACTAATATTCAAGTACCACGGGTATCCGCAAGAACTGGATGTGATAAACAAAATAAGCATTTACGTTATATCTCTGTTCATTTCAGAGAACTTTCCACAAGAAATTCGGGAAAATGTTCAAAGAAAGGTTAGGACCTCATCTCAACATATCGATAGCCGATCCAGAAATTCTCGAAGAAATTATGAGGAAAGAGGGCAAGCATCCTTTCCGGCCGCCATACGAGTCGTGGCTGCTCTACAAAAAGCTACGACAACTCCCGGGCGGGCTGATGACATCGTAAGTTGCTTGTGATATTGTACTTTATCGGTTCTGTGTTGAACGGTTCTCCCAATCGTTCATACATTTTTAGATTGTAACAGTTTATCCTTTGTTTGGATGGGTTTTTGATAATACATGTCGTGATATGGCCTGGCGACTGAAACTACGATAAACCGCAATAAAATCAACCTTTGATAAAAAAAAAATGTTTTAAAGGGGTACTGTACACTAAATCCGGCCATTTATAGGACCATCTCCTTTTATACTCAACTGCATATATGCAACAAATGATTGAATATATGAATCAGTGCAAAATACATAAATGACCGGATTTAGTGTACAGTACCCCTTTAATGTGTTGTGAATGTTCTGATATTAAGCTCCACAACTGGCCTAAGTTGAACTTATTAACCGACGTCCCCCAAGTGGTACATGTACCAGTAATTAAAGGGTTATCATATCACTTCCTACAAAATCAATTTCCAAATATTACAATGTGATGGAATAATGACTGCGCACTGATAAATGCAGGACAGGACAATGGTAATAAACTAATATCGAATAAACATAAATAGATAACACATTTTGCATCAAATGTTACATGTACCTCCTGTTCGAAAACCTGTACTAGACCACTGAAATTAATGTATTTTGTGTTTGTTACAGGGCAGGCGAGGACTGGCAGAAGTACAGAACTGTTATTTCACAGAAAATTCTGAAACCTAAAAATCTGACTGAGTATACGGGTGTGATGAACGGTGTTCTTAATTCGTTTATGGATAGATTGGACTATGTGTTAGCAGAAAGTGATGAAAAAACTGTTCCGGATTTACCGTTTGAATTCGGAAAATGGGCACTGGAGAGTAAGTATATATATCTTGATATATCACAAACACTTTTCATAATTAATTCATTCTCCCATTCAGTTATATACGTATACCTTGGAACGGTATATTAATCATTTAGATGGGTGTCCAGGTAATAAAATCAGACGACAGACAGAACAACATAATACAAGAGAAGAATGATTCATATTCATTGTTGGGAAATATTCAGACAACTACCTGATGTGGCCGACTTCGTCCGGGCTATTTGGGGATTTCTTTGTGATAACCTCGGTCTGTTCGGAATATACAGCGTCGGTCCAGAAAACATGCCTATATGAGCGTATATGAGTGACGTCAAGATCAAGGTCAAAGACACGTTCGCACGTGAAATTGTTCCCGATATCAAAGTAGGCCTACATACCAAATTTTAGTCGGATCGGTAGAGCAGTTTTCGAGTCAATAACACACATACACACATACAGACAGACAGAAGTTCCAAAATATACAACAGATAAGTGTATGATCGTTTGTTGAACTTATTATCTGAACATTTCCTAAGGGAACTACTCGTCAATGCGTATTTAGTACGGAATTGGTTAACTGCCTGATAAATGATTGCAGAATAACTTCGGTGACTGTTTAGTGCCAAAAATAGAATTTATTAACTTTCTTGCTGCAATGCGTTAGTCGTCTTGATGTAGCAAGTTAAATATCTTGCCGTAAATTCAGCAAGTTAGATGTGTGTACAAAGTATGCAAACAAGGGAAATCGATTCGGTTATGTGAACTCAGTAAGCTTGTTTGATTGGTTGATTAGATATGTATAGCCAAGGCCTAAACAAACGCAGCATCTGGTCCGGATGTGAGATACATTGTAACTATACTAACTATATCCGTGTACATGCGACAATTTGACCCTCTTGCCAAAGGTATCAAGATCGAACTACAGTTCCAAATTCATCCGCCTGCAACCGTCAGTGATTCAATCGAGCGTCCTTCGTTATTAAGCCAACCTATAAGCCTTTAAGCCTTGTTGTTGTATCGGCCGATGGCGAACCTCATTCTAACTCCAATAAACGCGGATTTGTGATCCAGGCACAGGGAAGGTAACCTTACTGGTGAATCTGGGCAAATTAGTCACTGCTTCCCGGGGCTATTGTGGAATAAACGCGGTCTTTCCTCCACCTATAAAACTTCAACGTCGTTATATGACGTAGCGGCTGAAACGAGGATAATTCCATATCACGAATAAACTAAACGAAACTTTCATTATTTATGCATCGTCGCCCCATCGGGACCGGGAGAGAGGGGGGGGGGGGGGCAGAAAAAGACGTGTTAGTTTTGAACCGAGTCTGACATGCAATGCCATGTAGGTTCATCGCGGTACAATCACCTTGCCACTCGTTTGATCTTGGTGGATGGATAAACGAACTGACGAGAACAGGTGCTGGGTCGAAAAGAAAGGTCAAATATTTGCGGTCCGTGACATAGAAAATATACCCATGGAATTCGATCTGTCATGAATTCCTCTCAATTCTACTGTGGCAGAACATCTTGTTGGCCAAATGTTTGCTCGAGTAATTGGCTGATAGAATTGCTGGATATTAATTTCTGAAATACTTCGAATATCGTGCTCTTGTCCTTTTGACACCGAGAAAACAAGATTAAAATTGTTCTATTCAATGATTGCGTTTAGTCAGATCTCAAATTACATTAATATGTACGACCGCAATGCATGAACTCTGGACACAGCCGACGTAATACAGATGCGTCCTCATCTGTGTAGATTGTGTGTGGTCTACTTGCGTGTAGATGGTACCCATTGCTATTGCTGATTTGATCGTTATCCCATGGTTTAGGCAAAAAAAGTCACCAGGTTCGCTGAAACTGGTATAAACTATAAAGATACCCAGCTTGACTTTTTAACCCTTTCATGACGGGATATGCGCTGGTGCAGCATTAAAGTCCATGTGCCATTGCATTATCTTATACATGCGAGATCAACGTAAATATTGTTAGGCCAATGCATTCTCTGATGTGTGCGAGGCTCCACATGAGAGACTCGCATATATAAGAGAATGTATTGGCACATGGTAATCATATATATCTCTGTACAAAACCATTCGCATATATCGTCAACATTAAAGTATATCTCGCACAAAATCTTCGGATTTACTTCACTTATCGGAACCCAAATAACTCGGCACATAAAATTGTCAGAGTCTTCACTTACGCCCGTGCTATGGGATGCAGGGCGGTCCATACAGACACAACGAAATAAACAAAACATACTGTCTCTGCGCATTTGGCTATAGCAGAATAGCGGTATGATGGCGCATTGAATCACATTGAATCACACGCTCTGCCTTGCGGTTGTTTTTTAAACAACTAACAAACTAACACCATTTTTAATTTTTAAATTATAACACGGGGCCCCGCTCCTTTTTCAGCGCACCAGATGACACGCTCAGCTCAACCATATATTAAATTAAAGGGACCCACCGGGACACCCCTCACACCCCATATTAAAGCTCGTGGGCTCTTCCCCAAATAATCCATCCAATCAATTCAATCAACGAAATAACATTAATTCATTATGTCCGCTTTTGCCGTGTTCAGACATGGTTATTTTCTGTGTGCTATATCTCCAACAACAACAAACCGTGGGGTGAAGGAGAAGATCACTCGATCTTTTCGACCATCCCGGGCGCTTCGCGCCCATCTACTCACTCACAAATGGTTTTCGAAAAATTTCAGGAAGCTCTCGTCATAGAAGGGTTAAATGTTCCAATAGATATATCTCATATCAACCATGATTGTCGCAAATTGATTGAACCAAACGATAAGCATTCAGATGACATCAACTTGGTTCAATCTGGGTGACTTTTTACCCAAAATCATGGGATAAAGATTTATTGAGCTATGGTATTGTCTGATTAGCGCACATGTATATAAGTAACAACCTGATCAACTGGCCGACTGCAGTGATCCGATTGCCTATAGCTACCTTTATTTACTCAAATTATAGGAGAGCCACACATCGCGGATACAGTGTCTAGAATTTAAAGATGCACTTAGGGTTCCAGGTCTTTGGAAACCTATTTTATTTAGAATCTTAAAGCGAGAATGCACTGGCACTGTAATTATTGTTAGGCCAATGCTTTCTTTTATATATGCGAGGCTCCATATGATAGATTCGCATATATAAGATAATGCATTGGCACAGGGTTTTCGTAAAACTTCAGGAAGCTCTCGTCATAGAAGGGAATTTAACCCAAATTTAATACAACTGATATCTCTCATATCAACCATGACTGTATCAAATTGATTGAACCAAATGATAACATTCAAATCACATCAACTATAGACGAGACTTGGTCAATATGGGTGACTTTTTACCCCAAACCACGGGATAACGATCAATTGAGCTATGTTGTTGTCTGGTCAGCACACATGCATATAAGTAACAACCTGGTCAACTGGCCGACTGCAGTCTATAGCTACCTTATTTCCTCCAAGTATAGGAGAGCCACACATCGCGGATACAATGTCTGCAATTTAAAGATGCATTTAGGGTTCCAGTTGTTTTTGTTTTTGTTTTTTGGAAACCTATTTTACGTTTTATATAGATTCTTATAGTGTATAAAATAACATGTTTGGAGCGAGAAGTTCAACACAAAGGACTCTATTCTGTTTACTATTTAAAGTTTTATGGATATGCATTTATTCATATCATGTTGATGTTTTAGAGGGACGCCAACAAATATTTTGTTAATTTTTCAATAACAAAATTATGCTCTTTGTCAATTTTAAATCTAGTTTATTTGTCATATTGGGTTTTCAACGTTTTTCAACTGAGCAATGCAGAATATTTAATTACGTGCCTGACTGAATGTCCTACGTGTAGCTATGCCCTATATACATTTAGAATCCAAACCTGTGATCACAAGTTGAAGAGTTAAAAATTAACCAACCGATGTCCATGGTGGAGATGAGGTGAGTTGGTTCATCTCCGCCGCGAAAGAGTCAAGCGATATATTTAGAGAAATATTTGGCGGGCTATTCGTGACTCGAGTCGGATAGGGACCTTGGCGGGGACGAACGATAAACTCGGTACATACTCCGAGATTTTCACAGATCGCGATCCATTGTGACGACACTCGCTTTACTCGCATCAGAAGCATACTTTAGCACAGATTAAACATTGACAGAAGTTGGTTTTGTAAACGCCGCACTCAAATCTGTCAATGCTTCGGCGTATTTAGTTCATATGTACACTGTGCTTAGTTGTGGCACCTGGCAAATAACCTTTCACCGCCCGGGATCATTTCTCACTTAGGTTATACTACAGCTCAGCAATGAGTCGCTCTCGGTATCTATATTTCTCACATTCCATTGGTCCGATGATAAAGATTTCTTATTCCTATAGGGAGTCAAGGCATATTCCGCCAGAAAAGACAGTGCATCACTTTACACATCCGGGCAACTGTTTTATTATAAGTTCCATTTTTGGTGACTTGCGTTTTACCATGTGGCAAACATCGTGGTGTTCGTAATCGGTCAGCTGTCGAAGAAATTAAAAATGTTAGCACATTAGAGAGCAGATATTAATATTGTTTGTGTTCTATTTTGTTATGAAATGTTCTTTCTGTAACCGAATCTTGGAAGCACAATATATAGAACTAGAAGGTGACCCGACTTCGTCCGGGCTATTCAAAAACCAAATTTCAAGTCGATTGCTCCACCCGTTTCCTAGATCTGGTCTGCGCATGCGCGAAGCTGGTGTCGCACGTGCTCGGCGACCCGATAAAATTCGTATCCGGGGCAAGATACATTCACATACCAAATTTCAAGTCGATAGCTACACCCGTTTCCGAGATATATAGCCCAATGTCATTTGCGGATACCTTGGCCGGTGATGAGTTAACGCGACACAGTCAAATGCATCGGCAGGGTGAGAGTTAACGTAATCTAACTTTATGACCTCTGACGACGTCATAGAAATTACGCATTGATTTTATCCCGATAAAAGCATCGGACCACTTGTACCTAATAATTGAGGCAGATAACTAAAACGGATACATACATATTATATATCGTTGGAAAGAGGACACGCCACAGATTCTAACCGTGCAAATTATATGACTGGCAATTTATTATTCGCGCTATATCGAATCGATTTGTGAGCACCGAACTGAAATATATTAGCGCAAAAACGGCGTAAAAACAGATTTGACCTCCGCACGTGAAAAGTTGACCTCGCACGGACAAATAAATATGCCTATGTTCGTCTCCGGCCGAAAACACATCCAAATACCAAATTTCATCGAAATTGGCTTAGTCGTTTTTGAGTCCATCGATTTCAAACACACACACACACACACACACACACACACACACAAACAAACACATACACAGATCTTTCAAAATATATAATAGATAACACTATTTTGTACTGATAATGTCTTGCATGGTAAATGTATGTTCTGGTCATCCGATGTGTCCTTAAAAATGTAAACACGTGATTTTATGTTCGAAGATTAACCCTATCTTTACTAAATGGATTATCCCACCCATTTACAAAAGAACACATTGGAACACCCTATTATTCATTTGAAGAGATGTTCATGAAATATAAGGATATGCTAGACAGACTGTAACAAGTGCAAAATGGTTAACTAGCGAGGAATATTCAGACAATAAGTTCAACAGATGTCCTATGACCGTTTGTTGAACTTATTTATTATCTGAGTATATCCTAAGGGAACTAATTGTCAACAAGTATTTAGTAAAGATAGTTAAATGTAGATCCGACTCGACGAGGGTGTTGTGCATCCCGCGGATTCCTCTGCGTGTGTTTATGTCCAGCAAATATTTGTCGGTGTTATTGGCAAACTGACATTTACTCCGAAAAAGCTTGTACACCATCCCGCTTAAGTTTGACCTTGAGCTGCGGTCCAGTTTGCGACAGCACGTGGACAGTGCAGACTTTGATTGGACCAACAATTAGCACTACGTTAACAGTGCTCTTAATATATTATCGATATCGGGGCCCGGGGGGGGGGGGGCTTAGTCGGTAGGTGAATAGCTTATTAGTCGCGCCAAAATGTTGTCCAAGGATGTGGAGCGAATTTGTTATGAACACAGTGGGTAATGGATTCGTGTGATGAACACAGGGGGTAATGGATCGTACATATCGATGCAAGTTTTGCCAGTTGCTATCCTGCATGGCGTTTGGTGGTTTCTACGTGCAGTGATGTCACGTCCTTGTGAAATAAGCTGCCCGCGCTGTTTGTCCTCCCACAATGAAACTGGCGTCGTCGCATGAAAGGACGATAAACTGCAATAAATTAACAAATTCACGATACTGTTAACCAGATTAGAGCCTAAATACTTTCTATTTGATGTTCATTGTATGTGAATTGTCTGAAATGTTCGGCTTGAAGTAATTGAAGACTTGACGTATATATGCCCAAAAATAACTGTGCAAGTCCTGGTTGTCAACGGCAATAACTCCATCATTAGTCTGGCGCGAGGTAATTATAAATACTCATGCTGTCCCACTTATTGCACAGAATCGAGCGTGTTTGAACATTAATCTGAAATTTGCCCCGTGGGAGAGAAATTTATTAGCACTGTATCATGCAGATGTGTTGCACATTTTACCCTGACACGCGTTAACATTGCTCGGCTGTGGTCAACGTGCACAAAAGCATTAAGACAATGTACCCTGTATGCGGAAACTAACTTCGAAATGTGAAACAGATATTTTTTAATTCGAATTATGTCTGGAATCTGCTATACCATTCCGCTGACATGACTTGAATTGGTTTTGAAAGGTGCAGTCGCTATTAGATGTTTTGTGGTTAATGTTTGACATTTTTATGAGAATTTTATGACTGTGCATATCATCTCTGCAGCAACATTAAGCTACAAATGTCACCCGATGATCCATTCCCATTGCTCTAACGTGACACCTACTATATCCAGCGGTATCATCTAGAGTATTATAGCGCGCTGTCGGGTTGCGCGTTGATATATACCTTAATGGTGCGTTTGCGCGCTGGCAACTTTGACTGGGATTTTTTGCAGGCCATTTGTCAACGGAGGCTGACGTGTGCTATGGTGTGAGCGACAAACTACTTATAAAATGCACACACCTGGCACTTTACTATATATGCACAGTTAGGTCTATATAAACCCTAAATTCCATATATAACTAACATTTGCGGGAAATAAGCGTTCACATATTAGGCAAAATAAATCGTGCAATTACTCGTGGCATTACATCGCTTTAATAAGCGATAAAAGACTTGACAACACATATAGTTTTTAATCAATGTTATAAATAAAAATTGTGCAATATATATCGATCTGTGAAGAATTTCATGAAAATTTGCTAGCCAAATTTTTTGCCAGCTGTATACACGTAGCCTTAGGGTCACCCTAATAGGGTGTGATCGACAAATTCCCAATAAAGTGAAAAAACAACAGTTTATACTACACGAGCAGTAATATATGTGTATAATTCATTACGTTTTTCTACAACTATATAGAAATTAGCCTACAAATATCTGGCAAGAAAAATTCTGTAATTACATAAGTTATCATACACAATAGTGTAATATTATAGATAGCCATCTATGAAATTTTTCGTGCAATTTTGCCGGCTGTCTGAAAGTAAATATATAGCCTAAACATTCTGCTGTAAGCGCCCAATATACGACATCGAATACAAGATAATTCCAATTTTTATCAAACAGCGGAGACAGTTATTTTCTTCTTCTTTGTCATCACGTTTCGAACTTAATTCGGCCACAAAATCAATCTCAATTTGGTTTTCCACGTAAACAAATTGAAACTGTTACGACGATGCTTCCCAAAGTGCGTGTTATAGTTTTATCGCGGTGAAAAGGCTCCGGTATATATATTATGAAGTTTAATAATTATGTACCCTTCCCCAGCTGGGAATTTTATTGCACCTCTTGTGTTTTATGCTGCTGATTTTCATCTTGTTTCTTGAATCGAGATTATAAAGTTCTCCAGGTTATAAAGTTCTCCCAGTTGTAACATTCTGCATTCGACAAAATTGGACCAACGTGAGAAATTTTTCGTTCTAAAGTAGAGGAAGGTGATCTTCCAGATCTATTGATAATCGAATTATGTTGTTTGAAGTATACAGTAATTCCCAATGTAATTGACCACTTAACCACAGCAGAATTATGGGTAATTTTTTAGGATTTAGTCGGAAATATGGCTTGTTGCCATTTATCGGAAAGCTCTCGACGAGAGCTTTCCGATGAATGGCAACAAGCCATATTTCCGACTAAATCCTAAAAAATTACCCATAATTCTGCTGTGGTTAAGTGGTCGATTACTTTGAGCATTACTGTAATATTCACCACCAACCAACCCATAATGGAGTTCGAACTGTGTTGCACCTTTGGGATATGGCTGCGTTTTCCAACTACAAAATATCAGGCTCAACAACTCGGACGGAGAATTACATAATCAATAGAAACACAGTTGATCCACAGTTATGATAATTATGTATATTTCTAATCCGTCCCATCGTACTTCTATACCGAGGTATTACCAACCATGTGTTGCTTAGAGTAAACTAAAACTTTCCGTCAAAACAACATCTCAGTTGAACGAAAACAACACGGCTGATTTCCCCTGGTATGCTTTTCGCCTAGGGATTTCTTTTTTTCTTATGTCTGATCTTGCATGGACTTAAACATCCGGATTTCACGTACTCGGCGATCGAACTGCCTTTCCGGGCTCCCAAGTTTGTTCTTTTTAGAGTACTTCATCTGCTTCATTCGAGTGCACACCAGTGCAAAATTCGTCACCGTCCGCTGTATGACAAATGTTTTTTACGGGATAAAGTTATCGCCTCCCACGTTTAATTTTATTTCTATTTCTATCATATCAGTATATATGTGAAACCATAAAAAGTGTTCATATGACTGCCAATACTTGTTTTCTCGAACGCCAGTCATCGCCCTTTACCCTCGGGATCATTATGACACATAGCGGAACCAACCAAATACACTATGTATCCAATGCACACGTGGGTGTGATGCACCAAATGGGTCGAGTAATAAGTTCATTTCCCACTCAGTATAGTGGATATAGCACTTTGATTTACTACCCAGATAGTAGATTTAAGTTTGTTTTGCTATACTCGACTTTAGTGTGTTATTTTCGATTCATTCTCGTCATATTCTGAAAATCAGGTCATTGAGTTCGCTGATTCAGTTACTTACTCCAAATGGCTCATTGTGCACATGCACACCACGCATCTATTGTTTCTGTTTAACCCATTCCCTTCCGGTGCCACCTTTGATTTTCGTGGCAAATTTATATACTGACATGTTATATATACAGTAATGCCCTAAGTAATCGACTCTTTAACTACAGCAGAATTATGGGTAACTTTTTAGGATTTAGTCGGAAATATGGCTTGTTGCCATTCATCGGAAAGCTCTCACCGAGTCTTCACACTCATATTCTCACGTCTCCAAAACGAGCAATTGGAATTTGCTAAAACTGAAAACATACATTTAGCATTCGTCAGCCTTGTTTAACCGTGCAGTTCAAACGTTCAACATTCTGCAAATTATATTTCGCCGGAGAGACCATATAGTCTCATTATGTTACGGACAAAATGCACTTTGCATAACATGTACTTGTAAGAAAAGACTGTACGCATTGCTGGGATCTACGTAGCATACCAAATACTTTGTCATGTAAAGATATCATGAATGAATTCTACACACATTCACGTGTATAACAGGGTATATATTACATTCCGCACCAATGCAAATTCGTCATGAATACGAGGATTGTTCGGCTGTCACTTGAAATGTCTCGATATCTTCATACCAGATCCATGTACTCTGTATGTTCGCAGCCTGGTATTACACCCGGACAATGGCTTCCTGTAATCCGCTTGAGTTTTTGACTTGGGTCACTGCTCGCCATTATTAGGCGGTGTAGCCGATTTCCTTTTGTCGCTGCGCTCGGGTTGTTTTACATCAAATTTCCAACAAGACGTGATGACATTTACTTCCGAAACTCATTATTGCATGCACCCGAAGTGTGTGCCTTGATTGTGGGGGAGTCCGCTTCGTAATCCCAAACACCGCTTCGTTCCATTAGTTTACCATCAGTGTTGCCATATCAACTATTGCATGCCATAACAACTATTACTTTAGCCCCTAATATATTTAAATATGTTCAAAAACAGTTCGATTCTTCGAGCATATCCGTGGCTGATCGCTGCAGGACCGACCCCCCCCCCCCCCCCACTACATAATTTTGTTGTGGGAGCACTCTTATTTGTTTCACTACTCTTTAGATGAGATATGTATGTCAGTTAGTGATGGCACTCAGTTTAATCGTTTGGTTCTATCTATGAACTACGACACAATTCACTATGCACCTTTCCATCTTAGCAACACCACGCCGCTACATATATACTTTTAATAATATATATTATTTCTATATGATATATAGTGGTATAAATATTATATTGCCATTTGATTTTGAATTTGAATAATAATAGATGGATTATTTTCTTTCAGACACTGCAGCTGTTCTTCTTGATGCCAGAGTCGGGTGCTTAGAGAATGATATACAACCCAAAATACAAGAATTCATCACTGCAATCGCAAATATGTTCATGACGGGACACCAGCTTATGGTATTCGCAAATGTTCATAAAGCATTGGGGACGAAAACGTGGAAGCTACATGTACAGTCGTGGGATACCATATACAGTGTGGGTGAGTACAATATACATATCTGAAGGAGTGACCCCGGTACTCAGTCGGTAAGGTGCATGACGCATTATAACAACATAACCCGTCTTCTAATACCGTTAACCATTTAACGACGTGAGCCCCGATGGTGCAGCATTAAAAATCACTGCCAATGCATTATCTGATATATGCAAGTCTCGCATATAAAAGAGAATGTACTGGCTTAAAAGGTCAAGGTAAATATTGTTAGGCCAATGTATTCTCTAATATATGCTAGGCTCCCCGTGGGAGACTCGCATATATAAGAGAATGCATTGGCACAGGATTTTCGCAAAATTTCAGGAAGCTCCAGTCATTTTATAATTGGATAAATTTGCCAGTTACTTTCATGGGATCGGTGGTTTCTACATGCAGTGGATTGATTTGCTCATTTTTCTGGTGGATAATAACTTATGGAATTCAGAGATCTCATTGATCAGGTAGTGTAGGCCTATATAAAAAGTTGGTACCAATGTGTTTCAGGAGCAGTTTGTCATTCATATCATATCCCCGCCACAAATTATCTGCAAATGTTCCTGTGTGTGGACGTAGCCATATGCACGGTGGATTGTTCGTATTTAAACGTGGCTGATACTTCATATTTCAGCGAGAGAATATGTCGACAAGAAGATCGAGGAAGTTAAGGCTCGGTTGAATTCGGGGGAAGAGATTGGGGATGGAGAACGAGTGGATTTCATCACATACCTTCTAACAAATGACAGATTTCCTCAGAATGAAGTGTACTCGAACGCCATCGAGATCCTTCTATCAGGGGTTGATACGGTAAGTCCATAAAAGGAACTCAAATTGATCTCCTCTAGGTTGTTTGCAGCCAGGCGCGATACATCAGTCCAGAATTTCGAGACAGCATCCTAATATATGCATTACTTATGTTCAGCATGACATGCTAAGCACGGCGATCCACTCAATACGTTGTTTTAAAACCGGATATTGCTTTGGCCATCTGTAGGCGATTGTGTCTTACATATGAACATACATCTGATAGTCTTGTTCTTGGAAAAATTGAGAAAAGTCGATCGAGATATAATTATCTGCAGAGAATGAGTGGAGTGAGGCATGTCTGGGCAGTGTCTCACTCCTCACACGCAACGTAAACTTATTTCAGAAGAATATGTACACGGATCAAGACAGTTACTCACACATACTTATTTCAGAACGTCCTCGTCGGTGTTATCAAGAAACCAATATCAAATATTATCAAAGGCTACCTCACATAAAGTTTATACATAGAAGTTCGTTGTTGGTGGCTTTGTGTTTTTCATTTGGGGGGGGGTGGGCTTGTTATTTCATTGTTGTAAATCAATCTGTTTTTATCAGGACAGTTATATCTGGAATCCACCAATATATATAGTAAATATTTATTCATCTCTAATTGCAGGCGTCCAACACGCTGATCTTTGTGTTATATCTGCTCGCAAAACATCCGGAAATCCAGGATAGACTGCGTGGGGAGATCGAGAATGTTGTTCAAGATAGCGTCTGTGATAACGAACACCTGCAAAAAATGCCATACCTCAAAGCTTGCATCAAAGAGACACTGAGGTCAGTATTTATAACTCACAATTATATCAATGCTCATTGTTTAACATTGATAATCATCATCATCGTCATCAATATAAGGAAATAATTCGCAAAAACTTTTACCCATTGTGCAGTTGAGATGTTTCAAGTTGATACATGTATGTGTAAGTGATAGTTGTGTTAATTCTGCTAATCCTATATCCTTAACGCTCCAACCAATGGTGGTAGTCAAACAGTTCTTTGGATGTGTCAAGATTTTCTGCTGCGACAATTTGTGCGGGCAGATTGTTCCATGTAGTGATAATTCTTTGTGTAAAGAAACTTTTTCGAACACCTTTCTTAACACAATGTTTCTGTAATTGGCATCGTGACATCGGGTGCCTTAGTGCAATGCATTGTCAATGCATGCATATCTTTATTCCAGATTGATATATATAGAAGTAGTAAATTTGTTTGTGTTCAGTTGTATATACCGGTTTCTCATGTTTGTTCCATAAACCGCATGGAGAGTGGCGGTTTTGTAAAACTTCAGTGAATCATTTTGGTTTATAAAAGGTTGTTCTTAAAACTCTGCGGAATATGGTATATAGTAAACATGTTGAAGGTTCGTGTAGACGCGTTTTCCTTGATACGTCCATGACGTCATAGACTTGGTATACTTCAAAAGACGCATCGGTCGTAAAGCTGGTCGGCTTTTTTATTATCAACGACGCTCTTTGTTTATACCATATATATCAGGAATATATTAAGGAGATACACTCTTTATTTTAAACGACGAAGAAAGTGTTACAACACATTCATGAATTATATTGTTTTATAACTCTATGAATATGGTCGCAAAATGTTGATTGTTTGCAGTCGTAATTTTCATCGAAATATATTATGAACCTCAATCACTTCAAAAGTCTCATCATTCGTAAAGCTGGACGATTTTGTTGTCAAATCAAACGCCGCGTTTATAATCATAGCATCCTGATTAGAGGGTGATGTTATCATGTTAATCCATGTAAGGATTACCCTCCCACTAAGCTATTCCGGCCATAAACACAGATTTCTCAACAAATACACCGTTATAATATATACAACAGAGTGGGCTGAATATAAGATGTGGTGCCGGCGATTATATAGGCATTAGATTTCCCTATTGTCGGCCACATGTCTGAATTATCACCAGAAATAACGTGAAAGTGTGTGATACAAAGAAATATTGTCCAGGAGTCGAAGGGTTTGCGATCCTTGAATTCAGTCATGCAAAACCTACATAAAATAACACCTGCGCGATAAATAAATTTTGCTTAATTTGCTCATAAAAGTGAAATTGTTCTCTCATTACAGGTTATACCCGGTGATCCCGATTAATGCCCGTGTAATGACGACCGATTTGGAAGTCGATGGCCACCTGATACCGAAAGATGTAAGTATCTCTGCTCAGATTACTTCCCGGTGAACAGAGGGGGGCAATAAACCTCAATTACCTCTTTGTCAGTTAACAAGGTGAACGCGCTGGTATGACCCCCACCTACATATAAATTAAACCCACGTTTCGCACACGTGGATGCTGCGCGACAGGGGGGTTGACGTGTCTCAACCTCCCAACTTTGATCAAAATGTTCATGTCTGACACATATTAGTTAGAACTTTCTGAGGAAAGATATATAGGTTGAATATGTTCTGACAGATTGATATTCCGACTGGTAGTTTGATAATCCAACCATTATTTAATGTGAAGTTTATTGTTTTTATACCAAAATTCGAATATTTATTTTTCTTTCGGTAAAATTTTGGACTGATATGATTGGAAAATTCCAACGCAAAGGGGTGCAATTGGATTTCTTAGACTTGGAAATTTTTGTCTGCCTCAAAGGGTGCAGTTGGAAATTGCAATGTGCATGGAATCCCACAATGGAGACCGTTAGCCACGCCCCAGTATTCACATACATAAATAGACAGGTTTAAATCGCGAACTTCTAACTTCAAACGTCACGGTAACTATCAACAGTCACGGGCGTGTTCGTGTGTGGACAATTATGATCCATCGTTATTCGAGAACGTCCGCCGATCGCATGTTCATACCACATCTGATCTTGGGAAAATTACTGCAGCTGCAGTTTGAAATTATCCATCGAAACCTCTATTACCTTAAAACCATGTTGTGACTACTTAGTGAAATGACGATAGCCCTAATTCTCACGAGTAAAAGAAAAGAACAAATTAATAAATGGCTTAATTTGGGGGGGGGGGGGGGTATTTTTGTTTTTGAAAAGCAGAATTAGCGAAAGTATAGAAGCATAATAATGAACAAAGGACGATAATTATTCAAAAATGTTAACTTTAATAGCTTCTAATATGGTGGTTTATAGCAGCCTAACGTCTCTTCTTTTGTGAGGAAATTTAACCCTTTACCCAACAGAACGGCCCTGTGCCAATGCATTCTCTTATATATGCGAGTCGACCATATGTCGCCTCGCATATATAAGAGAATGCATTGGCTTAACACATATTAAAAATGATAAAGTTGTCAAATAATGTAGACAAATATTATAAAAATTGTTTTAAAATGTAAGAAAAAATTATAAAATTGTTAAAGAATGTAAGAAAAAATTGTAAAAAGTGTTTTTTTTAGGCCAATGCATTCTCTTATATATGCGAGGCGACCTATGGTGTTATTGAGACAGACCGAAGATATTTTAGGCTGTTGAAGCTTTGTTTGGGCGTTTTTGGCCGTTTTGTTGGGTAAAGGGTTAAGTACTGAAGAATTAATAAGCAATACTTACGGACGCCTTTCAAATTTTCAAATATATATGACAAGTCAAGATATGATGGCCCCAATTTTAACCCTTTACCCAACAAACCGGCCAAAACCGGCCAAATAAAGCTTCAACAGCCTAAAATATCTTCGGTCTGTCTCAATAGAACCATACAAATATGGATATAATTGGAACCGGCTCCTTGACCACATTGTGATAGTTACAGTTATGCCCTGTGCCAATGCATTGGCCTAAAAAAATCATTTTTTAACACTTTTTGACATTTTTTCTTACATTCTTTAACAATTTTATAATTTTTAATGTGTTAAGCCAATGCACTCTCTTATATATGCGAGGCGACCGACTCGCATATATAAGAGAATGCATTGGCACAGGGCCCTTCTGTTGGGTAAAGGGTTAATGTTATATTATACCTCCATGGTTGTTATCACGTGACCTGATGTTCCTCTATTCCAGACATGTGTTCTCTTCAATACGTATACGATGTCACGTGACGCTGATCACTTCGATGACCCAGACACTTACAAACCAGAAAGGTGGTTGCGAGGAGAAAATAGGAAAACATTCAACCCGTTTGCAGCCGTCCCTTTTGGATTCGGCGCCAGAAGTTGCATAGGTGAGACTGCTTGGACGATAGATCTGCGAACATTGTGATATTTTGTCAATGTTCATTTGTTTCTCTTTTATAAAACTCACTTCTCACATGGATTTGAATTCTAGAGCTTTGATGACAATATCTGTTTTATCGAGATTTTAGTACAGTACTCGTATTGACTTGACAACTCCATCGTGAGCCGTGAGTTATAATTTTATTGTTCTACGTGTCGTTACATGGTGATTCCGAATCTCAATAAAAACACTTGACGTAATTTGATGTAATAAAACAATCGAAGTCAAACTCTAATTCCAAATTTTAATATCATTAAAAATGTGCAATAGAATAGCAATCTACGAAGAAGTTCATGAAATTTTTCAGGTATTGCATATCTACTAAATTCCTAATGAATCGTTATGCTTCAATTTCAGGGCGGAGAATCGCTGAACAGAAGCTTTACTTGGCAACGACGAGGTTTCTTCAACGTTTCACTTTGAATATTGATTCAGATTACAACCTTGACCCTGTACTTCGGACAGTTCTTACTCCTGGTAAAGAAATACCATTACGGTTTATCAGGAGATGAAACCGGATGTGACATCACATGGAAAATTCCGCATCCCACATTGAGATATCCCAAAATTCTCAACTCATCGCAACATGCCATCGGTGAATCATACGAGGCGTGCGATTGTCAATGCTATTGGCACGTGGAAGTCATCGTGTTCTTTTCATCAGTGACATCTTCCAGCTTGCGTCAATATCAACTATAACATCACAATGTGACAACCAGAAGAACTCGGATTGATAGCGCGGTGTTCCGATTCCAGGACAGCTGAGAAATCTTGTAATATGGAATCCATGTCAAGATCATGCAGTGTTTCTATAATAACTAGTTCTGGGAACGGTTGCGCACGGGACATTGGATTCAGATACAACGTCCAACAGTTGTCTGACCGTGTTGTCAAATCGTTTGTACGAATACAACTATACTACTTTAAAACGGCGAATGATATTATGTGCATTCATTCTAGTTCCAACCTGACAACACTACCATAGTAGACTGTTTGGTGCGCATGCGCAGATAAGTGCGCCAAATGCCGATAACCTCATTGTTATCGGGGTTATTTGGCAAAGACTGAGTATACCTTACTGCGTCACTTCGTCATTGTTGTGGGTGCTTATAGTTACTCATGTATTATCACTATTGCTCATATATATAAACCCCACGTTCAGTATCACGCATGACTTAAAGATGCCCCCATCTGGTTTGAAACAAAATTTAAAAAATAACACACACAGGCATCGCAAACCCCACAAAACATCAAAAAATAATCCGGCGAAAATAAGTATTAAGTTTATTCTTAAGAAGACTCTTTAACCCTTTCAGTACCAAGTCCGATTTTTGTATCAACCCATATTTCCTTGATCATTTTTCAAATTTATTTATTATAATAATGTGATACATTGATGGAAAGAGCTCTTAGAGCTGTTTCCATCAATGCATCACATTATTATAATCAATAAATTTGAAAAATGATCAAGGAGATATGGGTTGATACAAAAATCGGACTTGGCACTGAAAGGGTTAACGAATATCGTTATTGGACAACGGTCACATAAACGTTCTTTATTATGTGCGTATGACCTTTTCATTGCCTGACATTAAATCAGAACACGGTACACTGAGTGTTCGTTTTGATATTGCTGACCATGAAGCCCTCACATTGATGGGATAATAGTTTCGATTTCATTATGTCCGGAACAAGAAGCAGTTCTATTGTAAAAATCGGATGTGGTATCTTTAAAATTGCAGAGCGAACCTCAATGCTGTAACCATTATGTTCATTCATCATACCCACATGAAAAAATGTCGAGTTCAGCAAGGCGAGAGGGAATGAAATGTTTTAAGGGGGAGGTCAAGTACCAATTTTTGAATGGGGATTTCCATGCAAATCTGCGGAGCAAAAGTTACACCTAATTCTGAGTGTGATTTGATGTGGTATTGGAAACAACAGGTATTTATCTGGCGGATCCGCTTGGAATTTGTTCCATTATAATGTTGGTTTATTTATTTTTTAATTTTATATTGATTTTTCAAATGTATGTCAAGTGATGTAATTCCATAAAACAAATTCTCAAAAGTATATTTATTGCAAAATTTTATAATTTACCAAGCGGACTCGCCAGATAAATAACTGTTGTTTCCAATACCACATCAAGTCACACTCAGAAGTATGTGCAACTCTGTAACTTTTGCAGCACAGATTTGCATGGAAATCCCCATTCAAAATTGTTCACTTGACCTCCCCCTTAAACAGCCTGCTCTACTTAAATAAGCTCATATTGAACTTATATCAAAAACACAAATAAACTCATATCTATCGGCATTATTATTTTCTTACGCTCTATATGAACCTAAATCGACTTACAATATGTATCCACTGTGGTCCGCTTCATAAAACGGAATAACGTGTAAGTCCACATTGGGCTTATTTCAGTATCAAATAAGTCGAATATGAACCTATGTCAATGTTTAGGTCCAATATGAACCTATTTTCACGAGGATATACGTGGTTCTAACGTAACAAATACTATACAATACAGGTGTGAGCAGAATTAAAATTGCCAATCAACATGACAGGTGATCATGTTCATCAATATCAATATTGGCCCATACAATCAGACGCCTCAATTCCCACAACTACTGGCACTGCGCTTAGGAGGCCGGATATTAGTTAATCTGCCGTTTTGTCACTGCACATGAGAGAATTTCATAATGACATCCCTTCATTATTTGGATTACCGCTGTTGACTGGCTATTCAGGGATCCACGTGACTGCTCTGACAGTCAACACAAGTTAGTCACCCAACTGGACATGCGCCACACTCATATCACCATATCATCTTCATCAAGCTGTATATTTTTATCGAGAGGACTGGTTGAGTTCACAGTCATGTGTGCTTCTGACTATAAATACGTCTGTCAACTTCATATTTCTGGGTATATTGGCCAACAGTTAAAGATTCTCTATCTCTTCATGGGACCACTTTCTATTATAATAACAACAACAACAACATTTCCAGGAATCTCGTTTTGAAGGTCCCAAACAAATACATCAGAAACATCTGGTGTTTCAATTATTCCACATAAATAATAAATTTTCAATCAAAATATTGGAGCGGTTTAGATTCGAAAAAAAATCAACGTCGAACTTTAAAGAATCGACAGACTTTAATGCTCGATTGCGTGGCAGGAAAATATCTTCAAATAGCAAGACAGCTATCTTCTATTTCCAAACGAAAACCCGAACATGTTCCTATGTGAAACACTCGCTCGGGTGTTATTGCGATTTTAACAACTGTTTATATCGGTGTGGTACGCAAGGGTGATATTTTTGCGGCCGACATAGCGGTATAGTCTGTCGAATGTTTGAAGTGTGACGGTCATTTTTTTTTTAATATGAACACCGCAACTGCATTAGAACGAACTGTGACTATGTACAAGTCAGAATCATGCATTACTTCATATCTCAACATTAATGTTTTCATCAGTACAACGACGGGTAGTGATTTTCTTTCTGCAACGTATACTTCTTATATGTATAATTTCGTTATCACGGTGTTCTGAGACCACGAGTGAATAGGTTGTTCTATTATACCAAGTGCAATATTTTGTAAATAAAATGTACATTTGTTGAATGATCGAATATATATTTGATCTGTTCATCGTGTTGTAATATAAATTGAATCTTTTTTGCAAGATATTTAATTTTAGAAATGATGAATAAAATGCACTGTTACGAAACAAAAATCTTCTCTTGGCGTCTGATTTCCCTATATACAATGTAGATATGGAATCTAGTTAACCCTTCCATGGCCAGGATCTTCCTGTAATTTTGCGAAAACCCTGTGTCAATACATTCTCTTCTATGTGTTAGTCTTCCATAATGAGTCTCGCATATATAAAATGAAAGTGTCAATGACACTAGCTCAACTTAGGTATGGGAATAATTTAATGCTTGACAGTAAATGGAGGAATAGGAAAGGTGCTAATTGAAATGTATAACCTAGCTGTGCCAAAGGATTTAGTCATGCAAAGAGTAAAATCCAAGATGGCTGCTGAGGGCCATGTTTTTTGGCCGAATGACCCCAAAATGACTCGTTCCCATCTACATGTCAATATTACCATTCATGACAAATTTCATGATGATCAGACGAATAGTACGACCTGTAGCCCGCGCCAATGGATTTAATTTTGAAATCCAAGATGGCCACCAACGGCCATGTTTTTTGGCCGAATGGCCCCAAAATAACTCGTTCCCATTTACATGTCAAGGTCAACAGCCATGACAAATCTCATAAATATCTGACCAAAGGTACGACCTGTGCCAAAGGATTTAGTCATGCAAAGAGTAAAATCCAAGATGGCTGCTGGCGGCCATGTTTTTGGGCCGAACGACGCCAAAATGACTCGTTCCCATCTACATGTCATTGTTAACATCCAAGACAAATTTCATGAAGATCCGACCAAAGGTACGACCTGTAGCCCGCGCCAAAGGATTTAGTCATGCAAAGATTAAAATTCAAGAAGGCTGCTGGCGGCCATGATTTTTGGCTAAACAACCCCAAAATGACTCGTTCCCATCTACATGTCAATATTAACATCCATGACAAATTTTATGATGATCAGATGAACAGTACGACCTGTAGCCCGCGCCAATGAATTGAATTTTGAAATCCAAGATGGCCACCAGCGGCCATGTTTTTGGGCCAAATGACCCCAAAATGACTCGTTCCCGTATACATGTCATTGTTAACATCCATGACAAATTTTATGAAGATCCGACCAAAGCTACGACCTGTAGCCCGCGCCAAAGGATTTAGTCATGCAAAGAGTAAAATCCAAGATGGCTGCTGACGGCCATGTTTTTTGGCCGAACGACCCCAAAATCACTCGTTCCCATCTACATGTCAATATTTTTAACATCCATGACAAATTTAATGATGATCAGATGAACAGTACGACCTGTAGACCGCGCCAATGGATTTAATTTTGAAATCCAAGATGGCCGCCAGCGGCCATGTTTTTTGGCCGAATGACCCCAAAATGACTCGTTCCCATCTACATGTCAAGGTTAACATCCATGACAATCTCATAAATATCTGACCAAAGGTACGACATGTAGCCTGTGCCAAAGGATTTAGTCATGCAAAGAGTAAAATCCAAGATGACTGCTGGCGGCCATGTTTTTTTGGCCGAACGACGCCAAAATGACTCGTTCCCATCTACATGTCATTGTTAACATCCATGACAAATTTCACGAAGATCCGACCAAAGCTACGACCTGTAGCACGCGCCAAAGGATTTAGTCATGCAAAGAGTAAAATCCAAGATGGCTGCTGGCGGCCATGTTTTTCGGCCGAACGACCCCAAAATTACTCGTTCCCATCTACATGTCATTGTTAACATCCAAGACAAATTTCACGAAGTTCCGACCATAGCTACGACCTGTAGCCCGCGCCAAAGGATTTAGTCATGCAAAGAGTAAAATCCAAGATGGCTGCTGACGGCCATGTTTTTTGGCCGAACGACCCCAAAATCACTCGTTCCCATCTACATGTCAATATTTTTAACATCCATGACAAATTTAATGATGATCAGATGAACAGTACGACCTGTAGACTGCGCCAATGGATTTAATTTTGAAATCCAAGATGGCTGCCAGCGGCCATGTTTTTTGGCCGAATGACCCCAAAATCACTCGTTCCATCTACATGTCAATATTTTTAACAGCCATGACAAATTTAATGATGATCAGATGAACAGTACGACCTGTAGACCGCGCCAATGGATTTAATTTTGAAATCCAAGATGGCCGCCAGCGGCCATGTTTTTTGACCGAATGACCCCAAAATGACTCGTTCCCATCTATATGTCATTGTTAACATCCATGACAAATTTCATGAAGATCAGACCAAAGATACGACCTGTAGCCCACGCCAAAGGATTTAGTCATGCAAAGAGTAAAATCCAAGATGGCTGCTGGCGGCCATGTTTTTTGGCCGAGCGACCCCAAAATGACTCATTCCCATCTATATATCATTGTTAACATCCATGACAAATTTCATGAAGATCCGACTAAAGCTACGAGCTGCAGCCCACGCCAAAGTATTTAGTCATGCGAAGAGTAAAATCCAAAATGGCTGCTGGCGGCCATGTTTTTTGACAGAACGACCCCAAAATCACTCGTTTCCGATCTACATGTCAATATTAACATCCATGACAAATCTCACGATGGTCAGACTAACAGTACAACCTGTAGACCACGCCAATGGATTTAATTTTGAAATCCAAGATGGCCGCCAGCGGCCATGTTTTTTGGCCGAATGACCCCAAAATGACTCGTTCCCATCTAAATGTCAATGTCAACATTCATGACAAATTTCATAAAGATCAGACCAAAGGTACGACCTTTAGCCCGCGCCAAAGGAAATTGTTGACGGACACACAGACACACACACGGACGACGGACGCCAACCCACGGCAATAGCTCAAACTTACAAAGTAAGTTGAGCTAATAATACATTGGCCTGACAATATTTACCTTGCCCTTGTAAGCCATTGCAGTCTCTTATATACGCGAGGCTCCCTATGGGAGACTCGCATATGTAAGAGAATGAACTGGCTCATGCTCTGTCATAGTGCACCAGTGCACCTCCCCTCATGAAAGGGTTAAGAACTAACTCTCGTTTCGATTAAATTGTGTCTGTTCACTGAATCCGGCCATTTATGGGACCATCTCATTTTATATTTCACAGGTTATATGCAACAAATGAATGAATTTGAGCCATCATGGAATTAAGCAAAATACTCTCATGTGCTCTATGAACGATGCAAACAACATGATCATTATAATTAAAATGAATTTATGACTCATTATAATTACCATGTCGTTTGAATCTTCCATAGAGCACATAAGTGTATTTTTCACTAACACATGGCTCAAATTCATTCATTTGCCGCATATATTCTTTTGAGTAAAAACGGAGATGATTCCATAAATGGCCGGATTAAGTGTACGCAGTTATAACCGAAAAATTTGAAGACAAATTCTAGTTATAATACATTTTTCTTCTAACTTTGAGGTTATAACTCTTGAACTTAATCTAAACAAGAGTTATTTCTTCCAGTAGTAGTAGTAGTATTTATGTGTACAATATATAGACAATTGGTAACAATACATTATTCAAAAGTGAATATATGTATATTGTACAGGAGCGGCATGGCCAAATGGGCCGTCTTCCTGCCGCCCCTATATATAACTGTAATTCAAGTCATAAAACGACAACGTGAAATGGAATTATATTCCAGTTTAATCCCAGTATCAGTAATTACGTCTAGTCTCCCCGATATATCTCCTCAAAACAAGATAAGATCTATGCCAGCAACAATTATGTCTTGGCAAAAACAAACACCAATCAGGCATCTAGCTGAAGAGAAACTTCATTTTTATCATTTTCATTGGTCGGAGAATCGGCATTAAAGGCAACAGTATAAAAAATGCATCGACAAGTACACTAACTACAATATACGTCCTCTAAATACTCTTACAACACGTACGGCCGATTATACAGAAATTAGGTGGTGGTTTTCAACTTCAACTTCTTCTATTGTTACCATACCAGAATGAATGTAACGATTAGCACTTTTCGACTTATCATTTTTTTTCTTTCCGATGCGGCAATCTTTATCTCTTTATTAAGTTTATCCTAGTCATGTCATATATAGTCCTTATATCGTTATGACCAGTTATCTACAGAGCATGGTAGAAGCAAACCATAAATAGGTTTAATTTTAGGCTTGAACATTGTGGGTCACTTTAAATTCGTCAATCATAATATTTACATAGAGAACTTCAAACTTCAGAGGCTGAACACATCGATACATCTTACCAGATTCACGTTCTTTATAATGTGTTTCCACTGCGGCCCGCGCCATTCAACGGAACCATGTGTTATAATATGAACATATGTGAATATTTACGCCCAATGTGAACCTATATGCATGAGAATATGTTGGATTCATCTTTATCGATATGTGAAAACGTCTGCCGAACATGCATCATCTGACCGTTGGCAGATGACTGTGCTGAAGTTTGAAGTTAGAAGTTCTCGATATAAACCTGCACATATTATCACTAAGTACTATTATGTCGGAATGGTAGAACTTGCGCCACGTGGGATGACAGATATATAAAACCATGTTTGTATCCTTCTAAATAAATCGAATAGATTGTTATTTAAAGCAAATTCAAAAATATTAAGATGTATTGTCTGCATGGCTTCTATCTAGTTGTGCCCCTCGGTGTGAGTGGTATAGCATGAGAAGTGACCCACATAATAGTCTCCCAGGGGGTCCCATTGTTACTGTAATTTATAAATGTGTAGTTTGACCCCGATTCATTCAAATTATTCGGTAATTATCGAAACCTCCTGACAAAAATACAATGGACGGTCTTGTGAGATTCTGAATTAGATAGTTACGAAAGCGAAATTTCTTCATCTTCTCATCGCTCTCAAAATTTGTGTGTCAAGTTCATCGTTTTCTAGAAATAAAACAGACCGAGTCAAAAGTTTGGTTTTATTCGAATGCACCCTTCATTCGATTCCGGATCTGGATGATAACGTTCCCACGGAGTGTAAACAAATACAATGTCCAACGCAAACTCCATGCTGCGCCCTCTCCGTTGTCACTGCGATATATCACTGCCACAAGGATTGTGCTTTGCGGACTGATACATCTATTTTTACATATCGTCGGAACTATATTTAGTCACGTATTATCTTATTTTGACCACCACAAGTTTGAAATAATGGTAATTCTTTCGGGAGTGATCAGGGGGGGGGGGGGGCACGTATGGCATTTTTTCCCTTTCGATCATTTTTTGTACCCACCCACCCCCACCGCCAAATTTTTTTCCGTTTTCGACAGTTTTTTCCGACCATTTTTTGACACCCACCCCCCCCTTTTAACACTAAAATAGAGATTTGCGGAGGGAAATTCACTGTAAACAGCTGTATATGAATTTCTGTGCATACTATTTAGCATGGATGTTAACATGGACATGTAAATAGGAATGAGTCATTTTGAGGTCATTCGGCCAAAAAAACATGGCTGCCAGCGGCCATCTTGGATTTCAAAATTTGCAACAAAATACAACACGATAACTGACTGCAGTCAGTTTACCAGTTAGAATTACATTATTTCTCTCATTCAAAGTGGTTTTGAAGCCCAACTCATTGCCAAAACACTAAAAAACAAGCAGGAATTTTTTGTTTTAGTTGCTGAAAAAATTGCTTGTTGGTGGCTTTGACCACCCACCCACCCCGGCATACGTGCCAGAAATCCCCCCCCCCCTGGAGTGATAAGAACAATATGAACTGAGCCAGACATATAGACAATTTTAATCCTAAAACATAAGAACTAAGATCATGTCAGAAATCCTTACCAAATGTCCTTGTGACAGTGGTATATCAGCGGAGCGATGGGAGATAACTCTGCCTGGAGTTGTGTCCAACGCAAACGATCGCGAGCATATTGCTTTTAGATATAATTAGATCGAGAACTTCACAAACCTGTAATTATTAGGTACCGAATTACCAATGCACAGTCATCTAATACTGTAGCGCATAAGATAATATGGGTGGCGGTGAAGCTGGTGATGGGAGAGCAGATCTAGGTGATCTTGATGCTTCTTTAGCAGCCAAGTCCGCAACTCTGTTCATTTCATCCGATTGACTTCATCAGCAGACTGTTTCGTATAGGTTACACTGGTGTAAATGTTTTCCATAGGCCTCAGTGCTAACGTTTTAGCGTATGCTGTTGGCTATATGAACCATGGGTCCAATTTTTTTTTTAATCTGAAAAATTGACATTTCGGGAAACTTTTTACACAAAAAAATCATATCTGTCTAGCAGGGAATTCGCCTTTAAATCTTGTGTTTTCGTAACTAGTGTCAGATCCGCATAAAAAAATACTGTCATATTTTAGACCACACCAACAAATTCAAACTTCACTACAAAGGGTTAATTCCTGTGCCAATGGCTATCTTACCTATGGGAAATCATAGGGAAGAGGTGTGATGATTTTTTTATGCAAAAAGCACACAAGGCTATTGACCAATCAGGGCCCAGTGTCTATTTTATTCTCTCCTATATATTCCTCCCGCATCCGCTAGAGGTCTCTCCGAACCTTATTTACACCAGTGTAACCTAAAGCGATAGCCCGCTTTTTCGCGGAATAATTGTAACACCCTACATTTTTTCAGAATTGCCCATGAATGAAAAAAATGTGTTCAAAAATAATATCACTTCTGTGGTTCTTTATTTATCACACACAATTTAACCCCACTCTCTGTAACACATTATTCATCAAAAAAGCACATTTTTCCACCACAAGTCATATTCAGGCCCCATTTTCACACAGTTTTTGGGGTCTGGTGTTGCAAACTTGGATCAGCTATGGAAGACTGTACAAGATCCTTTCCATGAGAGAACTTCTGGTGATGTGAGGTCATTGAGTCCAGATCTGATCAGCTGAGCATCAAGCACATGACTTTATCAGCACATGGAAGACTAAAATATGACATTTTCAGGTCTGCAAGGGTGATCCAAGATAACTGGATGTGGGTGTATATTGAATTAGTTGAACAAAGATATGCTCTCTTTGAAATGCTGAAGCATTTTCTTAAATGTGTCCAAGTTTTAGTGCTATTAACCTTCAAATGGCCATACCCACCAGTGAAAATGAGACACTTTTATTATATATAT
This sequence comes from Siphonodentalium dalli, assembly GCA_032622095.1. NCBI lineage: Eukaryota > Metazoa > Mollusca > Scaphopoda > Gadilida > Siphonodentaliidae > Siphonodentalium > Siphonodentalium dalli. The sequence goes on from CP136062.1 coordinate 176,795,541, forward strand.
CTGTATATCACTGGCTATAAAATCCAAAATACTTGTTAGATTAGCTTCTTATAACAATTGGTGTGTGTGTCATTGACATGCTCATGTAATGGGTAATTTGCATTATCATGTGACAATTACCACCTTGAAATTTTTTGAAAATACCTTGAAAAATTGGCATTTTTTATGAAAAATCATACCATTTTTTTGGCCGATGGAAGTGAAAGAAGACATCAGCAGCAAGAATAGCCACACCATGCATGGGAGATTCATTGGACTGAAAGACCAGGCTGTGAAAAATGCATTAAAATACTTTAAAGTGACTCCCAGGAATCAAAAATGCCAAAAAGTTCATTTTTCCCTTTAGGTTACACTGGTGTAAATGTTTTCCATAGGCCTCAGTGCTAACGTTTTAGCGTATGCTGTTGGCTATATGAACCATGGGTCCAATTTTTTTTTTAATCTGAAAAATTGACATTTCGGGAAACTTTTTACACAAAAAAATCATATCTGTCTAGCAGGGAATTCGCCTTTAAATCTTGTGTTTTCGTAACTAGTGTCAGATCCGCATAAAAAAATACTGTCATATTTTAGACCACACCAACAAATTCAAACTTCACTACAAAGGGTTAATTCCTGTGCCAATGGCTATCTTACCTATGGGAAATCATAGGGAAGAGGTGTGATGATTTTTTTATGCAAAAAGCACACAAGGCTATTGACCAATCAGGGCCCAGTGTCTATTTTATTCTCTCCTATATATTCCTCCCGCATCCGCTAGAGGTCTCTCCGAACCTTATTTACACCAGTGTAACCTATAGGGATCCATCTTCATCGTTATGAGAGAACGTCTGATGAGAACTTCACAAACCTGTAATTGTTAGGTACCAATCCGATTGACTTCATCAGTAGACTGTTTCGTATAGGGATCCATCTTTGTCTTCATGCGAGAACATCTGGTGGACACATTCATCATATGACCGCTTGCATATCTGTTCTCGAAGTATTCGATATAATTTTGTCTATTAAAAAAAAACAGTACTCGGTTTGATCGGTGAAAAGAAGCTTTCGTTCGCAGTGCAAAAAAAACATATACTACTGGGATTATAGCGGTACTTTACACTAAATTAGGCAATTTATGGGACCATCTCCTTTTATACTCAACAGAATATATGCAAGAAGTGAATGAATTTGAGCCATGGATTAGTGCAAAATACACCCATTTACATTATGATTAACGTTGCAAACAATATGGTAACTATAATGAAAATGAATTTATGACTGGAGTTCACAGAGCACACGAATGTATTTTTTCACTAATCTATGGATCAAATTCATTCATGTGTTGCCGAGAATAAAAGGAGATGGTCCCATCAATGACCGGATTTAGTGTACATTACCCCTTTAACGAACAATATCCACCATGTTGGGTGGTCGCACGTCGACAAATAATAATCGTGTTGAGATAATGCAGGCTGATATCAAGTCTTACTGGGTTACTAGATGCAAAAAGAGCACCTGTATTTTAAAGAGTTGTATGCATTCAACAACAACCGCCTATGATTTCGATCAAATTGTCAGGAATATAGTTGACCTTAGTGGACTGAGGTTTAGCATGAAAGGGGTCTGCACTGTTGATACCTAATCGTACTGTTGAACTCATCAATCTGAGACCCACTGACAAGAGAAGATTGATATGCTCCGCTCATACATAAAACGTCATTCAATTTATGAATGGTGCTTCCGCCGCCGAAAATAATTCATTCAGAATCGGAAGAAACAAATAATACATTCTAACTTCAAAGATGAAAGAGCGCCAGGCCAAACAACGAATAAAGCACAAGATCGACATTGCCAAATTAATCATGTTATTTTTGCAAGCATTGCTTACGTAATTGTGTCAATGGAGCCATTGATACTCAGTGGAATCTTTCTAACAAGATAGAAATGAGGAGCTACTTAGCACGTGTCGACCTTCCATGGCGTGTTAGCGTTGGCGGAGGATAGCGCCAATCGATAATATAGACCTGGAGGTTCTCTGAACTTATCGTACGAACCAGATATGGCTCGTCCTGATACATACATCATCATACTGGATATGTTTTCCCGAATTGTTACGCACCACACGTCTTCCTGTTATCGCTGTTATTAATATTCTGAAGAATAGACAGAAAAGACCTATAGATCCGGTCCTTGAATTCAAAGTTCAAGGATGATGAACTTCGTAACGCCCATTCTATTCTGTATTATATACAACACGCCCACGCAGATATATTGTGCCAATTATTGCAGGCATGTAATAATAAGAAAAATAGTTATCCCGATCACAAGGCTTTCTGATAAACAACAATAAAGTACATTTAGTCTCTCTGGTCGGATTATTCATCTCTGAGATTAAGTCTGGTTTACGGAAACCTCTAGGTATCAACCGCTGTTTGACAGATATATAATACCGTGGTATAAACCCGAGAACGCAAGCCTATATATAAGTGAGATCACTAACTCGCGGTGAATCCGCCATTTGTTCTCCGGAGGTCAAAGTTAAGAAGTAGCATCTATTTTTAGCATATGGCTCCAGTCTGGGAATTCCCAAAATAAAATGGCAACAGTTCGTTACCGAATCGCAGGTGCGACAACTTCATAAAACTAATTAAACAATCACCCTGGATACATACAATATGTAGGTTTCACGCAGTAGATGGATTGAGTGTATCACGTATATGTTTTTGCGTTATTTTTTTTATCGCAAATACTCGCTATTTATCAGTAAATTATGGGAAGTTCGTTGATAAAAGAGGGCCCCAGATCCTAACTCTCTAGATGACATGGCCACAAGACAGTTCTTAAACCCGTAGTTGCACTCAGAATAACTGAAATTAAGCCATAAAATTCTGATAAAAAATGTTCGCACTCAGCTGTCGAATGTTTACAAATGGATGCTACTTCTTAACTTTGACCTTTCACCGGTGGGTTGGGTAAAATGCTAGGAATCGGACCATATGGAACCATCGGCCATCTTGAAAATCGCGAACCAGTGACAAGACTTATGTGACGCGTTGGTAATCTCAGGTTTAAACCTGATTCAGCCAGACCCATGGTTCAGCAGTAGTGATTCCACATCATCGAGCTAAACAATTCATTTGTGAATGTTGTGCGGTCTGAAATGTCCTAACATCCTGTCTTGCCGTAATTATTCCCGCAACATATTTTAAGTATATGCGAACTCATCTTCGGTTTCGATATGGTGACTCTAAAGTTATCTGACCTCCTGGTAGCCTAATTACTACTTGAGGAATTCAGTCGACGCGTCCGCACTGACACAGTTTGATGAACGGGTTTCAACTGTGTAAAACTAACGACTTAAAATGAGCCTTCTAATGTTATATTGTATTGTCTGTATATGCCACCAGATAATTTTTGCATATATATATATTGTATCATAAAGTGTGGAGATCAGTTTTTTTCTGGATAAATTGCAATAATTTATTGCGTTTTATAACCGTAAACCGGCAACGAAACCATTTCATTCGACGGCCAAGCTAAACCCCGTTTAGGGAAGCGATACCTGAGATGACGAATCCGTCTTTTCTGGACCGCGATTTAAATGGGCGAAGCATGGGTAAACGTGATGTCGATTGACGGCGCCATGTGGTCGGATGCAAGATTGTGGTGTCACATGTGTGCTGAAATCACTGAAACGGTGAAGCTATCTACCCAAAACACATTTTCGTAAAGCTGGGTACACAACTGAAAAAAATGTGGCTACACTGACCCCTTCAATTAACCATATTACCTTAAAACAACATCAGTGTTAACAATTTAAAAACATATATATGACAAAGGAAACAGTTTGCTGCTGTGATAAATAGATACAAATCAGTGGGAAAAATTGGGAAGAAGTATAAAACAATATGCGTGAGCCGTATAACCCTTTACCCAACAGTCGGGATTTTTTTTACCCTGTGCCAATGCATTCTCTTATATATGCGAGTCGACCATAGGTCGCCTCGCATATATAAGAGAATGCATTGGCTTAACACATTAAAAATTGTTAAAGAATGTAATAAAAAATGGTAAAAAGTGTTAAAAACAGATTTTTGTTAGGCCAATGCATTCTCTTATATATGCGAGGCGACCTATGGTCGACTCGCATATATAAGAGAATGCATTGGCACAGTGCATAACTGTAACCATCACAATGTGGTCAATGAGCCGGTTCCAATGATATCCATATTTGTATGGTTTTATTGAGACAGACCCAAGATAATTTAGGCTGTTGCAGCTTTATTTGGCCGGTTTGTTGGGTAAAGGGATAATGGAAGGCAATTCCAAAGATTCGGGACAGCAATCGAGAAAGCCTTTTTACAAGCAAGTGGCGATCTACTGAATGGCTGGGTATATATACTATAGTGTGGGGATCATCGCTTAACCCTTTACCCAACAGAAGGGCCCTGTGCCAATGCATTCTCTTATATATGCGAGTCGACCATAGGTCGCCTCGCATATATAAGAGAATGCATTGGCTTAACACATTAAAAATTATAAAATTGTTAAAGAATGTAAGAAAAAATGGTAAAAAGTGTTAAAAACAGATTTTTTTTAGGCCAATGCATTCTCTTATATATGCGAGGCGACCTATGGTCGACTCGCATATATAAGAGAATGCATTGGCACAGGGCATAACTGTAACTATCACAATGTGGTCAAGGAGCCGGTTCCAATGATATCCATATTTGTATGGTTCTATTGAGACAGACCGAAGATATTTTAGGCTGTTGAAGCTTTATTTGGCCGGTTTTGGCCGGTTTGTTGGGTAAAGGGTTAATCTCGAATCACGTGGAGGAACGTAAACGTTGATGAATTAGCTCAATTACCTCGGAGCCATTCCGCTTTTTACATTTGAATACCAAAACGAAGGGCATACACTCTTGGTGTGATTGTGTGCCAATCCGGGCGGGTGATAATTAAAGAGGCCCTATCTCTCACCGACAACACTTGATGCAACATCAATAACAATTCATATGAAACTCTTCTTGAAGACACGCTTGTGTTATTGTTTCCAAAAATACAGAGGAAATGTCTTGAGGTGTACACATTTCGATCTTAAATTGTTTTAAAATATTTTCAGTCCAAAACTTTCTGATATTAAAACATAGTAAAGGTACTCAATCCGACCAGATGCTCCCATATCATCAAGATGCAACAACAACATTTCTTCAAATTACGCTTTAGTTATCAGAATCGGATTAATTGCAACAAAATAATGCTAACCATTGTCATCTATGGTATCAAATGTCCCAAAACGTTATTTATCAACATTTTGTTCAACGAAATATGGCCGTATTACCAATTGATTTTACAGTTATTCATCTACATCCGCAATTTTGTCCGAGACGACGTTTTTCTGGGCCACAAATAATTGCACATCTCGAGAAATAACAAACTTCAAAAATCGATATCTGATCACTCTGAGCTTTGCTGGATATGTTCCTCGACTCGAATCAAATATTTTTTACCCCCGAATCCAAAGAAATAGTAATTTAGGAGCGTTAATTCGGATAATTCATCTTTAACATTTTCTATCCCAAAATGCAAAAGAAAATGGAACACTTTCGATCAAATGTAATATTTGCCATGTTATACTCATATCGTGAGATACACCTCTGGCAATAACATTTGATGCCGCGGTGTAATCAATCGATTTGGACTGTGGTCATTTGACTTCGATGCACACAAACACTCATGCAGTATATTGGTCTCGGATTGGAAATAGTTTCGGACGGCGTCAAATTTCGACAGTGATTTTCCAGACAAATGTTTGTTTTTTCATTGTCCGCTGGGACTCAAGTACAAATGTCAAGGACTGTCTGTGGACTGGCTGTTTTCTATGGTAGAACAAGTTGTTATCCTTTGTACAATTATAGTTATGCACAAAAGTTTGTTGTCGATGAAATAACTGCACCGCATGCACTGGGTTGCAGATACAACGTAACCCGGGTGCTTTTGTGAAGCAAAATCGGCGTCGTTGCTTGCACAATTGCGACCCAATCTATTGTGCCCCCTCTCGGCCGACCGGACTGACTCCATTGTTATCCTGCTTGGTGTGTTTTGCCCTTGAAGTTGGAGTGCATAGTGGGTCTTTCTTTTGTTGAAGATGCCCACCGTGTAACTTCGGTGGCTATTTGTGTTTGTGTTGACTAAAGTTTGTGAACTGTGAAAGTTCGTGAGGTCAGGGCCCAGTGGACAGCCACCATGCCTGTGCTACATAGCAGTCAAATCAGCTCTGGGTGGCAGGGAGGTTATGCATGATAAATGATTTCGTTGCTGTTTTTGTGACGGTACCATTGTGACTTTACCGTCATACGGAACCACACTACCAACCAAAATTTTTTGTAACATGACTTTTCCGGAATGAGAAGTGCAGCTCTGATTAAAATCATACTCTCAAACAGCTCCGCATTTCATAGTCTGAAAAAATTATCTGTGTTACACATCACGGTCGCTATAAATAACTTCTACGTGCAATCCATCCAGTATGACGTCACAGCGCACAAATAGTTTTACGATCTCATTTCGGTTTTAAACTGGTAATAAGTTTTGAAATTCTTGGAATACGCACTTCTATTCTCCTTGCTATGTATTATTGGTAAATTCTGGACTCCTCACGAACACTTTTTTTTTGGTGTTTAATTAGTTGTCGTAATCTCTAATTTTGCGAACAATATGTGAAATTATCAATGTAACAGAACATTTATTGCGCTATTTTTAGCTATGTGGCGAATCTTCCGCTGATAAATATTGCGATAGACTGAGGTGATGCTTTCTGGTAAGTAATGTAAAACCCACCTAATTTCTTCAGACTCTGCAATGCGGAGCTGTTTGGGAGCCTGATTTTAATCAGAACTGTGAGAATGGTTGCAGAAGCAACATATTATGGGATCCTGAACTGCAGTCAGTGGCAATCTGAGTCTACTGCAATTTGGCCGAAAATATGTTGGGTCGATTTTTTAAAAGTGGTTCGAAAATTAATAGCCCAAATCCTCGGTCAGATACATTTTGTAACATGTGGGCAAATAACACCAAATTCGTGAGTGGCCACCTGTTCCAACACATATAATGAAATGAGTGTAGTATAGCAGCCTGTTCTCGTGAAGATAATCACATAACGGGCTTAATTTAATAATACGCGAAATACGCTCATATTGGCTTTATTTAACCTCAATATACGCACTATTTGGACTTAAAACGCTATTTAAAAAAATTTCCATACGAAATAAGTCTTATTGACATTATTCAATCTACCTTTTTTCATCGACATGACTTACCAGATTTACGCTCTATATATATAACGTGTATTCACTGCGGCCCGCGCCATTCAATTGAATAAAGGGTTTAAGCCCATTGTGGGCTTATTTCATAATACAATAAGTCCAATATGAACCAATGTGACTAAGACCGCGTGGAAACGCATCTCTCTTCTGAGGAAATACCGATTCTATCTTGACCGAACAGCACTCGAAAAATGCTACTTCACGCTAGTTCGATCAATCCTCGAATACTCCTGTATTGTATGGGACGGATGCTCCCAACAAGACTCAGATAAAATCGAAAACGTACAATACGAAGCAGCTCGTATTGTGACGGGTGCCACCAGATCTGTCGGTAATTCTACACTGTTGTTAGAAACTGGTTGGGAAACTTTGAAATCACGTCGTGAAAAACAAAAATTAAAAGTTGTTTATAAAATGGTATATGGTCAGTCTCCGATTTATCTTAGAACACTAGTACCCCCGACTCATGGGCAAATATCTAGGCGCGAAACTAGACAAAGCAATCACTTCATAATCCCTGGTTTTGACTATGAATATCACAGAAGATCATTTCTTCCATCAACGACGTCCCTATGGAACAATCTCGACAAAAATATTATTAAAATGGATTCCCTCTCAGCATTTAAGAGGTCTCTCGACTTGAAAATGAAGAAGACCCACATATGGTTTTACTATGCGTACACCCGCGATGCCCAAATACTGCACGCCCGACTAAGATTACATTGTAGCCACCTAAATTACCATACTTATTCCAACTTTGTCTCCGATCATCCCAGGTGTGTCTGCGGTGAAATTGAGGACACAGAACACTATTTACTTGAATGTGTTAGATACCGCTCCCAACGAAGCTCACTCTTATCATCAATATCTATAATCTGTGTATCGTCGCATCCGAGACACTCTTGTGTGGATCCACTAAAATCTCACTGGAAGACAACTTAACAATTTTCAAAGAAGTCCAAAAATTTATCATTCGTACCAAACGTTTTAATGACGGCACCAAATAATTGTCCGCTGAGCCACACACTTATTGATATTAAACGCATTTAATGTTAGTCAACTATATGATACGTTAATGGATTACACATTGGACACTGTTGCAAAACCACAGCAACTTATTATCACGGTATGTTATACAGCTTAGAAGAATAGACAATACAAGTGCGTCCCCTAATTATGTGACGTTGGATCAGAAGCAAGGTCAGATTCCCAACCAGTGCATAATCTGACACAACAGATTATCCACACTCCTCAAAATCCCCTGTACTGCCAACAAGATATTTCATCATCCCACCTAACACTTTCCTTATCATACCCGACATCCATCTTAACCCCTTAAACTATTCTCACATAAACAAAATAATTCCATATAATACTATTTTATAGTCATCTGACAACCGCCATACCCTTCCAACATACTCCCACATAACCCAAATCATTCCATATGAAACTACCTTATCTTGAAACACCTATCGAACCGGCCCATCCTGTGAGTAGACTATAATACACGCGATGAAACGTCAACAATTTAAAAAATGAAGCCCCTATCTACTTGAAACAATCTGAAATGTTAAAAAATCACTCTCACAGGATGGACCTTGTCATTAGCCAATCGGAAACGACTCCCAAAAGCTTAAAGCTTGTTGTCGAATCCCCTTCATATCATCACTGTTAATCTTTGTCTTGTTTTTTGTAATATACGAATAATATGGAATAAATACTGTTTACACCAACCAATGTGAATATTTAGGTCCAATATGCACATATGTGCACGAGGATATGTTGCAGCACAGCTTATTAAAGTAGAGAACCCCCAAGCCATAATTCAAAATACAATTTGGCGTTATATTTAGGCATCTTTTCAAGATCAGTTGTATAATCATGCTCCTGCTTTCGTTTCGCCAAAAGCAACATGTGGGAATATACGTTAAGGTCAGGATTATTAGGGCGGGTCAGTCAGGTACAGTGTTTTGTTTCTGTTACAATACGACGACGGTGATGATAACGATAATATTAATACGAGCAGTGTCTTTATTTACATTAGCTAATATACCGTGAGTTTACTTATACTGGGCAAAAGTACAAATACATATTGGAACAGTGTTTGTTGTTGAAGAGTGTGGATTATGTCGTATCTCATCGTATACTTGTGACCCTACACCCAACTAGACTTGGTGATATCAGTCACTCAGTGCACGTTTTAACCATTGGCATATATATATGTGTGTGTGTGTGTGTGTGTGTGTGTGAGGGTGTGTGTGTCTGTGTATATGATTCTGGAATACCGGGAATTATAGGCTTTCCTCTCAAATACATACATTTTATATATAAAAAAATTCTCCCACGCAAATGCTACCTTAAAGATGCATTATCCGAATTAACGCTCCTAAATAACTATTTCTTTGGCTTCGGGGGTAAAAAATATTTGATTCTAGTCGAGGAACCCACCCATCAAGGCTCAGAGTGATCAGATATCGATTTTTGAAGTTTGTTATTTCTCGAGATGTACAATTTGTATTAAAAAAAAAAAAAAAAAAAATTGTAATACGGCCAAATTTCGTGAATACTAAATGTTGATAAACATCACGCTTTGGGAAATTTGATACCATGGCTGACAGTGGTTAGCATTATTTTGTTGCAATTAACATGAGTAAGAAAGTGAAGACAGAAATATGGGGGAAATGATATTATTGGGTCCAGAAATGGCCGTCAAAATGGTCGAGCTATGAATAATCACCCGAATATGAAATTGCGTCTGTTCCAGGTGTTTAAAGTGCGCGTGATCTGCTCAGAGTGTCTCCGGAAATCGGTCGACCATTATAATCGAAATGATTAAATGTATTTAGTAATGTGTCTCTATATTGTTTGGAAACATCATATCACCAGATAATGGGCAGATATGCTCATAACAAGTTGAATATTACAACCCAAATTCAAAGCACCTATATATACGTTCATGATTTTCCACTTTTCATGGGATTGTAACTCATGCACATTTGGGTTGTGACTACCTTTCATGAACTTGGCGACATGGGTATTTCGGGTGTCTGATCCCTCCACCAACTTTGGCCCAAATTTAAAACAGTTGGGAATGTCATGCCCGATACAACATCAGTTGCTAAATTTCAACTGACAATAGTGTTGTGTTTTTCCGAAAAGTCAAATATTTCCCTAATTTCGGTCAAATATTTAGACTAAAATGGTCTTGATTTCTCATAAAATTCGCCAAACATAGGGTCAGGTCAGCTTGTGTAAGCAGTTGGTCATTTCTACTAAAGCGGGTGCACATGTAATTTCCTGAATTTGGAAATTAGGGTTTGGTTCAAAGGGGTGTACACCCCAACGGAGACCCTCTAGCCACGTCCCTAAGTATGGGTTTAGTGTGCCTGAAATTTGCAGAATGGGGTCCCCTGAGGGTGAGTTTGGTGACGCTATCCCACATAGCGGGCTGTCATCACCAAATTCAACATCCTGGAACCTCATGGCTTCATCTGCTATGGGAGACACAGACTTAGACTCAGATTGAAGTTCCCAAATGGTGAATATTGTAATGTGCACCCATTGGGAAACGAGATTATATGCAATGTGTCGTCTGCCAATTTGGGGATATAGAGAAAGTAGACTAAAAAGAAACAGAATCTATGTGAAGAAGTTTCTATAGAAATTTGATAATAAAGAAACTTTCCAGAGAAGATGAGGACTAAGCAGAATGAGGTCCCCAGAGGGTGAATTTAGATGATGATGATGACGACGACGGCGGCGATTATGATGATGATCCTAACAACTATAGGCCAATCACCATTTTGAGCTGTTTGGAGAATTGTTTACGAAGATCCTGTCAAACAGATTGTACTCGTATATTGAGGAAAATAAAGTAATCAGTGAGAACCAGGCGGGTTTTAAATAAGGATTAACTGTCATGTGGACTGTTTTTATGGAGATGTAACAGTGAGGTAAGTGGTCAAAACTTGTGTAAAACCCGAACATACAAGTTATGACCACATGACAGTTAATCCTTATATTTAGATACATTTAGCGAAAAAGCCACTTTTGTAAATGTATTTAAATCGAAAAGTGTATCGTGACAAAATCAGCCCAAAATATCCCATAGCACCCTTGGCAAAAGTTAACAGGAACAATTGAAACCCGATGATTTATTAAGTCAATTCTGCGCGAATCCAAATGCGCCAAAAACATTACGCGTTCGTCTTTCCAAACCCAACTGACGTATCGATGTTGTTATGAGCTTGCAGTTATTAGCTGTTGCGCATTCACCGAGAAATAATTGCAACTAGCCACGTGGGCGCCGACCAATCAAAATGCTGGATTTAGTGATGACAACTCTTAGTATGTAAATATAAAAGGTTATTCCCCAACATATAACATTTATGTTTTGCATATGCTAACTGAAATTACAAAGACACTTTATTTGGGAATCTTTGTTGCGCTTTCATTAACTTCGAAATTGTATGTAGGCAAGGGCTATGGTACACACTCCTGAGAGATAACATAAATGGTAAGTTGCTCACAGTCATTAACAACATGTACACAAACATTAGATCGAAAGTTCGTCTGGGTAGTAAAACGTCCAATATTTTTCAATGTTTATCTGGGGTACGACAATGCCGAACTTATCACCCTTTGTGTTCTCACTTTACCCAAACGATCGTGAAGATTTTCTAAAATCAGACGGCGTCGAAGGTTTGTGTAAAATATCACGAGATATAGAAACCCATTTTCAGACATATGTCAAACTATTCATTATTTTATACGCAGATGGCACGGTACTTATGGCTGAAACTCCGACATATTTACAAAAGACACTTAATAGTTTCCAAAGGTACTCAGAGAAATGGAAATTAACTGTCAATGATGAGAAAACTAAAATAAGGTTGACACAGAATGAGACATGCCTTAACAAAGGTCAGATAATGGGGAAGAGCTTTAACTCTCTTGGAATTATACACACAAAATCAGGCACTTGCTCTTTAGCGAAAAAGACTTTGATGAATAAAGCAACCAAGGCAATATTCTCTATTATATCGAAATCAAGAATTCGTTGCTTGTTAGTGATTAACATGTTTGAATTGTTTTATTATGTTGTATTGTTGTGACGTATGGAGATCAGAGAGTAATGCTATATTTGAAAACATCCACAGAAAATGTATAAAACATGTCTCCATGTGGTCATCGACTGTTAATTGTATGGTATATGGCGAAAGTGGTAGACTGCCCATTGAGTACACAATTAATCTGCGCAAAAATCTGTGAAAATGCTGATGAAAATTAAGAATATGAAACAAAGCAGAATTTCCAAGAATCTCTATTTACTAGCCCTGCATGTATGTGAATCTGTGTCAGTAAAATTTCAGTCGATAGAAAAAATAAAGGATATCCTGACAAATTGTGGTCAGATCCATCTCTGAAATATGGAAAATATTCCATGTTCAGATACATTGGTACCATTGTTCAAGTGCAATTTAAATAGTCAATTCCGTAATGTGTGGTTATCTGATATTGAAAACTCTAATCGAGGCAATTCCTATAAAACTTTCAAATATGACATTCATTTTGAAATATACTTGGATAGTTTGATACAAAAAATAGAATATCTATATGTCAGTTTTGTACTTTCTCAATAGAGAAAGGCCGTTGGAACGAAACAAATGTATTTTCTATATTGTGCCCGCTGTGAAAACAAAAACTTGGAGATGAATTGCACTATTTAATGGGATGTGAATGCTCGAAGAGGCAAGAAATCGCCTCATGCTCAGGAAATATACAGGTTTAAAATACCCAACTATTTATATTCTATTCGACATACTAAATTTGAAAGATGCAACGTCTCTTCGCAGACTTTGCTCGTTTATCCGACTGATAAACTTGAAACTGGACTCAAATAAAGATTATAATAATGATGATGATGATTATGAAGATGATTCTGATGTCATAATGAAGTTGTTGATAATGATAAAGATGATAAAACTGATGCTATAAGCAGGCGCCATCGTGAGATCATTGTATATTGTCTATATACATAATGCATTGTGTTCCTTCTCTCTACCTTCTGTGTATATACTTTCCATTTCTCGATACCATTATTATTTTGATCAGAGAATAAAGCATTAACATGTAGTTTTACACATAATAATCTGGCTCCTATATAATATTATACCCGGGTGTATTTAGGTACCAGAACCAGGACTAACTCGCATATAACGAGGCTGGACATGTAACGATGCTGAAAATGTAACGAGGATTGACATGTAACGAGGCTGTACATGTAACGAGGCTGAACATGTAACGAGGCTGGACATGTAACGAGGCTGTACATGTAACGAGGCTGGGCATGTAACGAGGCTGTACATGTAACGAGGCTGTACATGAAACGAGACTGGACATGTAACGAGGCTGTACATGTAACGAGGCTGGGCATGTTACGATGCTGGACATGTAACGATGCTGGACATGTAACGAGGCTGTACATGTAACGAGGCTGGACATGTAACGAGGCTGTACATGTGACGAGGAACGATGCTGGACATGTAACGATGCTGGACATGTAACGAGGCTGGACATGTCCTGAATGCCGTCGTAAAACTAACCCGGTTATAAAACCAAATTTGTGTTATTCTAAGTGCCAGCCATGAGTTTATTATAGAGCTCAATTATTCACACGGCATCTGTTTCTGTCGATTGGTTCTGATGATTTGTCCTGTTGTGGCTGTAATAGTAAAGAGTCCAACTTGGGCAGGACATCGTTTGCTCCAGATGGGCTCATTGTGGCTAGACATTGGACTACGTCGGGCCTGTCTGTACATAAAACACTAGCGACTGTGCCACGATGCCCGACGTAATTTTTGGCAATGATCTTACTCGGGCATGTGCACATGTTCTTTGTCGTTCTCGGGGTCATTATTAAAAGGGTGCATTCGTTTGGCTTTCTCGTAATATATAGATGATCCGTGTCAAATTCTGGATAATATATTCGGACGAAGGCGAGACTGGACCAATGGTCACCTTTCACACAACGAACTACTATTGATACGAATTACGAATAGCTTATAGTAGTCGCATATTGAACTACTACTGATAAGAACTACGAATAGCTTATAGTAGTCGCATAATGAACTACTATTGATAAGAATTAGGAATAGCTAATAGTAGTCGCATAATGAACTACTACTGATACGAATAGCAAATAGTAGTCGCTTAATGAACTACTACTGATGCGAATTACGAATAGCTAATAGTAGTTGCATAATGAATTACTACTGATACGAATTACGAATAGCTTATAGTAATCGCTTAATGAACTACTACTGATGCGAATTACGAATAGCTTATAGTAATCGCTTAATGAACTACTACTGATGCGAATTACGAATAGCTTATAGTAATCGCTTAATGAACTACTGCTGGTGCGAATTACGAATAGCTAATAGTAGTCGCATAATGAACTACTACTGGTACGATTTACGAATAGCTTATAGTAATCGCTTAATGAACTACTGCTGATGCGAATTACGAATAGCTAATAGTAGTCGCATAATGAACTACTATTGATACGAGTTACGGATAGCTTATAGTAATCGCTTAATGAACTACTGCTGGTGAGAATTACGAATAGCTAACCGTAGTCGCATAATGAACTACTACTGATACGAATAGCTAATAGTAGTCACATAATGAACTACCACTGATACGAATTACGAATAGCTAATATTAGTCGCATAATGAACTACTACTGATAAGAATTACGAATAGCTAATAGTAGTCGCATAATGAACTACTACTGATACGAATTACGAATAGCTAATAGTAGTCGCATAATGAACTACTACTGATACGAGTTACGAATCGCTAATAGTAGTCTCATAATGAACTAGCTACTACTGATAAGAATTACGAATAGCTAATAGTAGTCTCACAATGAACGACTACTGATAAGAAATACGAATAGCTAATAGTAGTAATTGATTGTGCGAAATGTCCATTTGCGTATACTTTCACACAAAGTATACATATATAGGGGCGAATGAGCCGATCGAGATGAGAACGAATCCTGTGTGTCACAGGAGTTGGATGGAATTCGGAACGTGGATTACACATGGTGTGTCGTCATCATTGGGTCATACATATATATATATGGTCTGGTTTTGTCTCTTTAATGAAGGGTGTTGTCAAGCCCGTACACATGTCTTTAAAAATTACATACCGATTTCTGAATATCTTTTTCTGTCAAACAGATATCTTGGGGGACCCTTTGCCAGTTCCTCCAATATACTAAGCACCTGTTTTCGAGCAATGCGATTGCAACTATGAGTCCCCATGGTATGAGAAAGTGTCGTTTTTGTATCCCGTTCGCCTTCCTCGCCGGTACCCTGCTGCCTCGCACCACGATACGACATATCCCACCACCATGCATGTTGCACCATGATACGATATATCCCATCACCATGCATGTTGCACCATGATACGACATATCCCACCACCATGCATGTTGCACCATGATACCACATATCCCATCACCATGCATGTTGCACCATGATACGACATATCTCATCACCATGCATGTTGCACCATGATACGACATATCTCATCACCATGCATGTTGCACCATGAAACGACATATCCCATCACCATGCATGTTGCAATAGTTTCCCAGTTCGAGAACTATTAATTAGTTTATATTAATTGGAACTGGGCACATTTAGTAACAAACAAAAGACAACGAAAGTGACCAATTCAACACAAGTTGACCGTTCTGTCAGGACAGTTATCCTATACTTATTACAATTCATATATTTTAGATTATTATCGATGGAATGTCGTCTATATATCGGCCTAGGAACAGCTCCCAAATCTTAATAGCGACCAGAGAATAGACGGCAGTAAACAAACACAAACAAACAGACATCAATGTCAGCCAAGAAGTGATGACGTATCGATTATTGTTCGGAATTTACGTCATTCGTGACCTCTACGTTCCCGAGGTTAAGCCCCCAGATCGTTGCTCGGATTATTTGTAAGTGTAACCTAGTTACGTAACCCTAACTCAAAACAAATACGCAATTTTATCTTAACCATAAGAGGACACATGAATGCAATACGATTTGAAGTGGTCATGCCAGCCTTCGTAGTCTTGGCTAAACGGGCGTAGGTTCTAACCCAGACAAAGGCGAAAATCGGGACACATTTTCAGGCTAAAGCTGAGTTGAGAGGCATCTTAGCCTGCCACTCCAGTCGAAAAAATTATATTTCGGTATAGCGACCAGAGAATAGACGGCAGTAAACAAACACAAACAAACAGACATCAATGTCAGCCAAGAAGTGATGACGTATCGATTATTGTTCGGAATTTACGTCATTCGTGACCTCTACGTTCCCGAGGTTAAGCCCCCAGATCGTTGCTCGGATTATTTGTAAGTGTAACCTAGTTACGTAACCCTAACTCAAAACAAATACGCAATTTTATCTTAACCATAAGAGGACACATGAATGCAATACGATTAAGTGGTCATGCCAGCCTTCGTAGTCTTGGCTAAACGGGCGTAGGTTCTAACCCAGACAAAGGCGAAAATCGGGACACATTTTCAGGCTAAAGCTGAGTTGAGAGGCATCTTAGCCTGCCACTCCAGTCGAAAAAATTATATTTCGGTATGATTATTACCAGAAATAATCCTCGTATGCGCACTTTATAGGATGAAATGCAGGCATTGACACCGCGCGTACACTCGAATATATATCTTCCTTCAAATTCAGAGGGCGTAATCGATCGGATGATTCGGTGGGCACATGGATGATTCGTTGGGCTGCCAACGACGATTCAAGCGTGTTGTGTGAATTTTTTTTATTAAGATGTGGGAACTCATACAAAGAGGGTCATTGCTTGATATCTCGCCGACGTAAAATGTGAATTGCAGCTCAAACTCGTTGGAATAGCCGATATCATGTAGCAGAAGTGAGGCGGAGTGTAAACACAAATGTCAAACGCGGAGGTGTTGGAATTGCCAACGAGGATTCGTTATGCAGACATTGCAACAAATTTATCGCTGAGTGCACTGTGGTCCGTCCGTGTCTCATGAGGTGCGCTGGGTTGATTGATTGATTTGGAGTGTAATGTCGCTTTCAGCAACTAAGGCCATGTCACGGCATTGTTAGTTTCAGTGGTTGAGGAAATCCGCACGCTTAAGCTAATCTAACAGTTAATTTCAATGGCTGATAAACTCGTCGACCATGAGCGGCAAACCACCGGCCATCGGCGAGTAACTGGCAACTCCGCCAGATAACGATTTCGAGTCACAAAGTCCATCATGGAAATATAACAGTAGTGGATTTGAACCCTCATCGCCAGCACTGGAAGGTGAGACGGCTTAGAGTTGTACCCATAACCGACTGAGCCATCGAGGACCCGAGGGACGCTGGAGCCATGGGAGTTAACTGCGAGTTTTCATCCGTTGACCATGGCTCATTGTGTGTGAGAAAAACAAAATAAAAACATTTGGCTTATAATTATACCAAAGCACGGAGTTAAGGCGAAGGTAAGTTCTATTCAATATGGTTAGCCTTTATTATATAAGATTTCGCCTCATTCCAAAATTGCACTGAGAAGTGTCTTCAATGTGGGTAAGTATAACTAAGTGTAATATGTTAAAAATGAGAAACATCAGTTGTTAGAAATATTTCACATAAAAGTGTTTTAAAAGATAAATTTCTAATTAAAATGTAGGTATGTTCTAAAAATAGCCACATAAACTGCCCCGATTCATAGTAAATAATTCATAGAAATATTAATTTCCTAGTAACAAAACCTCCAATTGACTAGTTTCCTCAACTCATAATTATTATCTTACGCCCCGAATTTATTGTGGATGCTTATGGTGTAATTCTTTCTGGAAAATATGATGATGGGACTAGGTTCAACCGCGGCTCCCTCTAACGTATCAGATAGAAACGACATTATTATTCACTAGCTGGGGTATCCGGTTTTGCTCGGGTGAAGAATGCGCAAAATATTCGTGGCCCTTCAAGTAATTTTAAATAATTATTAGTCATCTGGGGTAAAAGCACCTATAGCATGTCTCTGTGGATAAAGTTACATCATTCTTTTAAGTTAATGATAATAAACGCACTGTGTTTCAATTTCCACCAACCACATTGCAACCATTTTTGGTAAATAATTAAATATTTAATTAACTTAATTATTAGTGCCTTTTATGACATCTGAGGTCAACTGGGCCTATCTAATAAGATTATCCGGATCAAATTACCCATATGTACACATTTTTAGATCCGAGTATCCAGCCGTTTGGTCGCCTATAGCCAAAATATATGAACAATTATATAATTATGAATGCCCTTTTAAGAAATCTGAGGTCAACGGGCCTACCTAATAACGCTCATCGGGTCAAATCACCCCTACACAAATTTTCAGCTCCGATGGTCTGGCCGTTTGGTCGCCTATAAACGGACAAACAAACAAACGAACAAACAAAATGTAGTTATATTAGCATATATTAACATCAGCTGTGACGAAATTAGAAGGATAACATGGAAATATATTTTACGTGTGCGCATTGGGAATATATATATATATATTATATATATATAGTGTAAAATCGGTCATCACCATAGTTAGTATCTTGGTCTATGTCGTATTTGTTTGACAACAGTGCGTACAGCAATAGCTCCAATATCATAAATACATGCAATGTATCTGCAATGTATCGGTATAAATATGTCAATATCTACGGGTGGCCAAATGCTCATTTATGTCGAAGATATGAAGGTTTTCTGATGCAGTGTTATGTTGTTTTAACTTATTATATGTCAGAAGGAGCCCTGGTCAATAAAATATCCACATTCACACTTAACATTAATATCAAACTTTAACTAAACTCAACCACAATTAAGAAACTTATCAGTGCATTTTTGACATGGAACGAAATCTTGCACAGTAGAGGCTAAACTATATTGTATAAACCTGACTTTCGTCTTAGTGCCGTGATTTAGTATAATGTTGTTTGTTTTGTTTTCCACACGCCCAATGAGACACGAACAACGGTTAAAGTGATGTGAAACACTCAGGTATGGTTATCAAATAGAATTGGAGAATAATCTTGTTCAAAGTAGTAATTTTTTACAAATAGTATATCCAAATTGACAACACACACCGTAATTCTTATATATGAATTAAATGCAGTGACTCTCGATAGCTAAATCGTTTTCGTTAGTTTATCACCGAATTGTTGTTTTGTTTATTGTTTATTCTGATCGTCAAATTAAGACATTACAGATATATATGGATATAATATACAATATATTTCAGTACAGGTATACATGTATATATTATATATGGCATAATAATAGAATATAGAAATGTTGGACGGTATTCGGTTGTTTCAATATGTCAGGCGGGTGGTAATAAGCCTCAGGCGGACTTGAATATTTCTAGGATCTTCTTAATAAAAACTGATAGATTTTTAACTGTCTTTTGATTTCGGGAGTTGAAAAGAGCGGCTAGTTTGTGAGTGTTGGGTCTCTGGTAGTAGTAGGGTTTCAGGTATTTTATTCTAAGTTCATTAAGTTCCCTACATTTCATTACCATGTGATATTCGTCGCCGATTTCAAGATTACATAGTGTGCAAATTCTGTCTGGGTAATCCGTATTTGTCCAAGCACCATGTTCTATAGGGAGTTTGTGGTTTCTTGTCCGGAAGGCCATAATATAGTTAACTGATTTGTTATCATCTAGGGTTAGATAATTCTGTTTCAAAGTTTGGCTTTATAATCCGGTAAAATGCGTACTTGCTTGATTTATATATTGTGGTCCACCATTCTTGTATGTATACGTCGCGTAGTTTGCCAGAAATTGTGCGGTTAAAGCTTTTTATGCTTAGAAGATGCGTCCCGAATCGAGTAGTAAATATTTACAATTGAGCATAGTTCTGGCGATGTTTTCTATGGAGTGGTACGGTCGATTTGCTTCAAATTTTCGGCGATGTTAGTAGAATGTTACATTCCTCCAGTTGTCGTAGCGCCTGAGTACTAACTTATCAGTTTCACGCACCCGAACAAGTACATATATATGTCTTTTAAAGCTCGCAGTCAGTCCTAGGAGCCCTAGACGAGATAGGCTGGTCGTTAGGGGGCTAGACCCGGAATAAATTTGTAATGAAGGTTTCTTGGTATCATTTTGTGCGGGAAAGTGTTCTAAAGTACATATCCAAAGTCCGTTTTGGGCAAAATGTTCGAGTCAAAATGGCGTCCATGATGTCAGTTGGTATCGTAAAATTTGTGGGAAATTGAATAGCTACAAATGTAGTCCCATAAGAGTCGAATTATGCGAGGAACAATGATTTCAGAGTATATGGAAACTTTTGATAAGAGATGTACGAATAGAATAGAGCAAGCGAATGCATGGTCTCGAACAACCGTTAAATCTGGACTTTTTGGGTGCCCAGAAACAGAAAAAATAACGTTGTTTTATCTGTACTGTTTATCTTGAATCGTGTGATATATGTGTAATTAAACAGATAAATGGGATTTAATAGGGATGTATTGATTATGTTACCATTTCTAGAAGCAGAAATATAGGTACTCAGAGCAGTCTCGTGAATGTGACCGCGATCATCATTTATTGTTATATCTACAACATCAAACCTGTCAAAATTTACCGATATAGAACAGTTGAAAGCCATTGGTAGAGTACTGGGTAAAATGTCCGTGTCTTAACATAGTAGTCATAGTTGCCTCCGGTCAAATGATGAAACACGAATATTTCGCTGTTATCACAATAATGCATGGTGGTATATATAGTGTGAACGCAATTTTTCAAAATACAAAGAAGAACCATATACTAGCTTCAATAAATTCTCAACTTAACCGAAATTGCCTACATACTCTGTGGCAGAGACTGTCTTAACCATTTCAGTGCCAAGTCCGATTTTTGTATCAACCCATATTTCCTTGATCATTTTTCAAATATATTGATTGTAATAATGTGATACGTTGATGGAAAGAGCTCTTAGAGCTCTTTCCGTCAATCAATAATCAATAAATAATCAATAAATTTGAAAAATGATCAAGGAAATATGGGTTGATACAAAAATCAGACTTGGCACTGAAAGGGTTAAATAGCGACATTGATTGAATGGTCAACCCTGAACAAATAGTCTTAAATGCTGATCACCTGATATTTAGCACAAATATGTGGGTCCCATTGGTAAGATATTTTCAACAACATTATACTGAAAACTAACATCGGACATTGCGCGGTAGCATATTCCAGATGTAAAGTGCCGACTGTAGTATTTTGAACGAAATTGTCTAATAAGAAACCGGTTTGGTAGCAGCATGAAAGTTAGTCTTACATAAAATATACGATGTACCGTCTCTTCAACCTGGTGAGATCGGGTGCCAATCTATTGAAGAGCTGAGTGGGTTTTGTTTTTTTAGCAGTATAATAAGCATTATACGACATACGTTTTCTGGTTTGACGACCAGCCTATATATAAGACGCGAACGGTTCACAGTTACAATGTCTGCATTGCGAATCCACAGTCATGCGTGGTCGGATTCAAATGATCGTATGCCACAAAGAGTGAAAAATGTGCTCGTGACCACGTCCGTCCGAACTTTGGGGCCATAGAATTATCTCAGTCTTATAGTTGGTCAGATTCAAATTATATTTGGTATGCAGATGAATCACCATGACAGACAGGATTCCCACCTGGAATGGGCTTAGTCCATCCAATTGTGCAGAGTTATCCCCTTAGAATGAACAATTCGTTCTTGCCAACTGAACATATCTGTATCTCATAGCTTATGAATGAATTATTTTAGTGCACTCGTGAGGAGTTAGTCTCACTTTGCAGACGTGCGACTGGGGATTAACTGAATGTGCGATCGGCTGTGTTGTTACAACGCTAGTAGTTAGACCGATCCAAGTTTAGTGTGTCCAGGCCACCTTAAAGTTAAACTTGATTATACTAAGGCCACGGTAACTATAGTCACTGTTCTAGCAATAACTTGTGCCCCAATCCAATTAGCTATTCTTTGCTAATAAAATGTTTAAACTAACTGTTGTCACTTGGTTTTTCGCGCATATGTAAGTTACACTAACTAATGTTCACAGTGAATATTTGTTCGTATATAAGGACTGGACTGTGGCCAATATTTCATGTCACCACCGGAGCAGGGACGAGGAGGAAGAACACCCCTTCACGTCGACGCAGGGACGCAGCTCAGAGGGCTGAGTGGAGAAAGAAGAAGGCAGCTGTTGACCGGTCGGCTGCTCCTTCCCACTCGGCTGCGAAGACTGTTGGTCGCCTGCATTCCAGTCCAGCCCGGGAGAGGTCTGATAGACGCCCAGACCACCCCACCCCCACTGGAATGCTGACTGATGCCATCCAGACAGCTGTTGCTGATGATGCCGTGATGGAGATATAATCGTTATTCAACCCGAAGACTCTAGAACACATCAGCCCGGAGTCATCCATCTCCACCACGACCAGCAGCACCAACAACAACAGCACCGGCTCCACTCGTATCCTTGAAGACGTTGAAGACGTAGTGAACAGCGCGCTGGCGACTCAGGCAGAAGCCGAAAAGATAAGAGCACAGTGCCAGGCTGATTGCCTGAAATTCCAACAGCAGCAAGAAGCCAGGGACAAATCATTGAAACACGGAGTGGAGCTCACAACAACAACAACAGAAGAAGAAGCACCCCAAAGAAAGAAGAAAAAGCATGTAGACCTAGATCATTTTCTTTTTTTCATCCTCATTGTTATGTTCATCATTCTCATAACCCCTAAAATCACTTCCAAGTGGGTTGTAGGAAAGGGCATCCTGCCCTTTCAAATCCTCCCGGGTCCTGTCCCAAAACTCGTAATAAAAAAAAAGTATATTTCATAAATCAAAATGGCAAATTTTCTAGTTAATACATCGTTTATTCTGTCTGAGTCAAGAACGAGACTATTGTTGTGGGGTGTGGGAGAAATAGAGCTCCGCAGTTCGGGCGGACGCGAACGAGTTGTTCACTCTAGGGCATAAATCAGCAAAAACCCCATTTAAAGTGGATATCCTTCCTGCCGTGGTGATTCGTCTGCATACCAAAGATCATTTGAATACGACCACCAAGTTCAACGACTCCAATTCATGTACACTTAATTTGGGAGGATCGAGTGATGATGCAAGTCGATAAATAGACGGAATATCAATATATATATACTTTATATTTGACCAAAAAAAAACTAACCGAATTTCCATGCGGTATACCTTTATTCGCCATACGTGAGATGAACGCTCTTTATTTTTACCATATAAAGAATATACCGACACTGAACGCTCTTTATTTCTTTTTAAACATCGATGTGTTGTTTTTTCCAGATGATACTATTTCCACATCCTGGGATATAAGTTTGTATAAGGCATCGTGCGTATATTTTTATACATAGACATCAGAGTCTTTTTATATCGGATTTCTATTTATTTATCGGCCTAATTTAGTCCACGGAACTGGCATTATAATTCGAGGCTTCGAACCGCTACAGGCCTGTCCTTTGACGTCATAGGTCAAAACAAAAGCCGTGGAATTGAGATCCTCAACGCAAATAAAATATATTGATTTGAGATGGGTCACTGGAATAACAGGAATAGATTAAATGGGAAATCTGAACCGAATTGTTCATATCAAAATATTGACACTCATCACAGAAGCAGACTCATAGTTGGATCAATTTTGATCGAAATCCATAAATGCCATCGCTATACTCGGCTTGGGTTACATATTCTCTGTTCGTGACAGCGTTTACTAGAGTGCAAAAAGTTAATGTGGTGGTAGTGGCAGGGACGTTGCTAGAGGGTCTCCGTTGGGGTGTGTCCACCTCCGTTGTGGGGTGTCCACCTTGGGAAATTCCAACTGCACCCCACCCCCTGAATTAGAATCAGACCAAACACAAGTTTTGCATAATTCCATTTGCACCCCCCTTGCACCTCAGTTATCAGGCCTAATCTATTATATATTTTGGAAGATCTGTGTGTCTGTCTGTGAGGGAGTGTGTGTGTGTCTGTAATCGATGGACTCGAAAACGGCCGAGCCGATTTCGATGAAACTTGGTATGTGGGGGTATTTTCGGCCGGGGAGTGACATAGGCCTATTAATTTGCCCGTGCGACGTGACCTTGACCTTGAAATCGGGTAATTTCAAGGTCAAACGCCCGAATATCACGGGATTTCGATGAAACTTGGTATGTGGGGGTACCTTCGGCCGGGGAGTGGCATAAACCTATTAATTTGCCCGTGCGACGTGACCATGAAATCGGGTCATTTCAAGGTCAAACGCCCGAATATCACGGGATTTCGATGAAAATTAGTGTCTAGGGATACTTTCGTATGGGGAGTCTCATAAGCCTATTCATTTACCCGTGCGACGAGGCCTTGACCTTGAAATCGGGTCAATTCAAGGTCAATCGCGAATTTTGATGGGATTTCCACGAAATTTGATACATAGTGTTACTTTTGTCCACTGAGTGTTTTGACTTTGACCTTCAAAATGATCAATTCAAGTCAAATCGGGTAAAACCGGATGGATTTCGACGGGTACTTTTGTCGGGAACTTTTGTTCGGGCAGTGTTTTTGACGGGTCAAATCGTGACCCCACCTGACCTTGGCCTTCAAAATGGACAATTCAAGGTCAAAGCCCGGACGAAGTCGGGTCACCTAGTATCCTATATATTCATAAACCATGGTTCTATATTCCCGGTATGAGAGAACATTCAGATATTTTAACCTGAAAAAATGCATAAATCATAACATCTAGTGGTCTAACTCCAGACAAATGCACATGGTTACGGGCAACACAGACAAGAACACGCCGGGCTGACCATGGTTGTTTGGCCCGGTGTGAGAACATTTTGAAAACTATACACAAGAAAATCGCAAATCCTAGCATCAAGACTAGCCTCAACTGAAGCTTTCCCATAGCGTTGGAAATTTCAAACCTCATACTCCCCCTCAGGTTGGAAATTTCTCCAAATGTAGTAAAATATTGTTTTGTTTAACTAATTAGCAGTTTTGTATTGGCCACGGGGGAGGGACAAAGACACACCGGGCCGACCATGGTTCCACCCGGTGTCCGAAAATTTTGAAATCTGAGCAAGAAAATTGCAAAATCCTAGCATCTAGACTAGCCTCAAGCCTTCCTATAGAGTAGAGTTGGAAATTTCAAACCTGGAATAGATTAAATGGGGAATCTGAACCGAATTGTTCATTTCTAACTAATGACAATTCCAATGACAACGTTGACCAAATGTATGACAATATTGTTTTATTAACTATATATAGCAGTTTTTGACTGGCCACGGGGGAGGGACCAGGACAGATGCTTCCCAAGTGTTGGAAATGTCCAAACTGTCACCACCCCCAGGTTGGAAAATTTCCAACTGATGACCATTTGAGTCCAAAATTTTGAGAAAAAAATATGCTAATATTGGTCCAAAACAATTAATACCCCCAATAAATTGTTTGAAAATCAAACTACTATACAAGAACATTTTCAACCTATTGTTGGTGTGAAATTTCCAACTAATGTTTTGGCAGGTATGAAATTTCCAACTGTTGAAAATTTTGACCAAAGTTGGGGGTGATACACCCCCACCAACCCCCCCCCCCCCCCCCCGTCGCCACGTCTCTGGGTAGTGGTGGTTGTGGCGTGGGAGGAGGGGGTGTCGGGATGTCGGAAAAATGTAAAATATTCATTGTATTTGTCTGGAATTAAAGTGACACACACTGTTCAGTCCTTAAATTAAACATAATAATTTCTCACTTATTCGCTTGTGTCACATTCTGATGATGAACATGCGGTTATTTCCTGTACCACGTGGTAGCCTCGTTCCGGAGATTGCATTTTTTTCTCCACAGAAAGATTCCGTATCATGCACGGGCTCATTCCGGAAGTTATTCAACCCCACAAAAAGTCTCCGCATCGTGTAGGACCCTCGTCACTGTACTTTTTGGGTATGGGATTAAATATAATGTCAACAGTTGACCGTTAAGTGTTATCATAAGTGCTTACATTTGAAGTGCTACTGGGAACGGAAAGTCAATAGATAAATTCGTTACCCCGTGTCTGTTCACGTAGTACAGAAAACCACTCACATTCAACCGGCTCTATTGGTTACACTGCATGGTGTAAATGTTTTCCATAGGCCTCAGTGCTAACGTTTTAGCGTATACTGTTGGCAATATAAATTTTGGGTCCAAAAGTTTCTTTAAATCTGAAAAATTGACATTTGGGGAAACATTTTACGCAAAAAAATCATATCCGTCCAGCAGGAAATTCGTCTTTAAATCTTGTGTTTTCGTTACTAGTGTCAGAACCGCATAAAAAAAATACTGTCATATTTTAGACCACACCAACAAATTCAAATTTCGCTACAAAGGGTTAATTCCTGTGCCAATGGCTATTTTATTTTTGGGGAATCATAGGGAAGAGGTGTGATTATTTTTGTTATGCAAAAAGCACACAAGGCTATTGACCAATCAGGGCCCAGTGTCTATTTTATTATCTCCTATTCTCTCCGCTAGATGTCACTCCGAACCCTATTTACACCAGTGTAACCTAAACGTTAACAGACACAGGGTAACTAATAAGCGGGGTCACTGAGTCGCGGCCATATTGGATCCACCAAGCCTCGTTCCGCTCATTCAGTGCTATATACAGGCCAAAGTTCTGGAGTATATCATTCCATATATGGAGCTTTTGCATATTCATGAATTCCATATGAAATAAAGAGCTTCCAAATGTTATCAACGTAATTGGAGGAGGCATAAAATAGGTTGACAACTTGACGAATATTGATATACCAGCTTCATGCATGCTCTGAACAATACTTGCCATGGTCACTTGTCGTTTCCCAGCTGTTTTCATTTCTACCATATCAAGAATAGACTATAACATGCATGGAACGCTCTTTTATCACATAATTTGGCCATAAAAGCAGTTTCATAATTATCGGTAATAGACACGTTTAATATCAGCGCGTGCGATGACGTCACGGCGTTCTTCAAATAACTTGCGATCGCTGTAGTTTATGATTGTTGTTTTCGATGAATATTTCGCATTGCTTCGGGTTTATTTGATCATGTGATAAAAGGTATCTCACACTCGTCCTATTTTATACGTAATTTATCAACCTCGTCCTCTAAATTCTATTTGAGCCTCGGTAAACCTCGGCTCAAATCGAATTTAGTGAACTCGGTTGATAAATTCCGTATACAATAGAAACTCATGTGAGATCCTCTATTTCTGTCTCATGCCGTGTAAATGGCAGATTATTATTTGGGACCCAAACATCCTGTTCAATGTTGTATGTTTACGACTTATGTGATATTTGATTCTATCTTCTTTTTTTTAATCAGAATTCGACTATTTTCCTGCTGTCGGTCATTTTTTTATATATTTTAAAGGCAATCAATTTCTAACCAAAGTGGGTGTCAGATTTAAATTCCAGCAGTTAGAGAGGCCCACGTGGCTCAGTCGGCAAGGTGCGTGGTTCGCAAACGCCGTCTTTCCTGCATCCGCAAAACTGACAAGGTCGTGGTATGACATATCAGCTGAAACGAAGATAAACTCCAATGAACTAAACCAAACCAACAAGTATAGACATTTTGAGGTAACAGCTGGGAAAAAAACTAAAGAAGGTGCAAATGGAATGTCACGGACTTCGAAATTTATGTATGTTCCAAGAGGGTGCAGTTGGAAATTCCAAGGTGGACACGTCCAAACAGAGACCCTCTGACCACGTCTCTGATGGTCGAACTAATATATTAGCCCATATATTCAGACCAAAAATAAAACAGGTTCTGGCGATGCGGACCTTTTACTTGCTTTCAGTGTGGGATTCAACCGCGGTCCTCGGCGAAAATAATTCACATACATGGCGCTGCATGAGGTAACCAACTTTTCCGCCTTTATAGAAATATCAGTTCCTCTTAGCCATAGGAATTCAAAAGATATAGACTATATGTGATTTTGTGACGTCACCAATTATTATCTAATACGACACTGCTGTTTTGAATATTTTGCGAGCGCCTTTGTCGCACATGCAGTAGATCGGTGAGCTTAAAGCAAAGCATTAATGTTGTAATCTGAAATAAACGTGTGCGTCTTTCAATGGCCGGCGTTCCAAATTGAGGGGAGTTACTATCGGAATTATGCACAGTGAAGTTCATTCGTAGCCGCGGTTTACATTTTATTGAGAAAATAATTATAACATTATGGACTGTCAAATATTTGCAATGGAGTGGCCTAAAATATAAATGTCGCGTGCAATGGGAAAATCTCAATCACTCTGGCTGAGCTGGGGACAATACTGGAATCTAAATCGAAATTCGTGATGCAAGCAAACGTTATTATCAGTATCGCGTTTAAATTATCATAATATTACCGACTATATACATGAATCTGATCATCCTCAGATATCCTTCTATTTTCATGAATCGACAAGAAACACATACTTATGAACAAAGCAGAAGATACATTCAGGTTATCGCAAATTCGGTCGATGGTGAAAGCTACATGATGACGTCGCTCGTCGAGTTTCGTTGAAATCGACATGATGACATTTTTATGAATGAAAAATGGACATGATGAAATCGACAAGCTTCTTGGTATAGTACACATCTCAATCGAATTGCGCACACATGCAGCGTCAATAGTAGAATGGTTAATTTCAGTAAAATACCCCCTCTAAGCAACAACAAACAGTCTTGACTTTTGAATACTTCGATGTTGGTAGTTTATATTCTATAATAATTTGTTCAAAAGGAATGGCTTTAAAAAGTTTTTTTATTTAGAATTTAAGTCTGAATCGGTGAGTTTGCATTTTGAATCTCTGATTTCTAACATGCCTTGATGTATATGATTGACCTAATTTATACACGAAATTGCTATAGAACCCACTCTGTCGATGAACCCCTGTGCATGTGTGGAGTGTTATATATCATCATCACACTACGATATAAGTTAATTTTATTGGATGAGAATACGCATCTATGGAGTTATTTTTTAGGATTAAAAGACACAAATATATCCTAGTTTATGCATGTGTTTTAGCTGTGGTTCGTTATTTACGCTAGC
Organism: Siphonodentalium dalli; assembly: GCA_032622095.1. NCBI lineage: Eukaryota > Metazoa > Mollusca > Scaphopoda > Gadilida > Siphonodentaliidae > Siphonodentalium > Siphonodentalium dalli. The sequence goes on from CP136062.1 coordinate 176,824,995, forward strand.
GTATATATGGTCATATTATGCCATTGATTTGCATTTATTGTACCGGACATTTTTTTTAATAATAGACACTGTTAAAATTCAAAGGGAGATAAGTCATAACTCAGAATTAGGTGGACATGTTATTGAACTGCAAAAATATTTCTAAAAATTAAAGTAAACCAAAACTGTAGTTGAATCCTTGTGAAAGATGATGTTTTTATCTCACGTACGCATTGGGTTTTTAATTCTCATAGATTCTCGTTGGTATAGAGAACAAAAAGAGTGTCATTTTGAAGGAAGTATCCGAAGTTTCTTATTTTTTCGTATCTTATCTCACAAACTATAATTCAATACTTACATAAATAGACAATTGCGCTAGCTTTTCGGCGAACCCATTAGTTTGAGGGCGTAGCTTCAATTCTTGAAGATTATACCGTTCTCATAAATTTGCCATGACCAAATAAGCCAACTCTACGCTACCTTTAGGTACGTTTCGGTGTCACTGGGTACACGGGGGATATCGATGTCGGTGTTAGGTAACAGATTATGTACCAGCACCAGTGACCCAGTTCGTGACTGGATATATCTAGTCAGGATTCGTACATTTCCAGTTGTATGCGGCGATAATCATGTTAAATATGTAACCTAACCGATGGTGTATATAACGTATAATACGACAAATACCGAGATATCTATTGTGGAAGTACACACATCGTTTTCTTGATGTCGCCCGGTGCAGACTCTGAGCAGGTTCGCTTGTCCGTCACAACGCCAGCGATAACGCACACGGGTGTTGCTCCATTGCTTGCAGCAAATGGACGGATAACTTGTTGGTCACGTAATGCTACCGTCTACAGTAATGCCCTAACTAATCGACTCCTTAACCACAGCAGAATTATGGGTAACTTCGGAAAGCTCTCAGTGAGAGCTTTCCGATGAATGGCAACAAGCCATATTTCCGATTAAATCATGAAAAGTTACCCATAATTCTGCTGTGGTTAAGGAGTCGATTATTTAGGGCATTACTGTATATGTTACACTGGTGTAAATGTTTTACATAGGCCTCAGTGCAAACGTTTTAGCGTATAATGTTTACAACATAATGCCCAGGTCAAAAATTGTATTTAAATCTGAAAGATTGACATTTCGGGAAACTTTTTATATGCAAAAAAAATGATACCCGTCTACGCTGGGAATTCGGCTTTAAAACTTCTGTTTTCGTAACTAGTGTCAGAACCGCACTAAAAAAAATTATGTCGTAATTTAGACACAAAATTCAAACTTCATTGCAAATAGTTAATTCGTGTGCCTAATGGCTAATTTACCTATGTGAAATCATAGGGAAGAGGTGTGATGTATTTGTTATGCTAAAACACACACATGGCTATTGACCAATCACGGTCCAGTATCTATTTTATTTTATCCTATAAATTCCTCCCGCATCCACTAGATGTCACTTCGAACCATATTTACTCCAGTGTAACCTATGTATACTCCCCTTAGCTGCGGTTGTATTGTAACTACTGTTTATCAGTGCGCTGAAAGAGGGGCTGTCTGAAGTCCTTCCTGGTAATTTGAGGGCCAGTCATCCAAGTTCGTGATGATCTTACATGATTGTGTCAACAATGTGATTCTAAAAGGCTCTCAAATAGTTGTTCCTAAATCTCTGCAATGTGAGATAAAAAAAAACGCATTCACGAAGGTCACCAAGTAATTGAACGTTGTAAAGGTCGTGCACGTGATTATATATATGTCCTGTATTGGCCAGGCATTTCTAGTGAAATCACTTATATGATTTTAAAATGTATAAAGCATGAATTTCCCAATATACCATGGTCAAAAGTTGCAGCTGACTTATTTTACTTTAGGTATAGTTGTTATTGGATATAGTTGTTATCTGTTAATTGTAGATTATTTCTCAAATTATCCATAAATTATGCTATTAGACAATACCACTATAGTTCTAGTGTACTATCACACATGAAAGTTGTATTCGCATGCAGGAAGGGGTATTCCATAAATCGTGTAAGTGCTAATGGACCACATTATGATAGTAAACTGTTTCATGACTTTGCAGAAAATTGGGAATTCAAACATGCAACATAAAGTCAACTTCCCCAGTGAGTAATGTACTTGCAGAACTAAAAGTGCAGACTATTAAGTAACAGTTACTGTTAAAGAAAGCAGTTGACTCAAATTCTGAAGTCTGAATAGCTGAATGTGGTTCGAGGTGTGATACAGGGGATTACCAACTACCATTGTCACCATCAGAACGAAAACATATAGAATATAATCTGAATAATCATTTCTTTCTTTCAACAATGGCATTTTAGTATATCGGTGTCCAGCAGAGGAAAATTTTACAATGCCATTAAACCTTATCCAAGTTTCAGTAAATATCTAATTCGCATACCATTTTATTTGTCAGAATATTTGACAAAAATCCGAACATCTAATCATAGGTTACCAAACGAAATGTGCAGATGGAAATCTAACAAATGTGAAAACAATTGCAAAATATGTGGTGTTTTAGCGGATGAATTCCATTTTGTTTTAGAATGTGACGTAATTAAAGACCTCAGAGAGAAATACATCCCACCATATTATTGGAAATATCCCGTTAGAGAGAAATTCCACGATTTACTCACTATATGTAACGTGACAATACTGAAACGACTTCGCATATTTCTAAAACTTGCATTCAAACAGATAAAATAGTAATCTCACATGAAGGAAGCAGTGAAGCTGGAGGTACAGAACATAATGCAAAGAGCTATAGTATTTCCGTTATGTTGGGAAATAAATTGTGTGCAGATATGTGTATTTATTCATTGGGGTCTAACGCCGCTTTCAGCAGCAAGGGCTATATCACGACATTGACAGTTTTATTGGTGAATGGACAGTCCGTGAACTAAGGTAAACCTAGCAGTGATTTCATTGGCTGGAAGAACGGTCACCGACCATCGGCGAGTATGTAACTGGTAACTCACCCAGATAGCGACATGGGTTAGGGATTAAGGAAAGGGCCATTCGGCGCTTTCGACAATCCCGGGGCTAGCCACCCCAAACCACCCACTAAAAAAAAAAATAAAAATAAAAAATAAAAAAAATAGCGACATGGGATATAAAGTCAGCGATGACTCCACCGGGAATTTGACACATATCGCCAGCGCTGGAGAGCGAGTCGGACTGGAGCAGAGCCACCGAGGCCACCATGTGTGTTGATAAGACTCGCAAACAATCACTGCCTGGATTACCCATACAACACAGTGTTAGGGTAACGTTTGCTTATAGAAAAAATTGGAATAATCGAGGTAAAATCCGTTTGAACTTAGGACGATAATCCTCGATCATACAATGTATTGACTGCATGAACAGGGAAATGTTGTCAGGAGAAATATGAAAGAACTGTTGAAAACCACAGAACATTTTCAGTTGAAAAGTTATGATTTTGATTGGCCTAGTAATTATTCATATGTGGCAAATCCAACTTCACCTAACACAACAAGGTTGTGTAGTAGGGTAAAGATACCTTCAAATGTGAAGACTATATGTTATGTAATAATTATAATTTAAAATGAGGGGAGATGTTGTAATTGTCTTCTAATATATTCCGTGTTTTAAATGTCACCGGAACCGGAAAGGATCTTCTAAAATCACTAAAATTTTGTCTAAACTATTGACGTGTTTTCTCTTCTCCCCAAAATACAATTATAGCAATGGTCACGCTTATATATATACCGCGCACCTAAAATGTACATGGAAACTTTTCGAACTTCTTACCATTTAGAATGGAATTTCGATGTTGCATCAGAATTCCTTCGGGTATGAACGTCCTGCCAATAACTACACTGTCAGTGTAACCCTCAATGCACAAAGTGCCTACAAAAATCAAAAAGGCTCGTGTAAACATTTGTAAAGAAATGAAAATGTAACTAACAACTCCGAAATATACCAGTACCACGCGCAGCCCACTGCCAATTGCGTGATCACTCTCCGCGTTAGCCAATTAAAACACGATGAACTGATGACGTCACTTGATCAATCGATAATTAGAAGTCTGGGTGAGAGCGTGATCGGGCTCAAATATATATTTTTTCGGAATTATCTCAGAATGTTTGTCTTACTCTACCTTCTACTTACGGTGGTTCTCCTGTGAAATGAAGTATTAAATTATAAGAAATAACTCTTGTTTCGATTAAGGTTATGAGTTATAACCGAAAAGTTTGAAGACAAATTGTATCTTAAAACTTTTTGGATTTAACTGCATAACCTTAATCTAAACAAGAGTTATTTCTTAAATAAACAGTAACCAATTATAAGACATCTTTACGTGGAGCTATAGCGCGAGGGGCAGAACTCTACTTCGTGTTTTGTAACGTATGCGTTGTGATATCCTATCACAGTGTGAGATTGGTGGTGAATAAATTCAACAATCAGTGTCACAGCTATTAGAGACCTTCGCAAAATGCCAAAATCACTATTACGATTATGGTTAGGATATATTGTGGTAGTATATATTCATTTGATAGAAAAAGTAATGTGTGTCTCTTTCAGATCCCATGTTCTTATCCTTGTGTTACACCACACGGATAATGTTAGAGCGTCCCCAAGCTGGACCGGTGGCACACCCTTGACACATCTGCAAATAATTAAACTGCGTGGGGTATATTTCGTCTCACGTAAAGATCGAATTTTGGCCGTATACTGGCAGTGTATTGTTCAAACCACTGAAGAGTTCAAACGGAGACTCGATGCACACTCATATAACAGAAGATATGAATTTGACAAACATTGATATTCGTAGGGATTATCACGCTATGTATAGCGCTATCATATTCAGTACAACATTGTAAACATGTAACTGTTACCGGGACGAAAAGTCTATATAGACTTGTCCTGTAGAACTTGATGTTGATGTTGATATCCGTAATCGTAATCGTGATTTTTCGAAAGGTCTCTACTATCACTGGCATCACTTCTGCTGCTCCATAGACTTCATCATTGTCAGATGGATAACTGTCACTTTCACTTTCCTTCTCATGTCTGTAAATCGTGGTACTTGTCACATTTTTCTAACTTCAGCTTAAGTTTGTCACCCCTGTATAGTTTGGATTTGCAAATGGTGTCTGTTCTAGATTGCCTTTACAGACAATGCACAATTCATTCAGTTTGACTATCTCCTTCTTAAGAAATAACTTTATCATTGATGAGGCTGCACACTCTATCAAACGCGCCCCTGTAGGCTCGTTCCACCGCAGCTAGACCATGCCATGAATCTCTACTCTGGCTAATGCCCATATAGATCATATTCCACCAGTACAAAACCTTGGGACTTTTTCAGTGAAGTTTTGACAGGGAACCTTATAAAGTCTAAAAAATAACACAGGGAATATATTTCTTAGTTATGATCAGTACGTAGTATAGTTTATACTACTATGATCTGTTCCTTAATAATGTACTTCACTGTAGGTGAAGGTTCCAACTCGAAATTTCACGATTTAAGTTTTGTGAGCGATTTTGCTTACAATTATGGTAGTAAATGTAGTAAAATGTAGTAAAATATTGTTTTGTTTAACTAATTAGCAGTTTTGTATTGGCCACGGGGGAGGGACAAAGACACACCGGGCCGACCATGGTTCCACCCGGTGTCCGAAAATTTTGAAATCTGAGCAAGAAAATTGCAAAATCCTAGCATCTAGACTAGCCTCAAGCCTTCCTATAGAGTAGAGTTGGAAATTTCAAACCTGGAATAGATTAAATGGGGAATCTGAACCGAATTGTTCATTTCTAACTAATGACAATTCCAATGACAACGTTGACCAAATGTATGACAATATTGTTTTATTAACTATATATAGCAGTTTTTGACTGGCCACGGGGGAGGGACCAGGACAGATGCTTCCCAAGTGTTGGAAATGTCCAAACTGTCACCACCCCCAGGTTGGAAAATTTCCAACTGATGACCATTTGAGTCCAAAATTTTGAGAAAAAAATATGCTAATATTGGTCCAAAACAATTAATTCCCCCAATAAATTGTTTGAAAATCAAACTACTATACAAGAACATTTTCAACCTATTGTTGGTGTGAAATTTCCAACTAATGTTTTGGCAGGTATGAAATTTCCAACTGTTGAAAATTTTGACCAAAGTTGGGGGTGATACACCCCCACCAACCCCCCCCCCCCCCCGTCGCCACGTCTCTGGGTAGTGGTGGTTGTGGCGTGGGAGGAGGGGGTGTCGGGATGTCGGAAAAATGTAAAATATTCATTGTATTTGTCTGGAATTAAAGTGACACACACTGTTCAGTCCTTAAATTAAACATAATAATTTCTCACTTATTCGCTTGTGTCACATTCTGATGATGAACATGCGGTTATTTCCTGTACCACGTGGTAGCCTCGTTCCGGAGATTGCATTTTTTTCTCCACAGAAAGATTCCGTATCATGCACGGGCTCATTCCGGAAGTTATTCAACCCCACAAAAAGTCTCCGCATCGTGTAGGACCCTCGTCACTGTACTTTTTGGGTATGGGATTAAATATAATGTCAACAGTTGACCGTTAAGTGTTATCATAAGTGCTTACATTTGAAGTGCTACTGGGAACGGAAAGTCAATAGATAAATTCGTTACCCCGTGTCTGTTCACGTAGTACAGAAAACCACTCACATTCAACCGGCTCTATTGGTTACACTGCATGGTGTAAATGTTTTCCATAGGCCTCAGTGCTAACGTTTTAGCGTATACTGTTGGCAATATAAATTTTGGGTCCAAAAGTTTCTTTAAATCTGAAAAATTGACATTTGGGGAAACATTTTACGCAAAAAAATCATATCCGTCCAGCAGGAAATTCGTCTTTAAATCTTGTGTTTTCGTTACTAGTGTCAGAACCGCATAAAAAAAATACTGTCATATTTTAGACCACACCAACAAATTCAAATTTCGCTACAAAGGGTTAATTCCTGTGCCAATGGCTATTTTATTTTTGGGGAATCATAGGGAAGAGGTGTGATTATTTTTGTTATGCAAAAAGCACACAAGGCTATTGACCAATCAGGGCCCAGTGTCTATTTTATTATCTCCTATTCTCTCCGCTAGATGTCACTCCGAACCCTATTTACACCAGTGTAACCTAAACGTTAACAGACACAGGGTAACTAATAAGCGGGGTCACTGAGTCGCGGCCATATTGGATCCACCAAGCCTCGTTCCGCTCATTCAGTGCTATATACAGGCCAAAGTTCTGGAGTATATCATTCCATATATGGAGCTTTTGCATATTCATGAATTCCATATGAAATAAAGAGCTTCCAAATGTTATCAACGTAATTGGAGGAGGCATAAAATAGGTTGACAACTTGACGAATATTGATATACCAGCTTCATGCATGCTCTGAACAATACTTGCCATGGTCACTTGTCGTTTCCCAGCTGTTTTCATTTCTACCATATCAAGAATAGACTATAACATGCATGGAACGCTCTTTTATCACATAATTTGGCCATAAAAGCAGTTTCATAATTATCGGTAATAGACACGTTTAATATCAGCGCGTGCGATGACGTCACGGCGTTCTTCAAATAACTTGCGATCGCTGTAGTTTATGATTGTTGTTTTCGATGAATATTTCGCATTGCTTCGGGTTTATTTGATCATGTGATAAAAGGTATCTCACACTCGTCCTATTTTATACGTAATTTATCAACCTCGTCCTCTAAATTCTATTTGAGCCTCGGTAAACCTCGGCTCAAATCGAATTTAGTGAACTCGGTTGATAAATTCCGTATACAATAGAAACTCATGTGAGATCCTCTATTTCTGTCTCATGCCGTGTAAATGGCAGATTATTATTTGGGACCCAAACATCCTGTTCAATGTTGTATGTTTACGACTTATGTGATATTTGATTCTATCTTCTTTTTTTTAATCAGAATTCGACTATTTTCCTGCTGTCGGTCATTTTTTTATATATTTTAAAGGCAATCAATTTCTAACCAAAGTGGGTGTCAGATTTAAATTCCAGCAGTTAGAGAGGCCCACGTGGCTCAGTCGGCAAGGTGCGTGGTTCGCAAACGCCGTCTTTCCTGCATCCGCAAAACTGACAAGGTCGTGGTATGACATATCAGCTGAAACGAAGATAAACTCCAATGAACTAAACCAAACCAACAAGTATAGACATTTTGAGGTAACAGCTGGGAAAAAAACTAAAGAAGGTGCAAATGGAATGTCACGGACTTCGAAATTTATGTATGTTCCAAGAGGGTGCAGTTGGAAATTCCAAGGTGGACACGTCCAAACAGAGACCCTCTGACCACGTCTCTGATGGTCGAACTAATATATTAGCCCATATATTCAGACCAAAAATAAAACAGGTTCTGGCGATGCGGACCTTTTACTTGCTTTCAGTGTGGGATTCAACCGCGGTCCTCGGCGAAAATAATTCACATACATGGCGCTGCATGAGGTAACCAACTTTTCCGCCTTTATAGAAATATCAGTTCCTCTTAGCCATAGGAATTCAAAAGATATAGACTATATGTGATTTTGTGACGTCACCAATTATTATCTAATACGACACTGCTGTTTTGAATATTTTGCGAGCGCCTTTGTCGCACATGCAGTAGATCGGTGAGCTTAAAGCAAAGCATTAATGTTGTAATCTGAAATAAACGTGTGCGTCTTTCAATGGCCGGCGTTCCAAATTGAGGGGAGTTACTATCGGAATTATGCACAGTGAAGTTCATTCGTAGCCGCGGTTTACATTTTATTGAGAAAATAATTATAACATTATGGACTGTCAAATATTTGCAATGGAGTGGCCTAAAATATAAATGTCGCGTGCAATGGGAAAATCTCAATCACTCTGGCTGAGCTGGGGACAATACTGGAATCTAAATCGAAATTCGTGATGCAAGCAAACGTTATTATCAGTATCGCGTTTAAATTATCATAATATTACCGACTATATACATGAATCTGATCATCCTCAGATATCCTTCTATTTTCATGAATCGACAAGAAACACATACTTATGAACAAAGCAGAAGATACATTCAGGTTATCGCAAATTCGGTCGATGGTGAAAGCTACATGATGACGTCGCTCGTCGAGTTTCGTTGAAATCGACATGATGACATTTTTATGAATGAAAAATGGACATGATGAAATCGACAAGCTTCTTGGTATAGTACACATCTCAATCGAATTGCGCACACATGCAGCGTCAATAGTAGAATGGTTAATTTCAGTAAAATACCCCCTCTAAGCAACAACAAACAGTCTTGACTTTTGAATACTTCGATGTTGGTAGTTTATATTCTATAATAATTTGTTCAAAAGGAATGGCTTTAAAAAGTTTTTTTATTTAGAATTTAAGTCTGAATCGGTGAGTTTGCATTTTGAATCTCTGATTTCTAACATGCCTTGATGTATATGATTGACCTAATTTATACACGAAATTGCTATAGAACCCACTCTGTCGATGAACCCCTGTGCATGTGTGGAGTGTTATATATCATCATCACACTACGATATAAGTTAATTTTATTGGATGAGAATACGCATCTATGGAGTTATTTTTTAGGATTAAAAGACACAAATATATCCTAGTTTATGCATGTGTTTTAGCTGTGGTTCGTTATTTACGCTAGCGTATATATGGTCATATTATGCCATTGATTTGCATTTATTGTACCGGACATTTTTTTTAATAATAGACACTGTTAAAATTCAAAGGGAGATAAGTCATAACTCAGAATTAGGTGGACATGTTATTGAACTGCAAAAATATTTCTAAAAATTAAAGTAAACCAAAACTGTAGTTGAATCCTTGTGAAAGATGATGTTTTTATCTCACGTACGCATTGGGTTTTTAATTCTCATAGATTCTCGTTGGTATAGAGAACAAAAAGAGTGTCATTTTGAAGGAAGTATCCGAAGTTTCTTATTTTTTCGTATCTTATCTCACAAACTATAATTCAATACTTACATAAATAGACAATTGCGCTAGCTTTTCGGCGAACCCATTAGTTTGAGGGCGTAGCTTCAATTCTTGAAGATTATACCGTTCTCATAAATTTGCCATGACCAAATAAGCCAACTCTACGCTACCTTTAGGTACGTTTCGGTGTCACTGGGTACACGGGGGATATCGATGTCGGTGTTAGGTAACAGATTATGTACCAGCACCAGTGACCCAGTTCGTGACTGGATATATCTAGTCAGGATTCGTACATTTCCAGTTGTATGCGGCGATAATCATGTTAAATATGTAACCTAACCGATGGTGTATATAACGTATAATACGACAAATACCGAGATATCTATTGTGGAAGTACACACATCGTTTTCTTGATGTCGCCCGGTGCAGACTCTGAGCAGGTTCGCTTGTCCGTCACAACGCCAGCGATAACGCACACGGGTGTTGCTCCATTGCTTGCAGCAAATGGACGGATAACTTGTTGGTCACGTAATGCTACCGTCTACAGTAATGCCCTAACTAATCGACTCCTTAACCACAGCAGAATTATGGGTAACTTCGGAAAGCTCTCAGTGAGAGCTTTCCGATGAATGGCAACAAGCCATATTTCCGATTAAATCATGAAAAGTTACCCATAATTCTGCTGTGGTTAAGGAGTCGATTATTTAGGGCATTACTGTATATGTTACACTGGTGTAAATGTTTTACATAGGCCTCAGTGCAAACGTTTTAGCGTATAATGTTTACAACATAATGCCCAGGTCAAAAATTGTATTTAAATCTGAAAGATTGACATTTCGGGAAACTTTTTATATGCAAAAAAAATGATACCCGTCTACGCTGGGAATTCGGCTTTAAAACTTCTGTTTTCGTAACTAGTGTCAGAACCGCACTAAAAAAAATTATGTCGTAATTTAGACACAAAATTCAAACTTCATTGCAAATAGTTAATTCGTGTGCCTAATGGCTAATTTACCTATGTGAAATCATAGGGAAGAGGTGTGATGTATTTGTTATGCTAAAACACACACATGGCTATTGACCAATCACGGTCCAGTATCTATTTTATTTTATCCTATAAATTCCTCCCGCATCCACTAGATGTCACTTCGAACCATATTTACTCCAGTGTAACCTATGTATACTCCCCTTAGCTGCGGTTGTATTGTAACTACTGTTTATCAGTGCGCTGAAAGAGGGGCTGTCTGAAGTCCTTCCTGGTAATTTGAGGGCCAGTCATCCAAGTTCGTGATGATCTTACATGATTGTGTCAACAATGTGATTCTAAAAGGCTCTCAAATAGTTGTTCCTAAATCTCTGCAATGTGAGATAAAAAAAACGCATTCACGAAGGTCACCAAGTAATTGAACGTTGTAAAGGTCGTGCACGTGATTATATATATGTCCTGTATTGGCCAGGCATTTCTAGTGAAATCACTTATATGATTTTAAAATGTATAAAGCATGAATTTCCCAATATACCATGGTCAAAAGTTGCAGCTGACTTATTTTACTTTAGGTATAGTTGTTATTGGATATAGTTGTTATCTGTTAATTGTAGATTATTTCTCAAATTATCCATAAATTATGCTATTAGACAATACCACTATAGTTCTAGTGTACTATCACACATGAAAGTTGTATTCGCATGCAGGAAGGGGTATTCCATAAATCGTGTAAGTGCTAATGGACCACATTATGATAGTAAACTGTTTCATGACTTTGCAGAAAATTGGGAATTCAAACATGCAACATAAAGTCAACTTCCCCAGTGAGTAATGTACTTGCAGAACTAAAAGTGCAGACTATTAAGTAACAGTTACTGTTAAAGAAAGCAGTTGACTCAAATTCTGAAGTCTGAATAGCTGAATGTGGTTCGAGGTGTGATACAGGGGATTACCAACTACCATTGTCACCATCAGAACGAAAACATATAGAATATAATCTGAATAATCATTTCTTTCTTTCAACAATGGCATTTTAGTATATCGGTGTCCAGCAGAGGAAAATTTTACAATGCCATTAAACCTTATCCAAGTTTCAGTAAATATCTAATTCGCATACCATTTTATTTGTCAGAATATTTGACAAAAATCCGAACATCTAATCATAGGTTACCAAACGAAATGTGCAGATGGAAATCTAACAAATGTGAAAACAATTGCAAAATATGTGGTGTTTTAGCGGATGAATTCCATTTTGTTTTAGAATGTGACGTAATTAAAGACCTCAGAGAGAAATACATCCCACCATATTATTGGAAATATCCCGTTAGAGAGAAATTCCACGATTTACTCACTATATGTAACGTGACAATACTGAAACGACTTCGCATATTTCTAAAACTTGCATTCAAACAGATAAAATAGTAATCTCACATGAAGGAAGCAGTGAAGCTGGAGGTACAGAACATAATGCAAAGAGCTATAGTATTTCCGTTATGTTGGGAAATAAATTGTGTGCAGATATGTGTATTTATTCATTGGGGTCTAACGCCGCTTTCAGCAGCAAGGGCTATATCACGACATTGACAGTTTTATTGGTGAATGGACAGTCCGTGAACTAAGGTAAACCTAGCAGTGATTTCATTGGCTGGAAGAACGGTCACCGACCATCGGCGAGTATGTAACTGGTAACTCACCCAGATAGCGACATGGGTTAGGGATTAAGGAAAGGGCCATTCGGCGCTTTCGACAATCCCGGGGCTAGCCACCCCAAACCACCTACTAAAAAAATAAAAATAAAAAAAAAAAATAGCGACATGGGATATAAAGTCAGCGATGACTCCACCGGGAATTGGACACATATCGCCAGCGCTGGAGAGCGAGTCGGACTGGAGCAGAGCCACCGAGGCCACCATGTGTGTTGATAAGACTCGCAAACAATCACTGCCTGGATTACCCATACAACACAGTGTTAGGGTAACGTTTGCTTATAGAAAAAATTGGAATAATCGAGGTAAAATCCGTTTGAACTTAGGACGATAATCCTCGATCATACAATGTATTGACTGCATGAACAGGGAAATGTTGTCAGGAGAAATATGAAAGAACTGTTGAAAACCACAGAACATTTTCAGTTGAAAAGTTATGATTTTGATTGGCCTAGTAATTATTCATATGTGGCAAATCCAACTTCACCTAACACAACAAGGTTGTGTAGTAGGGTAAAGATACCTTCAAATGTGAAGACTATATGTTATGTAATAATTATAATTTAAAATGAGGGGAGATGTTGTAATTGTCTTCTAATATATTCCGTGTTTTAAATGTCACCGGAACCGGAAAGGATCTTCTAAAATCACTAAAATTTTGTCTAAACTATTGACGTGTTTTCTCTTCTCCCCAAAATACAATTATAGCAATGGTCACGCTTATATATATACCGCGCACCTAAAATGTACATGGAAACTTTTCGAACTTCTTACCATTTAGAATGGAATTTCGATGTTGCATCAGAATTCCTTCGGGTATGAACGTCCTGCCAATAACTACACTGTCAGTGTAACCCTCAATGCACAAAGTGCCTACAAAAATCAAAAAGGCTCGTGTAAACATTTGTAAAGAAATGAAAATGTAACTAACAACTCCGAAATATACCAGTACCACGCGCAGCCCACTGCCAATTGCGTGATCACTCTCCGCGTTAGCCAATTAAAACACGATGAACTGATGACGTCACTTGATCAATCGATAATTAGAAGTCTGGGTGAGAGCGTGATCGGGCTCAAATATATATTTTTTCGGAATTATCTCAGAATGTTTGTCTTACTCTACCTTCTACTTACGGTGGTTCTCCTGTGAAATGAAGTATTAAATTATAAGAAATAACTCTTGTTTCGATTAAGGTTATGAGTTATAACCGAAAAGTTTGAAGACAAATTGTATCTTAAAACTTTTTGGATTTAACTGCATAACCTTAATCTAAACAAGAGTTATTTCTTAAATAAACAGTAACCAATTATAAGACATCTTTACGTGGAGCTATAGCGCGAGGGGCAGAACTCTACTTCGTGTTTTGTAACGTATGCGTTGTGATATCCTATCACAGTGTGAGATTGGTGGTGAATAAATTCAACAATCAGTGTCACAGCTATTAGAGACCTTCGCAAAATGCCAAAATCACTATTACGATTATGGTTAGGATATATTGTGGTAGTATATATTCATTTGATAGAAAAAGTAATGTGTGTCTCTTTCAGATCCCATGTTCTTATCCTTGTGTTACACCACACGGATAATGTTAGAGCGTCCCCAAGCTGGACCGGTGGCACACCCTTGACACATCTGCACATAATTAAACTGCGTGGGGTATATTTCGTCTCACGTAAAGATCGAATTTTGGCCGTATACTGGCAGTGTATTGTTCAAACCACTGAAGAGTTCAAACGGAGACTCGATGCACACTCATATAACAGAAGATATGAATTTGACAAACATTGATATTCGTAGGGATTATTACGCTATGTATAGCGCTATCATATTCAGTACAACATTGTAAACATGTAACTGTTACCGGGACGAAAAGTCTATATAGACTTGTCCTGTAGAACTTGATGTTGATGTTGATATCCGTAATCGTAATCGTGATTTTTCGAAAGGTCTCTACTATCACTGGCATCACTTCTGCTGCTCCATAGACTTCATCATTGTCAGATGGATAACTGTCACTTTCACTTTCCTTCTCATGTCTGTAAATCGTGGTACTTGTCACATTTTTCTAACTTCAGCTTAAGTTTGTCACCCCTGTATAGTTTGGATTTGCAAATGGTGTCTGTTCTAGATTGCCTTTACAGACAATGCACAATTCATTCAGTTTGACTATCTCCTTCTTAAGAAATAACTTTATCATTGATGAGGCTGCACACTCTATCAAACGCGCCCCTGTAGGCTCGTTCCACCGCAGCTAGACCATGCCATGAATCTCTACTCTGGCTAATGCCCATATAGATCATATTCCACCAGTACAAAACCTTGGGACTTTTTCAGTGAAGTTTTGACAGGGAACCTTATAAAGTCTAAAAAATAACACAGGGAATATATTTCTTAGTTATGATCAGTACGTAGTATAGTTTATACTACTATGATCTGTTCCTTAATAATTTACTTCACTGTAGGTGAAGGTTCCAACTCGAAATTTCACGATTTAAGTTTTGTGAGCGATTTTGCTTACAATTATGGAATTTCTCATGGGTAATTAATTCAATGTTTATTGCGATATTGGCTCACAAAAGTCATAGAAAAACATGAAATTTTGAGTTGGGACCTTCACCTACAATAAAGTACATTATTAAGGAACAGATAATAACTAAGAAATATATTTCTCGCGTTAACTTTTTCGACTTTATAAGGTTCCCTGTCAAAACTTCAAAAAGTTCACAGGTTTTGTATACTGATGGAATATGATCTCTATGTGCGTATATAGCGAAGAGTAGAGATTCATGGCATGATCTACACATCGCAGCCTGCTTCTCAATTCGTCTCAACAGTCCAAAATCTTCAATCTCTTCAGCTCTTTTCATCACAGCTTCGCAACCTGCACTATCGAACCATGTTATATTCAGTTGCCCATGCCCCGGCCAGGCCTATCTGCTTTATTTTCTGTTTACCTGTCTGTTGCAAAAAAACACAGTCCGGATTGGATATGACATTCTTGTTCTGTGTTGATAATGATATATTTACATACTAAGTGTTGTCATCACTAAATCCAGCATTCTGATTGGTCGGCGCCCACGTGGCTAGTTGCAATTATTTCTCGGTGAATGCGCAACAGCTCATAACAACATCGATACGTCAGCTCATAACAACATCGATACGTCATTTGGGTTTGGAAAGACGCGTAATGTTTTGGGCGCATTTGGATTCGCGCAGGATTGACTTAATAAATCGTCGGGTTTCAATTGTTCCTGTTAACTTTTGCCAAGGGTGCTGTGGGATATTTTGGGCTGGTTTTGTCACGATACACTTTTCGATTTAAATACATTTACAAAAGTGGCTTTTTCGCTAAATGTGTATAAATATAAGGATTAACTGTCATGTTCGGGTATTACACAAGTTATGACCACTTACCCCACGATTACATCTCCATAAAAACAGTCCACATGACAGTTAATCCTTATATGGTACACGTCGTTGTGGATGTTGACTCGGAATGGTGCTCTGTCACACGTATCGTCAAGCTTTTGAGATTTGACGTAATATGTGACCCGCCATATCAAATCCAGTCGTAAGTCGGGATTTGTTTTACCCTGTGCCAATGCATTCTCTTATATATGCGAGTCGACCATATGTCGCCTCGCATATATAAGAGAATGCATTGGCCTAACAATTTTTTTACAATTTTAATAATATTTTCTTGTATTCTTTAACAATTTTATAATTTCACCCATACAGAGCCCCAGACAAACATGAGCAGACGACACTATTCTATATGCTTCTAAAATTGTAAGAAACATTTATTTAAAAAAAATGATAAAAAATTGTTAGGCCAATGGATTCTCTTATATATGCGAGGCGACCTATATGGTCGACTCGCATATATAAGAGAATGCATTGGCACAGGGTAAAAAAAATCCCGACTTACGACTGGATTTGATATGGCGCGGATCACATATGTATGTAACAATCACGATGGTAGCCATGGAATTTAGAACACACATCTGGAATATGTGCACAAATACCATCCATTCGGTAGGATGAATTAAAGGCTGCGATTGTCGTTGTAAGCTGATGTACTTTATTTTCTTGAATCATTCATCTGGGTCTGGGGTATCTTTAATATAGGTGAATTGTTCCTTATTTGAGTTTTTCACGTGAAGAATACAAACACACGGATGTTCGGGAGGACCTTTTATATAGACTCAAGTTTTCGCCTTGGGTTGGTATGATTTCCCACATGTTTCAAATGCATGCACAAGAATAAATTATACTCAATATTCTTTTAACATTTATCAATTCACTTCAACTTCAACTATTATTTTTCGAAGATATTTATTTTGACACAATATATCTATTATATATTTTGGAACTTCTGGCTGTGTGTGTGTGTGGGGGTGTGCATGTATGTGTGTATGTATGTGTTATAGATTCGAAAACTGCTCGACCGATCCGACTCGAATTTGGTATGTAGGACCACTTTGATCCCGGGAACAATAAGGGCGGATCCAATTTCACGAGCAACCATGTCCTTGACCTCGACCTTGACCTCGCTCATATACGCTCATATAGGCAAGTTTCTCGACCTCGACCGATCCGACTGAAATTTGGTATGTATAGGCCTACTTTGATCCAGGAACAATATGGGCGGGCCCAATTTCACGTGCGACCGTGTCCTTCACATTGACCTTGACCTCGCTCCTATACACTCATATAGATATTTTTCTTGACCGACGCCGTATATTCTGCCCAGACGGAGACGATCACAAAGAAATCCCTAAATAGCCCGGCACATCAGCTAGTATGATATATTTGTGTTTTCGTCATATTTTTCATGACCTTTGATGACATCATCAACGAGAGCATCAACAGTGTATTGCTACCAGTGGATATAGAATTTAAATACATGTACCTACAAAATGACACTTTAATTGTCACAATCCTACTATAATAACATGACCTATTGGTGATTACCATTTCCTGCTCTCTGTCATTATAAACATAAGTCAAAATCAACTTTGGCCCACCAAGTACACTAAGACCAAACATTTTTGCTGGTAACATTATCTTTCCTAAATAATATACCATATTAATACATGAAAATACCAAATAAGTTCAATAGTGAGGGTGTTCATGGTGCGTCATATATCCATTGCGGACGGCGCATAGTCACATTTCACTAAAGAAGTACCATGTAGTACCATGTAGGTCAATTAATGCCTTATCCTATATTTGCATGATGACTGTTGGACGTTGGAAGTTGTATCACTTTTATTTCACAAATCAGCATCAATCACTTAATACTTTCTCATATGTTCTGTCTATTTGTTTGCTTGTTTATTTGTCTGTTTACCCAAATTACTCATCATGTGAAGATGACTTGATTGTTAATAAACTTATCTATCTATCTATCTATCGATTAGGATGCGCGTTGTTTTCTGTCTATTTTTATACCCAATTCGTCATTGGCCCCTGTTCTCGGCTACAACTATGATGCAATCGCCCATCGATGGTCCGTTGCACTACACTGTTTACGGGACATATTTAAAATGATTGGTATCATCACCCCTGACAAGACTGACAATGTTTATACGCATTGCAATGTTTACTTACAAAAAATTGGAACGTGTTCGAAATTTGTTTTGACTGCAGGCGGGTATTGTCCTACCACAGGCATCTGCATAGGGCAAAATACACAGGTCCCCTAGTGCGACAACACCACCATCAGTATATATACCTTATAATACCAGGTTAATAGCTATCGGACCTACATTGAGCATAGACTCGCTTGCGAACAAAATTCATCAAAATCCACTGTGCATGAGATAATACCACTTACCCAGTTCTTTGGACCGTATTCGCGCCTTTATTCGATGTATATCACATGAAACCCCTATTATATCATTAAAAAGGCCATTACATATTTCCTTATATCACATAGTGAAAATGTCACCGGTGACTAATAAGCGCGTGCTTCCCGCCAACTTGGCAGCGCGCCAACATAATTATTTTACATTGATTAGGCGGATTAATACTATTTTGAAAAGCCGTGTATGACATAAAAAAACAGACAATGCAAAATGATTTATTTGTTCATTAAAGTTAAATTATTGTCCAACTTCGTTGCACTAACGAAAATAGACACACAAACAAAGAGGCAAATTGGGGGATTATATTTTTCGTTGCAATCCTGAGCGCGCAATACTGTCGTATACGGTTGTGAAGTGTCTCATCCATCGATGTAAATGTATGTATTTTTAAGATTCTTTTAAGGAATTTGTTTTGTTAAAAAGGCATAAAGCTCTAGTTTTGTTCATGTGATATACAAAATCTTCAAGTCGTTTCATAAAATCTTATATCCCAAAATAACTCGTTGGAGATCCTCTATATCTCCCACATGTCTCCTGGTGTGACAACCCCACCATGAGTATATACCGTAATACGTATTAAGTTATATACACATGGTAGGCTGGTTGTCGCACCAGGGGACCTGTGGCAAAATATACCAATATTTAAAACAAGAGACGTGTTCAGTGCTATTATATGTCCTATGTATTTGTGTTTCGCCCCATGTGTATATGGTCCCAATGTTCTGTGTTCCCTATAATCTAGTAATAAATCATTTATATAAAATATTACATTAATATACATAAAGTACGACGACCATAACGTTCTGACACGATATTATACACAAATTATCAATATATATATGTATGTGCATAGCCCGAGTGTGTTAATACTGCTACACTATAACATCTTCTGTGATCGGTCAACTGCCAATTGGCTCGTGCGTTTTATATCAAATAAAACACACCATAACACGAACCTGCGAAACACTTCTTGGCATATAGATGATTAAAGTGCATGGTGGTTAATTGGAATAACTGGGCGTGTTTTAAGGTTGAATGTTGGGCGAACTTACAATGTTCGTGGTATAAAATCCAAACTGCAGACAAGTTTCGGAAAAATAATTGAGTTGAGTTTAGAGTAATTAATAAGGAATAAGCTATATAAATATAAGAAATGAATCCAGTTGAGTGTGGTTTACTTGAACACATCAATTAGTTCATCTCACCCAGAAATGGCGCCTTCTGATTGACCAAGAGCTGTGTCCTATATCGTATAATGTTGTGCTAACTCTGTGACACTAATATACCTGCATATGGTATCGTGCTAAATTTAGAACAATGCGATACAATAACCGGATTCAAAAATCAAAGAACTGATACCCCTATCTCGAGAAAATATATAGAGAAATGTATCCACCAATTTACTGAGGCGTGTCCAACTGGAATTAAAGCGTTATTTCACATCATAAAACTGATATCCTACACGTTCGGATCAGTGTACTAGAGTTCAAGAAATGATGTGACAGTTATGTTTCTCTACTATTTATTGGTAAGTGGATAATAACATGTGTTCTCAGTGAAATGAGTTGTACTTGATTTCTATTAACTTCTCAGGAAGTGACATTGAACAGTCCTGAGCAGTTTGTGCATGCATGTTGGTGCCACCTTGATGGGAAACAATTATGTAGTATGCATGCTACAATTTCAAATTGTTCAGTAATATTATATAGTTGTCGCCTGCGATTGAGTGAGACACTGGAATTTGTCGCCCGCTCGAGACCTGGAATGTCACCCGAGGACCGCCAGGCCCGAGGGTGACATTCCAGGTCGAGAGCGGCGACAAATCCCCGTATCTCACGAAAACATGTCGAGGGTAACATCTTATTTCCGGCCCGCCATGTGACACACCGTCAGCCAATCATAAGATTGGTAAATGGGATGAAGGATAACAAATAATAAATAGAGCATGTATTGTTAACTACGCGGGTGTAGTGCCCAGTTGGGTGGGTATAGTTCACTCCGCTTCACGACTATTACCACCCCACTACCCGCGTAGTCAATTCCAAGCCATGTTCTATTTATTAAATAGTTCCAACGTTGCTGTAGCTGTTGCATGCATGGCGCATGCTTATCACTGCCAGGGACGTGGCTGTTGGGTTTCCGTTGTGGGCGTCCACATTGGATGTTCCAAGTGCACCCATCACCCTTTGACCCAGACCGAAATTTCCAAATCCGAGAAATTCCATTGGCACTTTTTTTGGTTTAACTTTTCCAACTGCATGGTAACTCAAACTTTCCAACTCTTGGAATTTTCAAACTTAACACCCCGCCCCACCCCACCCCCGTGGTAACTGACTTTACGCCCAGATCCACCGGCGGAATCATAATGTTATATTATAGAACGGGACTTCGACGTATAAACCAGCATTGCTCTAACATAATTCACTGTCTGGTTCACGTCGAAGGAAAATTGGACTAGATATTGGAGAGCAATCAATAATTAATATAAGAACACATTTTATCTATTTCTCAGTGTTCTTCTTAGTCCATTGTGATGTTTTACAGACTTTTAATTTGTTTGTACATTAACCCACTGTGGGTGCCTTGGTCTCTTCCTATCCTACCTGCATGTGTGTTGCAATGAAGCAACATGTGTGCCTTGTGCAGTGCGATCATTTTTGACACAACGTGGTACTACCACAGACGACCAATCAAATCCATGCGTGGATCACATTGGTTCTCTGCATATAGCCTCTGTATATAGAGAAAAATATATTAGACAGAGAGTTGTGCATAGTGGGAGGGAGGGCGGTCAGATATGGAGACAAAGAGATGAGGCCAGAGCTAGTAACCGGCACTGTTGTGCATCACCAACAATCGAGGGAACGACAGGGTTAATTATATACAGCAATGTTACCAACAATAAAACACATGGAGTACGAAGATAGATTGAAATCGCTTAAACTACCAACACTCAAATATAGAAGACTTAGGGGGACTTACTAGTAATAGAGACATATAAAATAATGACATTCAAATATGATCAAGAGGTAGCAGAAACAAACAGAGATATGGAATAGTTTGCCATCAGAAGTGATCCTGGAAGAAAGTATAAATGGTTTCAAGAACAGCTTGGATAATGATGTTTGATTATCTAGAAGAAATCGACAAATCGTTATTAAAAAAAGGGAACAAAGGAGCCAAGGGGAAAAGAGATTGCTCTGTCTCCCTTATGGAAAATACAACACCGGAAAATGAAGAAACAATATGGAAAGAAGGAGTCAATGGGGAAAAAGAGATTGCTCTGGCCCCACACATAACAGAAGATATGGATGACATATCAAAAAGAAACGCAGATAACAGTACAATCAGAAGAAGTGGGGTAAAAGAGATGGCTCTGTCTCTCTCGGGAAACAATAGAAAAACAAACCGGAACGAAGACGTAGAACATAAACTGGATGAAATGGGTAAAAGAGATTGCTCTGTCACCCATGAAGATGAAATCGATGATCTGGACAAAGAGGCGTGAGCCTGCGTCCAGTTACCACATAAGGTAACATAAGGTAATATACATAAGTGCAAATAACAAGTCTCTGTATACAAATTCAAGTGGCTGTTGTCACTCACTATTGCGTCGAGGGTTGTTATCGTGGTGTTCTCAATAAGACAAAATCTACCCAGGAGAAGTGTATAAATACGCTGATGGTTTGGATTGACAAGGGAGAAAACAATGGCAAATCACCTTGTCCTATAAACTCCAAACGTTGTCGATGGGCAAAACAACTGTTAGAGCTGCTGTGTGGTTGGTTTTCAATGTACAAATGCCACAAGTGCACACTACGAATACTTGAGGGAGCAACAATACAAAACTGGAGAGTGTATAAGCGACATAAATTAATATCCATAATACAATACCTGTTTGACACACGATACTTCAAGATAATTACGACGGAAATAAGAAGCAATGGTAAATGACACATCTTCCATTAAGTCCCCAGCAGGTATAATTTCGAGGATTTCTCTGTACGTGACATGGATTCAAAGCACGTAAGCCTTCGGTGTGGACCGTATACATGTGAACAATAATAAAAGTCCACAAAACCGCGTCATCACAAAGAAAAACGTTGAAAAATATATTCAATTCGTTCTTATGTTCATAAAACATAATTGGAAAATGAGATTCCGCACGTTGAAACAATTGTTATGTAAACACTACTGCTACAGTACGATCGTTTAATCCACTAACAGTATAGAACAAAGTTAGATCAAACAATGAACGTATATATTAGCAAGGCCCATATCATTGAAAAATATTCCGCGAAACACAGATTTTATACCAATGTATTTGTATTTCAATTGCAACCGGTGATTTTTGATAAAATGACTGGCTCTGTAACAGCAATGTTTGGATGGACAAATTTGAGTTTCCGACCATTATATAGTACAAGAAAACTAAGATGCATACATCAGGTCGCCCGTGAACTATCTACCATATAATTGTTGTAGCTATCGATTATACATTTTGGAACACCTGTCTGTATGTATGTGTCTATGTATGAATGCATGTGTGTATGTGTTATAGACTCTAACACTGCTCGACCGATCCGACTCGGATTTGGTATTTAACGTGTCAACTTGACCTCGCTCATAGGCATGTTTCTGGACCTTGACCGATCCGACTAAAAATTTGTGTGTAGGACTACTTCGATCCCGGGAGCAATATGGACGGGTCCAATTTCACGTGGGACCATGTCTTCGAACGTGCTGATATAGGCATGTTTCTGGACCAATTGAACAATAGTTTGGCCAGACGCTGTATATACTGGGTAGTGTCCAGATGGAGGCGATCACAAAAAAATCCCTAAATAGCCCGAACGAAGTCGAGTACATCAGCTAGTCTCATATATATTTTGAAGACCTCTGTATGTCTGTCTGTCTGTTTGTCTGTCTGTCTGTTTGTCATTAATACAAATCTACGATTCTCGACCGATCGGGACGAAACTTGGTACGTGTGTGTAGTTTGACCAGGCGGTCGTCGTTGTCGTATTGGCGAGCCCGTGCGGCGCCCGCTTCGCGCATACGCAGACGAGATATCGGAAACGGGTTGAGCTATCGACTTGAAATTTGTCTCATATATATTTCGAAGACCTATGTCTGTCTGTTTGTCTGCTGTTTGTCATTAATACAAATCTACGATTCTCGACCGATCGGGACGAAACTTGGTACGTGTGTGTAGTTTGAACAGGCGGTCGTCGTTGTCGTATTGGCGAGCCCGTGCGGCGCCCGCTTCGCGCATGCGTAGACCAGATCTCGGAAACGGGTGGAGCTATCGACTTGAAATTTGGTATGTGAATGTATCTTGCCCCGGATACGAATTTTATCTGGTCGCCGAGCCCGTGCGACGCCAGCTTCGCGCATGCGCAGACCAGATCTCGGAAACGGGTGGAGCTATCGACTTGAAATTTGGTATGTGAATGTATCTTGCCCCGGATACGAATTTTATCTGGTCGGCGAGCCCATGCGACGCCAGCTTCGCGCATGCGCAGACCAGATCTCGGAAACGGGTAGAGCTATCGACTTGAAATTTGGTTTTTGAATAGCCCGGACAACGTCGGGCTCATCGGCTAGTCTAATATATATTTTGGACATTTGTCTGTCTGTTTGTCTGTTAGCTATGGCCGGGAAAACTGCCGGACAGATTTGACGAAATTTTGATACCTAGGGGAAATTATTTCCAGGGAGTATTTTGGACGGGTCAAATCTTGATCCCGACCTGACTTTGACATTCAAAAAGATCAATTCAAGATCAAATCTGGTAAAACGGAAGGATTTCAACGAAATTTGATACCTACCGTTACTTATGTCCCAGGAGTGTTTCGGATGGGTCAAATCATGACCCCGACCTGATCTTGACATTCAAAATTGTCAATTCAAGGTCAAATCGGGTAAAGCCGGGCGGATTTCGACGGGTACTTTTGTCGGGTACTTTTGTCCGGGGAGTGTTTTGGACGGGTCTAATCGTGACCCCCGACATGACCTTCACCTTTAAAATGGTCAATTCAAGGTTAAATCGCGCAATTCTCCGAAAATCAGAGGGAACATCCCGGACGAAGTCGGGTCCACCAGCTACTATTATATATTTCTAGATTTAGTTACAAACTATATACCTGTATATTGTACAAAGAAATATTTGACAAATATATCTATATCAATATTACCATCCGGGTCATTAAAATAGATACGACGAAAAAAATTTTGAAGGGTGCATGTATCAGGTAAATTTCTATATTTCAAATGATGACAGGAATGCGGAAAGTTGAATTACCTACGTAATACTGGCTATCCGCATGAAGAGATATACATGTATATCAAAAACAAAATAGAAGATGACTGCTGGCGACAATGTTTTCCAAAAAAATTCAAAGCATTCGATAGCTCCCATCTAGTTGTCAGCCCGAAGATAAATATGAAGTTTGGTGACTATCAGATGAGGGATATGTCTGTACAGTTGCTTAACAATTCAGTAATGCAAAAGAGTAAGATACCAAATTGCTGCCTGTGGTCATGTTTTTTAACGAAATTCGGAAAAATTAGATTACTCTCACCCTGGTTATCCAGAAGATCATTGTGGAATCTGGTGACGATCGGACAAGGGGTATCGTCTGTAGGATCAACCAAATTATTTAGCCATAAAAATAGTAAAATTCAAGATCACCGCTGGCAGTGATGTTTTCACAAGGAAAGTTTGAGAACAAAATATGGCTCACATCTAGCGGTGACCCAAAATATCCACATGAGAAAAGGTTCTCCAATAAAAGCTGGCTGCAGGGTGCGCCAATTGATTCATAATATGAAATTTAGCAGGGTGTACTGCTGGTGGCCATGTTTTCCCCGCAAATTTGATAGACTGATGGACAAAACCACTGAATCCGTTGAATCAATATACATGTATACATGGATTCATTTATATGCATTGTTATACACAGTACTGGCATATAAAGGTACTGAAAATAACTATATTACTAGTATACACAAACTAAACCATATAACATGGCTATGGGTTCTAATATCCGAACATGACAGCTGAGAACTTGTGTGAATTGAAGAGTGGTGGTGTCTCAAGCATATCTAACCCTCCACATCAGAAACATGCCATTAAATGGCATAAGTATAATCTAGCTTGAGGACAGAAGTGATCCATAAAAAAACCCTTAATTCAACAAGGTCCTCGCGCGCGATGTATGGTCGATCACATGATGATCTAGGGGGGGAATTAGAATTGTTGTATAAAAACAGCACTACATGTAAATATAAAATAAAATAGTGCTACATCTTATTACAGATTATTGCCACATATAATCAGTGACTATACAAACAGTCTGACAAAATAAAGTTTCAGTGACACTCTATCCGAAGAGGGGAATAGTTTCATCTGTTACAGTCAATGGAGCAATTATGAATCTGGAAAGGTGAAATTTCTAAGTAATACTAGATATCGACATGACGATATAACGTAAATGCAATATGGCCGATGGCGACCATTTTTTCCTATGAAATTCAAAAAATATTTGATAGCTCTCATCTGATAGATCAATATCAAGATAAATATGAAGTTTGGTGATGATCGGATGAGTGAAGTGGACTGTGGTCTGTGCTAAACGGTTTAGTAATGCTTAAAAAGATTCTTACCTTAATATTTTTATGTTCACTTTATAAACTTCACTGAGTCATCTTTGTCATGTATTGAATTTGATATCTTTTGTTAACAGTTTATAAATCATGTATGTTTCATGTTTGTTATTTTAATTTATGTGTTTATTATCATTAAATAAAGTTGCATTCCTTAAAAAGATTCTTACCTTAATGTTTTTATGTTCACTTTATAAACTTCACTGAGTCATCTTTGTCATGTATTGAATTTTATATCTTTTGTTAACAGTTTATAAATTATGTATGTCTCGTGTTCGTTATTATATTGTATGTGTTTATTATCATTAAATAACGTTATCATTTAAAATAAATGTATTCACGTCCTCAATTATTATTTCACAAAAAAGCTCAAATACCCCAAAACACAATAGTTTAGAGTCGCCAATTAGTTAATCCGATTACATATAACAATAAACACATAAGCCGCTTAACCTTTTAAATGGGGCCGACCGTTTACACTTTATAGAATGAAAGAACGAAAAGTTGAATAAAATCAACAAATTTGTGAAATTAAGAACAATTCAAAAGTTAATGTTGTCCATGTCATAACCCGGACATATGTACTATATTTCAGTCTTGTCCATTAATAAACAAAGAAGATAATGCGACATCA
Source organism: Siphonodentalium dalli (assembly GCA_032622095.1). Classification (NCBI taxonomy): domain Eukaryota; kingdom Metazoa; phylum Mollusca; class Scaphopoda; order Gadilida; family Siphonodentaliidae; genus Siphonodentalium; species Siphonodentalium dalli. Next base: position 176,851,781 of record CP136062.1, read on the forward strand.
AGTCCGCTCACACCTTTTATTTTGGAGCCGGTCGCATACACTGTATAGTGTGTTTCAGAACGAAAAAAAATGAATAAAATCAACAAATTTGTAAATTTAAAAACAATTCAAACGTTGTTGTATTCCATGTCCCAGTCCGGACATATACACCAAATTTCAATAATATTCATTGAGAAACAACGGACCAAACACTATATAACACCCCGTATACACCTTTTATTCCGAGCCGGACTCAGCCTCGGATACATTTTATAGTGTGTACCGAATTGGTACACGTCGACTGGGGCGAGTTGGCCCTGGGGCGATTAGGCCGATTCCGACACCTTCTATAATTTACAGTATGTATCCGTTTACGCGTAGTTTACTTTAGAACGTTCCGCAATTAATACCGTAAATAGAGCGACTGTATTTGACAGAGAATGCCTCTGTTATTGATTATCAAGTTGCTATACATTAAAAACGACAAATTCACATGCTCGTTCAAGCGCAGTAGTCTATTTTCCCCATGTTAAAGGACATCCACAAATACTAAATAACGCTAACCTACTGCAAATGTTTTACACGACAACTGTTAACATATTTGGGCTGAATTCATCTGATGCGGTATTATTCCTCAAAATAAACAACAAAACCATCGTTACTTGGAAATGTAGTTTGGGCTAACATTTACATAAATCCTCCACATCATTTATCCCGACACACACGTCAGATGAAAAACAGCCATCAGAGAAACGCCCAAATTGGGCGAAATAACATAATGCCGTTTAGACCTAGATTCCAATATTTCCTTACTGTCCAGTACTTTCAGTCAAATGTTACACTGATAATTGTCATCAGTTCGAAATTGTCCAACCATTAGGAGTGTTGAGTTGGAAAGTTCAAATCAGTTGGAAAGCTTGAACATATTTAAGGTTGAAAATAGTTTGAAAATTGAAACTCAAAGGGCGGTACAAAGCCAGTTTTTCAATATATGTAGAGAGAAGACAGTGAGTGACTGTTTCTTAGTGAAAGTCTCAAGCGTGAGTTTAGTGTGCCTGCCATTTGCAGAATGAGGTCCCCAAAGGGTGAAATTAGTGACGCTATCCCGCATAGCGGACTAGCATCATTAAATTCACCCTCTGGGGACCTCATTCTGTTTAGGCCTCATCTTCTCTGGAAAGTTTCTTCATGATCAAATTTCGAAAGAAACTTCTTCAGATATATTCTATTTCATTTTTAGTTTAGTTTCTCTAATCCCCAAATGGGCAGACGACACATTGCATAATCGAGGTTCGCAATGGGTGTACATCACAATATTCACCATTTCGAAACTTCAATCTGAGTCTATGTCTCCCATGTTAGCATATGAGGCCTAAGCAGAATGAGGTCCCGAGAGGGTGAATTTGGTGATGCTAGCCCGATGTGCGGAATAGCGTCGCTAAATTCACCCTCTGGTGACTTCATTCTGCAAATGACAGGCACACTAAACTCATGCAGGCTTGGAACGTATGTGGAGAAGAGCCTTCTAGCAAATACTCTCTAAATCCGGAAATATAGGTTGGGCATATATGGCAATTTCGGGGTATTGGAATACCTGGAAATCGCGTAATCGGGTATAAATATGCAAATTAACAGTTATGTGAAACACTCCGCTGACCTGAACGGAACAACAAAGAATCATGCCAATTAAAATTAGTTATTTTCATAATTTTTAGATAAAAATAAAATATACAGAAAGCACCATCATTGATATAAACGAATTACATGCATGCAGTGACTATTGTTGACGGAATCATTGATATAAACGAATTACATGCATCCAGTGACTATTGTTGACGGAATCATTGATATAAACGAATTACATGCATGCAGTGACTATTGTTGGCGGAATCATTGATATGAACGAATTACATGCATGCAGTGACTATTGTTGGCGGAATCACTGATATAAACGAATTACATGCATGCAGTGACTATTGTTGACGGAATCATTGATATAAACGAATTACATGCATCCAGTGACTATTGTTGACGGAATCATTGATATAAACGAATTACATGCATGCAGTGACTATTGTTGGCGGAATCATTGATATGAACGAATTACATGCATGCAGTGACTATTGTTGGCGGAATCACTGATATAAACGAATTACATGCATGCAGTGACTATTGTTGACGGAATCATTGATATAAACGAATTACATGCATGCAGTGACTATTGTTGGCGGAATCATTGATAAAAACGAATTACATGCATGCAGTGACTATATATTGTTGACGGAATCATTGATATAAACGAATTACATGCATACAGTGACTATTGTTGACGGAGTCATTGATATAAACGAATTACATGCATGCAGTGACTATTGTTGACGGAATCATTGATATATAAACGAATTACATTCATGCAGTGACTATTGTTGGTGGAATCATTGCCGTAATGTTCATGCTAAATTATCCGTCAGGCTGTAAATATTTACATTTGTACGTAGTTCAAACGTTGTGTTCTCTAAAATGGTGGTTGGATGTGGTTGGAATTTTCGACAATCTTTGTTGGTTGATAAATCCTACCAGTGGAGTTTGAGCTTTGTTCGCTGAAGAAAGTCCATGTCTTTAATATACCGTTTAATTGTGGATATGGGCGGGGTCTGGGGTTAGCATATGCATGCACTGGTCAAATTCAGCTATATGTTTTAGATCGTAACGTAAGCACTGAGATAGTGAAATATCATTGAAGTTCTGGGCGACGGGAGGCAGTCTAACACGCCTTGTTCTGTCAGAAACAGCATCTCCGGAGAAGGAATCGCCAACTGTACCGAGTGACACCCGAGCGTCCTGGACATAAGGTGCGTTCGCTTTGTGCTCCAATCGGATCGATGGGGACATCAAGTGCCCGCCTAATAGCTTAATTGTTTTTAATTAGATAATTATGCATACTTCACACCACGGATATGGAACTCTTACTCTTCTCACGTAAAATCCGATATTTCACGGTGGTCCCCACGGGAAACTTACACTAACTAACCTGCTCAGATTGTCTGTGGACCGTCGTATCTAACACCTGACTATGAGCTGGGAACCTATATATAGGGCACACGGGACATTGCGAACTGCTGTCATTAAGGGATCTGAATGATAAATATATAGAGGATATGAAATGAGTGTTTCTCTGATATGATATTTATGAAACGAGTCTAAGAATTTTCAGTTTTCTCGAGCCTCCGGCGAGAGAAAACTGAAAAATCGTGACGAGTTTCATAAATATCATATCAGAGAAACACGAATTACATATTCTATTTATCATATGACACCTAGAAATTGATTATGATGTCCAAAACGCACACAAATCACTAAATAGCTATATTACATCGGCAGCAAAAAGGTTAATGTGACGTCACTTCATTGCACCGGAAGCCCACTTACACCTGGTGAACTAGCAGAAATAATATGCACGCGAAGATATAGTGCGCTATTCTGTTCTCAGTTTGTGACATTATATCGTATGTTTATTAGATAAATACGAATTACATATTCTATTTATCGTATAACAATGTCCAAAACTATATATTTCAAGGTTATAATTGCGAGAATTTCGGCATCGCGTTGATTGACGCACGAATTTGACCTGCATTTAGTTAGAGATACGGCTCGGCCCCGGCTGCCATTCAGCCAATCAGAACCCACTTTTTGTCAACAAACCAATCAAATTATCGGAAGGTGATATGAACTAGTAGTTCATATGAAATTGATTTATGACATACTTTCCAACGTAAATAAGGATTGAATCATATGATAAATATAAGATATATACAGTTTCCCTAGTTTTAGTTTATCTTCTGCTATAAACGTATGAACGCGAATAGTTGACCGGACTGGAAAGTACCGGACCGGGTGGGTGGAACGATCCAAAGTGGTCCTGTCCGAATCCCTAACATGTATATTTGAACTTGAACATTTAACATGTGTAGATCACACGATACAATGTGTTGTATCTAATATGAGAATGATAGGTGTTGGAGGTACGAATAACGGATTTTGTATATCTTTTTCTTGGCAAAATTTCGTCACATGTGAAATCATTTCTTTACATATATCAGACCTCGCCCCTGCATGCATTCATGTGCATGGGTTATGATTCGCGCCATCCATCGTTGTGCGGCTTATGTTGACCTAATACACCACACATGACACCGGTAACCTATTTATATTCAATCGACCAAGTGCGGATAGTTGTCCGAAGCGTGATAAGTGATGGCTGCCTGATACAACAACATTAATTAAGTAAATCATTAAAATTAATTTTTTTGTACAAACCGAGGAAATTTATACTAAATCCGTTTTGATGGTTAAGACGTCGGCTATATAGTTAGAACGTGTGCGAAATTTGATGAGAACGTGCGCTTACTTTGATATCGTGGTACTCTATAAACGTAGTCGTAACTCTGTCCGTGAATTTTGTGAAACCTCCCTATTGTGTACATCATACATTGTCAATAAATCATCTAGCTCATCCCCAAACTCCATGCAGCGCCCTCTCCGTTATCACTGCGATAGATCACTGCCGGAAGGATGGTACTTTGCGGACCGATACATCTATTTTTACATATCGTCGGAACTATATATAGTCACCTATTATCTTATTTTGACCACCAAAAGTTTGCAATAAAGGTAATTCTTTCGGTATTGATAAGAACAATATGAACTGAGCCAGACAATTTAAATCCTAAAATCAGAACTAAGATCATGTCAGAAATCCTTTTCAAATGTCCTTGTGGCAGTGTATCTCAGCGGAGCTATGAGAGATAACTCTGCCTGGAGTTTGGCTCATCCCCGTCATTCGGGAAACAAACCAACTTCGCATCCAAACTCCAGGCAGTGATATCTCCCATCGCTCAGCTGAGATATCACTGCCATGAGGACATTTGGTAAGGATTTCTTACGTGTTCTTAGTTCTTATGTTTTAGGATTAAAATTGTCTATATCTGGCTCAATCTATACTGTTCTTATAATATCAATACCGAAGGAATTACCATTATTGCAAGCTTTTGGTGGTCAAAATAAGATAATAGGTGACTAAATATAGTTCCGACGATATGTCAAAATAGATGTATCGGTCCGCAAAGTACCATCCTTGTGGCAGTGCTATATCGCAGTGCTAGCGTATAGAGGGCGCTGCATGGAGTTTGCTTCGAGTCATCGCTGGGTGGCTATGCTGACATATTATGCTCGAGCCACGCACTCTGCCAGACGACCCACGGGAAGGGGTGGAGACTAGTGCATGGTCTGTCAAAATGAGACTACTTTACGTGAGCCCGCGTAGCGTAAGTCCGTTACGGTACAAGTGCAGTCGATTATTCCAGCGCTTCGCTCGCATCACACCGCGTCACCCAAGTTTCTACCCTGTCATCTCAAAGCGCACCGAGCGATCTCTTTGATCGAAGTACACTAATTATTTGCCAACAATGCATTGTTAATTGCTTTCCAATTAAGGATGAAGTGATACGAGTGTGCGAACTTATTAAGGAGATATTCCTGGGGGGATATCACATAGACCAAGGTCCCAGAGTTCGCAGTTGATGTGAATGGAACCACTGGGCCTTTGACAGTTATATTGCAGCAACGACAATCAGAATGGTTATGATAATTAAGGGCCTATTCTGACTATGGGAGCCGCGCTTGCGTCCAGGTTCAACGGTTTCAAGGTGCAATTATGTGTGTTGCCTTTGATATAATTATTGTAGCCAATTATCACCAAATTACATCGCACTATATACTCTATATAAAATACTTGTCGACTCAACCGACACACTAAGGGATTAATATAAGTAATAATTTTCAACATATCGAACATTCTCCGTATAATGTTTGCATCTATACTTGACTTTGTGCATCATCGGGGTTGCACCAAGCATAGGGTTTTCATACGACCTATACGTGCGTAGCCATTGTAAAGATTGATGACATGATCTAGGGAAACATGAACTACGTACCCTGGTTACTTTAAACATATTTTATTGTAAATTCATTACAACGGGATTGGGGTACAAGTTTTAACAACTTACACTGTCCCCGCTCCCAGATACAATATATATATATATATATGAATTTAACAAGATGACAGAGAAAATATACATGATGAGGTTGCAAATTTGGTCTACAAAAGAGAAGATAACTTGTGTAAAGAGTGTGTGATAGTCCGGTTCTGTGTTTGTATAATACTATTTCTCAGTTTATATTTCCATGGAGAGAGAGAGAGAGGACGGACAGAACGCTAGTATTATACAAACACGTACCCTGGTTGTTGCAATTCCGAATGTTTATAATTAACCAATAGGATACACACGACATCATCAGATAGATATACTCAAGCCTGCAAATAGTGTGTCTGTCATTTGCAGATTGGGGTTCCCAGAGGGTCAATTTAGTGATGCTACCCCGCACGGTGGGTTAGCGTCACAAAATTCGGATAATGCATCTTTAAAAAACCAATGTGAATGGTTAGTGTTGGGACTTATCTTAATAACAGTTCTACTCATGAACTGGAACCATTTGTAGACGCTGCTCATATAGGGCTTAAATGCAAATCTGATCACGCTTTGATAAACACGAAACTGTCATTCATTCTGACTCATCAGTCAAAAAAGAGGACAGGGTACCTGGAAATTTTATAACTCCCTTCTTGGAGATCCAAACTATGTATCATTTGTTAAAGAAACAATAGATAAAACAGTAATACAAATCAGAAGTGAAAAAACGCTTCCAGCTAATACTGACCATCAAATGTTATGGGAAATGATCAAGCTAAAAATAAGAGGTATTACTATTCCATATTGCGCGAAAAAGGAAAAAGATAGATTGAAAAGTAAAGAAGCTCTCGAAGAAAAAATCAAACAAAACCAACAACTATATGATGAGACAAAGGACATATAGTATAATATCCTGATAGATAAACTAGAAAAAGAACTTAATGTATTAAAACATTCTGAGGTTATGGGATTATTAGCCAGAGCAAAGGCAAAATGGCTGGCCGATGGGGGAAAAAATACAAAATATTTTGCACACCTAGAAAAACGAAACTACACAGAAAAATTAATTCCGAAAGTCATTCGCGATGATAATACCACAATCACAGACATAGTAGAAATTCTTGAGGAATCTCTCTATAAAGCTCATAAAGTAACATCAAATGAAGCACTTCTAAATAAATTTTTAGATAACAATAATCCATTTATTGAAACTAAAACACAAGAAGACACAATGTCGTGCGAAGGACTCATAGAAAATCAAGAGCTTCTTTCGGCTTTAAAGTCCATGAAAAATGACAAATCTCCCGGAATTGATGGATACACTGCAGAGTTTTACAATTTTTTTTGAAATGACATATCTTTCTTGTTGAAATCAATAAATTATTCTTATGCAATTGGAAAAATGTCAATAACCCAACGACTGGGAATGATAACATGTATACCAAAACCTGGAAAAGACAAGGCATACATAAAGAATCTGAGACCAATCACACTATTTAATGTAGATTATAAATTAGCAGCCTCTGCAATTGCGAATAGAATGAAAACTCAACTGAACGCTCTAATTAGTGAAACACAGAAAGGATTTTTAAAAGGCCGTTTTATTGGGGAATGTACTCGTCTTACGTATTACTTATTCATTGAATGTGAGAATGAAGAAATACCAGGTTTGATGCTCCTACTTGATTACGAAAAAGCTTTTGACTCTGTAGACTGGAACTTCATCCAAAAAACATTAAATATTTTCGGCTTTGGGCAATCATTTTGTAGATGGGTGACAACTTTGTATAACGAAGCAAATTGTCTTGTTATTAATAATGGTCACCTCTCAAAATCATTTCTAATTGAAAGAAGAGTGAGACAGGGAGACCCATTATCTCCTTACCTTTTTATTCTCTGCATTGAAATTTGCTCAGGGGCAATAAAATCAAACGACACAATAGTAGGAATTAACCTTGAATGACAGAGAATATAAAATAAGTCAATATGCGGATGACTCCACTCTGTTTCTAGACGGAAGCAAAGAATCACTCGAAGGAGCTATTGATGTTATAAAAGAGTTTGAATCAATATCAGGCCTTAAAGCCAATTTTGAAAAATCTGAAGCCGTATGGTTCGGAGCTAATAAGGGTTCCCAACAAACAATTAATACTTCTATTGATTTGAGATGGAATCTAAGAGACAATTTAAATCGCTTGGTTTCATATTCGATACGACGGATCCCTCTTTGGTAAATGAAAACTGGATAAAAAAGAAGGAAAAGTATGGCAAATATTTTAAAACATTGGGCTTTGCGGACACTGTCACACATCGGAAAGGTAACCGTAATAAAAATGTTGGTCCTCCCTATCTTAATTCAAACAATGACGGTTCTCCCTAACCCCCCTGATGTGTTCTTTAAAGAATAGCAAGGCCTGCTCTTTCAATTTTTTTGGAATAACAAACGCGATAGAATAAAAAGAGACTCTTTAATTCAGAATATTGAATCAGGGGGGCTCAAATTACCAGACCTGAAAATATTTTCTAAATCTCTGAAATTGACTTGGCTCAAAAAAATTCTGGACCCTTTTAATTGTTCTGAATGGAAACTAATCTTTATAGATGCTGCACATAAATTTGGGGGGACATCAATGCTAAACCTCAACAAACCTAGTCTTCTAAATATCTCAAAATCCTTTAACCCGTTCTGGAAAGATGTCATATCAGCTTATGCATTATTAGTCAAAGAACCTGTAAATGGCAATTATTGGAGCCAACGAATTTTCCATAATCTTCATATAAAAATTCAGAATAAATCTATCCAGTTTAAAGATTGGATAGACAGACAAGTTTTATATATTAATTATATACTGAATGCTGATGGATCTTTCATGACTACTGAAGAAATATACACTACATATGGATTAAAGATCAATTATCTTGCCCTTCATGTGCTTATAATGGCAATCCCGAGTCAATGGCGTGGGGAAATGAAAGAATCTAAAATGAAACTCTCAAATATTATTCAACAAGATATCCTTCAAAAAATAGTTCTTGAGAAGTATCTCAATAAGTTTTTGTATTGGGAACTCATCAAAATCCTTGTTCCGAATAAACCATTTTCACAAATTGGGTGGACGCATAGACTGAACATAGAGCCAGAACATATATATGAGACCATTCCTAATTACCAAAGATTCAAAATTGCAAGCCTTTCAATTCCAAATTAATCATGGTATTTTGGTAACCAACACTTTTCTAGAGAAATGTAAAATAAAAGACTCTAGCATGTGCACATTCTGTAAAACTGCAAGGGAAACAATCGAACATGCTATTGCTTCTTGCCCTAAAGTAGAATTTTTATGGAAAAAACTGTCTGAAATTCTAATGCAATATTGTAGTTTAGAAATGGCTCTGAGGAAGCAGGACATCATGTTTGGTTTAGACATAAAAGCAAGCTTTTATGCAATCAATAATGCTATATTACTCATGAAACGATATATTTACATCACCAGATGCAAAGAGGCAGAACTTAAATTGGACAGTGCTTTTACCAATACCAAATTGAAAAAAATGCAACTATGTATAACAAAAATAACTTTTGGAAAGAAGTGGGACAGTGTCCTAGCCCAATACAAAATCCTCTCTAATGATTGACTCCACATACATTTACAAACATATTTATTTATCCATAATTTTGCCCATGACATTAAAAAACAAAAACAAATTACAACAAAATATATGTACATAAAAAGTCTCGCCTCTGCAGTCTCTTAAATACAAGTTAATAGTCAGCTAATATTAACCCCTCCACCATTGGAGCTTCCTGAATGTTTTTCGAAAACACTGAGCCAATGCGTTCCCTTATGTACACGGGTCTCCCATGCGGAGCCTCGCATATGTGAGGGAATGCATTGGCCTAGCAATTTTTACATTGACCTTGTAAACTGGTGCATTCTTTTATATCCAGTCAGGAAGGGATTAATATAAGAATTACATAGAACAAAACAAAATTTAGCTATCTGAATTTATGACACTGACTGAGCCAAATTAACAATAATATGAACATTGTGTCTCCTCACAATTTGTAACTTAGCTTGTGTTTCAGCTGCCCGCTCGAGTAGTCGCGGAGAGCAATATGCATATGGTTTTCCGCGTCTCTTCGACTGGGCTGCTGTGACTCAATTCAATTGTTGAAAAAATATATATTTATATACATTAATGTTTGAAATGAATTGTAACAAAAAAGATGAATAAATTATAAAAACAAAAAAACATTTCTACTCATAGATATTCCGCATACAAATGCATGAAAACAAGTTTAGAGACCAAGACTAAAGTTCACTAAACGTCAATATTTACCATCCCAATTCATTTCGAATATAACATTCCGATCTTTTTCGCGTATAACTAAATCGAGTAGTTCACTGATGTTAAATAACATGTTAAACACCGATATAAACAAACAGCTCGAAGGGTTCATGTATGAATTAGATTTTTTATAACATCCTCAAATCCTCATGCAATATAATAGTAGATAGCATTCCGATTTATATCACGTTAAAATAAGTGAAATATGTTCAAATAACAATGTAACAAAGCAGGTTAAACAACAATAGAAACACACATAACGCACTGCACCAAAGGTTAGCGCGGGAATTCTCGTTTCAATAGCTCGGTGCGCACTCGTCCTGTGCATAAAACAGTTATTGTGGCCATGTCATGGTTCAATAAAGCATGTCGACAGGTCCGCTGCGATATTTGTTGCATGATATTTGTCGCAGAACCTTGCGACGTAAGATCTGTGTGCGCACACGGTACGATTTTAGTCGTGCGGATTCTGTTTTTATCACTTACGGTAGACCATACGCGAAAAATATCGAAATGTTATATTCGAAATGAATTGGGGTGGTAATTATTAACCAATTCGCACGTTAATCCTTCGTGTTGTTTGTAAATATTGACGTTTAGTGAACTTTAGTCTTGGTCTCTAAACTTGTTTTCATGCCTTCGGCTTTGGCTTCGGGGGTAAAACTAAATGATTCCAGTCGAGGAACCCATCCATCAAAGCTCAAGAGTAATCAGATATCGATTTTTGAAATTTTTTATTTCTCGAGATGTGTACTTATTTCTGACCTGGAAAAAAGTCGTCAAACCGACAGTCTCGGACAAAATTGCGGATGAAGATGGATAACTCTAAAATCAAGTGGTAATACGGCCAAATTTCATGATAAAACGGCAATATTTCGTTGAACAACATGTTGATAAATAACACGTTTTGGGAAATTTGATACCATAGTTGACGGTGGTTAGCACTATTTTGTTGTAATTAATCGATTCTGATAACTAAAGCGTATTTTGAAGAAATGTTGTTGTTGTTGTTTTTGTTGTTGTAACTTGATGATAGACCGTCTGATCGGATTGAGTACCTTTAACATACAATGTGGTGTTAATATTCTTTTTATTTCTGTGTACGGCGCATATATCAGAATGTTATATGAATTGAAGAATGTTCAGAAATTACCCCTCCTAGCTGGGACCATGTTTTAATTGATCCTCATGGGGGCATATTTCCATTAGTCCTCATTGGACCATATTTTAAATGACCCTCTTGGGACTATATTTTATTTATCCCCCCCCCCCCCCCACATGGGACTGTAGTTCAATCAACACTGATGACACCTTTTTAAATTTTGATTAACCCTCATAATGGGACAATATTTTAATGTAATTAACCCTCATGTTACCATATTTTAGTTGACATTCATGGGACCATATATCAATTAACCATCATGGGACCATATTTTATTTAACCCTCATGTGACCATATTTTAATTTTACCCTCATCGGACCATATTTTAATTAACCATCTCTGGATGTGACCATATTTTAATTAACTGTCATGGAACCATACGTGTATTTTAATTAACCCTCATGGGTTCATATTTTTACTAACCCTCATGGGACCATATTTAAAAGAAATAATTAACCCTGATCACTTATGGGACCATATTTAATTCACAATCATGGAACCATTTTAATTAACCATCATGTGACCATAGTTTTATTAACCCTCAATCCTCATATTTTATTTTACCATCATCGGACCATATTTTAATTAACCCTCTCTGAATGTGACCATAATTTAATTAACTGTCATGGAACCTTGCATGTATTTTAATTAACCCTCATGACACCATATTTTCAAAGTTGATATCAGGAGTGCATTACATGCTGAGGCCATTCTTCAAGTTAGATCATAAATTGCTACCGGTCCGGTATGCGGGCTGATTCGAGGAGGTATGGGTTGTTACGCCCTCTATGGTATATACTGCGAGGCAGATAATTATGGCGATGTCATATGAGCTGTTGAGAAATGTGATTAAAAACATACTTGCTATTTGCGTCCGTTTAGACTTTTGCAGGATGTATGTATTCGCGGACGTATCTTCGCGGATGTCTTATTGTTACAGTGTGTAACTTTTAGGATGTGCTGCAAGTTTTTATTGGCGTTTCACCAGTGGCATCAATTTTCTGGATTTTCCTATTTCCAAAAATAGACACTCTCGAAAATCGAAATAGTGCGGTCATTCGCATCATGAGCGTAGATTGAGATGCATGCAGCCTGATAATATACACATAATTAGAAGGCAGACAGGCATAGCCCGATGTTCCCTTTTGGATATTTTGCTTCACTCGTTGATTTTTGTTCTGGCCACACCCTCACGTCTTGTTGGAGCGACACCACATGTACTTGCCCAGTAACACTCTGTTTTTTCTTTATGTTACGGGAAGGGCCACACCTCCCTAAATATATCACACCAGTTTTGAAAATACAAACTACTTGTCTATTGATTGAGAGAATTAAAATATTATTATTAGCTTTAAATCAGGACAGGAAATATTAATATTTTAAACATCACAACATTTTTACTGAAAATCTATCATTTAACACATTTAAAGGGGTACTGTACACTAAAATTATGGGACCATTTCCTTCTATACTCAAAAGAATATATGCAACAAATGAAAGAATTTGAGCCATGGATTGGTGCAAAATACACTCATGTTCTCTGTGAATGATGCATACAACATGGTAATTATAATGAAAATGAATTTATGACTCCAGCCATTTATTCATTTTCATCATAATTACCATGTTGTTTGTATCTTTCATCGAGCACATGAGTGTATTTTGCACTAATCAATGACTCAAATTCATTCATTTGTTGCATATATTCTGTTGAGTAAAAAAGGAGATGGTTCCATAAATGGCCGCATTTAGTGTACAGTCCCCCCCCCCTTTAAGTGAAATATTTCTTTGCGTTTTTTTTAGAATAATTCAAATTCTCAACAACAAAAAGTTTCTTTGTTGTTTGTTTATTGGTGCTGCTGCTGTTGTTGTTGTTATGGTTGTTGTTGTTGTTGTTGCAGTTGTTTTTGTTGATCACCATATTATACTCATGGCTTTTAAGGACATTTTCCCCAAAAGGAAATGTCATTTCCGAGAGAGCTGTAGCTACCGTACCCTTCTCGTAATAGAATAATTTGCATGTATGTTTGAGTCCATGTCAGCATTCCACAAAAAAAGTACATTGTCAACTCAAACAAAGTGGTACCAAGACGTAGTTATAGAGCGTCTCCGTTTGGTGTCCTACTTTGAATTTCTAACTGAACCCCAGGCCCCACCCCCAATTGAACCAGAGTTGAATTTTCCAACTGGTACCTCAAGCTATCAAACTGTTAGAAAGCTCCAACCGGGCACCCCAACTTTTCCAAATAATGGCCAAATTATATAGTACAAAACATTGACCGAAAATTATACGACTTTTGATTTAAAAGCAACGGATTTCGCACTAAATACTGGTTTTAAAATCAAACTATGCGAAAACTGTTAAATTGGGTATTAGACCCTGAAATTTCCAACTGTTTAAAGTTTTGACCAAAGTCTGGGGGGGGGGTGGCGTGAGACACACAAACCCACTGTTGCATGTCACGTCCCTGAGTTCATGGCACTAGTCAACTCGGTGAGAAATCTTCAGAATTCACGCAGATCAAACAGAGAATACTATATATGTATGAAACACACGTCGTTTAAACAGTAGGATATATATAACGAATTCTGAATTGGAATTTGGATCAGAATAACTCGTTCTCTCCTTGGTTCGCGCCCTCAAATATTTGTTTCAGAGGGTAATCTAGTACTGTACCCCGTAAACCCGTTTACCCTTGTGTGCCTGAATATGTCAAACATACGACCGGACCCTGGACACAATAGATGCCGAAATAGTTAATTATATCTACACATTCCATTCAGATATAGATACGCTGTGTTGAATTGTATATTTGGTCCTATAAAGCAGATAAGGCATCTCAGTGCAATGCTATTCGGTGCACTCCAGTTGTAATTTTGAGGGCGATGTGTGGGTCTATATGGGACAGCAGCTGTCAGAGGCTCAGAGCTAGCTGGTCGGTTGCTCATAATGACAGACTCTGAGGTTCCACAATTAGGTTTCAAGAATACAAATATTCAAGAACATTTTATACCGAGAATTATTTATGAAGAATGTACTAAAATTAGTCCAAAAATGCCATCATCCAAAATATCTCAATGAATTGAGGACAATTTAATTTATTGTTATCCGTAATAGTTTAGTCATAAGCTGTCAATCTATATAATACTATAAAATTATTGGCTGTCACACATTTAGCCATTAAAGAGTTATTTCCCGATAACCGAAATGTTTTGATTACTTCTGCTGTTGAAATGAAAGCACTCACAGTAGCGTCTTGTCATATGACCACGCCTATATCTACTCTGTGGCCAAATGTACAGGAGATAAATGGGGGTTCCGATGTTGCATCAGGTAGGAATGCCCTGCCATTAAATTTACTGTTAACTAACTATTAGCACTTAGGTGCATAAGTTACTAGAAATATCAACAAGACTCAAACTAGCATTTACAAAGAACTGAAGTTTCAGAGAAACTAACAACTCGTGGCACAGTGCATGCGGATTATTTCTGGAACACCTGCTGCCACAGTAGAGTGAGCAGTTGACTATGCAGTGCGTGAACACTGTTCACTCGCCAATCAAAGGCGACGAATTTATGACGCCACTTGATCAATAGACAACTGGACGTTTGATTGACAGCGTACATGTGGACGTTTGATGCGTCTTTTCCGTCAATAATCTCGAAGTTTTGCGTTTCTTTTATAGTTATAGCTTCCATTTAATGTGGTTCTCCAATAACATGACGGATTAAATTATAAGAAATAATTCTTTTTTTGATTAAGGTTATGAGTTATAACCGAAAAGTTTGACGATAAATTTACTATAACGGCGCTACGTGCGTTATAGAATTCGTCTTTAAACTTTTCGGTTATATAACTGCATAACCTTTATCGAAACAAGAGTTATTTCTTAAATAACGTCAACTGCGTTAGAATAATTTCAAATATTACAGAACGAAAAGACAGACATCAGTGGAGTGCAGATCTCGGGTGTGCTGTTACATGTAATAAGACTGACATCAGTGGAGTCCAGACCTCGGGTGTGCTGTTACATGTAATAAGACTGACATCAGTGGAGTCCAGACCTCGGGTGTGCTGTTACATGTAATAAGACTGACATCAGTGGAGTCCAGATCTCGGGTGTGCTGTTACATGTAATAAGACTGACATCAGTGGAGTCCAGATATCGGGTGTGCTGTTACATGTAATAAGACTGACATCAGTGGAGTCCAGATATCGGGTGTGCTGTTACATGTAATAAGACTGACATCAGTGGAGTCCATATCTCGGGTGTGCTGTTACATGTAATAAGACTGACATCAGTGGAGTCCAGATCTCGGGTGTGCTGTTGCATGTAATAAGACTGACATCAGTGGAGTCCAGATCTCGGGTGTGCTGTTACATGTAATTGGACTTAATCCCAACTTGAGCTGATTACTTATTCGAAGTATATACACACCAGTGTTCACGCTGGGCCAAAAACAAACTTTTTTTTCCAATTTTGTTCGCCAATTCTGATTATTTTTTGGCCAAATAGAAAAACTTTGGCCAAAATTAAATCCTTATTTTCAGGTCTCACAATTAATGAATATTTTCTTCTCTTTTTTTATTTGTAATATCTAACATTCTATATAATTATGTCCACACCTTCAAAGACCGTGTCTTTACTTCTTTAATCCCACAATTGCTACTTGACAATATACCACTACCCACAATCGACCAATCACCTTTATGACAGACAAATGATTCATTAGTGTTAATCCTCATTACTATTTTATTGCGTGACAGTGCACTGCCATTAGTGCATTTTGTTACCTATTAAGATGCATCACCTAATCAATTAGCAGATGATCATACCCTAAGTTTGATTTTCATGTCGCTCCCGTTACAAAACCAATTTGGTTTTTGAATTAGATTAATACACACCCCGCTTTCACTTTTAGTGTGTTTCAGAAAAGAACAATTCAATAAAATAAAAAAAAATTAATACTTTGAAAAGTAAAACAGTAATGGAAAAATGATTTCCATATACAATTGCGGACATATATTTCAAATGTTATGCATATTAATGGATCAACGCAGGAAATAATCCCGACTTAACACATGCACGGGTAGGTCAGTTGTTGGTTCAATAACACCTCACTCGATTTTCGGTTTGTTGTGGGATTGGTGAATTCGGTGGGGTCGAGTATCAACTTATCAAGATCTCGTTTAACACCAACACCAGCCCTCTGCGTGGGATATTCTTCGAGAAATGACCGGTTGCGCATGCTTCATCATGCACTATATATGTGTGACTGTTCGGCGTCTCATCCCATTCCGCGAAAAAACATGATCACGTTACGGTGCGAAACTACAATAGAGATGCCGCAACAAATATTCTTTATATCCGGTGCGATGTTCTCAATTCAGTCCCTGTTGATCTGGCATTCTTCGTCTATGGCCTGAACTCTTAATAGCAGCTTGTCACAAAATAAATTACTAAAAGAAACAAGCAACTATCTAAATAGAGTTGCGCTTCTTGAATTTGCGAGGAACCAGAATCCGCATTAAAAATATTCTGGCTGCTGTGATTGGTGGATTAGTTTGTTCCGCATCCCAAATTGACCCACCATTTACCGGTGGGCCATTTGGATGCAGAACAGACTAATTGGTGAATTACCTCTGAGGGAAAAGTCCTGAGCGGGAACAGAAAATCATACCCTTGTAAATATGTCGATAATATTTGTATACATGAAAAGAAAGAGTTTGGCGGGCCCTCGAAGTTGTGGAAGGGGTCTGGGTATTTTATACCGTTGTTGTGGAAATGGAGATTTTATTTACGAAAAATCTTCGAAGGGATGCTTTTGTTTTCACCAACTTGAAATCGTGCATCGGGTGACGTTCTGAGCGAAATTTGAAGTTCAAATAATTACTTGTTTGTTTAATAATGCTGCATTTCACAGTGAGTGAAGATCCCATCTCGATAGTGCAAGTTAAGCGACTTTTGTAAGCCCATTTCGCTCTGCGTTGCTTACAATCAGTCCCTGGGTAGAGATTTGTGAAATGATCTGTTATCAGAGCTTGTTTCTTGCGCATGTTCACAGACTCACAGTCCGCATGACGTGCATCAGAACATTACATCATGTACCTTTGAAAAGTGCCCATGTTATATCTTAAAGGTCCAACATGGGAACTTGATAATAAAGCATTCATGAATAAATTATTGACTTCAAAATGTTTTTGAAGAAAACAATCAATGAATCAATGAGAAAAAATCGTTCTCTTTTGCGAGAAAAAAAAATCAACGTTTTTACCCATATATGCATGCCACCGCCCATTTTCTGCTCGTACAACCCTATCAGCATTTCTCTTATTTGCGTTCCTATATAATATCAGTCAACTCCAAAAAAAAAATGCTTGTTCGCATACCACAACCCTTTTTGATAACATTAAAGGCCCACTTAATTTTTAGTCATTTTTTATAGTGCCTTGATATACGGTTTTAATAACAATCTATGCCATAAAATATGATTAAAATACTACAATTCATCACCATGTGGAAAGTCTATGTCTCAGAAGGTTCACATAGAGTAAGAGAGAATAACTGAAATCATAAAATCATTTTCCCGTTATGACCCTATGGAAAGGGAATAACTCTATATCTAGATATATAGAGTTATTCCCCTTCCATTGAAAATAATATACTTTGTGCAGAAACTTGAGCACAGAACGGACGTCTTTATCTCAACAAAACAACATGTTCACAGTTTACTACATCGATTAAGTTGAAAATACAATGTTTTGGAGCTTCCGCTTTCAAATGTATATAATATGGCATATATTTTATATAATGTGATTTGGGAGTTCGAAAATTAAGTGGGCCTTTATATAACGCAAATTTATTTTGACCAAAAGATGGTTATATATCTAGCCTACATTGTAAGTTTTCTGATATTATTTTTAATCTGAAAAAAAAAACCAGCTCTTTTTATATTTTACAATCAGGTAGACTCATTATAGTCGACTGAACAATAGCGATTTTGTGATACACGTCCGACGGTGCGGGTAAATCGGCGAACTTCGTCACGGAAGCTTGAGTACTTTCAGAGCGGCACATAAAGCAATTGTGATTTTGTCGCCAGCGTTTAGGGTAGGAGGTGTCCAGTTAATTCGTATTTTTTCACGAATGTTTTATTAATCAGATGTTACATAAATTTCACGATACAACACAGTCATGCACCAAAATAAACTGGATGAAATTACAGGAGTATACTCATTCAGGTAGAAACATCCAGCCCAATATTTTTCAACAGAAAACAACCTGAGTCAACCGTGAGGCTACGGCAATTATCTAGAGAATATGATACGCTGGTGTGTTATACATGTACAATTTCTCAATGTAAGAACCAAACTAATTAATCCATTGGGTCATATGGTTTGATATTACCTCTAACATGTGGAAGTCCATCTGCACAGCAATGTATTCTCCGTCATGAACTGTTTATCCTGCGGGTACCACAAGAGGGACAACTCTATCGGCTATAATATCTCCCATCGCTCCGCTGAGATAGCACTGCCTTAAGGACATTTGGTAAAGAGTTCTTACGTGTTCTTAGTTCTTATGTTTTAGGATTAAAATTGTCTATGTCTGGCTCAGTTCATATTGTTCTTATCAATACCGAAAGAATTGCCATTGTTGAAAACTTTTGGTATATCGTATATAGCGATAACGTAGACGGCGCTGTGTGGAGTTTGATTCGAGATCACACCCAGTCTTGATTGACAGCCGTCTTATTCCTAGTATAGTTGGAGTCAGGTCCGTCCTGGTTCGATTACACCTCGATTGGTCATTTAATTTATTATCCATGTTCAATGTTTAAGTACTGCTAATCCGGTGACATTGGCTACTTATACCCAGCAAGTAACTTACTCAGAATTTGTCAGAAACGTTCCATTTGACGAAATAAACGCATTCTGAATGGAAATAAACGGTGCGGTGCACATTTCCACAGAACAAAACTTGACCCCATGCGGACCAATAGTACTTTAAGGCCCACTTAATTTTCGAACCCCCAGCTATTTTTATATAAAATATATGCCATAGTATATACAATTTGAAAAAGGAAGCTCCAAAACATTGCATTATCAACTTAATATATCTAATAAACTGCGAACATGTTGTTTTTGTTGAGATACCGACTTGGTGTTCTGTGCTCAAGTTTCTTTTATTTTCAATCGAAGGGGGATAACTCTATATCTTATACTGGCGGCGTTGGCGTGGGTATGCTGTTAAAATATTCAGCTCCGTCAAAAACCGCCATAAACAGACAGAATGGTAAAATATAGACAGACCTTGTTCTTATACCAAACATAAACATGGCATAAACGGTATGTTATTGTAAAAAAAAAATCCCTTTGTTATGTAAACAAAAGCAAAAAACGTTACGTACCTGGCTTTTGTTTAGATCCGGATATGGTAAACATAAAGAGCGTTATTTGTTACTGTTTTCCTTATATGGAAATAATAAAGAGCGTTTATATCATGTTTGTGTGATTAACCAATATAATTGCGCTGTGTTATGTAAACAGAAGCACAACTTCTGTAAAACGAGCAGCCTCTTGTTTACGTACACAATCGTACGTCTTGACAACAATATACTATTTACGCGCTGATATTTTTTGGCACATGAACAAATTATATAATTTTAATATTCCTTCTGTTGATGGTGATTTGAAAAAATATGAATATTTCTGCAACGAACACCGCCCGTGCCTTTAAGAATGGACTAAAGTTGAGACACACGTCTTTGATAATTTTGGTGCCCGGGCATTTGAATCGAAGGGGAATAACACTATATCTTAAAATATAGAGTTATTCCCCTTCCAATGAAAATACATTTTTAGTTTGAATGCTGTTACATTCTGGGAGTTACAACGGGAGAATCGTTCTATATGATTTCAGCTGTATTCTATATTTCTTTACAGGCATATTCTGAGACACAGACGTTTCAAATGATGATGAATTATAGTATTTTAATCATATTTTATGGCATAGATTGTTATTTAAAGTATATCAAATATATAAATATATATATATATAGATATATAAATAATCGGTGACTCGAAAATTAAATTGGCCTATAATCCTTATATATTAAGTATTATTGGGTTGGGTCAATGTTTATTCTGGGACCTGTGTGGGGTTTTTACCAAATAAACGGTACGGTGGGGTAGTCTCGTGGGGTGGTCCGGCTACTCCATTTTATCCTATAGAAAAGCCGAAAACCGTACCGCTCTAGCCCGTGCGATGGCCGCAGGTGGTGACGGCAAAAGTGGCACCCATTGTTGCCATTACTTTCTGAGTGCAATTGCCTGTATGTCTCACCAAAAAAACCCAGAAGTAATTAATTCCCTCTCAATACTCTGAATGTAGCGACCCTTTGGAATAGTGAATCTTCGTATATAGCGAACCTTCATAAATAGCGAACCTTCGGAATAAAGAACATTCGGGATTTGTCTCAAATGGGCCATGTACACAACTGTTCTTATTTGGAGTTCACATGCATGTTACTGGCGAGATGTGCAATATTTACAAAGTACAGAAAGAAGAAGAAGACGAAGCTAACAACAACAACTGCAACAACATTGGCAATATGGTGAAATTGCAAAACATGTAACATTAATAAAATGAATTATGTCTATAAATTTCAATGTCTGTGTTTGAACGCTAATTTCAGATTAAGGGTTAAGTTTCTCAATTCAACGCGACCAGACTTTGTCAGCAGCTCATAAAACTGTTTTCTCAGATGGTGGATTTCAGTAGGGTTCGAAAAAGTATTTTACCCGCAGGTTCATCAAGTTGGCGCTCTTCATAACAAAATGGTATTCATCATTCGCCAATGCAGTTCATTTTTGCACAAGCTATAAATCTCTATTTACTCCTCGCTTACCCCATGCATCTATACTTGTTTCCACTTCTAATCTATGATTGCATGTACGTATTTTTATCATAGATTTTATCAGACTGAAGGGAAAATCGATAATATATAGTTTTCTAAGCGTATAGGGTTGACACCAGCTAACCAGCTGAGTGTGCGTGTATAATCGTTTTAGTAATATTAATATGTCTAAAGAGTTTGCCGTCGTGTTCCATAAGATGAAACAAAATATCATATAGTTTCTTGACCAGAACGAACCGCTCCCCCGTCATAATTCTCGATCAGTTTCTTACTATATGCTCTGCTTTGCCATTATAGTCAATGGATATCTGCTAGACCCCGAAGCCACGACAAATATTTTTCATGGCTGGCTCAACCGATTTTCGTGGCTCGTTAGCTAGCTAAGCCGGCTCAGTCACGACGTTGGTGGCTGACGAAATATGGCGGCTCAGCCGGCTGAGATGTTATCATTCAGCGTATTTCCGTTTCCGAAATGTTCCTAATCCCCTGCTATCGGTTATAGATGCCGTTTTTTTTAGCGTTTGTGGTGAACCCGTAGAATTCCAGACCACACGCAATCTTTTGATGTTGGGCTTTTCCATTACGGCGAAATTCACGAAGGACTGGCATGGATATACTATGTAGTTTCCCATCTAATCGGTATAAGTAGTTACTTTGGGACTTCTGTCGACTTCAGACTGCTATCATTTACTGCCATCTTACGATATATGCATGCATCATTGAATGATGAACCGGATAGTAATGATATATACTATTTCAAACTATTTTCTATTCTTATGTGTATATATTGACAAACGCCAGTGATGTCTGAGACTGGGTGTTGTCGATATAAACAATTTATATTTTAACCCTTTCAATACCGAATGGATGCGCCCATTCAGTTATATGAAAGCATGCATTGGGATAGTCTATTCCACATTAAAGGGCCAGGTGTTCTGATAATATAACAACAATGCCAGTATGCCAATATTAGGCAATGCGGTTTAGTTCTTTGCGATTCACAGTACAGTTGTGCTTGACATATAAGCCCATGCACATGGCTCAGCCATTTTACAATTCCGGCGGCGGAGATTTTTAAATGTGGCTGGCGTTAGAAATAATATGGCTGGCGGCGGCTTGTGGCCAATATGGCTGGCGGCGGCGGCGTACGATGGCGGCTTCGGGCTCTAATATCTGCCCAATTCCCCATACACCATGTAATTCGGAGTGCTGGTCTTCATGTGCATCACTATTTTGCAGAATTTTAAATGTACGCTCTCAATTTCTTTCATATTTTCGAACCCCCATATAATCGCAGCCATATATACTAATAGGCCCCTAATGATATAACAAAATTGGAAATATAGTCCAGTCAAACAATATATATAAGAGCAACCTATTCGGACTCAGAAAAGATGGTACGAGAACTGCCCGTATTAATGTTCAGTGCTCAGATGCTGCCTTCTGCAAAGGTCCGGACTGTTGGCCCCGATATATTACCTGTTCAGACTGGGTACCATATGAAGACTTCATTGCGAGAAAACAGCTATAACGTGTCGTGCATATTGCTAACCTCCCGTATATGCCAAATTTATCACTTTGGCTTGCACATCCGTTATCTGTTGAACTAATTCTATCCTATATGTATTATTCTTCTGCATTCTATGTCTAACGTTGTTTCACCTGATACTGATAACCATGTTAAACATAGCTACGTGGAACTGTACCGGCCTGATGTCTAGTAGCGCATACCTGAATACATTATTGTCTGATCATGATCTCGATATATGTGGAATAGCCGAACATTGGCTTCACTCACATAACGTTCACTTTCTTGAGCTTGTAAACGACTTGTATACTCATCATGCAGTGTGTGACTCCTCCCAACGATTGCCATTTCAGAGGGGGAGATACAAGGGCGGTGTATGCTTGATGTGGAAGAAATCTATTAGTGATAGAGTAACCGTTCTTGACATTGATGACGATAGAATATGCGGTATACAACTTCAACTGGGACCAGGCGTCTTCTTATATATTTTTCAAGTATACCTACCCTCAACAAATTACACGACAAAACACTATGAGGAATATATACAAAAACTGAATGATTTAATGTCCATATTCAAATCCCTTGGCCATTTAATGCTGATGGGAGATTTCAATGGAAACCTTGAAAAGCACGACGCGAGGAAT
The DNA here is from genome assembly GCA_032622095.1 of Siphonodentalium dalli. Lineage (NCBI taxonomy): Eukaryota > Metazoa > Mollusca > Scaphopoda > Gadilida > Siphonodentaliidae > Siphonodentalium > Siphonodentalium dalli. Next base: position 176,875,398 of record CP136062.1, read on the forward strand.
AGAGCGTTTGCACAACTGCTAGATATGGTAAAATTATCATCTGTGCACTGCACATCAGAATCTATAGGTGTCAAGACCACATTTGTCCCCGCGGACGGTGGCCCGGGTACGATCATTGATCATATCCTTATACCCTCCGCGGAACTTCACAGAGTTGAGCACATTGAAGTCCTGGACGACTCTGCCACCAATGTATCAAATCATCGCCCCATATTTTTGAAAATCCTATATGATAGTGCAACGTCAACTAGTAGAACTACACCCATGCCAAAGATAGACTGGAAACGTGCCATACATTCCGCTCATTCCATAGATGCATATCAGCTCTATATACACAACAACTTAGAATTTCGTACAATTAATAACAAAAACGAAATAGATGCGTATTACAACGAAATAGTCACAATTGTATCAGACGCAGCTCGCATATCAATTCCACCCAAGAAATTCAATCGTCACCTCAGACCATTTTGGAATGATGTTCTGAAGGAGCTCCACAACGAAATGGTCCTGAGGCGACGTGAGTGGATTTCTTATGCCAGACCTCGGGATCAGTCACACCCTGCATACCGAGCATACAAGGAATCTAAATGTTTATTTCGTCGTGAATTTCGGAAATCAAATGAAAAACACATCCAACAACTTGATGATCGTCTTGATAGGTTAGCAGAAATGGATATTAACGCCTTTTTTAGAATCTTCAATAAAAGACGCTCCGATAGAGGTATCACGTCAAATTATCTATTTGAAGTAAATAGTTCCACACTAAGAGAACCAAGTGACGTGATACAAGCATGGGCATCTTACTTTGAAAACCTCTATTCCCCATTAGTCAGCGATGACTTCGACGAAAACCACCATACATATGTCAATAACCAAGTCGAAGAACTATCGCAGCTTCTCGAAACATCAGACCTTGATACCGAACTATGCTATGAAATTTCTTTAGAAGAGCTTAAAAACGTACTGAAATCCGCCAAAAAAGGCAAAGCTCCCGGATACGATTCATTGTGTTATGAGCACATTGTACATGGTGGTGATTTCCTCCAGCTCTCAATAGGTAGGCTCCTGTCGAAAATGCTAAAATTCAATCACGTACCCGCACAAGCAAAAGTCGGCATGATAATTCCTCTATATAAAGGAGGAAACAAACCCAAAAATCAGTTTGACAGTTACCGCGCCATCACATTGCTTCCTATCCTATACAAGATATTTGAGAAAATAATTCTCGTGCGCCTTGAAACCAATACCCCCCAACTCATGAAAGTGCACCCTCTTCAACATGGTTTCCAAAAAGGAATTAGCTGTTTAAACTCCTCATTTATAATACATGAATCAATATCGTTCACAGCCGAAAATCATAGTACCTTATTTGCATGTTTCTTAGATGTCCATAAAGCCTTTGATACGGTTTGGACTAACGGACTTCTTCTCAAACTATATCAGCATGGCTTCCAAGGGAAAATTTGGCACATCATCAACTCCCTCTTATGTGGATTAAAGTGCTCTGTCCGGTTCAATGGCTGTGTTTCTCGCCTTTTCGACATACAACAGGGAACCAGACAGGGTAGTATATTGTCCCCTCTGTTCTATATGATATTCATAGACGACCTTTTACACACTCTTGAACAGAGCAAACATGGCTTGCGCTTTGGCCCCTCATCTTGTACCTCACCAACCCAAGCAGATGACATGACTCTACTGACTTTAACCGCTCCGGGTCTACAACTATTGTGTAACATATGTAGTACATTCAGCCAAAAATGGAGATTCAAATATAACCAAGACAAATGTAAAGTAATAGTGTTCAATGAGCGCACATCCGTTCAAACATCTCGAAGTACAAAATCGTGGCTTATAAATGGAAAAACCTATCCATGAGTCGAACCAAGTTACTCATCTTGGTATTCCTCTCAATAACAAGGATCAGATGAACAACCTCACTAATCACATTTGTCAGAAACTTAGAGCATCATATTTCATGCTGAGCAATGCGGGTATGTATGCTGGGGGAATAACTCCACTTAGTTCAAACCTGTTATATAACACAATTGTCTTACCAAGAGGCCTATATGGGAGCGAATTTCTTTGCGGCATATCCACAACGAACGAAAATTCATTGGAAAAAACCCATCGATTTTGCCTAAAACAAATTCAAGGGCTCCCATATAGGACCCGAACTGATGTTGTACTGGGCCTCCTAGGCACATTCCCCATTACGGCCCTCATTGACAAACGCAAACTCGTACTACTCGGAAGTCTTTGTAGAACATCCCTGATCAAATCTTCAAAAGAAATTTTCATGTGTCGCTTAGACACCGCCATCAGAGGGGACGCTTTAAGCGAGCATTCATTTATATCAGATATAATTTTAATCTTAGAGAAATACAATCTCAAATCACATTTAATTGCCTTCGTTGAAAACGAGAATTTCCCATCGAAGGAAGCATGGAAGCAGCTAGTCTGCCAGGGAGTATCACACTTCCAGGAAGCGGCATGGAAAGCGCGTCTTCATAGAGAAAGTTCACTTCAACACTTTTCAGATAGCTACAGCTCACTGGCTGTTTCGCCGTTATGGTTCACATGTAGAGCTTATCCACAATACAAAGTTCAATTCCTTGAAATAGCGAAGCTCTTCGCAAAATCCGTGATTCCCGAAAACGGAAAGTGTTTGCTCTGTAATAAACAATACAGCAACAAAGTTGAACACAGCATCATTGTCTGTCCAGAAATATCTGCGGCAAGGAACGACATGTGGTTCACACTTCTTGAACGTTTTGACATCCCTTGCTTCATAGAAATTGACAAGCTCACCACCTACGAACAGATGATGATACTTCTGTCATGCATCCCACCACATGTTCGGGAAAAAATAACAGATATTAACAAATTTATTATATTTATAACAAGGAGTACGCTCCGCATGTGGAACGATTATCACGAGCTGCTCCGGGCATCTGATGATATCATACCTATTATTCCATGATTGTATTATAGCAATGTAGTGCAAATAATGCATGCACCCGTCCGAGTATCCCAACTACAATTTATTATGGTGCGTATCATCGATTTAGTTTTGTCAATATAGCATCTTATCCCAATATTCCGAAACCCCATATACTCTCGTGCTAAACAGGTACATCGTTTATACACTTGTGCCTGAATTCTCACAATATATTATTGCATAATTGATAAAATTAAAACCGTAGATATTATTATCATGAATGTCCTTCTGTGATTGACTTACTGTACATACTCACATGATGTATTCTTTCTTGTGTTATTGTTCATTTGTATCGTTATTTGTATACATTTATTCTAAGCTCTCCATTACATGGAGGAAATAAAGGATTATATATATGATTTCAGCTGTATTCTATATTTCTTTACAGGCATATTCTGAGACACAGACGTTTCAAATGATGATGAATTATAGTATTTTAATCATATTTTATGGCATAGATTGTTATTTAAAGTATATCAAATATATAAATATATATATATATAGATATATAAATAATCGGTGACTCGAAAATTAAATTGGCCTATAATCCTTATATATTAAGTATTATTGGGTTGGGTCAATGTTTATTCTGGGACCTGTGTGGGGTTTTTACCAAATAAACGGTACGGTGGGGTAGTCTCGTGGGGTGGTCCGGCTACTCCATTTTATCCTATAGAAAAGCCGAAAACCGTACCGCTCTAGCCCGTGCGATGGCCGCAGGTGGTGACGGCAAAAGTGGCACCCATTGTTGCCATTACTTTCTGAGTGCAATTGCCTGTATGTCTCACCAAAAAAACCCAGAAGTAATTAATTCCCTCTCAATACTCTGAATGTAGCGACCCTTTGGAATAGTGAATCTTCGTATATAGCGAACCTTCATAAATAGCGAACCTTCGGAATAAAGAACATTCGGGATTTGTCTCAAATGGGCCATGTACACAACTGTTCTTATTTGGAGTTCACATGCATGTTACTGGCGAGATGTGCAATATTTACAAAGTACAGAAAGAAGAAGAAGACGAAGCTAACAACAACAACTGCAACAACATTGGCAATATGGTGAAATTGCAAAACATGTAACATTAATAAAATGAATTATGTCTATAAATTTCAATGTCTGTGTTTGAACGCTAATTTCAGATAAAGGGTTAAGTTTCTCAATTCAACGCGACCAGACTTTGTCAGCAGCTCATAAAACTGTTTTCTCAGATGGTGGATTTCAGTAGGGTTCGAAAAAGTATTTTACCCGCAGGTTCATCAAGTTGGCGCTCTTCATAACAAAATGGTATTCATCATTCGCCAATGCAGTTCATTTTTGCACAAGCTATAAATCTCTATTTACTCCTCGCTTACCCCATGCATCTATACTTGTTTCCACTTCTAATCTATGATTGCATGTACGTATTTTTATCATAGATTTTATCAGACTGAAGGGAAAATCGATAATATATAGTTTTCTAAGCGTATAGGGTTGACACCAGCTAACCAGCTGAGTGTGCGTGTATAATCGTTTTAGTAATATTAATATGTCTAAAGAGTTTGCCGTCGTGTTCCATAAGATGAAACAAAATATCATATAGTTTCTTGACCAGAACGAACCGCTCCCCCGTCATAATTCTCGATCAGTTTCTTACTATATGCTCTGCTTTGCCATTATAGTCAATGGATATCTGCCCAATTCCCCATACACCATGTAATTCGGAGTGCTGGTCTTCATGTGCATCACTATTTTGCAGAATTTTAAATGTACGCTCTCAATTTCTTTCATATTTTCGAACCCCCATATAATCGCAGCCATATATACTAATAGGCCCCTAATGATATAACAAAATTGGAAATATAGTCCAGTCAAACAATATATATAAGAGCAACCTCGACTGATAAGTCCAGTTTCACGACTTTACTCAGTAAAATTTACAAGCGGTGTCTTTAATTGCATTATGATATAGCCCGGTCTAAAGAATAGTCTATATGCATCTGTCACCACACTCTCCCTGTTGAAAATCATTTAACCTTGCATGGTTTTATTAGTGTTAGATGCGATCGAGACCTAGATAATTCTAAATCTAAACTTCAAACGTATATCCAAAATTTGAAGTCTTCTCTTTATTATATTTAAGACGACCTCCGGGCATGTTTCGCCACTTGCTAATTTATGGGAGACCTCCACGAATTATGCATGCATGAAGTCGAGGGACCTGGAGCCGCGTTTAATAATAGTCGTTCGCACATATATATAATATAGACCTTGAACAACATCATCTTTATTATGGGAACCAGTCTGGTCGACTCTTATAGCAACCACTTAATCGCCACTACGTCTCGCCTAAGACGTCTACTGGGCGTATATGTAATCCATCCACCCAATGTCTACACGCGACGTCAAAATCTTTTCCCGATTACGTTGCACGAAAATCTGGGAACGCCTTTGAATATTGACGTCGGATCAACGTCGCATTTCGACGACTATCCGATAGCGATTTTGGACGTCTTATGGATGTGTCAACATCGTGGTACCCGCGATTAGTGACGTAAATGGTGGCGTCATCTATTGCGCGCGTGCGTTTTTTAACGTTCTCTGTCGACCACTACGTGTTTACAGATTGAAGACATCTTCGACTCAAATTAATTATTTTTATATATATTATCGATATCAGATCGTTGTTATTATCGGGAATTTATTGAATTGGCGTACAGTGACAGTTTCCCTTTAACAAAGACTTCTTCAATAATTATGTGAAACCGACTGCGTTTAGATGTGTAGCTCTATTGTGGTCGCATTTATTGAGGACCAACACGAACCGGAAGTGACAGGTGCCCGAGAAATAACTATGGCAGCGACGTAAACTAACTTGCAAAATGTGTTTTAAATGGCATTTATATCTTGATTATATACAACCCGAGTATATTATTTTTGCACGATGACTTTTTATGAATTTACCACAAAATTCTGGATCTTGTTATCGATTGAGGATTTCCACCTAGTAAGGCTTATTTTAGTATTTGGAATACATGTACCGTTTTCTCTTCAATTTAAAAAAAAAAAAAAAAACCTCATGAGTGATTCAACGTGTCTGGGAAATGTGAAAAATAACCTGAACAGTTATCCTAACTGTGTTATATATTATGCTCTCTAGCTTGTAAGTAATATGATTACGTCAGTACGTATGGACAACCCAAAAACACGTACGTCCATCTATAAAATGAAAAATGTATGTTTCATAGGAGTGCCTGTATTTCTGGCCAACTTGGGATATATACGATCACGCCAGTACGTATGGACCGTAGGACGGCGACATGTCACTCTGTGTCCAAAGGTTCGCTAATCCCAAGGTTCATTATACCGAAGTTTCGCCATTCCCAAGGTTCTCGATATTCAGAAGGTTTTTATAACTTTTATTTTGAAGTTTCATTCTATATTCTAAAGTTTTGAGAGGTTTCTTTATCATAAGACTCTTTTTATGAAGGAAATAACTTAAAGGTACTCAATCCGATAAGACGCTGCAGCGACGCTGCTAAATTACTCCTTCCTTGGTTTCGGTGGGGAAAAAAATATTTGATTAGTGTCGAGGAACCCACCCATCACAGCTCAGAGTAATTAGATATCGATCTTTGCAGTTTGCTATTTTTATTGTTTCTGGGCCTGATCGTGCCAGAACGACGAGGTCAAATGGGCGGTCTTCCAGATAAAGATGGATAACTGTAAAATCGTGGTAATAATAACTACTTGGTATTAGAGTTGTCCATCTTTTCTGGTTAAATACGCCCAGAATAGCAAACCTTCAGAAGCAAACCTTCAGAATAGCGAACCTTCGATGTCTGATTAAGAACCTTTGTAATAGCGAATATGGAAGCTTCGAAATAATGAACGCGATCCTGTATGAAGAGCCCATGACACGTCCGTCAATAAATGTATACATGTTTCATAGGACTGTTTATATATACATATATAAGACTGGAGTAAAGTTGAGACCAACATGTCTTTGTTAATTTTGGTGCCCAGATTTCAACGAAATTTGGTGTGGTGACACAGGGTGCCCTGGCAGAGTGTATAATGGCGTTAGTTTTTCTAAATTTTGATTTAAACAAATTTAAATGAATAAAAAAAATATGAACATATGTGAATATTCAGGTACAAATAAACCTATTTGCACGAGAATATGTTGCAGCACCAGATATAGAGGAATGTGGGCCACAGTTAGACATGGGTCAGAGATATTGCCTCTAACATTTCTCTAATTTCCAGACCAATATCCATGGCGCCAGTCAAGCGATATTAGCCATATAGCACATTTTACTATATTTCTTCAAAATGCAATCATCAGGTGAAGGTTGAATCTGGCCAAGCGACCAATTTTCAAGGCAAAATTATTTTAATTTAATTTTTGCAATTTTAAAGGTACTCAATCCAAATTAACCCTCGCAGATTATTATTTCCTTGACTTCGGAGGTGAAAAATATTTGATTCAAGTCGAGAAACCCACAACATCAAAGCTCATACTGTAGTGATCAGATACCGATTTTTAAAATCTATCATTTAAATTTTTGAGTGGCCCAGCAAACAGCAGACGAGAATACTTTTTCTGACCAAATTGCAGATGAAGATGGATAATTCTAAAATCAACTGTTTTTTTGTGTGTGTGTCAGATGTTTGACAAATCAGCAATATTCCTTGAGCGAAAAGTTGATAAATTACAAGTTTTTGTCAATTTTATGCTATAATTGACTGCAGTTTTTTTTTAGCAATTAATCGATTCTGTCAACTGAAGCGGCATTTCAAAAAATCTTCTTGTTGTTGGAATCTGATGATATGGGGACTATTGATTCGGATTGAGGACCTTTAAGGGAAAAATATCTTTATTGGATAAATTTACATATAATACTGAATACATTTTTATGAAAACGGGTTACGTGGATGGGGCACAATGACTCAATAACGAATAAGACATAATTTATGGCCTGTGGTAGGATCCAACTTCAGTAGATGATAGGCACTTCAAAAATGAATGAGATAATTTGCCAAATGACTATTGTTTTGGGGCTGGGGTGGATAAACATTTTAGATCAAACAAACTGATGTCATTGTGCAATAGTGATATGTTTGGTGCATTTCCTATATGGTTACTACTTAGGGGTGACCCCTTCTGTGAAGTAGATGATAAGAAACAAGTATTAAGGGTGGTCCCAGCTCGAGATTGCATGCTTGTTCGTGACTTTTGTGAGCTTTTATCGTACTCTCAGATGTCTAATCATTGTGATGGTCAACAATAGTGATAGCGGAGACCTAGAGTCCTAGACTGACATTAACAATATTGATGGAAATTTAATTCTATTTAATTCTATTTCAATTTAATTCTAATATGTCTCTTTGCCAAAAAACTTAATGATCGTTGAGAATTTTATCTAAAATTACTAATCATGCGACACATGCTGACACTATTGGTTAATAGGCATCTGATAGTATATGAACATTTTAATAATTGCCCGGGAGGAATGGCATTATTCTTGACAGGCATAGATACATAGATGTTCATGGCATGGTCTGAGAAAATGCTACTAGATTAAACATTTATATGATTGCCTCATTACTACATTAGTCATGTACATGTATAACTAGAAGGTCGTGACAGTTCAACTAAGTTGGCCTGGAATTATTATGTTTAGCATACATATTATTCCAATCCCAATGTGTCAAGTCGACAATAGCAAGTACGCAGGGCTATATTTAATAATTTTTCCACAAATAGCCACTAGTTAATATATATATATGCTAGCCATGCTGATCAAGCTCCCGCTTTATGCTTAAGGTTTAAATCGAGAACACAGTGTTAAAATCATGAATTATTTAATATGTGAGAATGCTAAAACTAATCACCGTGCAATATAATTATTAAATTTAACTTGATGTGTCCATCACAGGAAACAGAATTCATACACACAGATGGAAAGTTGGCCCGGAAGCATATCCTCTCACCAGTCACTGCATGAACTATGCAGTGTGCCGAGACCAAGTGGGATTGGGAGATGTTCTCACTTTGTTAGTCACGAATTCACTGGGCTTCACATGTTTGTTACATCTGTGTGTCGAGTCTGTCGACTGTAGATGGCTAGAATTGTATTTTGACCTGAGTCACATTCACAGTGAGTGGGTGAGGCTGAAGTCGTTGATAACTATATTTAGTAATCTGTAATCACTAAATTGACTAATACAATCCTAATATTATTAGATTAGTAAGCCACATGAACGCTTTCACCGATTACTGCGTCCACAAGTTCCAGCTACACGCTACGTTCAACGGTTCATGACTGAACTATACTGTGTATAGTAAATCAGTCAGCTCTAAAATGTCCATTTTCTGATTTCCTTGACCCAAGTTGAGGTTTGACATCACAGTGTTAGATATTAACAATTAAATTTACTATTTAGAGAAGTAGTTAGTAGATTGAACGATTTGCGGCTTGCAGTTGAAACTCTAAGTCTAACCACTAAACCAGTCCAGGTGAAAACAGACTTAAAATTGAACAATAACAGAACAAGTCAAATCGCCGTGGTGAGCAGTCTGCACAGACCAGTCCACATTACATTCCATTGACCTTCATTTTCATATTTTTTTCAGTCACAGATTCGTCATTGAGTTTCTTTCCGACTGACTGATTTTCACTTTGAACACAGTTCACTTCAACTTCAAAACAACTTAACAAGTTGTTGTTGTTGTAATTCTTCTTCTTCTTTTGACTGCTTTGACTCTAAAGTCATTCCAGTAATTGGCTCGTAGTGCTATCTTCGCTTGTGCTTTCTCGTTTGTTCTCAACGCTTACGTGCTGTGATACCGTTGTACATTTAAAATACGAGCGATAACAATAACAAGCAATTCCATTTCAAATTTCGCAAACAAGAGAGCGCCACCATTTTGTAACGAAATTACGTCATCATTTCCAACGTTGCTATGGCCTGCCAGAGGACGTAATATTCTAACTGTAACGGTACGGAATCTGGCGAGGTTTGCCGAATGCTATGATTTTGTTTTTCAAATTTAATAGTGTTGCTATAGGGAGGCTGATCGAAGAAGAAAAATAAATTCGTTTTATTAATTTGACAATTCTATTCCAACATGGCGGCCACCATAGGGCCCCATAGGTCTGAATCGCCCGGATGTAAAAACAATTTTTTCATGTTGATAGAGTATAGAAATTACTGACGTCACAACTATACTTGCGTCGCTTATGTTACTGTAAAACAACCCTTTGGGTTGTGATTATGCAACACAACACAATATGGAAAATGTGCACCAAAAACAAGCTACATGTACCGTACCGATATGTCCATTGTGTAGTGTCTTTACTACAACTCTTGCCCGCCATTAATGGCATTATCCTGTATCTGTAGTTGTTACGTCCTAGTGACCAAAGCTGGCTTTTACAGGACGGTGTGAGGAGCGCTATTTTTGTTCTCCCAGAGCCGCCTTGAATGTTTCTAGGTCGGCGGCATTGACTGTGCTGTTGTCCAGTTTGTTCCAGTCAAGTACAGTCCTCGGGAAGAAGGAATATCTGTATTGGTCTGTGTTTGTATGAATTGGTTCGTAGGCACTTTCGTTATTTGTGGTTAGTTTCTCCACGATGTTGTCACTAACAAAATCCTTGAATTTTGTGGGTTTCTTTTTCCTCTTTGGGCGGTAGTTTCTTAGGTAGTGTTCGGGGTTGATACCCGGGGCTGATCCCTTTACCACTTTGTAAAATAGTGTCAGTCTCTGTTCCTTTCTTCTTGCTTCTAGGGATGGTAGTTGAAGTTCACTTAGCATTGATGTTACACAGCCTTTCTCTCTCGTTCGGTAGTCCTGTTTTATAAATCTTGCTCCTTTGCGTTGCACCTTCTCCAGCTTTGTCTTGTCCTTTTCATAGTGAGGATCCCAGATTGTTGCTGCATACTCTAGCTGAGGGCGGACTAATGCTATGTATGCCGTTTTTCTAAGATCCATTTGGCAGTACCTGAGATTACGCCGAAGGAAGCCGAGGCTGGAGTTTGCCTTCTTCGTGGTGGACTCGATGTGGTGATGCCACTGCATGTCATTGGAGAATTGGACGCCAAGGTACGGGTTGTTTGTGACTTCTTGGAGTATCTGCCCTGCCAGTTGGTAAAATCTTTGTGTCTTCTGCTTTAGGCTCATAATGTAGCACTTAGTTGGATTAAAGCGCATCCCCCATTTGGTGGCCCATTGTTCCAGTTTGCGTAGGTCTTGTTGCAATATTTCGTGGTCTTTGTAGGTGTTTATCTGGCGGTACAGGAGGCAGTCATCTGCGAATAGGCGGACTTGTGATGTTACTGTGTCCGGTAGGTCATTTATGTGACAGAGAAAGAGCAGCGGTCCCAATACTGTTCCCTGTGGTACTCCTGATAACACGTCAACTTCTTCTGAGTAGTATCCCTCGAGTGCAACTCTCATCTTTCTTTCTTTCAGAAAGGATGCTAGCCATCTGTTGACCGGGCCTGTGATACCGTAGTGATTTAGTTTGGTCAATAGGCTGTCGTGTGGCACAGTGTCGAAAGCTTTGGAGAAATCAAGGATGGCCACGTCGATCTGCTTCTTGTTGTCAAATGATTGTAGGATGTCTTGTGTTGTCACTGCTAGTTGTGTTTCGCAGGAATATCCCCTTCGAAAGCCATGGTTTAGCTTTGTTAGTATGTTGTGCTTCTCCAGATGTTCATGGATATGGCGGCATATGAGGTGTTCTAGTAGCTTGCACGGTACTGATGTTAGGGACAACGGACGATAGTTTTCCGCTTGATGTCGGTCTCCTTTTTTGTAGACTGAGGCTATGTTGGCGCTGCGCCAGTCCCTTGGCAATGTGCCTGTGTCTAATGATAGTTGGAATATGAGCCTGAAGGCAGGTGCCAGTTGTTTTGCGTACTTCTTTAGGATGGAGTTTGGGATACCGTCTGGGCCAGAGGCTTTGGTTGGGTTTAACCTCTTCAGCAGGGCTTCGACGCCATTCACTGTCACTGTCAGTTTGCCGATGTTTTCGCATTTGGGTGGAAGGTCAGGAAGTGGTGGTTGGTTCTTGGTGAATACTGACTGGAACTGCTTTACCAGAATTTCTGCTTTGCCTTTTGGGTCGTCAACCAGCTTGCCTTGCGATTTCAACGGCGACACTCCGATGTTATCTTGTTTTCTGCTCTTGATGTATCTCCAGAATGGTTTTGTCGACTTTTGTTCTAAACCTTCTTTAATCTTAGCGTTGATGTAATCCCACTCAGCCTTCCTCATTTCCCTTTTACATTCTTTCTGCATGGCTCGATAGTTGGTCCAGTTGTTGTTCTTCTTTGCCTGTGTATATAGGCGCTGTTTCTTTCATAGCAATTTCTTGATCTTATAGTTTACCCATGGAGTGTTCTGCTTTGGTGATATCAGCTTAGAGGGTATGTGTTGGTCCATAGATCTATGTATGCCCTCCTTCAGATGTTTCCACATATCCTCCACGGTTGCACTATTTAGTGTACGTAGGCCTTCTCCCAGTATTTGCAGATCCAGTCCAAGTTGTGTCCAGTCTGCTTTTTTATATAGATAGCACTTCCTTGGTTTTGAATGTTGGTATCTGGGCTTCATGTCGATGTCAGTAATGACTATGGCGTGGTCAGAGATGCCTGGTATGCTGGTTGATGATTTTACCAGTGATGCATTGTTGGTGAAGACCAGGTCTAGCAAGTTCTTTCCCCGCGTTGGTTGTTCGTGGATTTGTTTTAGCCCTTTTTCTGACATGATTTCTAGTAGGTGAGTTTGTATATCTTTGTCTTGGACTCCTCTGTTTACTACTGAGCTGTTCCACTCTATATCCGGGCAATTAAAGTCCCCACAGATGATCATGTGTTTTTGCTTTCCAGATGTCGCTAGGTTGATGGACTTCTCTAGCTCTGCGATGTGGTGGTTCTCTCTGTGTGGCATATAGTAAGCCCCTATCAATATGTCCTTGCTGGATGTTGATCTGACCTTGACCCAGTTGATTTCGCTGTCTGTCACCAGTTGTGGTTGCTCCGTTGATATTAAGTTCTTGTGGACAAGGATGAAGACGCCCCCTCCAGTGGATACTCTGTCATTTCGGTAGCACGCATAGTTCTCTGGGAAAATTTCGCTTGACTTGATGTGCTCAGGTGTTGGGTTTTTCCCCGGTTTGACTCCTAGACCTAGATCTACTTACATAGAGTTTCATATGTTGGATCCTTTTTGTGCCGGCCGGCAAGTCCTTGTATCAGCGTTTGCTTCTCCGATATTCGTGGTGTTCATGGTTCGGTCTGTCAGTTTCGAGTGTCGGGCGATTCGTTCGTGACGTTTGACATCGGTGACAAACTCACCGGCGTCAGATGGCGACTAAAAGATGCTACAAATCCCCCAAGTTTTCAAACTAAGGCGCCCCTTTTAAGGACTAGGGTTTTCATGGGCCAGCTTTTGAGGTTTAATTCAAATTAATTTATCTTTGATAAAAATGTCCACCCCCCCAAATACTCAATATCCTTCAAACTATTATAAATCTTTTGAATTACTATAATAAATGTCCACCCCCCAAAAATGACTAGTATTGACACATAAGAAATAGATATAAAAAATAAACATAAGCATTGGCACCTCTGAAGGTCCCGTATCGGGACCCGCACAGGTCCCACCGACATACCCACACATACAGCCTCCTAAATATGGAACTCCTAAATATGGAATCTGCTACCCTTTACACTCTGGAATAGCCTTCTGGGCTCACAGATTCGGAGCCCACCTACCTTGATATTCGCACCCTCTACCACGCGCTACACACCTTGACCCATATGTGTATATACTACTATCCGGCTTTATCAGAAACGTTTACAGAGGTTTTGGACAGACCTTAGTAGGCTTTTGTGTATACCAGTAGAATATAAGCATTGCAGCTAGAATGATGTCAGAAATTAGTTATACCATTTATTCAAAAACACAACCCTCCTATTTACAGGACATACTGGTATGCTGATTCCACAAAACATGGATCAACACACAAAGGAATTGCTATCAACGGGTATGGTGTACTCCATGACCCCAAAATTGTATGATATATACACTATAAACAAATGCATATAAATTAGCAGGTATGGTACATCTACTTATATGCGGCAATACTAGTACCTGTCAACTAAAATAGACTTGTGAGGGCAAAGAGTCCAACGCTGGACAATAGCCCCTTTCCACACCATGCAACACTTATGCGGGCCCCATGCCATAGACATATTTAAACATCCCATGGGACCTTATTTCTCATTACTCCCTTGACCAAGAGGGTTGGGCTTTTAGCTTGTCAGCCCACAACAATACTTGAATGTTAGGGTTGGGCTTTTAGCTTGTCAGCCCACAACAATACTTGAATATTAGTCATGGGCAATGCCCAACAAAATATGGTCATATTAATGCTAACTGGGGACCGAGTTCCCATCTCTAAAATGTAGAATGCATACATAAACAAATCCGGTTCTCCATATTGATGTCATGAGTCATAACGGGCGATATAACCACTAACCACTGTTCATTAGTAGAGATACGGGTACATCACGCCCAAAACCCAATTTTCAATAGGTAAAGTTTAACGCTGACAAATCCCAGGTCAGGGACCCAACTGCAGCCTACTAACCAGAATCTGGGAGTTTTTTCCAAAGTGAAGCCCCCTGTGTGGTGGGTGATATATGATGTATCCCACCCTAAACGTAACAACTGGGAACAAACTCCCCACTCAACCACCGAAGCAGATAGCTGCATTTACAGAAAACAGTACAAGTATATACCCACTACATGTACACATGGTCACTACTCCCTCTAATTTTAGAACCTGATAACTAGGGATCTGGTTCCTGGGGACCGAGTCCCCATCCGATTTTCTATGTACTATTAATACAGACCTCTCACCCCCTCCCTCTACTCTTAAAACTAGGCCTTATATAATAATATAGGGTATTAGCACAATCACTATCACCCGTCAAATGAAAATATTGCCCAAAAAATTGAGTCCACTATATGAGATCAAATTCGACAGGGCAAAAAATATATGCCCTTTAACCTTGTTTGTGTGTCTATAATACCGGTACCAGGGAGCAGTGAGAAGTGAGAGTTCTGCCTGTACTATCCAGTTTAGTTTTGTTTATTTGTGGCCATCGAAATTGCTTGCAGGCTTGTCTTTTGGGCAAGATCAACCATCTGCCCGATCCAATCTGAAAGCCCAAAATGCGATGTTCAATATTTGTGGCCCACATTAGTTCTGAAGTGAATGCCACCTGTCAGATTGTCTTTACCATCTGACAGAAACAGTGTACCTGACAGCGGACTGTCGCCATGAAAGCTACATTTACAGGACTTCTTATGATCCACAACTATCGGGTTATTCTCATTTGACAACCCTGCCAGAAAACCATAGTCAACATTTCCAATCTCTTCAAATGCTATGGTCATATGAGGAGTGTGAAGGTGATGTAAATGTATGCTGTTGGTCACAGCAGTTGAATTGGGCTCACCGCAGTCAGCCCACTGTTTGGACTGTGTGGTGTACACGTACTTATCATTTTGTGAGAGAAACTTGTTATCTTGCTGGAAAGTATCAGTATTGCCACCCAATGCAGTGATGTGTGCATTGATGGATGTACCAGAGGGATTAGAATCCCTGTATGTTATTTGATCAACCTCAGTACAATTGCAAGACTGAGAGTTTGATGAATCTGTACCTAATGTTATATGTTTTATTTCATTTCTGCCTTTAGATACCAGAGTATTGTTTTCAGAATGCGATACGACAATTGCATTCAGATGTGTCGGGCCAGTGAGCCCGTCTGCAGGGACAGAATGATTTAATTCCGATGAAGTGGCACTAGGAGGTACAGGGCAATATGCCCGATTACATGAGAGATCCATTTCTACCAAATCAGAATCCATATTTACATGTGTCCCTGTACTTCTATGGATATTTGAAGAGTTTGCAATTTCCAAATTAGCATTAACCATGTCTGAAGACAGTGATGTGCCATTCATCCATGCTTTCCAAGACAGAGGTTCTTTACTTTCTGTTACTGGGAGTGATCTCCCATCTGAATGCACAATTTCATTGCAACTTTCAATTTCTTCACAAAATTTGTCAAATGTTGGAATACTTTGAAAATCACATGTATTTTGCAATTCCGTGACCCCCCTAATGGGAACTAATGGATTCCCTGTGTAGCTGGGTTCACTTTTGACATGACTTGAGAATACATGTGATCCTGCAATAATGTGTCAGTCTGTTTCACAAAGATGTCCATGTGAAATTGACTTTGGTACAAGTGGATTTATTCTGGAACATATCATTTCCGAGTTATCACAACTAGAAAGGTTTTCTGCATGATTTACATGTGTGACTGCAATTTCTCTCAGGTCGTCACCAGAGGTTGAACCGGGCGTAACTGAATTCTCCCTCACATGAAATTGGGAATCAAAACTCCCATAATCATGAGACGTTAGGGTCCTGCGAATATTCGATATTCGATTCGAGATTCGATTCGAAAGTCAAATTCGATTCGAATTCGATTCGAAATTGCCAACTCGAAATTTCGAATATACACTGATGGAAAAGTAGGCTGTTTACGGGCAGGTACACACGTCGGTCTTAGCTGTTTTGTGCCATTTAATTACAGAAAATGATGTATATATGTACCTTATAATTCTCATTGTACATCGCGATTATATATATTAAATATAAGTATAGACAGCAATTACCCACTATAGGAGAACTAAATACGTCTGATTTCTATCTTTGAACATGGTAGCCAAAAGCTCGGAGATCGCCGATGGACCGACGACGCGCGTAAATTATAATAGCTATGAGACTGATCAACCGCTAGCGTTATCCGCCGTCTATCCGTCTCAGATTCTGCGTTATGTAATATAGCTCAGAATTTAAACAACACGTGTTCCCGGCATCGAAAACTGCATTTTGGCGGTATTTTCTTTTGAAGTTTACTTTCAATTTCGGAGCGTTCTTTAACACTAAGTCTGGACAAAACGTCATCCGTTATTCATGTTTATTTTAAACATGATAAAGCTGCAAGCTTACACATGTGATGAATGCAACATGGTGTATAAATCGCAAGCATCTGGGACAACGACCCACCTATGGAATCATATGTCCAAGAAGCATCCAGCACTACATAAACAGGCTACACTGCGACTGTTGTTGCATCTTCAAGCTTATAACAACGGGTGATTCCGAATGTTGATTTGCAATTTTGAATGCACATGCAATCTGTACAACTTTTGCGTGATTTTAGTTCCAATAATCCGTTAGTGGTTATATATTAATCGTCGTGACGGTCGCATGGACGTTTTAATCAATTATCAATTGAAGTTAATAGTATTGCAAATGACGGTTCATCGCCACATAAGTTATGATGGAACTTCGTGCATGTAGTTCATGGAACGTTTCACAAATCGTCTAGTCGTTGACAAAACATGCCCAATTGAGAATACAACATACAGATATGATTCGAATCGATATTCGATTCGATATTCGATTCGATTTCCTGAATTCGATTCGATATTCGATTCGATCAAAAACTCCAATTCGCAGGACCCTATGAGACGTGTGGTCATTCAACACGCCCATTTCGCTTTGTGACTCAAGTGCATTTGAATTGTTCTGACACACTGGGTTAACGGGAACACTCACACAATCATTGGGCGACGACTGTGACGATTCCCTTGTGTTCAAGTGGTGTTCATAGGAAAGAGAAACTTGCCTATTTTCCACTGTGCTCACTTGGCAAGTGCCAAATGAATTGTCTTGTGAGCTGACGTTAACTGTATCAAGCTTTGTCAGTTGATTAGTGGGAAAAATATTCCCAGAATGTGATTCGGAAGTGAACACAGGATGATTGTATTGAGCACTCAATTGAAAAGCACCCTTGCATGATGATTCAGGAGGCAAGTACCCAGAAGATGAGCCTTTTGCATTTTGATTCTGTACATCAACAACATTGCAATTAGATTTACTACTTTTATACTGTGCCAGATTACAAAATCTGGGATCTGCTAGTTTGGTCGATTTGTTTAACTGGGCAGACCGATAGTCGCCCATCGAGTCACCAGGATCCCAAGAAGGCGTTTGGCAAGTACTAGTACTGGCACCAATAGTATACAGATGTGCTTCCAATTTCTTATGAGCCCTGTGTTTTGGCCTCACATATTTATTTGATGCTCCCTCAGAAATTGTGTACACAGAATTCTCAAACTGCTGTGATTTCAATACTGAATCCGATACAGCAGTTTCATTGTCAAAATACTCTTGGCCATTTGAAATTATGTTCCAGTCTGCATTTTCACAGACGGCAGTGGAATAATTATTATACTGACAGGACAAATCATAGTCAATGTCCTAGCTTGTATTTATGTTATAATCAAACTCATGACTGACATTCAAGTTATTCTCATTGGAACTGCATGACTGATCCGATTCTGAAAGGTAACTATCAGAGGCAAACCATGGGCCATAATGCCTATTTCTGCATTTGGAGTTATTTCGGGATGCATCCCTTTCTAAAGATTCCCACTGTAACTCGACCAACAAATCATCTACCCCTATTGAGGGCTCACTGTCCAATATTTCAACAAAACACTTTTTGGCCCATCCATATAGACAGTTTCCCAAATAACGTACTTCTTCATCTTGTGTGCGGAAATTGTATTTATCTAACTGATTTAGAAATAATTCCTGAAATTGAAAGGGCTGCCAGCTTTGGCTGCCATCGTATTCCAAAGTGTTGGGAACTCTTGAAGCCCGTCGTGGTCTAGGATCCCTATTGTTGTTTTCATCAAATCGGTCGTTATCATTGAATATGATACCTTGAGGGCCCCGGCCCATATGAAAGGCTGGGCCAGGCCGACCCCCTTTCCCGATCCCAATGATTCTCATTATTGTCTTGAGAAATTGGGGCCGTCTTTCTGGCGCACGGTCCTCAAAATCTGAATCGGCGCGATTATTATAGTCGTCGCGATTTCTATTTCGGGGGCGCCTATTTGTACGGTCATCCTCGGATGGAGACCGGCCCCTGCGAAACCCATCATACCGATCATAACCATCCGACCCATCCCGAACTCTATATCTGGGTCGCCTATTTGGACGATCGTTACGGGACTGAGACTGTCCACTTGGAAACCTATCACGGTCATTTTCAGCCGACCCTTCCCGGTCTCCATATCTGGATCACCTATTTGAATGATTGTCATGGGACTGAGACTGTCCCTGTGGAAACCCACCCTGTACGAGATCATCCCTAAAATCACGTGTATCCTGAACTCGTCGCCCACTGTTTTGTTGGCCATGCTGATTGGGTTGGGCATTATTTGATTGTCGCATCCCTTGATTTTCCACAGCCCTGCTTACTGGGCTATGTTGCCGACCACTACGAGAATGATGAACATTTGATCTATCGCGTCGCTGTGTCTGGTCGCAATTTTTACTATCGCGACCCCGTGATGGTCGAGAGTTACGATCAACGCGATAATTACCAAAATCCTGTTCCAAGTCGAAATCAACTGGGCTTGTAGCCCTATTTGCCCCTCCATGCTCCCTCCCCGAAACCTCAGCATCAGAACTGGCGCGGCATGTGTCGCGATACAAGCGGCGAGAATGTCGGTCGCTATCGTACTAGGCAAAATCATCAGACTGATTGTTGATAGGAACCCGAGACATTTGATTCTTCGGGCCAGTGAAGGCCTCACTATGACACGGTATCCTTTGATCCCATACCCTAGTTGAGGGTAAATAAATATGGCTTTGGGTCATTTCAGTCTATCTCTCCCTCCCTTCAAAAATGACACCTGGCATGAAGGAAAGAGTACACGACCGAATAAACCAAATGACCAACTATTAGGCAACTAATGAGTGCAAGAGGCTGTTCTACTAATTTCAGAAAACCTCAAAATATTGTATGATCAAATACACTTGGCAAAATTTCTAAGTGTCAGCAATGGGAATTTATCCAAATGTGAATCAACAGCCAAAACAATATTCTATATGGCAGTTACTCTGAATAGTAGCTCCATTCCATTGAAATTCAACATATAATAGCAGGATGCCACATTTTCATTCAAAAAATGGCTAAGTTCACCAAAAACTAACATTTGTGTGAAAATCGCAAAATTTCATTCATTTTCCGTCAAAAAATGGAAATACCTGAAGTTAGAGGGCTTCACTAACAATGATGCCCCAAAATACAAATGTAATGGGCCAGAACCCCAAAAAAATGAAAAAATCGGAGGGCAAAAAATGTCCAAAATAATTTGACAAAAATGTCACAAAGAAACAACAAAAACAGACAATTCTGGGAGGAAACTTGGACTATATCCAAGGAAGCTCCCGAAACGATGTGTGGACAACGACGAAGTGTGTGAACACGACGATTTAAGATTCCCGACAAAATCTATCTCAAAATTTTGCAAGTAAATCTGGAAATAACGGGCAAGTAATTATGCGCCAAAACTGCTGTAATTGAGCAGAAAGTATTTGGGTATTGGCCAAATGTATAAGGAATCAAGCTATGATTCAACTAGGTACGGATGTCCCTGGATTAAAACTGGGATTTTTAATGTATCCCAAACATCACAGACAGCCATGTGCGGTGCAAACGCAAAATAACCGCAAGAATTTCACGAACAATTCGTTTGATCGCAGCGTCAATTTGTAGTGTCTTTACTACAACTCTTGCCCGCCATTATCCTAGATCTACTTACATAGAGTTTCATATGTTGGATCCTTTTCGTGCCGGCCGGCAAGTCCTTGTATCAGCGTTTGCTTCTCCGATATTCGTGGTGTTCATGGTTCGGTCTGTCAGTTTCGAGTGTCGGGCGATTCGTTCGTGACGTTTGACATCGGTGACAAACTCACCGGCGTCAGATGGCGACCAAAAGATGCTACAATTGTCATCATCTAGTTTCTAAATGATCGAATCGGGCATTAATTATTACTTCGAAAAAGTGCTGCCGATTCATTGTCAATTTTATTTTAAATGGAATGTTAGTGTTCCGAAAGGTCACATCAGGTCATCTCTGTTCTCCATTATTAATCGCTCACTCCCACTATTGTACCGTTAGTTCAAGTTGAATGTAAAAGCTATACATGTACGTGTGTTAATTACATTCAATTATTGCCAATCTCTGTCAGACTCAATGTGGCAAATATTTGAAAGTGTGGCGGAAGCTTATAAAGCCTTATATTACATACAGTGTTATCATGCTACACTTCTGTCATGTCTTTAATATTTATTCTATCATCACAACCGCAGTTTGTTTTTATAATCAAAATTTAGGCTCTGCAGTATGGTTAAAATATGATTTATTAATATTATTCAAAATGACAAAGTTTCCGACACAGCGGGAAACATGGGTGCACTCGATAGGGAATCCGAGAAAAAAATGTTACAGTCCCTTATTTCTAAATTTTTTTTAATCAATTACTTTGATTACAATTTAATACTGATTATGATTAGGCCTACCCCAACCCTGATACAGTTGAATTGGTCATTGTCGCATGGTTTCGAGCAAAATGACATCCAAGATCTCTCAAACGTGCAAAAAGACACCCAGGATGTCCCAAAACGTGCAAAAAGACACCCAGGATCTCAAAGTATCAAAAAACAATGGAAATTTAGATCAGTCGTCTGCTACATGTATACATGTAAAATATTTATTAATATTATTATAATAATTATTTTTTTGTGATCGGAGTGAAATATCAATCAAATTTAAATAGGCATATATATAGCGTCTGCTTTGAGTCTGACAGCGCAGTTCCGTATTAATAAATAGCAGATGTCTAATTACATGTGAATCGATTTCCATTGTTTTGTGAGACTTTGAGATCCTGGGTGTCTTTTTGCAAGTTTGGGACATCCTGGGTGTCTTTTTGCTCATTTGAGAGATCCTGGGTGTCTTTTTGCTCAAAACCATGCGACAATGACCATTTCATCCATAATACATAGACAGAACCGCACCGTGTGTGAAAGTTATCAAATTTGTTATGGCCTCATGGTACAACTGGAGCCGTCATAAATAAAAATTTTAATATAAAAAATTGACTACACTGTCTACACAGAATGAAACAATCAAATTAGCATTGACAACATCATTATTCAGAAGTAAGATGGGGTTTTACCTTCAAAAATATTCATGCACAGCTCAACTATACTGGGACTTCGGTGTTCCGATTAAAAACAAAATCTACTGTAACAGTGTAGGTATTGAAATTCTTACCAATTATACCAGAGGGCTGTACATGTACCTATTGGCATAGTGGTACCATAAAGGTTCATGGTTTGATCTACACAGTGAAGCCATGTTAAGGCAGATTATAACTAATCATGCAATTAGTTGTATCAACATTCCTTGAAGAGGACATATTGTGTTTATACTACATTTTGCCATTAAAAAACTGTCTCATCAATGGAGTCTTTGTATTCCTGCATACATGGATTACATTAAATTAAAGTTATAATGTTAGTCAGAATAATTTTATATTATCTGTTTTCAAACAAATTAACTCATAAATATAAAAAACAGAGAGCAAACATTATTTGGTCATCCATCTCAGCCAAGTCACCCTGGACTGTACAGCACATACCTGTATGGGCTGCTAGCCTAGGGCTGCAGCAACCCCCCCCCCTAGTCCACCAAAATGTTTTGAAAGCTCAAAGTTCCTACAATTTTCGGGAAAATTTGAGAAATTTGGGCAAACTGAATGGTATTTCTGGGGGTAATTGTGCAGATTACAGTACCGTATTTTTAGGCGTGAATTATACATATTTGAGGTTAATTTGAATCTATTTTTGTTATATTTATGTCTTTATACAAGGTATATTCTACATAAAACTGTCTTACAACCATGAGTACTTCATGAAACAAAATTGGGCAAAAAGTCTCAGCCCCTCCTAAAAATTTGGGCGCCCATATGGCTATGTGTTACAGGGATAATCCTGGGTATTTTGGGAAAGGGTCCGGGACCCTGCATTTGGGACAAAAATTGTGTTGTAGAGGCTAATTGGGAATTCCCAAGCAATGTTATTGTGTAAATGAGTTCAATTAAACCACTTTTAAGCTTGCAAGGTTCATTAACAATTGAAACAACACATTAACTAAAATGATCAAATATCACATGAAAAAAATATATTACAATTTAACTGACTGTCGGTTAACACAATTTAACAGTATCATTAAACACAACTGAACATATGTAGTACTACTCCAACTTCACAACTACAAGTTACTAGATTAGTATGAATTTTAGTTACTACTAGTACCTACATGTAAGAACGAATACATGTTGGGAGCCTCGCATATATAAGAGAATGCACTGGCTTACAAGGTCGAGGTGATCATTGTCAGGCCAGTGTATTCTTTAATATATGCAAGGCTCCATGTGGGAGATTCACGTATATAAGAGAATGCTTGGTACGGTATTTGCGAAAAATTTCAGGAAGCTCCAGTCATGGAAGGGTTAAGTTACTGAAATTATGTTACAACCCCTTCCCGTGAAAAGAAGAGAAAAAGTGTACCAACAATCTATATGTAACTTCTCCGTTTTTACCTTTCAGTCTATGTCCTAAGAAGTGATCTTTTGACCAGCATCTACAATGTTTTCTTCAAAACCAAAGACTAAGAAGAGGTGGGCACCTCAATCTGAAGATGTTGGGATGACCATGACTTCTGGTCGTGTCCACCCATTGGAGGATATGATGTCGTACCGACAGGATGTCCAGGGAGGGATACTCTCCACTCAGGCCAAGAAGAATGTATCCCCTGATAAAAAAAGTTTTTCAAATGAAGTAAGTCTGTTTGTAATAAAATCAGGAACAAATGTTTTGCAATATCTGCAAGAAATTGATACACAATAGATAGATATTTTCAGTAATCTAGGGTTTTACCCTTTCATGACAGGAGCTGCGCTGGTGCAACATTAAAGATCATGTGCCAGTGCATTCTCTTATATATGCGAGTCTCCCATAGGGAGCCTTGCATATATAAAAGGATGCACTTTTACAAGGTCAAGGAAAAATATTGTTAGGCCAATGTATTCTCTTATTTATGCGAGGCACCCTATGGGAGACTCGCATATACAAGAGAATGCATTGGCACAGAGTTTTCGCCAAATTTCAGGAAGCTCCAGTCATGGAAGGAGTAATAGTCATTTCTGATGATAGAAAAAGTTGTTCACCGTATTAATTTCTGTTGAATTTTAGAGACAGGATTTGGCTCTATTTTGTGAGGGACATTTTCATGAGAAGGATTGCTGCACCTTTATCCCAAAACCAGCAAAAGCACCAAGCAAACCAGATGACAAGAAGAAGGCTAAAGTGAAAACGCTGAAGTGAGTTATCTATAGAATCTGATGGCAGTGTTGTTATCGACAAAAACTTTATCTATTTTTATTATATCAATACAGTAATGCACTAAATAATCGACTCATTAACCGCAGCAGAATTATGGGTAATTTTTCAGGATTTAGTCAGAAATATGGCTTGTTGCCATTCGTTGGAAAGCTCTCAATGAGAGCTTTCCAATGAATGGCAGCAAACCATATTTTCGACTAAATCCTGAAAAATTACCCATAATTCTGCTGTGGTTAACCAGGCGATTCTTTAGGGCAATACTGTATTTCAGAATTTAAGAATAATTAGGACCTGTGTATTATACTGAAAACAGTATGCAGTCAAATCACCTGATGATTTCATCATTTATTCAGATTCAAAAAATCCTCCCCATCTAACTCAAAACAATTCACAGTGCGCATGACTATAACATGCAAGAGACAAATTACTAATTTCTTGAATTTTGTTTGCCGAATCCGTGAATGGAATTAATGAATAATATAATAATAAGATCCGTGACAGTGTCATCTGTCTGTTTATCCACAATTTCTGAAAATTTTGAGATTCCTAACTGCTGTATATATATGTATAGTTTTTAGCTCACCTGAGATGAAGTCTCTGGTGGAGCTATAGTCATCACTTCTCGTCCGTCCATCCGTAAACAATTCTTTAAACAACTTCTCCTCTGGAACCGTAAGACCGAATGAGTTCATATTTGGTGTGGATGTTCCCTAGGTGACTCACATTCAGATTTGTTCAAATGAGGTCACTGGGTCAGATAGTTGCGAAGCCAGGGCCATAACCATTTCCCTCCATAGTATTTCTTAAAACGACTTCTTGTCTATAACCATTGGGCCGATTTAGCTTATATTTGGTATGGAGGGTTCTTGAAAGACTGGGGTTCAGATTTGTTCAAATGGGGTCACTGTGTCAAATAGGGGTGGACCCAGGGACATAACTCCAAAAAAAAATAATAAAAAAATTAAAAATTCAGATCGAACTCCTTGATCAATTTAACATACAAAAAAAATGATTAGTTTAAAAAAAAAAACATTTTTAAAAAATAGTAAAACTAACACCGTGGTAACATCCGCAGAGTTATGAAAATCTTTAATGAAATCATGGAAACTTTCCCTTTCCATCACCCCCCCCCCCCACATGACCCAGACCACCACCCTGCCCTCAACCAACAGCATCCCACCCCCATCTCATCTCCTAACTCACAGGATCTCTCCCACCAGCAGATTCAGTCAATTGTATTAGCTACAGACAGACAGAGAGGAGGAGAGAGAGTTAATATAAATACACAGTCATCAGATGTTGAGACATCATTGAGATGTTATCAGGCTGACAGGTGTGAACAAATGCATTAGCTAGCACTCCTGCCAGTGTGTTATTAAAATCAAATTAAAACAAATTATTGTTCTCAAACCTGAATTTAGTGTGTCTGACATTTGCAGAATGAGGTCCGCAGAAGGTGAATTTAGTTATGATACCCTGCACAGCAGGCTAGCATCACCATATACACTAGCCAGGGTCCTTATTCTGCTTAGGCCTCATCTTCTGGGAAGTATATATGGTCTTCAATTGACATTTTTACTTACTTTTTCCCTTCTGTTGAGTTTCTATATCCCCTTATCTGTAGAAGAAAAATGCATAATTGAGGTTCCCAATGGGTGCACATCACCAACTTTAACTGGAAGACTTCAGTCTGATGCTATGTCTCCCATAGCAGTTGAGGCCTAAACAGAATGAGGTCCCCAGAGGGTGAATTTGGTGATGCTAGCCCGCATTGCAGGATTGCATCATTAAATTCATCCTTTGAGGACATAATTCTGCAAATGTCAGACACTATGTTCAGGCCTGGCTGTTCGAATATTATTTCCTTAACCACCAGTAACCATTTGAACTCATTATACCCTGATTTTGCAAAGAAAACTTGGGGGGGGGGGGGTATATTGAACTGAATTTGTCTGTCTCTATGTCAAACTGTCCCATCCATCCATCTGTCTTCATGTCTCTATCCGTCCATCAATTGTTTTCTTCTCCAGATACATATTAAAGACCAAATGGGTTTATATTTTTGGTTTAGATGTCCCCTAGGTGACTTACATTCACATTTGTTCAAATGAGTTTATCAGGTCTAATAGGTGAGAAGCCAGGGCCATAACTCTTTCCTTCCATAGTAATTCTTAAAACAATTTCTTCATCGGGCCTATTTAGCTTATGTTTGGTATGGAGGGTACTTCGGTGACTGGGGTTTAGATTTGTTCAGATTTGGGGTCATTTTAGGAAATTTGACGAAAATCAGTTCAGTTCAACTATTAAAATCTACCGTCTGAAATGACCAAATGAATGGATCTCATAGATGGGGATTCACGTTTGTTCAAATAGGGGTGGAGATAAGAGATTTAATTATCAACCAACCACCCTACCTGTGCTTTTTGATACTGGTATAATAATGTATAGATTCCTCTTGATTTCTAAGCTGCCTGGGTGGGGGGCAATGGGGCGGAAGTGTAGAGGGGTGGGGTGGGGGTTTTGACACCTCCCCCTACTTTCATCAAAATTTTCATTAGAAATTTCAAGAGCTGAAACGGTTGACCCATTCTTCTAACCAGTTAACCAATGGGGTTAGCCGGATTTCAACCGGTTAACCGCTAATTTCTAGCGGACTTCTCTCACACTAATTATGTCGACATTATGCCATGCTCCAGGGACAAACCTAGGTGAGAAATAGTAGCTGAAATAAAGACCTTATTCACAGCATTTAACGATATTCAAAAACACGCATTCATGTTCTTTTTCTGACTCTCGTGATGGGGAATGAGCAAGTGAAATTTGTGAATGGCAGGGGGGATCGCTTATTTGCCGTGATCAGCATATGTTTGGGCATTTGTAAAACGAGTAACAATAGTATGGGTATTGGTAAAACGAGTAACAAAACTATATATTAAAGATCTGTAATATATATCATTATCATTGGTATATCCTCCAATGAATTATATATAAAGACAAGAAAGTAATAACTATAGAACAAAAAGGAAGGTCAGTTAGGTCAGACTCGCAGTCCTATTCAGTATTCGAGCTATTCGTCGGTATGATGATCGCGGACACTAGTGTTGGAAGGTTATAGAATTTACGTTTCGTTTTTTTTGGTAAAAAAACCTCGGTTTCGGTTTTAGTATGCAATCACTTAACATATAGAAATTACTTCCAAATTGAGTGTCAATTAGTCTCACAGGCACAACCAGTTACAGAGTAGCATGGAGCATCAATTTTCTTGATAAAAGGGAAGATCATTGAAGAAGTTAAAGAGGTTTTGCGTTGCTTCAACTACGATGTCTGTTTGGTCACTCCATTGAATTGATCATATTAGATCACAACAGGGAGGAAGAACGGGAAGAGTGAAGACATTGCTGCACATGCACCTGATCTCAATCATTAAACTTTGTCGACTTACATAGTTTTTATAAACCCCACTGTAAAACAGTTTTAGTATGTCGTGGTGTGATTCCAATTTGAATCCATGTTGCTTCGTGCAGTATTAACTATTAAGTTACGAAAGCACGCATTGCCACACAACGCCACTTTAACGTTGTCACTTCCTTGTGTGCATTCAGACTTGATACACAGTGACTGCACACGTGCTTTTGTCGGAAGATCAGAGAAAACTTCAAAGGGTCGGAATTGATTGAAGGTCGCCGACACTTCCAGACAGTTCGAGAATTGCTACTAAGTATCTGATACTACCGCGTGTACCAATTAATGCTTGCATTGCACTCTACTATCGGTGACACAGGATTTAGTATTAGTTTTGCATCATTTAACCTAATATTTTGAGGATTATTCACGTTCACATTCAACTGACAACAGGATGTGGTTACGTCCGGTTCATTTTTTTCTAACCGGTTACGTCGCTAACCGGATGCTAACCGGTTATCCGTCTAACCGTTTCAGCTCTAGAAATTTCATGCCTGATAGTGTTACATTTGATTTTTCAACCAGTAACAGTCTATATTTTCCTACTTCGGATTAAACTGTAGGACCGAAATGGCCACAAATTTTAACTTGATGGGGGCATGTCAGGTTGTAAATTTCCAAGGTCGAAAGCTTGAAGTACTTGTAACAGTTGTAAAATTTCATTCTAAGAGGGACGTGCAAAATGAATTTTGTGAACTCAGGACTGTGGTCTGGTTGTCTTGTTTTAAATGGGGTCACCTGGTCAAATAGGGGCCAAGCGAAGGACAGTTCTCCTTTTAATATGCTTCCTTCACAAGGACCATCAGGTCTATTTTACTGATATTTAGTATGAAGGGTTCTTTGGTGTCTGCGATTCAAATTTATTCAGATGGGGCCACCAGGTTAAATAGGGTGGACCAGGGACATAACTTATGTCTCTATAATAATACTTAAAATGTCTTCTCAAGAGAAGTTGGACTATTTAGCTTACATATAGTATGGAGGATCCTTTAGTGACTGAGATTCAGATTTGTTAAAATGAGGTCAACCTGTTAAGAAATGACGGGGCTATGGGGACTTTTGTGTCTAATAAAATCATTAAAATACAAAATTCATTAAAACATCTACCTTGGAACTAGCTGACTGATTAATCTAACATACATGTATGGTGTTTTGGGTCCATGGATAATTGGGCTTCAAACATGTCTAAATGGTTTTATAAAAAGGCGCTTGTGAGATTGGAAATTTCCAACAATTGAGAAAGTTTGAGATGTCGGTTGTGAAATTCCAACCTAAGACTTGGGAGTCTGGAGCCCGGTCGGGAGGGGACTTGTTGAACTGGAGGAGGTGGCTGATCAGTAGTGTACAGTTGGTAATTTCAAGATAGATATTCACCGACCTACACACATGAAGCCTCTCTAGCCACATATTCTGTTTAGATCTACTTCTTTTAAAGTGATTATGAAAAGTTCTGAATGTTGTGGTCTCCAGAGTCCCAGTCTTATCAGTCTTTGCAGTCTGGTGAGCGACCCCACAGTCATTGACTGTCTTGTTTATTCAAATGACAAGAATTTGGCCTTGAAAAAAGAAAAATTATGATAGAAATGTGAAAACATGCACTGAAGCATCAAGAATGGATAAACATGCCAAGCAAATGACATAGATTATGCCTTTATGTACCTTCAGTCTTTTTGACATTGAATACTTTCCAAATGGAAGTGGGTGTATGCACACATATCTAAACAAATTAAAAGGGTTGGGACAGAATTGGGAAATAGTTTGAAAAAACTGGGAGGGTGGATCCCAAAATAGTTGGCTGTTTCCGTTTACTTCAATCATTCCCATCAAACTCAAAACAATCCACAGTGAGCATGACTAACCAATAGAAACAAATAATAGCCAACTTCCGGAATTCTGTTTGTCGATATGAATGATCTTCAGATCCTTTAGTTAAATATATAATCAAGGTTCCAGGCTAACTTTTTCTAAACATATTTTGCTTTCAATTTAGGAAATGTTCAGTATATAAGTTCAACAAAATGGTTCATATGTTGAACATACTATCTGAACATGACCCCCCCCCCCCCAATTAATAGAAATCCTTCTTCACTTGTATTATAATTATCTTTTCATCTATGTCATCTGCTTAAATTCCTGAACACCCCTCCAGATGAATAATAGACAATTACAATGTATACTTTTATAACTGATGGGAGATTCCATTTAGTAAGGAAAGGCTTAAATATCTGCTGATTGCGATCAACCTCTCATTTGAAGTAAATTTTGAATTCATGTATATTTTAGATGCCATTGTGGAGGTGTCTTGGAGGAGCATCTGCCATTGCGGATTCAACCTTTCATTGATTCTTGTACCCAAGGAGATGCCATAAAAGCAACTGTTCATAAAGGTACTTGTTTTATATAATCCAGTAAACATGGTTTACGCTTATTTCTAATAACTCAATGTTTTCAAGCTGTGACGTCATTTACCGGGTGACTATATTGTTGTGAAATTATGAAACAAATGAAATTTGTTATTGCAGTTTGCAAGAAAAGACACAAGTTTACTTCTCATGTCATTAGCTTTGATAAATATGTGTTTTATTCGCATACCAGACAAATTTGCTAGGGTATCAAAACGACCTAAAGGAAATCATTATCTTTAAAGGGACCCAATGCACTCGCTATGGGTAAATTTTGCCAAATTTATAAAAGTCTGTAAAAATGTCACCACCAAGAAGAACATGAAGAAATATATCAACTTTGTTTAATATCAATTATTGATAGATGTCCAATAAAAAAAAATTCAATAAACTTGAAATGAGACAGAGTACAAAGGAAGCAATTATGTCTTGATTACTCCCTAGGAGGATTGAAAATGGCCAATATGGAACAATTTAACAACGCAATGAAAATCACATGGCTGAGATGTCTAATATGTAAATAATCAAAATGGACCCCTCTCCTAAAAGACACCCCCATTATCGATGATACCTGTACCTAACATATGATGCTGAGTTCCTGACAAAACAAACTTCTATAATTCCTAACCCTTTTGAAGGGATGTTCTCAGCTCTTGGTGAAATTCATAAGCATAGATGATAAAAATGGTAAAATATCATGTCAGCGACTATATGGAATAATTCTAACATCAGAATGGAAGGAAACCCAATTAACTTCAATTCGTGGAGAATTGCAGGCATATATTTTATAAACGATCTGTTCCAAGCCAATGGGGAATTTCACACCCCTGACTCCCTTGAGCCTACATTTAATATTTCTACTAACTTCATAACTATAGCTAACCTAAAATGCCAAATATATGGCCTTTCAAACTCTCGAATTCAACACCTCCTACAATTACCCTCTCCATTCCTACCCAAAACTTTGAGCTGTTATTGAGGGATCAGAAAGGCGGTCAATTGTTTCATCAAACCCTGTCAATAGGGAATTGGGTGCCAAACTCATGTAAAAAAATTGGAATTCGGAAATATAAGATGACTCCCAATCGTGCGACATTATTTTTCAAAATAGATTTATACTACATGCCTGTCACTAAACTCCAATGGCTCCAATATAGAATTAATATGAGAATCCTCTCGACGAACAAATTTCTGAAGATAGCAGGCATAAGAGCTGTTGATCTATGTAATCGATGCACAAATACTCCAGAAAACATTTCGCACATTTTCTGGGCCTTCCCACACACAAATTGTTTCATAACCGAACTTCAATCTTGGTTGAAAATAAATCATGTGTCTATATAAATTACCAAACCATGTATGCTGTTGGGCGTTAAATCATTGTCAAGCAACTTCTATCATTAACTACTTTCTACTCATTCTAAAGCAGTATATATAGGACTAAATTTTACCCAATCCAACTCTCAATAAAGGCATTTCTTGCTGAATTGAAATTCAAATATGAATGCGATAAGTACACATCCAGATGCAACATGTGATATCAAGAGTTTCAAAAGCAATGGCTACCCTTAGAAAATGTCATTAATGAGAAAACTTATTGATTTGCTGATATCCCCCAACAAAACTTTATACAGGTATGTATCCCGGATAACACGATTATATACATACTACATAGAGCGTGGAACCCGAGCTATCTCTAAAAGTTACATTAATCGTTCCTTAATTAACCCTTTGAGTGCCAGGGGTCGATGAGATCGGCCCTAAACCTACAAAATAAGTCTGTTAAAGAATATAAGAATAAATTATTAAAATTGTAAAAAATTGTACAAAAAAAACAATTGTTAGGCCAATGCATTCTCTTATATATGCGAGGCGACCTATGGTCGACTCGCATATATAAGAGAATGCATTGGCACATGGTATATGGGTTGATACAAAAATCGACCTGGCAATCAAAGGGTTAACTCGATGCACAAATTAATCTGCGCCAAACTTAAAGCTGTATATAACTGTATAACATGACATTCTTCATTAAGCTCACGAATGTTGTGTCACCCAAATAGCCAGCAGAACAACAATATATTTATCTCCTTAAAAAACTACACTACAACAACTAATGATTCATGCATGATTGTATTAATGTTGCCTGTGAGAGAGTGGCCCAAATGAAATTCACTTGGGAGCATGCAAAAGTGAGTGCAAGTATATAATATGTATCAATGTATCCTTACTCGAATGTTTGTGCTTTACGTCTGTCTGTCTGTCTCATCTTCTTGTTATATTTATTTCCTCAATATAATTTTTTTTTTTTAAATTAAAAAGTTTTGAATTTTTTTGTATCTTATTCAGCTAATTGGACTTTGATCGGTAATTCCACTATAAGAGTACTGTTTACATAACTCCAGTTTTGACATGCAAAATCTCATTATTGGAGAGTTATTAATAATAAAAATAAGTCAATCTTTGTTTTCCTTGTTGATGAAAGTTGTTTTACACACTTTTATGTTGCTTTGCATGAACCCACCTCAAAGACCTTCAGACCATTGAAATGTTGTTATGAGTTGGAATTATTTTCCACACCTCACATTGATATTTGTGATTATATTTCAGACCTTCAAGTTTATTTTCCTGACTTGGAAGCTGACGTTCCAGATTCTTACCCAACAATTCATTGGGATAAGAATAATATCCATAAGTCTGCTGGTAAAACATATGGTAAAATAAACTTTACTGTGGAGGATGTGGGTGGTCACAAACCATGTAAAGTGAGTATTCTATCATATTCTGAGGATGCGAAACAGAATATTTCATATATATTTATAGGTTGTGAGTTTCCGATACCCGTATTCAGGTTGAACTACCTTATCTGGGCAGTCTAGATATCGATATATGGCCCAGAGAAGGTAGCGAGACTTGAATACCAACCTCGGGAACCTGCAGGGTAGTGAAAACCAATTTATCTTACTATCCATTCAACAGAATATTGAATTAAAGTTTGGCAGAGGAACTTTGTCATTTCGTGTATGAAGTAGCACACTGCACAGTTGACATTGTATTTCATCATCAACGATTCACTGTCTCAAAATAGGTCTGTTTGTACATACAGTAATGCCCTAAGTAATCGACTCCTTAACCACAGCAGAATTATGGGTAACTTTTCAGGATTTAGTCGGAAATACAGCTTGTTGCCATTCATCGGAAAGCTTTCACGGAGAGCGTTCCGATGAATGGCAACAAGCCATATTTCCAACTAAATCCTGAAAAATTACCCATAATTCTGCTGTGGTTAAGGAGTCGATTATTTAGGGCATTACTGTACACATGTGTGCGTTGAATCTAAACATTGCTGTTTTTGTAGAATGCAACCTATTTTAAAAGTGTTCTTTGCCGTTACCACCAGAAATTTGTTAGTTGATTTGAAATGATAAGTGTGTAATCACATGAAACCCCTATAATATCATTAAAAAGGCCATTACATATTTCCTTATATCTCACTAGTGACGAATAGGCGTGTACTTCCCGGGATACTTGGCATTGCGTCAACAAAATGACAGTGCAGATTAATACTATTTCGAAAAGCTGTGCATGACACCAACACCAGACATTGCAAAAATTATTGCTTTGTTCATTAAAGTTAAATTCTTGTCCAACTTCGTTGCATTAACAAAAATAGACACAAAAACATAAAGGCAAATTGGGGGACTATTATTTTCATTGCCAGTCAGAGCGCGCAGCAGTTGTGAAGCGTCTTGGCCAATGCCATAAATGTATGCATTTCGCATGCATTTTTCAGCTTCTTTTAAGGATTTTGATTTGTTAAAAAGCCATAAAGCTCTAGTTTTTTCATGTGATATACAAGATCTTCGACCTGTTATGTTGGGACATAAGATTTTATGAAACTCATTTGATAGATTTGATTCACAACTCATCTACGACTCGTTGTGAATCAAATTTATCAAACTCGTTTCATAAAATCTTATATCTCAACATACATGTAACTTTATGGAGATCTTCTATATATGTGGATGCTGAGAATAGATTAGAAATAATTTATACCAATTTCCTCATATAAATCAATGTTGTTAGATATGAAGCAGTTTCTCCACAACTTACAAGCATTCATTGTTGCCATCCTGGATATGGCTTGTTGCCATCCAGGATACGGCTTGTTGCCATCCAGGATATGGCTTGTTGCCATCCAGGATACGGCTTGTTGCCATCCAGGATATGGCTTGTTGCCATCCAGGATACGGCTTGTTGCCATCCAGGATATACGGAAACTGCCTAGTTGTTTCTGCATGTATTTGAGGAAAAAGTAGCTAATTGTAAGATGATAATTAAATATCATATTTTTGCCTTAATTGACCTTTTATCGACCTTGGCTGATATTGCCCCAAACTCAGCTGATACCCTCAAATGCGGCTGATAACCAACTAAACTTGGCTGATATCATTAGTGACATCACCAAGCGAAGTGAAGTGTTTACATCAGACATAGCTGTCAATCGGGGTAGTAATCACATTTATTATCCAGTATAATGAGAATTCCTTAATTGTCTAGAAGTAATGGCGAGTGTTTTGTGCCATTTAAAACTTACGATATTCCCAAATTCCAATGGAGTACTATGAAAGTCGCGAATATCTACTCTAGTCATGACGCACACAAAGTGGCAACTCCTCAATTGGCCTACTAGTATATTATTTCAGATGTATATTTCACAGATGATTTTTATTAAATTCTACCTGTTGTAGAACCTGTCAAAGTGAAGCTAGTAAATGTAGTGGCCGCTTCAAATTTGCTTCTGACTGAAAAGATTTAATATCGCCCTACATTGTCAGCACCTTTAACCCTTTACCCAACAGAAGGGCCCTGTGCCAATGCATTCTCTTATATATGCGAGTCGACCATAGGTCGCCTCGCATATATAAGAGAATGCATTGGCTTAACACATTAAAAATTATTAAATTGTTAAAGAATGTAAGAAAAAATGGTAAAAAGTGTTAAAAAAAGATTTTTTTTAGGCCAATGCATTCTCTTATATATGCGAGGCGACCTATGGTCGACTCGCATATATAAGAGAATGCATTGGCACAGGGCATAACTGTAACTATCACAATGTGTTCAAGGAGCCGGTTCCAATGATATCCATTTTTGTATGGTTCTATTGAGACAGACCGAAGATATTTTAGGCTGTTGAAGCTTTATTTGGCCGGTTTTGGCCGGTTTGTTGGGTAAAGGGTTAAAAGAATAATACAAACAAAACACGATGCCCGAAGTATGACTATACATCCCTCATCCAATCGTCGCCAATCTTTATATGGTTATTCTGGGTGACCTCTAGATGGGAGCCGTCAAATGTTTCCGATATTTGTTAACACGTACACTGCCAATGCCCATTCAATTACATGCAAAAGGTATGAGATAACTCGTAGTCGGCAGTTTTATAAAACACGGGAGCCAGCAGCCATCTTAGATTTCACATTTTAGTCCATCGACACACCCACAGCCCACATCTATTGGAGAAATATTTTGAAAATTTACAGGTATTTTGAGGATTACCTCTAGATGGGAGATATTGAACTTTAAGGATTTTAAGGATTTAAACATGGCTGCTGGTAGCCATCTTGAATATTACTCTTTGCATTACTAAACCCATCAGATCAGGACAGCTTGCGTTTTTTATTCAGAGAAATGTTTGAAATGAAAACAGTTTCATCTACACAATAAAATCTCTTTACTAAAAGTTTTTGACTTTCCTTATTGTTTATCATCCCTTTGATTTCTCATCATAACATTGACTCCTCTCCAAGTTGAGCCACAGTGTCATTGACACTTTCATACTAAATTCTTTGTCTATCTGTTTTACAGTACATCAGAATTTCTGACGATGACCCCATTGAAAATGTGGTAAAACTTATGAAGGAATACTGGAGGATTGAGGAACCAGAACCCCCACATTTAGTCATATCTGTTATCGGTGGTGCTAAAAACTTCAAGCTCAGTGGGAAAATGAGAGAATCCTTCAACAGTGGTTTGATCAAGGTGTGATTCTAATTTATACCAAACCTAATTATTATTACCCCCGTAACGAAGTTATGGGGGGTATATAGGAATCAGCTTTTCCATCCGTCTGTCCATCCTTCGGTATGTCTCTATGTCCTACATTCCTACATTTTTTCAGTAAATATGTTTAAAACTTTGCGGAGATCTTACCACTATGCAAACCTGTGCACCGGCGATATTGAGCTCGATCTGACTTTCTTTACAAATATTTTTTTACAAAGAATATGAAAAATACTTGCAATATCCATCATTTGTATCACACAGTCATGGCGAAATCATCCAGAAGTAATACATCAAATAGAACCACAGAAGCTCATAATTGAGAATGCTATTTATGATCCACCGCTATTGGTCAACAGAAGCATGGATGCTCTCTATAAGAAGCGTTCAGTGAAATTTTTGCACGGCTGACAACAATTCAAAATGTGTTAAAGGGGGCCTTGGTGGCTCAATCGGTTAGGGGTACAACTCCAAGCGGCTTCGCCCTCCAGCACTGGCGATAAGGGTTCAAATCCACATGTTTCCATCGCGAACTTTGTAGCTCGATATCTCGATAGCTGGTGGAGTTGCCAATTACCGGCCGATGGCTTGCCGCACAAGGTCGAAGAATTTATCAGCCATTGAAATCACTGTTAGATTCACTGTAAGTGTGTGGATTTTCTCCACGACTAAAACTACAATATATATAATTTCAACTATAATACATATGTACTAATTATCACGTGACATATGTCGCGCTTTTACATCTTTATTAATTCTGCAGGCTGCCCAGACAACATCAGCATGGATGATTACATCGGGCTTCAATATGGGAGTCATGAAAGCTGTAGGTCAAGCTGTTTACGAAGGCCAGT
Source organism: Siphonodentalium dalli (assembly GCA_032622095.1). Taxonomy (NCBI): domain Eukaryota; kingdom Metazoa; phylum Mollusca; class Scaphopoda; order Gadilida; family Siphonodentaliidae; genus Siphonodentalium; species Siphonodentalium dalli. Next base: position 176,912,592 of record CP136062.1, read on the forward strand.
CATTCTCATTCAAGGACAACAGAATGACTCATAAACTTAGATGTATTGGCATTGCTCCATGGGGCTATGTCAAAGACAGACATTTACTTGAACGATTGAATATGAAGGTATATACACGCAGTTAACCCTTTACCCAACAGAAGGGCCCTGTGCCAATGCATTCTCTTATATATGTGAGTCGACCATAGGTCGCCTCGCATATATAAGAGAATGCATTGGCTTAACACATTAAAAATTATTAAATTGTTAAAGAATGTAAGAAAAAATGGTAAAAAGTGTTAAAAAAAGATTTTTTTTAGGCCAATGCATTCTCTTATATATGCGAGGCGACCTATGGTCGACTCGCATATATAAGAGAATGCATTGGCACAGGGCATAACTGTAACTATCACAATGTGTTCAAGGAGCCGGTTCCAATGATATCCATTTTTGTATGGTTCTATTGAGTCAGACCGAAGATATTTTAGGCTGTTGAAGCTTTATTTGGCCGGTTTTGGCCGTTTTGTTGGGTAAAGGGTTAAAGTGAGATAAAGCACTCGCAGTGGGTAAATATGAAAAATATTAAAGTTGTGTACAACCATCGTCACTAAGAAGAACATGGAATAGATTTTTTTTATAATTTTTTTATAATTTTTACTTTTGACAATTATTATTATCGATTATTAAAACATGTGAATATGTAAATATAACTGTTACAGTGCCAGCCATTTTATCAACAAACAGTTGAGCAGATTCTTGTTAAATAATTAATGTCTATATCACAAAAGGTCTCAGCAATGAAATTTATTCCAGAAAACAGATTTTCAACTAAAACATTTGACTTGCAATTTCATTTGCAGCATTAAAGATCATGTGCCATTGCTTCTCCTATATATGTGAGTCTGCCATAGGGAGCCTAACATATATAATAGAATTCACTGGCTTACAAGATCAAGGTGAAAATTGTTAGGCCGAAGCATTATCTTATATATGTAAGGTGCCCTATGGGAGAGCTTTCCGATGAATGGCAACAAGCCATATTTCCGACTACTGTAAATCCTGAAAAGTTACCCATTCTGCTGTGGTTAAGGAGTTGATTATTTAGAGCATTACTGTACATACAATTTTGATATTTCACATTTAGCCACTGCAAATGCCTTATGTCCCTTTATTATGACCACTAGATTTTACCAATTTAATATCCCACATTGAGGTATAATTACATTTGAATACATGCTTAACATTTTTTGATCAATAAAATTTACCATTCCCAACCATCCACTGTATTTTAGCCTTTTCTTATCCAGCTTTATTTTGTCATTTTCATTTTTTTCTGGAGGTCAATATCTAAACAATGATTTCTTAAACTTCTTGACTTCTGGTCGAAGCTCTTGCCTGTTATATGGTGGTATAACAGATACTTACTTATATTTGGTTGCCGCTACGCTAAATTGTTTTGTCATATTCGCTGTTTATATCACAACCACCTTCATCCCGGAAGTCCACACTGCGCATGATCTAGGGTGTAATCAATCGTTGATTCTGATTATTCTAGATCACACTAACATTGCCATCCTCAATCCACGAATTTATCTCCCCACGAAATCGCCTTTTTGTTAGAAACCACGAAAATTGATGCTGATGAAATCAAAGCTGTTTACAGTATTATTTTCACTATATTAGAAACTCCATTTTATCCGGATTTTTTTATTCTTGAAATTGTTATTTTCAGCAAATGAATGAATATACAAGCTATAAAGCAACAAACCGGATTGAACATGGAAAGCCAGTCCCATTGAACCAGAACCACACACATTTCATTTTTGTTGATGATGGAACCAGGAATTCTTATTCTGATGCTGTTGTTCAATTCAGAACAAAATTTGAGAATTACATCCAAGGTATCGACTATTGTTATTCCTTTTTACTTACCTTACTCATATTTAAATTCGCACAGTACTATATTTTGGTCAGTGAATTTAAAACTCAGAAAGAAATATAGTACAAGTTGGCAGAGTTGAGCGAACAGACAGGAAAATTAAGGGAGGTTGTGTATTAATCGATATAAACTACAGAGCAGAAGGATTTTTATTCATTGGTGGGAATGTTCATATAATACGTTCAGCAGAACAGACAACCTAAGATAACTATTTGTCAATGAGTAATTAGTAAAGAAAAGATTAAAGGTGACATGAAACGGTTTTCATTATTTGGCTAAAGATGAATTTAATGGTCACCGTTTTGGTCAGCAAACATATCCCGCAAACACGATAATAAAGCCGATGCGTCTATCTGCCGATATACGACATCAAAATTTCTGCATTTTGATATATGCATTTGGATTCCATGCCTTAACCCTTTACCCAACAGAAGGGCCCTGTGCCAATGCATTCTCTTATATATGTGAGTCGACCATAGGTCGCCTCGCATATATAAGAGAATGCATTGGCTTAACACATTAAAAATTATAAAATTGTTAAAGAATGTAAGAAAAAATGGTAAAAAGTGTTAAAAAGAGATTTTTTTTAGGCCAATGCATTCTCTTATATATGCGAGGCGACCTATGGTCGACTCGCATATATAAGAGAATGCATTGGCACAGGGCATAACTGTAACTATCACAATGTGGTCAAGGAGCCGGTTCCAATGATATCCATATTTGTATGGTTCTATTGAGACAGACCGAAGATATTTTAGGCTGTTGAAGCTCTATTTGGCCGGTTTTGGCCGGTTTGTTGGGTAAAGGGTTAATTTCGGTACATGTACTGCTTTTGTCAGAAGCATGATTTCTACATGCATGTATACATTTAAGTCAATTTGTTCTGATAACATTTTATTTGATATATATCATCATCTAAAACACATTAATCAAGGTTTCCGCTAGGGCCGTATTTGGGAAGCACATACCCGGCGATCTGTCGGGAGAAAATTTGGATGTTTATCACTGAAAAGTAGCCATTTCCTTGCACTGAAGACAACAAGCAGCAACAATGAAGCTTCGTATAGAAACCAAATTAAAACAGATCATCTTTGTTTCATATCAAGTTAATGAACTAAAAGCATTGTAAGCACCACAACAATCAATGGATACAACAACTTTTATAACAGTAGCAATATTAAGGAATAAGGAATCTTGATTTTCAAATGTGTCAACATTGATTGAAAAGAGTCAGCCCAGTCAGAGGGCCATGGTCACAAGTGTGTATCATAGTGTTGTAAAGAGATCACTTCTAGTGGACATACTTTCCTAGTCACCTAATCCAATCAGAGGGGTGGTCGGTTGCCTGTGTCAGACAGACTAATCTAATCAAGATTATCCCTGTGTTGTGATCTGCCTGCCATCTGGTCTGGTTGTAAGATATCAGTGAGATGTTTTATTGGGCCAATTTATGACACATGTTTACATTGAAACTGAGGAAAATGAAATTTCAAAGTCTTAAAATTGGGATATGTTGGTAGTTTCGGGTGTCAAAAGTATCAATTATTATACATTTGTTGCATGGTTTCGAGGTTGACATGAGGATTTATTAACTCGAGGAAGTTAATATTCACCGAGGCCACAGGCCGAGGTGAATATTAACTTCCAAGGGTTGACAAATCTTCATGTCAACCTCGAAACCATGCAACAAATGTTTTATTATATGAATTAGCGGCATTCTTTACCTGGTAGCTAATTAGAGTACTACTGTAGGAGTTGAACAGACAAATATGTTCAACAAACAGCAGATTTACTGAAACTCTCTTCCGAAAATCAACGACAAATGAGTTATATATAAGCAATTGTGATTGGCTGGTTGCAAAGCTATGCATAACGTGATTGGACAGCCACCGATTACGCGTGACGTAACACATATTTTGTTATTAACCCCGCGCCGGGTTAATATCGTGATTTATCAACCCGGCCACGCCAATCAATTACTATAGGGTTCGCGGGAGAAAATTAATTATCATATAATAAGGTGTTTTATCTAGCTCGTTTAGCAGGTAGGCACACTTGAATACAGCTAAAGTTGTTTATTTATTTATATTTTTTGTTTTGAATTTTTTGGAATTTGATATTCCATAGTCCTTAAAAAGCCAACATCAAAGAAACTACCATGGTTGGAAAAAGAAACATTGTCACACTAAGTGTCAAATGTACTCTAGCATTAACAAGTGTTACGTCATGAGCAGAGCTTATGTCACATGCTTTGCGCAAGTTCTGCATGCCTGCTTTCTTTATTTTGTTCACAGTACCAATCAAAACAAGTTGTGTAAAATCAAAAGTCAATCCTCAGATGGAGATGACCTCACGCTGGATTCGTATAATGGAAAATTTTGCATTCATTGGATAGGGAATAAATACACTGATAATAACTATTAATATTTTAATTGTTTTATTTTTAATTAAACGTACATTTCTTTGATACAGACCTTATCTTGAGGTAAAAGGTCTGCACTGCTCATCGCAACCACTGCCAAGACTCACCTGTGTTCATGGTTGTAGCTCAGAATTCAGCCCCCTAATGATTTACAGATGTATATTGCACATTTTGAAGGGAAATAGTGGATCAGAAAGTTGGGACTTATAGACAGAAATCTACGGTAAATTAAAATGCGAGAGGCTGATTAAAACTAAACATTCGCTGACAAAGCGTTACCCAGGATCGTGTAGACAACTGCATGTGCACGTGGTCCATCCTGTTGATCATGTCTTATTCAGGCACCAAGTGTAGGATACCTTGCAATCTGTTAATCATCAGTGTTGGTGATCGCTCGTCCTGTGTAAAAAGCTAGGTTTGTGGCTATTTTGTGTCCAATATTAAGTCAAGTTTGGGGGGGGGGGGGGGGGAATGAGGCCGCTGGACGGACAGCCTGCTGTAGTAGTGGAAACCCTGAATTAATGTCCAAGAACACAACTATTTCTTACCAGGAACAGTGAATATGGTTAACTGCATGACAAAATTTTGATTGTTTCCAAAAGATAATTTCCTCCTTCATATTGCAGCATCATGCCATATATACTCAGAACGACACAAGTGTGCGAGTGGGTTTGTTGATGTGGCACGAGTCCCAGCATAGAAGGATAGATAGAGAGGCTGAGTTCTATCCTTCTGCGATGACCCAAGGGCCGTATCGAAAATTTCATTAACACACATGTCATTCTGTGTTTATTACATGCCTCCCGTCCTAGAGTGCAATAATTGAAGAAAAAAAAACTTATACAGTTTCATTGTCATACGTTGTGTGATTTGGATGTTGTCTGATTCCAATCACATGTCTGAAGCAAGCCTTGAAATAGGGTGTCTGTCATTTGCAGAATGAGATCCCCAGAGGGTGAATTTAGTGATGCTACCCCGCTAGCATCACCAAATTCACCCTCTGGGAACCTCATTCTGCTGAGGTGTAAGCAGAATGAGGTCCCTAGAGGGTGAATTTGGTGATGCTAGCCAGCTATGCGGGGTATCATCACTAAATTCACCCCCTGGGGACCTCATTCTGCAAATGACAGACACCCTATTTCAAGGCTTGGTCTGAAGTCACTAAAAGATGATGAAACGACTCAAGACAACGGTAAGGTGTGTTTTTCAGGAACAGGTGTGTAATAATATGATTTTCATTTCTAATTTGAAGATAATCTCCAACCAGATAACCAAACTGTTCCTGTTGTTCTCGTCATTGTTGAAGGAGGCACCGATTGTCTGAAGCATGCAAAAGAAGCTTTGAAAAATGAAATCCCAGTCGTTGTTTGTGATGGCACTGGCCGGGCGGCTGATATCCTTGCATATACATACAAGCATATCAAGTTCCCTGAACCGTATGTATATTAGTAGAGTTTCAACCATATACTCCCACCCTGTAATAATCATACTCTCACCCTGTAATAATCATACTCTCACCCTGTAATAATCATACTCTCACCCTGTAATAATAATTTATAATTAACATTTTACTCAATTGCACAAACATGTTTCCGAATCCTCAGTTAACCCTTTACCCAACAAACTGGCCAAAACCGGCCAAATAAAGCTTCAACAGCCTAAAATATCTTCGGTCTGTCTCAATAGAACCATACAAATATGGATATCATTGGAACCGGCTCCTTGACCACATTGTGATAGTTACAGTTATGCCCTGTGCCAATGCATTCTCTTATATATGCGAGTCGACCATAGGTCGCCTCGCATATATAAGAGAATGCATTGGCCTAAAAAAAATCTTTTTTTAACACTTTTTACCATTTTTTCTTACATTCTTTAACAATTTTATAATTTTTAATGTGTTAAGCCAATGCATTCTCTTATATATGCGAGGCGACCTATGGTCGAATCGCATATATAAGAGAATGCATTGGCACAGGGCCCTTCTGTTGGGTAAAGGGTTGACAACAACACAATCTATATAAGTTGAGCTAAATATACATCTATATCTTAAGAGATTCCTCAAACAGTGTTTAGTGCTTTAATTATAGCATGTTGATAGATATTACGGGCGTTGTGATGAAATTTATATCAATTATGTGAAATAATTGTTTGTGTTTGAGTTTGCAATGCCATGTCGTGCATTCAGTTCAACCTCTGATTGGTCAAAAAGGTCTTGTGTGATCGTTTTGTTTATATAGTTTGCTGTTATGCCTACAGGGAATTTCCAGGTTTTCAAGAAGAACGCCGAATTTCCCCACCCTGCATAAACAGAGACAATGGAATGTGAGATAAATTATAAAAGTAGATTTTCTGTGAGATTGAAGAATCAATTCATGGATAACTTTATGAGGATGGTATAAAATAGTGTCCACATACAGCATGTCATTCTTGATCACGCAAATGATTCCTTGCTGACTATCAATACATTTTCCATAGTACCCAGATGGCACTCCGACTGTATAGACAGTGTTTGGGTGGATATGTCACTAGTACATGTGTGTATATATTCAATTAATAAATAATTACTGTGGCTATTGGGTACATTGTGTGAACCATGTCAAATGTGCCTAAATTGACACCATATTTCTCAATGAAGCACGTCCACTCTCCATTCATTTCTTATTTAGTCCAATCAAATACATTTTGTAAAATTATTGTGTTCTCAGGCACCTCCCTCATCACCCAATTAATACTTTCATGACTGGAGCTTCTTGAAATTTTGCAGAAACCCTGTGCCAATGCATTCTCTTATATATGCGAGTCTCCCATAGGGAGCCTCGCATATATAAGAGAATGCATTGGCCTAAGAATATTGACCTTGTAAGCCAGTGCATTCTCTTATATATGCGAGGCTCCCTATGGGAGACTTGCGTATATGAGAGAATACACTGGCACAGTGTCTTTAATGCTGTGCCAGCGCAGCTCCCGTCATGAAAGGGTTAAGATTGATACAGAATTATCAGAGTTCAAAACTCAATTTTCAATTTATCTACAATTGTAATTCAAGTCGAATAATTGTCGATGAAACAGGTGTTCTGATTGGCCGAGAGCTGCTAACTATAGATTTTGATTCACCAGCATCGGTCTCTGAAGCATGCACAAATTTTTAACAGAGCACTGTGTGATTGACACCGCTCATAAAATACTTCACCATGCTGCCAATCGAGTCAACCGGAACCTTTGTTTCTATAGATACAGTTAACAGGAAGTTATGCTGGCACTGTTACAAGTAACAACATGGAACATACCCATAGATTTGATCACCACAAAAAGGATATCTCACTTCAAATCATGTTGATAAAAAAAAAAAATCGTGAAGTTTCTTTTAAATTGTTTTGGTGTATTGAATGATAACGGAGATAAAAATACCCTGTTTCGTTGGATATTCATGGATTCAGACATGAAAACAGCTTGTGAACTCACCAGAAAGCCGGCTCATTCACAATCTGTTAATTTTAATGCTCGATTCCCCGAATATCCAACACAACAGAGTATGTTTATATCCTAAATAGAATAGTAGAAGCACTGACTCAGTATGATGTGTTCATTGCTTCATATGTGCATGAAAAAATCGTTTCTTATCAACCTTGTCTCGCCTGGACTGCGATGATAGACATACATGTATACTACCTAAATTTAAGATGTGAATGTTTACAAGCCATTGGAGAATATATTCTATAGATTTTCTGTAGGATTTTTAAATCATCATTACACATCCATTACTTCCAGAATTCTAAAAATAAAATAAAGGTAAAATAGTGTTCATGGTGATTATTCAAAACCTTAATTTTTGTCATATGCCTATTCGAAGACTGTGCTGTGTACTGGATTGCATGCATATGTCTGTCCACTTGTCTGTCCATTTGAGCAAATATCCATGCCAAGGGTTGTCATATCTTAGTTAAATATTAAAGACATTCATGTTTTTCTAGAGTTATCCAATGTTCAACTGAAAATGATGGTTTTCTGTATATCCGCACTGATATCTCAGCCATGGTTTATCAGATGTCAATGAAATGTTGTATGGAGTTTTTTATCAGGAGTTCTTTCAAAATAGGGCCCGGTGACATTCACCTTTCTGTATTAGCGTTATCCTTCTTTGTTTATGTTATAGAACGGTTGATGGCCAAATGGAGAAGGAGGGCAATCTATCTGAGAAACATGAACGGAGTCTTGATACCAGGATTGTCAAAGCTTATGGAGAGAAATGGACTGAAGATGAGAAAACAAAATATAAGAAGCTATATCGGGAAATGTGTATTGAATGTGCAAGCAAAAAGAAAATGGTAGGCCATCAGATGCATTTTATATTATCTAGATTGTAGGATCTCGTAGTTTTAATAAATATTGAATATGTAGCTAGTGTCGTCGTTTAAATTGTTTATGTCCGTGAGGGGGATTTGAGCACCAATTTGGGGAGGCTCTGCCAAGTCCAATTGATGCCAAATCCACCGAGCGCACATAAACAGTTTTAGCGACAACATTAGCTACATATTTTATTTATCCATCGCACAAAATATGCATTTTGTGCGGTAAATCTTTAATTTCCTCAGTTTTACATTCGTTAATTGGATGACGCCCTTACATTTATTAGGTCAAGCAAACTAATTAGCATTCATGACGTGGAAAAACCTGAGTGCAGTTTAGAGCGAAATAGTTTGTTGGGTTATCTTAATAGTTATTTTAAGCTGGCCATTAGCAAATGGTAATAGATGTTTTAGAGCGAAAACAGATATCCGATTACGAATTTTGTATCAATTGTGGTGAATTATGGACAATAAAAAGGTCCCAAAATAAAAATAGAGTAATTCAGGTCGGTTGACATCCCTAGTTACCTGCAGAATTTGCATATACAATTACGTCATGAAAGTAGTACTAACCTAATAAAGCTAATTTGACGTAATAAACGTAACGTTTATTAGACAGGCTTTATGTAGGCAATTGAGGTAGTGAGGGGTGGATAAAACTGAATATCGAATCAATTTACTGGGCAAGATTTCACATCGAACCACTGTAATTGAAAGTTCAGTGACATTATCAGATTCAACTATTTGTTATCACTGTTGGCAAATATAGAGAATGTCAAGAGTAAATTATCATGGCCATACACTAGCTGTTACAATCAGACTGATTAGGCAACACATAGTCAATTTCCCATTTCTCAGGCCAAACAAATTTGAAAAGCATGCAAGCTCGTGGTTTTTAATTGGCACACGCCAACGAAGCATTTCACCTCGAGATCTGCATCAGCTAGCTCTTGGTTTAATTGTGTTTATTTCGTCAAATATCACCCAATAAAGTATCACTGACACTTTTTTTTATTGACTTGGGCTCAGTTTCGTGAAGTTTGTATAAAAACGTACCGCAGTTATTTTGTACCATTTATAATTTTTCCGACTTATCAAAAGCGAATAAAAAGGTTACATGCATGCGGTTTCGAGACCATTCAAACAGGCCTGAGAATCGAGAAATTTACTTTGCGTGGCCTTAGAATGGAAAATTTAATTGATAACAGAAATCAGATGAGGAGGAAGTAGCATTATTATTTACATTATGATCTCTGCATTGAAGCATATTAGAATAGAACAATATGACTGATCAACCATATAAATTGCAAAATACAGAGAAGGCAATAAATGATACATGTTATCTCCTTTATGCATCCACTATAATAGCAGTGTTTTAGGGAGTTTTCTTTTATATATCCTATGTCTTCTGTGCTTGCATTATCAAAGCACCCCTCCAAATGTCTATGAAACCATTCTGATGTATACTTTTATAACTGAATCATGGGTAATGAAGGGGTTAAAGTTAACATTGATCATTATTGTTTGTTTTAACCCTTTAACCCTGTTTTCTCTTCTGAATGGATTCTCCCATTCAGTTATAAAAGTATACATTGGAATGGTCTATTATTCATCAGGAGGAATGCTCAGAAAATTTAACGGGCCGCAAACAGATAATAATAGTGCAGAATTATTCCTATTAATTGGTGGGGAAACTGTTGAACTCATTATTTGAACATCTCCTGAAAGAACTACTCATCCATGAGTATGTACTAAAGAAACGATTAAAGTGATGTGAAACACTCCATTAGGGTGATCAAATAGAATAATCTTGCTCAAAGTAGAAATTTTTACAAGTATTATATACAAAATTGACAACACACATATAAAAACCAACGGTCAGATGCTCGTAGCCCGTTTATATATAACCATGGGTATATGCCAGATATAACCATAAAAAAAACGGCCGTTCTTTGGACCGTGTATTTATCCATGGTGTGCGTGCCTGTGGTTGTCCGTAACCTGATACCCGGTGTTATTGCTTTGAAAGGTAATCATATTCGCCTGGTGTTGTTAGATTGGTAATGAGATTAGCGGTTTCTATGTCTTGTCTGGTCATATTTACTGTTTGAACTTTGTCTGAAATAAATGCACTTTTTATACTATAATTTGCGCAACAGGAGCGCAGGAAAATCGCACGTCGAGTTGGTTTAAGGGTTTTTAGAAAAAAGTATTTATATGATATATAGATATAGAGAGGCCAAAAGAACGATACCATATATATAAACAGGGGTGGCGCCAGGATATCCTCGACGCAGGGGCTATACGATTCCCCGACAGGGGGAGTGGGCTTTAACTACCGGGTTGACCATTGCAGATCTCACCAAAGGGGTGGCTATCCCTCCCCGACAGGATCATGATGTAGACGTTTGTTGACCACTCCCCTGGTGCCACCCATCATAGTGCCACCCATCATTTAGTATCGATAATTTCTCGTCTTCAGTGAATGCAAGACCGCGCTCTTAGCATGGGGTGCCAAGCAGGGACGTGCCGACAGTGGTGGTTATGCAGGGGTCTTACCACCAAACTGTAGTCAATCCTAATGCAACATTAGTTGGAAAATTCCCAACATAATTAGGTTGAAATTGTCCTCGTAGTTTGATTTTCCAACAATTTCTTAGTAACGAATTTGCTGTTTTTAGACAAAAATTTGCATTATTCCCTTTCATTTGCAACATTCTGGACTGAAATGGCCATGTTGGCAATTTTCAAACCTAAGGGTGAGTGTCAGGTTGCAAATTTCCCCGAATTGGAAAGCTTGAGGCCAGTCTAGATGTTAGGATTGTCAAATTTTCATGTTCAGATTTTCAAAATGTTCTTACATTGGGTCGAACCACCGTCCAACCCACGTGTCCTGTGCCCTTGCCAGTAATTACTTGCTAATTAATTTAAGAAAAAATAAATCAGGGTATATACTTGTCTGGCGTTATACCACTTGACGTTATGATTTTTTAATCTCATACTGGGCCGAACTATCCCCCTGCATGACTATGGTGGCCACAAGACTACTGGTCCATTTAGAATAGGCTACCATCTAGTAGTCTGTGAGGGAATATTTGGGAAAAATCAAAGCCCCGAGGGTGCAAATTGAATTACACAAACGTGTGAGTTTGGTGTGGTTCAATGGAGTGGGGTTCAGTTGGAATTCCAAGGTGGATACACCCCCCCAACGAAAACCTTCTAGCCAAGTCCCGAGTGCCAAATATCCCAGACTCAACCAGGGGTGCCCCTCGCGACTTTGTTTCTGCTTTCGACATAGGCCTATTTGTTTTCTATCCGAGAATACGCAATATATTGACCTCGCGACTTTGTTTCTGCTTTCGACATAGGCCTATTTGTTTTCTATCCGTGAATATGCAATATATTGACCATACTCTAAATGAAAACGATTCAGTGGCGATCACACGATAAAGTCGTGCTGCAAGTAAGACGATAATTGTGTTGTAGAAATGAGACGGAAGGCCGATTGTCAAAAAAAATGCAACATCAAAATGCACATGACAAGGCTTATCGATCCAAACTGTGGAGTGTGTTTTCATTGTGTATTTCTCGCATATACCCATGGTTATATATAAACGGGCTACGAGCATCTGACCGCTGGTGTTTGTCTGTGTGTGTATCTGCACATTTATCTGTCACGATTTTAGCACGTTTAAAAATATATCAACCTAATGTCCAATTACACCTAAATTTTTACTATATCTTAGAATACAACATGCAAATTTCAGGCCAATCGGTGCAAGTCGACCTGAGATATAACGCGTTTCCCAAAGGTTATCAAGTCAATGTTTTTACTGATATGATGTGAACAAGATGATATTAGGCGAATGTGGTTTTATCGGGGTCCGCACCAAAGCTAAATTCCTGACAAACTCCATGAACCATTTGCCGGCTTTCTTTAATCGTTATCAGTGTGCAGCAGTGGCGATATTTTCTTGCAATCATGTTTGACACCCATCATTTTTTACCTCAGATGACTTAAATGGGCATAAATAAGCAATACAGAGCATTCCTTGTAAGCTTAGAAGATATGTAAGACAATTGGTACAAATATGTTCACAATGACCATTGGGATATCATGGCCGGGGGAATATCATGGGATAGACGCCTTTGACCTCAGATAACTACTTAAAGGGGGACCAATAAATTGCATGATCAATAAAGAGCATTCATCATCAGCTCAGAAGATATGTGGTAAGATTGGTGCACATATGTAGGTAACATGACACAGGGAATGTCACAGGATAGGTGCTGTTGACATCAAACGACTTAAAGGGGCACTAATAATTAGCAATAAAGAGTCTTTTTATCACATTAAAATACAGATGGTAACTTTACCTGGCAAGTGTCATGCAATAGGCACTGTTTACCTCAGGTGACAAATAATTATTTTAAATTACTTGAAGGGGCACTGATAATTTACTAATTCTTCACACGATTTTCCTGCAATTCATGTTTCTCACCCATCGTTTTTGACGAGCAACCCCATAGTTCTTATATATTAATTAAATGCAGTGAATCTAAAGGCGAAATCATTTTTGTTAGATTATATCTGATAGTTGCATCTCAATTCAAGAAGAAAATATTTACAATTGAGCATAGTTCAGACGATGTTTTCTATGGAGTGGTATTACGATTTGCTTGATATTTCCGAATATTTCATAGAATATACTAAATTCCTCCAGTTAGCATAGCGCCTGAATACTAACTTATCAGTTTCACGCACCTGAACAAGTCAATAATATGTCTATAAAACCGTGTGTCTTATTTGCAGATGATTATATGTGATATGCACAAACATGAAGATCTGGACGTCGCTATACTCAGTGTTCTACTTCAATGTAAGTAAATTAATTAATTTTTAAGTTTTATTCCAAATTTGCTAAATAATTGTTAATTGTTAATTAACCCTTTACCCAACAAACCGGCAAAACCGGCCAACTAAAGCTTCAACAGCTTAAAATATCTTCGGTCTGTCTCAATAGAACCATACAAATATGGATATCATTGGAACCGGCTCCTTGACCACATTGTGATAGTTACAGTTATGCCCTGTGCCAATGCATTCTCTTATATATGCGAGTCGACCATAGGTCGCCTCGCATATATAAGAGAATGCATTGGCCTAAAACAATCTTTTTTTAATACTTTTTACCATTTTTTCTTACATTCTTTAACAATTTTATAATTTTGAATGTGTTAAGCCAATGCATTCTCTTATATATGCGAGGCGACCTATGGTCGACTCGCATATATAAGAGAATGCATTGGCACAGGGCCCTTCTGTTGGGTAAAGGGTTAACCAAAATAGGCAGAAAATTTATCTATCAACTATTATCTCTTCATGCTTTCATGCCCACAATTTTTTCAAAGCTTCTGAAATAACAAGGTTAAACATTTAATTTTCTTTGGCTTAGTAAAAATGTTGTAGTAACAAATGTGTATATCTGCAGTCTGTGTTGTGACTTATTTAAAAGGAAATTGTGCACATTTCGAACAAGTAATTATAGACTGCCAATACAGAAAGGAAGATGGAATGACACTAATCTAAATCAATGAACAAGTCCTGTGTGTAATACTTTATTACTTGTTAGAATGCAACCACTTTGTGGATGCTAGAAATCGTTTTCTCCCAGTTAAATATACTAACACGAGACATGGTATTAATATAATATCTCATATCCAAACTACATCTTTAAAATTATGCATACATTTATATAATTTGGAGCGAACCATTTTGTATAATGATTGGCAACAACATCAATATTTTGGAATTTACGGATTCGGAACAAACTCAAATTCATGGAAAATTATTAGAAACAAGACAAATTTGTTATGAATTTGGTTGCAAATTCCATGTAGGAATGTTTTGATAACCCCCTTCAATATTACTTATGCATAATTTGGAGGTTAAACAAGTTGTGTCTGTTTGACTTTGAAAGCAATAGACATAGCCATTATACAGTAACCACCATTCTACAACATATTATAACTGCTGTTCTAATTTATCAATATATTTGTTACCAACAGATAACACACTCACCACAGATAATGGTAGGCCCACATGCAAAAATTATTCAATTATCTTACGAATGGGAATTTTTGTTGGAAGTTATGCACAGGGGCGCCGAAGAGGGGGGGCAGAGGGGGCAGCTGACCCCCCTGCCCTTGACCAAGGGGGGCGAGCGTGGGCAGGACTTGCCCTTTTTCTGGAGACAGAAAATGCTTTTTGTGTGTTTAATCTCGTGTTTTTACAGCAAAATGTGACTTTTTTGGTCCAAATACCACCAATTTCACAAGGAATATAAATTTTTTGTCAATTTTATCACAAAACGGCCATAAAAACCGACAAATACCATTAAAATAGGGATTTTTGCCACAATGAATTTATGGTTATTTTCCCGAGTTTGCGGAGAAAATGCCCTTTTTTGCGGAAAAGTGCCCTTTTTGTAGGCTCTGCCCCCCTGCCCTTGGATGCTTCCAGCGCCCCTGATTATGCATGCTTACATTCTCTGTTATTTTATTAAAGATAGTGTACCTCTTCTGGGCCACAATTACAACAACAGCATAATTTTTATAAAACCTGAATTATAAACTACAAATAGCTTCTTTGTGAATAAAATACAGATAAAACTGAAGATTTTGGTATATTATTTGTAAAGGGATAAGAAACTGGTTTATTTCTGATGCAGCTGAGCGTAATTCACGATGAAATCTCAGTTGAAATGAAATTTGCCTTGATTGAGGGTACTAACAGAATAAAGTTCTCCTTCTTAGTATGCTCCAAATGATTTCGTGAGATTCCTGTTCTAAAAAAGCCACTTTTACTGTCCCGGGAAAGTAATAAGAAATACTAAATAAAATTGATATTAATAGATAGAAGCTTTTACGGACAGGTGTCTTCAATTTATATTTATTAATTTATACCCTGAAACTATATAAAACTTGCTAGGAAGATATACACTATCTTTAAATATACACTAATGCCCTAAATAATCGCTCCTTAACCACAGCAGAATTACGGGTAATTTTTCAGGATTTAGTCGGAAATATGGCTTGTTGCCATTCATTGGAAAACTCTCAGTGAGGAAATATGACTTGTTGCCATTCAGAGCTTTCCGATGAATAGCAACAAGCCATATTTCCGACTAAATCCTGAAAAATTACCCATAATTCTGCTGTGGAGTTGATTATTTAGGGCATTACTGTACATTTCACACATTATTTGATTTCCCACCAAGTTTAACACCATGAGTTGACCACTAAGTTTTGAGATCACATACAAGTATGAGTTTAGTGTGCCTGTCATTTGCAGAATGAGGTCTCCAGAGAATGAATTTAGTGACGCTATCCCGCACAGCGGGCTAGCATCACTAAATTCACCCTCTGGGAACCTCATTCTGCATGGGGATATAGAGAAACTAAACTAACAAAAAAATAGAATCTGTGTGAAGAAGTTTCTGTAGAAATTTGATAATAAAGAAACTTTCCAGAGAAGATGAGGTTTAAGCAGAATGAGGACCCCAGAGGGTGAATTTAGTGATGCTAGCCTGCTATGCGGGATAGCGTCACTAAATTCACACTCTGGGGACTGCAATTGACAGGCACACTAAACTCAGGCTTGATCACATAACAGATATGGTGTACTGGCATTGTATGATCCATTGATCGTCAATGTACTATTAAATTCATAACCATATATGCTATATGGCCTATGAAGAGTTTGATGAACTTCTCAACTCACAGACGAATTAGCTGACAGCGGCAGTGTCATATATGAAACTCTGTGAGATCAATGTTAATCTCACGTCGTCTAATATTGATATTACATGACACATCGTATGCATATCCAGCAACAATTCATCTTGTACCTTTTAAAGTTCCGGTATACTTTCCAAGTTTAGTATATTTATAAGCCATACTTTCTCAATTTTATACTTGAATACACCTTTGCAGCAAAAACTGGTAAGAAGTATTGTATTTATATGCTAAAATAACATATTCTTGATTCAGCTATATTAAAACTATCCAATATGATATATCACTGCAAAACCTCTAGAGTAAATAACTGTACTTTTTTCCAAATCCACCAAATAAGACATCTATTAATAAGTTTCTTCCTTTTGCACATTGGCTTGTTTAACAATGCATTTCCTGGAGGTTTTATTAGTTTGTCAGAGTTTAGCTCTTTAACAACTGGTGACTTGATTCGTCATTTCTGTTGGATAGCTGTGAATTTGCCCCGGAAAACACCTACAGATATTGTCAAAATGCCAGTTGATGAATTTTTATAAAACTTTCTATAATCTATGACTTTATGTTCTTCAGACTCTTAAGTATGGATATACACAAGGACAAGAGGGGCACTAAAGGATAAGCTTATTCATTGACAACAAACACAAAGTTCAGATTCAAATGGGCTGTTTATTATTATAAACGTAAACAACCAATAGTCAACGTGAACAAAGTATATTGTCAAGAAGGTGGAGGGCCATAATCGTGATTTTATTGTCCGTCTGACCTAGAAATAAATTGATTTACTTTGGAATCATGACTTAAAATATTAAGAGGATCAAAGTGATGTATAAAGCATCAGATCTGGGGAATATTTTTTTTTTTATAGGGCTATTTTTGTGTCGCCAAAATAGTAAATTTATCGCACCAGGCTAGTAACAAAGGACAGGAAAATCCAGGTATAAAATTAGCATATGTGCACATGTTCAGAGCTATATAAAGTTGCATAATGGTTCCACTATGCACTATTCAAGTCAGGGCGTAAGGGCGATCTTCGGATGAGCCCACCACCGTCCTCGCGCCGCCCTTTGGGCGGGCACGCAAATCCTGTCACTGCTGCCACTGTGCACTTCACAACAACTTACTCAAAAGATTGATTGTGCAAAACTGATCTATTCAATCTCACTTCCGTGCACGTTTGTATAAAAGACATACCACAATTATTTTGTACCGATTAAAATTTTTCCTACAGAAATGGGAATTTGATTTGAAAGATCCTTCTGAAACCAGCAAATAGTTAAACTGATCTTTAGTGTGAAGGTTTCTTAGATGATAGGGATTTATGTTTATATATATGGTGTTGGCAGGTTTTACCATAAGTTTATTGGTTTTTAGGTAATAAATTGTATTTTTCTGGAATGCTTTTGAAAAAAGCCAAGATGTGTATTAGTCCCTATGCCATTCCTGGCAGTGCTCTTATTATTAAATTTATTACTTCTATATTCAAATATATTCTATAAGCTGTCATATTCAAATATATACTATAAGCTGTCGTAAGAAATTTACTGCTTTGCTTCTTCACTCTGTCTGCCCATACAGATAACTTAGAAATAAATACTATAAGTTACATGGCTAGTTGAGGGGGGATACGGTGTGGTATGCCCTGGGTGGGGGATATACAGCACCGTATCCTCCTCAACAAGATGTTTTACCATATTTATCCCCTCCACAAATTTATCTGTCCTCTATTTAGCGCAGAATTCTTTTGCCCGGATAATATGAAACCAATACGAGTTAAGAAAAGTAACTCTATTTTGTTTTCGCCACTTGTTGGATAAATGAAATATAGCTGGATTTTGTCATCTGTTAATAATTTCTTGTTATTCATGCATACCATTGCAAACTATTTGATTCAGATAAAATAATTAAGCAGTAAAGTTTAAAAATATTAGTACTAAGTTAGTGACCTTATAAACCACACAATAACATCACAATAACTAACACACCTGAAATCAACCTGACTTTCAGACTTGGAAGTCAATTTACTGGGTAAATACAAAAATCTATCTGGGGGATGCATTATTTTATCACCTGCTAATATGAAACTGGAACTCACAAAATATAGTTTTTTTATCCGGGGATACACTTGTTATGACCCATTTAAAATGTTTTCTCTTTATAGTGAAGAGTTTTTTGTCAGCCTGAATACTTGAACTCACAAAATAAAGTTTTCTATCCGGGGGATATATATGCTTTTATTTCCGATGTAAAATTATGTTTTCTCTACATTGCGAAGAATTTGTTTTTATATGCTCACCAATGGATTATAGAAAAAAATCTAGTCAGATAAATATCGTTATCCAACACAAGGGGATATAGAAATGTTCACTATTATAATATCCCATGCGAGAACGACCTATTCACATGCGTGTACCAATGCAAGGCAGAATATTTCAAAATCCTTGTGAATCGGTACTTTCAGTATCAATTAAAGTCTGAGTAAGTGGACATAGATCAGCTGTTAGCTTTGGTGCATCGATTGTTATGAGAAAATTTATTGTTGTAAATGGTGAATTTATAGGAAATGTGTATAATAAAAAGAAAATCTAAAATAGAGTGTTTTTGATTGGATACCAAAAACTATCTTGAACGTGACCGATCGAGACAAATGTTTGTTTTTGCTTGTGGTAAGTCGCTCGCAAAAATAAACAGTTGTCTCCAGATCTGTTACTATAAGATAATTTTCAGTATCCACTCAAAAACACCAGATATCCTCTATATATTATATATAACATATATTCATCTAACTCTAGATCCATACTAATTATATACTAGTTTGTTTTGTATTTCTATGAGTGCCCATATTTTTCAAATGAAAATGAATATCTTTGTTTGGTTCAATCAGGCTGCCTCAAATTGGTTGTTTTTTGACTGCGCCAAAAACATTCTTCCATATTTATACAAAAAGAATTTTTTTGCCTAATTTTATAATTTTCTCTATAAACAAAGGATACACTAGTAGTAGCTAACATGGCTTTCTCACATGTTGATATTTATGATTTAAATGACGACATTACAATAACTTTCTATTCACCGAGTGTCAATGCCTTGAGGGCATTAAAATTGGTTTCTAACTTTTCACAGCAGTTGTACTAATTCCCACAAAACACCATTGATGTGTGTGATTTGTCCAGACACTGTTTTTTGTTAATCTTTAAGGAGTATTAAAAAGATGGAGAAATGACATTGATTGCATGTTTTATTATAGAGTTATCCCTCTTTGTTTATGTGGAAATATTTGTTTTCTCTTTGTCAGACTTGATTACTTTCCCGATTTAGGTGGGAGTCTCAGGAAATACAGCCCCATCTCCCGCACTCCCGAATTCAGTAAAATTGAAAGGCAAATATATCCTCAACACATGCCGCTAACTGATATATACAATAGCAGTCACAAAAACGAGACAGAAATGCTAACATATTGGCTGTGTCATAATCAGCCTTGGGTAATTAATCTCCACCCGACCAAAGCCCCCATAATAGGCTGCAGCAATCAACAATGCTGAAGCCATTTGCTGAAGCAAACTGGGCCATGGCAAAGGGTTGCCATAGCGGATTTCTGAAGGCAAACAATCTTAATTAAGAGGGCTACGACCAGCTGACCCAACTGTCCAAGGTTAAGTCATGACACCTCTCATTCATTCTAGACCCTTTTCAAATTAGCATGGCCACAAAGAACCCACATGGTATTACTGACCACATGCACAGCATCATAATTATTCATGCCACAAAAAACAGAATCATGATAATGTTTACCCAAAGTTTTAAAAAGAAGTGACGATGGACATCTCGTGTAATATCAGAGCGATCCAGTTGTATGATGGCGTAATCAGAGATGACTGGGATTAACCCTTTACCCAACAGAATGGCCCTGTGCCAATGCATTCTCTTATATATGCGAGTCGACCATAGTTTGCCTCACATATATAAGAGAATGCATTGGCTTAACACATATTAAAAATGATAAAATTGTCAAAGAATGTAGAAAAATATTATAAAAAATGTAAGAAAAAATATAAAATTGTTAAAGAATGTAAGAACAAATGGTAAAAAGTTTTTTTTTTAGGCCAATGCATTCTCTTATATATGAGAGGCGACCTATGGTCGACTCGCATATATAAGAGAATGCATTGGCACAGGGCATAACTGTAACCATCACAATATGGTCAATGAACCGGTTCCAATGATATCCATATTTGTATGGTTTTATTGAGACAGACCTGAAGATATTTTAGGCTGTTGAATCTTTATTTGGGCGTTTTTGGCCGTTTTGTTGGGTAAAGGGTTAACTCCACATGTTTTCGTCAGGAATGATGTGGTGCCAAAGACAATTTCATCCTTTATGTAATTTTGTGTAATTTTTATCCTTCAAGTGAAACTGATATTGTTAAAGTTTTGTTACTCTGTTACCCACATGGTGTTATTTGGTAATAATTTAAGTAAACCTAGATATATTTTAGTATATTTATGGTGTTATCTCTCTGTTAATCATTTTCATGTCCAGATTTTCAGACCTAATTTTAAGCCCATTGGTACACATTGTTACTTCTGGTTACACTTACATTGTTTACTACTAGATTTTTGTTTCTTAGATATCTCAAGATACCAGTGTAAATTGGGTACAAATTGACAACAAATATTTTGTTACGTCTGGTTACACCTGATATTACGTTGGTTATATTTAAATGTTTGTTTCTTAGAAATGTCAAGATACCAGTGTAAATTGGGTGCAAATTGACAAAAAAAAATGTTATGTCTTGTTACACTTGATATTACATTGGTTACATTTAAATGTTTGTTTCTTATAAATCTCAAGATCATGGTGTAGTAACTGTTCCATGAGAAAAGATCTTTTCGGTCCAGTTCACTATCGATCCGTGTCCAGTTCACTTGCGTGTTTTTTTCTTCAAAATGACGACATTTACTACAATTCCGGCGATTATTCCATAAATAGACCACGTATGCAAATAGCACGACAATGAACTTATTTTGATACTTAAGATTATAATATGATCATACATAAACGTAATTTGCGCCCGTTTGTTACTGTTCATGTGATTATCGGATAAATGTTTATCTTTAGAAGGATTTGATGATAAACTGTAACGGGACACAAGACAATTATACATATGTAAATAATCACATATAACGTAAATGTTTGGCAGATGTGTCGTTTATCCTGACCGTGTAACACGTGTCTCAGCTGTCTGGCCATCGAGGCAGTCCTGTGTCTGGAGTTTTGTGGTCGATATAGGTTGTGACGTCATGATGCACGTCTTGATGTCATGACGCCTTTACTGGTTTTCCAAAAAGTTATCTTAAAAGGACTATGCGATCTTTCAATCGGAACTTGTAGTTTCACTTTGTCGGCCTTGAACTTCGAGAATAATTCATCAATCTTTTAGGCGAAAATACCGTTATAAAATGGAAGATATAAATATTAAACGACCAGTAAGGCCCCTATATTCCTCTTTCGGGGCAAATATTTTTAATAATTTTATAAAATATGTAAACAAAACTTTTTCATGCAATTTCACTTTTTTTGTTAACCAGAGCTTTGGTTTAATTTACATTCAAGTTTTTAAATATCTTTGGCTTTAGGAGCATGTCGTTCCTACATATGATGAAGTATAACTAACATTTACCGGAACAAAGTTTTTAATTTTTGGCCTGGAGCATTTTGCACATTTCGAGGTGGTATTAATCAATACAAAATGGCGGCCGTCGCCAACAATAATTTTGCACTCGGCTGACCCTTTGAATTATGAATAAATTATCTATTTTAGGTAATTTCAATCTATTTTAAGATTGGGCTGAATAAGTCGATTAGTATATCTCAAATCCGCATACGTATACCATAGGTTGCTTCGCTTCCGCGGCTTTGCCATGGGAGAGCGGGCGCTATTAGTTCTCTGTACTGGTTTCAAAACTGAGAAACGTTTACTATTAACCCACTTCATGGCTTAGTCCAAAACAGACGTGCTTTACACCATTTACCAAACTACCCTATCGCAATAACCATTAGCGATTAAATTCAAACAAAAGTGAGTCTATTGTGAAGTTTTAGTTCCAACATATGCAGACATATGCACACTTATTTTACCAAAAATCTGTTGCAATGATGTTTGGATAGTGAACCGATCTTATTCATGGTGAACTGTGGCCCATCACTAGTGAACTGGAACATTTCTGAAATTGGATAAATTCTACTGTTCCACATTTACTTAACAATTTCCAAATAGAATGTTTTGATAGTTGAGGTAGCCGGAAAGGTATATTCAACAAATGAACTGCATATATTTCTCTGTTGTGGAAAACTTGCATTATTTACCGTGGGAAAATCCCCAGTGACCTTGACCAGATCGGATAAGAACTTGACCAAAATTCACAAGAGGATCTTTTCTCATGGAGCAGTTAATTACTACCCCGTGAAGATACCAAGATAAATTCAAAAGATTAATTGACAAATTTCCAGACGTAATTTTAATGCTCTGAGTACAGTGTTGACATGGATATTCTGGTTACTTTAGCTTACAATGGATGTTAAATTGGTTCTTCTTATCCTTAAAGCTACACACACAGCTGATGGCAACAATGAGAGAACAAAGCAACTCGAGCTGGCTCTCAAATGGAACAGGGTAGACATAGCACAAGAGGAAATCTTTCTTGAAGATGTCGTCTGGAAAGATGGTTTGTTATAATACTTTACTAAGAATATTTTAATAAGCACCTTCATAATTTATTAAAGGTACTCAATCTGATTCGATGGTCCCCATATAATCAAATTCCAACAACAACATTTTTAGAAATGTCGCTTCATTTATCAGAATCGATTAATTGCCCAAAAATAATGCTTATAATCACAGTCAGTCGACATAAATTTCGACTCAGTATATCATATAAATTCATCTGAGTCGAACAGGACTGGCCGGAAAGCTATTTCCAGACTTGGGGATATACCAGGAAATTCCTTGTTTTGATTGGAAGCGGTACCAGAAACCGCTAACCCCCGATTGGCTAACCGATAACAGCTGCGCGTGTCCCGTAAAATAGCTCAGGTGTCATCTGTATACGGCGAACGCAATAGTCATTTAACTCGGTCATGTGGCACTGATTTAAAGTTAGTTTTAATAGTCGTATTGATTTTGACCAGCTGCTTTATTAAAGAAAAACACTTTTGACAAATGGCATGATTCTGATCGGCGGCGAAATAACCAATGCCGATATTTAGTGTTCTGTAAATCTCTGCCTCTCGTAACATTCCAATACAACCGCATAAATTATTCCTTATTTGGAATGTCTGTGACATCAGTATGACGTCACGATATTGGGGGAAGCCCATTGTTCTGGAAATGGGTTTTTACATGAATTCGTGTCGACGTAATATTATAATTATTACGGAGATGTTTACGTCGACTGAATCACAGTCAACTATTGAATAAAATTACCCGAAACATATTATTTATCAACATGTTGTTCGACGAAATTTGCCCTTATTATTAACAGAAAGCCTCTTGATTTTAGAGTTATCCATTTTTATCCACAATAACAATAATAATCTAATAACTCCTTGACTCGAATCAAATACCCCCGGATCCAAATAAATAGTAATTGAGCGGTGCTTAACCCTTTACCCAACAAACCGGCCAAAAACGCCAAAATAAAGCTTCAACAGCCTAAAATACCCTGTGCCAATGCATTCTCTTATATATGCGAGTCGACCATAGGTCGCCTCGCATATATAAGAGAATGCATCGGCCTAACAATTTTTTATCATTTTTTTTAAATAAATGTTTCTTACAATTTTTAGGACATAAAATAAAAAACATCCATTACCCTGCAGGGAGCCCCACACATATATAGAAGCATATAGAAGAGTGTCGTCTGCTCATGTTTGTCTGGGGCTATGTATGGGTGAAATTATAAAATTGTTAAAGAATACAAGAAAAAATTATTAAAATTGTAAAAAATTGTTAGGCCAATGCATTCTCTTATATATGCGAGGCGACCTATGGTCGACTCGCATATATAAGAGAATGCATTGGCACAGGGTAAAAAAAAATCCCGACTGTTGGGTAAAGGGTTAATCAGATTATGCATCTTTAATGTAATATGCTATAAAGTACGTTATAAATAGACAGAATACAATGCGCATCTTAATCGAGAATCTGTTATGGAATGAGTTGCGGATGGCGCAAGGATATATTTTGTGTGAGCGAATTGTAACTATCAGCCATCCGTAACAAGTTTGATAAAATATTTGAGATTATGATGCAAGTTGTGTTGTGTATATCTTCTACACCTTTGTGTCAGATAAGTTCAATCCATAACTATCCCCTTCATTGATACTATAGCTACCTTTATTGTGATATATTTACAAGTGTTGTCATCACTAAATCCAGCATTCTGATTGGTCGGCGCCCACGTGGCTAGTTGCAGTTATTACTCGGTGAATGCGCAACGCCTCATAACACCAAGCTCATAACACCATCGATACGTCATTGGGTTTGGAAAGACGAACGCGTAATGTTTTGGGCGCATTTGGACTCACGCAGGATTGACAAAGATCATCGGGTTTCAATATGAAGAGAAATTGTTCCTATTAACTTTTGCCAAGGGTGCTATTGGGTATTTTGGGCTGTTTTTGTCACGATACACTTTTCGATTTAAATACATTTACAAAAGTGGCTTTTTCGCTAAATGTATATAAATATAAGGATTAACTGTCATGTGGACTATTTTTATGGAGATGTAACCGTGAGGTAAGTGGTCATAACTTGTATTTAAAACCCTTCGGGTTTTACACAAGTTATGTCCACTTACCTCACGGTTACATCTCCATAAAAACAGTCCACATGACAGTTAATCCTTATTTAAGTCTGATGAATAACCAATAATGCTCGGGGTATCACCTGAAGCAGATTGTTGACGTTATGTTATGTACATCATCTTTCTTGATGACAACGTCAACAAAAATAGTTTTAGATTGTATTCCACCAGAGGTATACAATAATATGTAGTTAATGGCTGGGATTCCAATGAATACATGTGCCTCACGTCAATGGGTGTGGAATAGATACACAGAACCTCACACCTGTGTTCCTGTTTATGGCACAAGTGCAATTGCATAAGGATAGTACGAGAGGCCAAAAATATCTTTGTTTCCCCTCACCATACCCAAATCTTCAAGAATGAGTTGGAAGGTAGGTAAATTAATTATTTATCCAGTACAAGAAATCACTGGACTGGGTAGGTATAACCCTTTCTTTACCAAATACTCATTGACGAGTAGTTTCCTTAGGAACGTTCAAAAGGGTCGTTTGTTGAACTTATTATCTGAACATTTTCAAACAATAAATAGGACTCCTTCTGTACTTGTATTATCTATTGTCTGCTTATTTTTTCTGAAAACCCCTGCAGATGAATACTAGACAATTCTAATGCACACATTTATAACTGCGAAGGATAATCCATTAGTTTGGAAAGGATAAATAACTTGAGATACCAAAAATAATTTCTATTGACATCTAAATATCACAAAAAAATGATACTTGAAGCTACAGTAATGCCCTAAATAATTGACTCCTTAACCACAGACGAATTATGGGTAACTTTTCAGGATTTATTCGGAAATATGGCTTGTTGCCATTCATCGTAAAAGCTCGCAGTGAGAGCTTTCCAATGAATGGCAACAAGCCATATTTCTGAAAAGTTACCCATAATTCTGCTGTGGTTAAGGAGTCGATTATTTAGGGCATTACTGTATGTTAAAGAAATAAAAAATTTCAATGCATTTAAATTATTCTATTCATGTATTTATCATGCAGTTTGAAAATAATAAAAATAATTCTCTGGGAAGTCAAGAAAATATTTTGAGTAGGGAGGTTTTTAGGGCAGGTAGGGTCAGTGAAAACAAACACAATTTTAATTTTGACCCAAAAGCCTTGAATGTTGTCAGCCTTGAGTGTTATGATACCATGACCTAAGAGTGCAATAAACTAACTTTTGTGAAATACAAATAAGACAGTTGTTGCCGAATTCATCTGTTAGGCTATTTGTTGAATTTATTATCAACTTTTTCCACCAATCAAAATGAACTTGAATTCTTCACCACTTGTATTATCTTTTTATTTGTCTGTCTTCTTAAATTTCCTGAACACCCCTCCAAATGAATAACAGACCATTCCAATGTATACTTTTATAACTGGATGGGAGAATCCGTTTAGTAAAAAATGGTTAATCGATATATATTCCATTCATGAAAACGGAGTTGTTACTCTTGTCCTGTATAATATCAACTTGATTCTTTCCAATTCGCTTTTTTAATTTGGACTGTTGGTATTTTTCAGATTACCTGTATAAGATCCTCACACAATGTATAAAAGAAAACAAAGTGAATTTCGTGAAACTGCTGCTGGCACAAGGGGTTGAAATGAAGAAATATCTTACTGTTGCACGACTCTATGACTTATATGAATTCGTAAGTTTATGAAGCTTCAGTCCTAGGATTTAAGCAGTATTTATGAACCATCTATAGTACAGGTTACACATAACAAACAGACAGAACCACACAGGTATGTGAACAGGGTTCAATGTGAGCAGGGTTCAATGTGAGTGGGGTTCAATGTGAATGGGGTTCAATGTGAGGGGGGGTCAATGTGAGTGGGGTTTAATGTGAATGGGGTTCAATGTGTGAGGTTCAATGCGAACATGGTTCAGTGTGAATGGGGTACAATGTGACAAGGGTTCAATGTGATCAGGGTTCAATGTGAACAGGGTTCAATATTAGCGGGGTTCAATGTGAGTAGGGTTCAATGTGAATGGCATTCAATGTGAATGGGGTTCATGCCAGCCAAAAAATTATTTTGGCAAATTTTTTGGCCATTTCTGAATTTGTTTGGAATGCAGGACATTTTGGCACCTTGGGTTTGTGGTTCGGTGCCTGGACGTTTCGGAATTTGATTTTTTGTTGCTTCTGACGTTTCAGCACCTGGTAATTTTTGGACCAACAAAACTATCAGTGATGACTAGAAATATTATTTAATTCTATTCTTCATTTCAATAAAATGTGGTAAAAAAACAAATTATGATAACTATGGCGGTGAAGATATAAATATCACGAGTCACGCACACTAATCAATGTTTTTATTCGAATTACCGGATCTGTCTGTACTCTGTATATTCTTCAAGTCACAAACCTATTAAATGTTTTAATAAAACCTAGAGACAGTGGCATCCAGGCAGGCTTTCTTCATTAGTAAAGATAACATATAACATTACCTGATTACAAAACAAATTCACCAGCGACTGCTGACACAGCAAATCAGCACGTAGTCAGATTATAGTCTAGTAAATCATTAGTACAATAAGAAATGCATCAACTTCTATCCTTATAATAACAGTCTGTCTCAAAATGTCTTAACTGATATAAAATGTTTTTGTCCCCCGAAAAATTTATAGAAACGGGCTCTGTCTGTCCGTTCGTCCGTCCGTCACACTTTTGAGTACCTTCATGGTGTAATCAACTCCTCCTACAGTTTTCATCCTAGAGATTTGAAACTTCAGAATATTGTTGATTTTTTTTTACGAAGTTATTAACCCTTTTCGACTTAGAAAATTTCAACATTTTTTTATTTTCTTTAACAAAGCGGCATCGACTTGCCACGTTTTCGGGGGACACTGTGGTCGGCTGACCTTTTATTCACTTAATGATTGCTGTCGCATGACAAATCTACAAAACACTAAATTTGTTTATTATACAGCATAAATCATATAAACATGTACGCATTCCGAACCTCTGAGACTATATTTCAATTCAAAGAAAATATACCATTATTGTAAGACGATTGACAATTAATGTATTAAAGGTGACAAAAGTCACTATAACTGTTTTGTGACCTTTGACATTGTACATATTAAATTGTAACAAAGATTCATGCACGTGTCCGGCACTGTCTTCAAGTTGATTTCGGATACGCTTCCATCCCAAGTTCCCAAACAGGGGTTTTATTTACTTTTTCAGTACTGTTTGGATATATAACAAAATAAAATGATGCATGGTTTATAAATAAAATTTTGTTTGAAATATATATTTATGGGATAACTTAATAAGAAGTTGTTGTCAATGACCTTCGCGAAAGCAAAGACATTGGAACTGCAATTTTCAATTTCATTACACACATGCTTTCTATATCTTCTAACATGCTTCTGTTCACACACATGTCTTGTATGTTTTATTATTTCTTTGTGAATTGCATGATTTGTTAAAATTTGAATATTTATTTGTTTGTTGAATTGTGTCGAAATCTGCTTCATAAAAGTTCCGGTTTCATTTGAAAATGAAAGTAAGATTCCGAGAATCATATCAGATACCGAGAAACCTATTTAAAATCTGCGTTATCATTCAAAAATTGGCATCAAAGATAAATGTGGTTAGGCATAATAGCCGCGAAAATCAAGATTATATATGGACAATTTTATATTATTAAAATCCTTGAATTATAAATACTTACCTGCATTTATAAAATACTTGTTTTAAACTTAAAAAAGACGATACATATCAGAAATCTAACCCCGGTGTACTTGCCAATCGGCTGCAGTGTAGTTGCCGTTGGGCCCCGGTTTAGTTGCCTTTCGCCCATGGTGCTCAACTTCAGTTACAAAGTCTGGCACCGTGGTAACAGTGGACACTTGTTTTGTCCAGCGGGGTATTTTCACCAGAGTTTTTGTTGGAATTTGACCTCTTTTCATTTCCAAATGATAACTTTAGTAAGTCTGAAATGAATGAAATGAAATTTGGTATCTGAGTTTACTATCCCTAAATACAGGTCAAGTTCGAATTTGGGTTCTGACAACCAATTTTCACCAGAGTTATGGCCCTTTGTTGAAATTAACATGGGCATATTTTGCCATGCCCCAGCGATGCTCTTGTTATCTATGTGGCCTAATTACTATTATCTTCTTTTCAGCTTGACCCAGAGAAAAACACTTTCAGGAGAGTTCTTCGTCGAAAAACTGGAAGGGCACAATTTGATCTAACCGATGTTGCCACCCAGTTGTCCGAATTCCTGGACAAATTTGTGGATCCAAATTACTTGCCTATGCTGGGTAATGAAACAAATGAGTTTGATCAACCGTACCAACATCTACTTATATGGGCTATCACCAGTCATTCGTAAGTTGAAATAATGTTTCCAATTTCATGTTTATGGGATCAATGGACTGACATGTTTCATCTATGAATGATTTATTTCCAACCAAATACTTGGACACATTTTTAGCTTGACTTGAAGTCATGTTTGAGCCATTGCCATGGGTTGAGGTCCATCCGTCCGTCCGTTCATCCATCAACAATGTCCTTTGGCACACCCTACAGGCCACATCCCTCATCCAAACATCACCAAACTACTTATGGATCTTCGGGGTGAACTCTAGATGGGAGCCATCAATTTTTATAGAAATTCAGTAAAAAACATGGCTGCCAGAAACCATCTTGTATTTCATGTTTGAATCCATCGGCACACCGTGCATCCCGCAATTGTCGGAGAATTGCTTTGAAAATTGACAGGCATGTTTAGGACAACCTCTAGATGGGAGATACCGAATTTGAATGATTTTCAAATAAAAAATGTCTGCTAGCCATGCATCTTGGATTTTACTCTTTGTAAGACTAAATTCTTTCAAACACTCTACAGACCACATCCCTCATCTTATCAATACCAAACTTTATATGGATCTTCAGAGTGACCTCTAGATGGGAGCCATCAATTTTTTTCCGAAATTTGTTAAAAAACATGGCTGTGCCAGTGGCCATTTGGATTTTACTCTTTGTATGACTTACAGTGCCTCAATTGAAAAACGGCGTCCATGGTAGAAGCCATCTTGTCTAGTGTATACATAGTGTTGACATCCGGATTGACCACTCATCGTTCGTCCATACGTCCATCTGTTTGTCCGTCCATAGACACCTTATGCATGGTGCAATAACTCAGGCATTTTTTATCCGATCGGAATCAAATTTGGTATATGAGTTTCTCAGCCCAAAATACAAATCGACTTTGAATATGGGTTGATCCGAATTTTTTAAAAGGAGTTATGGCCCTTTTTCTGAAAAGTCTAATTACCTGTACACTGCCAATCGCGACTTTAGTCGAAATTTCATACTACATATACAACACTGTGTTCGTGGGGGGTCCATTCCTAATTTTGTTCGTGTCTTATCTGGGTATTGCGGTTTTCGGTGTGTCCTATAAATTGTCGAGATGAACAATATATGGGACCGAAGCGGTCCGAGTACAGTCCGTATTGAAACAAACGTCATGTACCCACCAAACATGAATGAGATAGACAATTTGTGTCGTGTCGTCAGTCTTGATATATTCATTAGACCTCAAACCTCATTGCATTGTAGATGGAAGTTGTCATGTTTTGTCTTTGTTTTGAGTGAAATAACATTCCTAGCAGCATTTTATAGTCAGGTTTTTGTCACCACTCGGTACCACACATGGTCTTAGTACAGTCCGTGTCAAAACAAACGTGCTAGTCTGTTCGCCGTGCATGCATTGAAAATGCATAAAAACGCGGCATACTGTGCCATAGTATTGTACGTGATAATACTGTACACAATCGCGATCCATGGGGGACTGCACTATATCTATTTTTACTAGTTCGGTTTCGGCGCATTTCTTACTATATATACTATGTTGAGTTGAAGGTCGTGTTGTCCACCATCTGATAGTTGGTACATATGCCAACCCACATGTGAAGTTTCATCAACGCAGATCGAATATTGAATGAGAATTTATGAGATGTGCCTTAATTGTCAACCATTTATGCCCAAAATCTAATAACACACCTAAGATACGTTCCAGCGAGACATACGGACCTATCTTGGAGGACGAATATGGCATATATACCAGCTGTGAACCGACCTTATATGCATGGATCACCAACTTTCCCAATCAGAAATATTTTACGGCGCAGTGGTATCATTGTGCATGAAAGCCCCGATAAAAGTAGTATTCGATCCAAATTTCCCGTGTCTTTTCTCTAAATTCAAGATGGCCACCAAGGTCGTAGTGACCTTTTGGTGATCTTTGATGGTAATCTGGGTATTTTCTGATAGCTGGGACACATGTCAATTTTGTCAACCTCCAGGTGAATGTTCATCAATGCATATCCAATATTGAATGAGATTGCGATGAGCTTGCCAACCATGCATTTATTCCCAAACTCTGATAACACACCTGATATT
This sequence comes from Siphonodentalium dalli, assembly GCA_032622095.1. NCBI lineage: Eukaryota > Metazoa > Mollusca > Scaphopoda > Gadilida > Siphonodentaliidae > Siphonodentalium > Siphonodentalium dalli. The sequence goes on from CP136062.1 coordinate 176,944,364, forward strand.
TGTTGCAGCAACATATTTGTTTCCATTACACAGCACGAATATTGCATAGATACCCATTATGAACTGCGCTTATATGCATGGATCACCAACCCCAACACCAACCCTCTCCATCAGAAATATTTTCTGGAACAGTGGTGGGCTCATTGTGCATGAGAGTCCTCATAAAGTAGTGTGACACCTGAATTTCCCGTTTTTTTTCTTGAATTTGGGTACTATCTGATAGCTTGGATATATGTCAACCTACATTGTTAATATGTGACTGACCCAGCTGACCGACCTGTCAAAAAGAACCAGAGCTGGTATCACACTTTCCAAGTGACCGATTACCTATTCATTTTGATGCTTGATGTATCCTATTATAAAGGCAGTATCCACTGCAGATATCTGTTGTGCATTGTATGTGATGGCCTGCCCCAGCTCATATCATGGAACATAATTAATCACCTCTTGACATGTGACTTAATGATGATTCAATTTGTAACATGGGCCATGCATCCTATTCAAATTTGGTCAAATTCTTATGGTCTGGTATCTCCATTGATCTATTAGAAAATTTTGGGAATTGATTAACTAGCCGTTCTACATTTGAACCAGGTTCATTAATGAACACTTTATAAAGCACATATTTAATAGTTGTGTACTCATAGCATAGTATGGTTACACATAGTGTCCAGGGCGGGATTGACCACTGGTCATTGATCAGTCTGTCTGTCTGTCTGTCCGTAGACACTTTATGCATGGTGCAATAACACAAACATTTACTATCTGATCAGAACCAAATATTGTATATGAATTTCTCAGCCCAAAATACAGATCGAGTTTGAATATGGGTTTGATCCAAGTTTTTTTCTTCTGGAGCCAGGTGAATTTTTTAACTAGACCAATGGAGCTCTAGGTGCTTGGATGCTTGGACTTACATTGGATCAAACAGGGCTTCGATAGGTGATTTAAGCCCTTTACCCATTCCATGTCTTTTAACATTTTCCATTATTAAATAACTATATTATTTTTATATCTCACATGGCAATTTGCACCAACATAAATAGAAGAGCTTACACTAAGATAGCTCTATAGTTTAGATGTTATATTAACCCTTCTCTCTTCACCCATTAATTCCAATAATTTGTGTTATTATGTACATTTGTCTATACTACTTTAGATCATAACAGTATACTCTATAATTCAAGTTCAAAATCCTAAATTATGATTCCGATCATAGAAATTTACTATCGCCAAGGTATGGGTTAAACATCTGTGCTATCGGCCTCGCATTTCCATGTTAACTTTGTTTAAACGTTGGGGGACATAATAAGGATGAAAATTAGTGGGTTGAAGTTGAGTCCTGGGGTGGGGGTGTAGGGGTACCCAATCTCTCCCAGACTATTATATTTGTGTTTTCACAGCCTTTTGACCTTTGATGACATCATCAATACAAAGGTCATATTTATTTGTATACCAATGGATAGAGTAATCAAATACCTACAAAATGACACATCACCTGTTAAAATCCAATCATAGAGACATCACTTATGTGGTATTACCATTTCCTTTACCCCTTCATGATCAAAAACAAAATGGAAACTGAGTAAGGCTAAACTTTGACCCAGTAAGTATACTAGAAAATCATTTTTCCTGAACAATTAGAGTACATTAGAGTACATGAAAATACCAAAGAAGTTGAGTAGTGGGCGGTGCATGAGGGGTCCTACCCCATCATGGACTAATATGGATCTTCGGTGTGACCTCTAGATGGGAGCTTACTATTTTTTTCGAAATATTCTGTGGATGCCACCGGCTATATATTGGATTTCAAATAATGAATCCATTGTTTACAACTTAAACTGGATGTGGTGGAAACAACTGAAATATATCGGGTTCATTTATGCATGTTAATTTTTCTCTAAAATATTAGCTGTCAATAAAATTTACTTACAATTTATCCATGACATTATTGAGACTAGTTGATAAATCTATCAAACAGTTGATGATTTATTCCATTCTAACACTTTTCATTCTGTTTTCAGACAAGAGCTTGCGATGTTTTTTTGGGAGATGGGCAAGGAGCCCATTATGTCAGGGATAGCTGCAACACAGTTGTATGAGTCTCTGTCTCGATATGTACCCAAGTATGAATCAGCAATCAAACTTGAAATGCTAAAATACAAAAGGTAGTATTCTCTATTCAACTACAGTAATGCTCTAATTAATCGACCTCTTAATCACAGCAGAATTATGGGTAACTTTTCAGGATTTAGTCGGAAATATGGCTTGTTGCCGAGAGCTTTCCGATGAATGGCAACAATGGAAAAATGGAAAAACATCATTATTTGATTGGTTTCCATGACAACAGCTGAACATACAGCAACAATGACCCAACACAAAAATACTGGAATAAAAGTTCATGGCAAAGGAAACTGATTGCATAAAGTTATATTGTGTTGCAAACCCACATCTTTCTAATAATGTTAACATTTTGTTGTTTTTCAATACTGTTTCCATGGAAGCAGGTATTTCTCATATCTCTGTACATTGGGCAGTTTTGGCATATGTGTCGTGAAATATTTGAAGTACACTAATAAAGCGATCATGACATGTCTAGGGGGGTAAGTTATCATTGTAGCCACTGTAGTATCTATTAATAAATGTTCCAATTCCAAAATTATCCCACTTTTAACAAAAATTACTTATTTTAACCCCAAAATGGCCAAAAAATTCCACATAACATACTTGTGTATCCCATTTAATACTGGAATAGTTCAAACATAGATAACGTGAAAAAATACCATCAAAGAAGGATCTTCAGCATTGGTTTCAGTTCCTAGAATGGGAATAAATTTGTTTTTACCATATGCTAAAGTGTTTTTCCTCATGCTTGCATGGATTACACGCTATTTCCATAGCAACTGCATGGCTTTCAAATTTGACATCAGGGACATCTTCTAATTCTAGTCTGAATATGTTACCTCCTCGAATATACAATATAATATAATAGTAAAATTTATTATGTAATAATGATATATGTATATATTGAAATAAATATCCTGTCCAACTTCTTCCACTTCTATAATTATGATATATAATTTTTTGGTGTAGATGAAAAAATTGAACTCTAAAAATAAGCTCTTCTGTGACCAAAACTGCTGGTTGTATGCCAAGCAAAGTAGCATTCATTTTTGTGAGCATTTTGTTGATTTTTGAGCGAGAATAGGACAAAAAAGTTATATACAAACAGTATTGACACTTTTGATCAGCACAGTCCCTGCCTAATAATTGGTATGTTTTCGAGAAAATTTGTTTTACGTTTTGTATTTGGTTTTGATATGTTATATTAATTATTACGCTTTATGGTTTAGTGAATTTGAGATCAAAGCCACCAAAGTTTTGGATGAGTGCCATGGAAACGATCCAAAGAAAGCCATCCGATTGGTGGAGAATAAATCTGAAGGTTGGGATGAAATGACTGTGCTACAAATAGCATCAGCTGCTACTGACAGGGTAATTATTCATACTCATGGAATGTCTCAACAATAATTTCCAGATGTTTTGGAGATATTTTCAAGGCTCTATGCCAATTTTTTTTAATCCTATTTTACTTATTTAGTATTAAAGGGGGACTATACCCTAAATCCGGCCATTTATGCGACCATCTCCTTTTATACTCAACAGAATATATGCAACAAATGAATGAATTTGAGCCATGGATCCATCATCACAACCTTCCTTTCAACCATCATCACAATCTTCATTTCAACCATCATCACAACCTTCCTTTCAACCATCATCACAATCTTCCTTTCAACCATCATCACAACCTTCCTTTCAACCATCATCACAACCTTCCTTTCAACCATCATCACAACCTTCATTTCAACCATCATCACAACCTTCCTTTCAACCATCATCACAATCTTCCTTTCAACCATCATCACAACCTTCCTTTCAACCATTATCGCAACCATCCTCGAAACCATCTTTGCAATCTTCGCAATCATCATCGCAATCATTCCTGCAATCACCATCTCAACCTCCCTCGTAATCATCATTGCAGCGTTCACCAGACTTGTTTACTTTGAAAATCAGAAATAGGGAGATTCACCTTCATAAATAGGGAGATTTGGGTAAAAATAGGGAGATTTTATCTTTGATGGTAAATTACTAAAACATCACGTATAGAATGGAATTTATGGGCTACTATAAATAAAGAATAAGTTATTATCATTTGATATTTTATTTTAACTTAAAAATCAATAATAATATATTACAACATTAACAAAATAAATTAACAATGTTCTTCACATTCACAGCTTACTTCTCACATTCTGAAGAATGCTCTTTCACATAAGATTTGAGGGCTGATTTTGAAAGTTTTAGCACATCCTGTGATGGCTGGTATAATTAAAGCGATCACCATTGTTGTTTAACTCTGATCTAAAGCTTGTCTGTATCTTTTTACAAATTATATTCATCAAATACTCGTCGCATCGTTCATCTTCATAGTTGAACTTGGGAAGATTTACTGCAGTTTTGTAATCGATTAATTCGTCTGCGAGATCGTCGAATTGTTCATCTGTCTGAATTAGCCCAGAGCGTTTTGACAAACTAATTGACGATGAATCCGTAACATGGTCCCTTGCTTCTTCCTTTGGATTCAGAATTTTCAAGTCATCAAATACGTGTTCATCAAAGGGGAATTTCTGAATCATTTTATCGACAATTGCCTGACAAAGCGTACGCGCACTGTCATAGAATGTTTTCACTTCGCTGGGGCTTATTTGACCTTTGACCTCCTCGATGTATGCGCGCGCTGTCATGCCAACTGCGAGACTAGTATCCGGAAGTTTATTTTCTTTTAACCCATATGGTACCGATGTGATAGTGTCACTGGCTTTTATAACGATGGTTTTCACAAACTTTCCTAGGAAGGAAAAATGTGTTTCGTTATATAGTCACACATAAGCTTGTAAGGAAATCCGCCGTTTATGATATTGACAAATACAGCTCAGTTTCCACTTACTCTTTCGTCACATTCACAAAATAATCAAAGCCGACATGAAAATGAGTGTCGCTGGTAGGATTAGTCTAAATTGATTAATTGCACCCGCATGGCTTCACTGCATGTGGTCAGCCGCTAGCTAATTGATTTTTGCGCCTGTGTTTGTCGCCACAGGGACAGTCTACTATTAATCACTGTACATTATTTTTTTAATCTGGTATAGACATTTGAAATCGGGAGATCCTGTTTCCGGATCGGGAGCGCGGGAAAAGACGATTAAAATCGGGAGTCTCCCGCGAAAATCGGGAGGGTAAACAAGTCTGGCGTTCACTAGGATTTCAGCAATCATCATCGCAACCTTACTCGCCATCATCATCGCAGCGTTCACTAGGATTTCCGCAACCTTCGCTATGATTCCAACAATCATCATCGTAACATTTGCTATGATTGCCGCAATTATCATAACCACCACAATCATCATCACACCCATTTCACCCCCCCCCCCTCCACAAATTAAAAGTTAACCTCAAAACCTTCACAGTGGGCACATGCATAACACTAAAAAATTCTGGCAATGGACACTGTGGCAATCAAATCATCATTGTAATCTAATCAGTATACAAACTTGGGCTCCAAATTAGCTCACATAACAGTGTAGCAAAATATGCTTTGTAGAGATCTCCCAAAAATGAAATATATCATTTATAGAAAGGAAAAGGGATATCAGAGCACAATAGTACATTCCTTTGTTACAGTGGATCTTCATCACAAGGCCCACATGCTAATATTTACCAAAATACTGACTTTGAAGCCCTGTATTTTTGAGACTCCATCATTTTTACTGGCTAAAATATGCTCATTTAACCCAGTTGGAGCTCATGATATAGTTTTCTTAGGAAATGTTAAGATAGTACAGTAATGCTCTAATTAATCGACTCCTTAACCACAGCAGAATTATGGGTAACTTTTCAGGATTTAGTCGAAAATATGGCTTGCTGCCATTCACCGGAAAGCTCTCCCCAAGAGAGAATGGCAACAAGCCATATTTCCGACTAAATCCTGAAAAGTTACCCATAATTCTGCTGTGGTTAAGGAGTCGATTATTTAGGGTATTACTGTATGTTCATCAAATGGCTGTTTGTTGAACTCATTATTTTATAATTTCCCACCAATGATTATGACTCATTATCCACTTGTATTATCAGTTCTTCTGTCTATCGTCTCCTCATTCCGATGTATACTGTTATAACTGACGGGAGTTTCTATTCAATAAAGAAATGGTTAACCCTTGCAGTGCCAGGGTCTGTAAAATCGGCCCTAAAAATTGTTTTTGTTTTTTTTGGGTTGAATTATTTTTGGGTATGCTTAAGCATGCTGTAGCAAATTAAAAAACAAACTGGATAAAACCTTAGGGGCATGTTATAACTCAAAACTATCACCAAGTATTCATAGTAATAATTTTGATGCCCATGAAAAACGTAAGATTCCCTAGCACTAAACAAAATAAGTCTGGCACTGAAAGAGTTTAAAGAATATAAGAAAAAATTATTAAAATTGTAAAATATTGTAAAAAATAATAACAAATGATGAAAAATTGTTACGCCAATGCATTCTCTTATATATGCGAGGCGACCTATGGTCGACTCGCATATATAAGAGATTGCATTGGCACAGGGTATATGGGTTGATACAAAAATCGGACTTGGCACTGGAAGGGTTAAATTATATTTTTGTATGTTGTTGCTGTAACTTGAGCACTGAATAGATATTTAACATTATATTTCGTCATGACTGCATACATGTGCTCAATCTGTTGTTAACCCTTTCATGATGGGCGCTGCGCTGGTGCAACATTAAAGATCCTGTGCCAGTATTTTCTTATATATATGAGTCTCCCTTTGGGAGCCTTGCATATATAAGATAATTCCTGACCAACCAGGTCAATGTAAATATTGTTAGGCCGATGCATTCTCTTATATATGCGAGGCTCCCTAATGGAGACTCACACATGTAAGAGAATGCACTGGCACATGATCTTTAATGCTGCACCAGCGCTGCTCCCATCATGAAAGGGTTAAGATAAGATAATTTTCCTGGGAATGTTTTCTGCAGGATCATCAAGCATCGGGCATCCATCCTTCCTGTTTCATCATCACCCTGCCCAAAATCTACAACAGCGTGTCAATGATGAGGACATATTGAATATTAGAATGTAATCGAAACAGGGCCTACAATTCAATTTCGGCATCAAATCACACTGACTAGATTGACATTGAATCGAATCTTGACTATTTGCAGGGCCTAAGCTACCACAAATGGTTATGGTTAATTCTCTCCAGTATAGAACAACAAGTTTAACCCTTTCAGTGCCAAGTCCGATTTTTGTATCAACCCATATTTCCTTGATCATTTTTCAAATTTATTGATTATAATAATGTGATACATTGATGGAAAGAGCTAAAAAGAGCTCTTTCCATCAATGTATCACATTATTATAATCAATAAATTTGAAAAATGATCAAGGAAAAATGGGTTGATACAAAAATCGGACTTGGCACTGAAAGGGTTAAAGTTAAATTGTTTAAAAGACAGATTCATCATATACCATAAGGTAGAAATACATCCATGTATATAGTTTCTGATGCTAGGACCATGTGGTTGTCATTTATTAGGAATGTGATACTCGACTGACCTTTAGGAATTATTTCTTTCTTTCTTTGTAGCTATTCATATCCTCAGTTGCGTGTCAGGAGTCTATCAGTGCTATCTGGAAAAATGGTATAGTGTCATCATGGAAATATGTAAGTTGATTTCAGTGTTTAAATTTTATATAGTGATATTTCCACCTCATACACTGTGTTGACATCATAGATGGCATCTGGGATCCATTGAAAAATATTAAAATAGAACCGGGAATTATGCTAAATTATGTGGTATTTTCACTTCTAATTATACAACAAATTGAACAGTACTCAGAAAGCAACATGCATCTGGTTAACCGAAATATCTGACACCGATCAGCTGATAGGTAGAAAACCTATTTCAGTGACAAAATCATGACATCATTTGGCAAGCTGCAGTGAAATTACGAAAGCTAAAAAGTGAAATAACAAAATTGTGTTTCACTGTAGCTTCGAAGAGATAGAAACAAAGATCTACATTTTGTTAATTTTCTGTTATTTTATAGTCAAGCATTTAATAAATAAGATTCTGTATGTTGTTGTTGTAACTGGAGGGCTGGAACCCCAAATACATCTTTAACTCTACCGCCTGGCTGTCTTTTTACAGGTCATGCTGACATGTTTCTTCCCGTTCATGTTAAATACTGTCAAGATTATACCCAGTGACAGTAACTGGCAAGATTCTTCGGGCTTAAAGGACAAGGTCAATTCCAAGGGAATAAGAAAAGTAACGCTGAAAAGGAAGATCAAGCTTTTCTGGACAGCGACAATAACTAAGTTCACATATTACTCAGTGAGTATATATATCCTTCCATTTCTGAATGGGTTCTCCTATTCAGTTATAACATTATATATTGGAATGGTCTATTATTCATTTGAAGGGGTGTCTTCCCCTTAAAGGTACGTTACACACTGAACTACATGGTATATCTTTTTCTATTAACAAAAGGTAGACCTATGAGACTACCTATTATATTTTATTATTTTGGTACGAAATAGCGCAAGTAGTACTCTTAACCGGAAGTTCGCAGCGAAGTCACTTTAAGCCTTAGCCCTGATCACGTGTCATTTTGGTTTATAACAGGGGCTCACATAATATTCATTCTTTTTTACTCTCACATGAGATTTGAGGAGGGTGACCAAGCAGCGGGGAGGGAATATCCCAATTTGGGGGGGACCTGTGAGTTCAGTGTGTAAGTATCTTATCAGGGAATATATATTTTCTATTGAAAATATTATATTCCCCTCAAAGATATGTCACACACTGAACTACCTGGTAGAATCAACTCATGTGAGGAGGCAGGGAGAAATGACAGAATGCAACCTGCTGTGTCAGACTTTTAGGTAGAAAGGGACTTCTTTTACATACAACAGTTAGAAATTGGAACCAGATATTTAACATATACAAAACTGGAACTGGAATAGTCAATAGCACAACAGTTTTGATATATACCACTATTTATTTTTTTTTTTTAAAGGTTACTAATTTTTTATACTTCCCTTAAGTCAGTGCACAAAAGGATAAGAGACTGAATTTTACATGAGCACCTGTTATATCAAGGCTAAGACTTAAAGTGACCTCGCTACGCACTTCCGATTAAGAGTACTACTTTCACTATTTCGTACCGAAATAATAAAATTTGAATCGGTATCTCATAGGTCTACCCTTTTGTTATGAGAAAGGGATATACCATGCAGTTCAGTGTGTAACATATCTTTTAAGGGAATATGTATTTTATATTGAAAATGTTAATTTTATGATATGAGCAACAAGGTCAAGATGGAGAGAATAATGTGAAATTTTGGTGATAGATTCTTTGTCATTCAATTTAACCCTTTACCCAACAGAACGGCCCTGTGCCAATGCATTCTCTTATAAATGCGAGTCGACCATAGGTCGCCTCGCATATATAAGAGAATGCATTGGCTTAACACATATTAAAAATGATAAAATTGTCAAAGAATGTAGAAAAATATTATAAAAATTGTTAAAAAATGTAAGAAAAAATTATAAAATTGTTAAAGAATGTAAGAAAAAATGGTAAAAAGTGTTAAAAAATGATTTTTTTAGGCCAATGCATTCTGTTATATATGTGAGGCGACCTATGGTCGACTCGCATATATTAGAGAATGCATTGGCACAGGGCATAACTGTAACCATCACAATGTGGTCAATGAACCGGTTCCAATGATATCCATATTTGTATGGTGTTATTGAGACAGACCGAAGATATTTTAGGCTGTTGAAGCTTTATTTGGGCATTTTTGGCCGTTTTGTTGGGTAAAGGGTTAAAGCGATAATTACTTGAAATACCTTTAAACGAACAGTATATGGCCCCAGAAAGATATATAAAAGATACCACTCCAAACACGAATATCGGGATCCATATCTGTAACCGACATCTTTGCATGAAGATCGGCGAAGATAAGGCCAAGGATCTCCCTATATTTTCATGAGAGATGTGTAAGCAAAATGGTGTTTCACAAGAAAATAGCACAGTGGAACAAAAAAAAATTGACCGTTTGTAATCGTAACAATAACTTAATTGTATTTTTGATTATCTTCAGTATATTAAAAGAAAACCTGAGGCGCAAACGTCTGGCGTAATGATTGTATCACTGAGTGATTTGCAAGAATGCTACAACAGAGATGTTTTTGATATCTAAAGTGTTATTTTTCAGCTTTTTTATACAGTTTTCTTGATGCTGCATTCATACATGGTGCTAGTTGATTTACGCAAGGATATGACAATGACTGAGGCGTTTTGTCTTTTCTGGATTCTCACCTACCTCATCGACGACTTCCATGCAGTATGTGTCACTATTCTTTATTATACCCCCGGCAACGAAGTTAGTGGGGGTATACTGGAGTCAGCTTGTCCGTCCGTCCGTCGTTCCGTGGTCCGTCATCAGTCGTACCGTGGACACAAATTTGTCCGGAGTTTTTCTGAGTCGTTTTTTGATCAATTTTCTTGAAACTTGGCACAGACATCAACCACCATGGGAGCCTGTGCACCTGCGATTATGACGTCTGTCGGACCTTTTTGGGTGGAGTTATCCCCCTTTTTCGACTTTTTTTTGCAAAATGTGTAGTTTTGTCCGAGCTTTTATTCCTACATTTTTAGGTCAATTTTTTTAAAACATGGCAGAGATATTTAGTACCATGCGAACTTGTGCACCTGCGATTATGAGGTCTGTCTGACATTTTTTGGTGGAGTTATCCCCCTTAGAATTTGTTTTGCAACATACATTATTTTGTCCGAGCTTTTATCCCTTTTTTTTTGTCAATGTTTTTTAATCTTGGCACTGATATTTAGTACCATGGGAACCTGTGCACCTGCGATTACGACGTCTGTCCGACATTTTTTGTGTGGAGTTATTCCACTTTTTCGACTTAGAATTTTTTCGCAACATGCATAATTTTGTCCAAGCTTTTATTCCTACATTTTTCGGTCAATAGGTTTAAGATTAGGGTTATGGTTGCTGTACACCTGCAATGGGGACTGTTATTTTATTATTTTAACTAAATGTTTACTGACATGTGAAACATCTTAGTATTTTAAAAACAGGGGGGTATCCGTAGTCCCATTGGGACAGTCACACCTCTAGTTAAAAATATTTTATTTAGTTATTATTATTATACCCCCTCGACTGAAGAATATGGTGGGTTTACTGGATTACATGCATCCGGTCCTCATCCGTTTGTCCATCCATCTGTCCATCTGCTTGTCTGGAAATTTTTATTTTTTTTCCTGTCTGTACAAATATCTCATATCTCAATGAAGTTAGGTGTGAATATTCACCATAATGAGGACTTCCATGGAAGTTTACTTGGATTTGTGTGTATTCTTGATTCTAGAGTTATTTCGCTTTGTTTATATAGAAATGTTACATGAATGTCTCAATGATGGGTCATCAGATCTCAATGGAATTGGGTGGAGATATTCATTATAAAGACAACTTAAAAAAAAGAATCTGTTGATGGGATTGAAAATTGTCCTGTGACTTCTACTATGGGCATGCCCACCCAAGGCGGTATACCACATGGGGGTATGCACCGGGGAGCAGCCCAGCTTTTGTTTCCACTATGTACATTTGGTTTAGTATAGCAATGCTACAGAAAATACACAGACATAATACGAGTTGACCTCTATGTAATTTCATTGGAAAAAAAATTCAGTTATATAAAGTCTACTAGGGATTGCCCGTCAAAAATTATGTTTGAATAGTCATTTAAAATAATTATTGAGGTAAACAGCACTCTCCAGACAAAGTTACCAACTATCTTTTAAGCTGATATTATAAACGCTCTTTATTGCTAATTATTAGTGCCTCTTTAAGTCTTTTGAGATAAACGGCACCTATCCCGTGACATTCCCCATGTCATGTTACATCTGTGCACCAATTTTCCAACATATCTTCTGAGCTGATGATAAATGTTCTTTATTGATCATGCAATTTATTAATCGCCCTTTAAGTAGTCATTTGAGGTCAGAGGCACCTATCCCATGACATTCAACTGGTCATGTGAACATATGTGTACCAAATTTCCTATATATCTTCTAAGCTTATAAGGAATGCTCTCACTACTGCGCGCACACCCATTAAATGCCCATTAAAGACCCATTAATGATATACCATTACAAATCCATTAAAAAACCCATGATTTTCCCGTTAAAAACCCATTAAAATACCCCCTTAATATGTAACCTTTCACAGCCATTAAATTGCCATTATTATAAGAAAGTTAACGGCCATTAAAGCTAAATTATTTTAATGGGTATGTGTATGGCCATTAAATTAACTGGGGTAATGGGCATTAAATGAAGGCGGGAACTAAAGGCCATTAAAAAATTAATGGCAACATTCTGTGTTTAATTGCCATTAAAACCCCTTTAAAATCCAATGAAAGGTTACATATTAAGGCCCATTAAATATAATGGGCATTAAAATGGGTCATTATAATGGGCATTAATTTTGGGAGGTCAATTTTGATGCCCATTAAATTTATGGGGGCAGGGTGCCCACAAAATTGATGGCCATTAAATACAGCCTATATTTAATGGTTGGTTCATGGGGCATAATAAGGCCCATTAAATATGATGGGCATGAAAAACTGGTCGTAAGCAGAATGAGGTCTCCAGAAGGTGAGTTTGGCGACGCTGGTCCGCTTCACTGAAATGACTAGACACTTTATCTCCAAACTTGGGTATGATACCCGGAATTAGGTGTTTATAGCCAGAATATGGCCCGGGACCTTGAATGTCCCTTTAAAGTGGTACTGTGTGTATATTTATGGACTTCCCGATTCCTCATTTCTCTGTACAATATAGCTCAAGATGATCTATTTTTAAATGGGGCATCAACTGTGTTGAAATTAATTACAATTGGATAGAAATAATAATAAAACATATATAAGGCCATTACAAATTCAAGTCTGGGTTCACAAGCAATTATGTCTAAATGTTTTGATAAGGGAGGGAGGGAGTCTTTTTATATTTATTATTTATTTAAAAAATTTCAAAACATACTCAAAATCCAATATTAAATCTTTTTTCATGATTCCAGGTTCATGTAATACAACTTGTATCTGTGTAATCACATGTATAGCTCAATACATGGGAATATTCTGACACCTCTGTTGCCCAATTCCAAAAGCATGGCTCTAAATGGATATTGAGGAAAGGCATAGCATGAGTTTTGTCTGGTTCTATTCATGATAGTGTGAGGGATATGGTTTATAAAGTCAGAAGCACTCAATGTCTCCCACCAAATATCATAACTGTACAATGTAACCACACATACATGTATAGAGAAACACACACCACTCAAATTACAAAAACTTCTGACAATTATATTAGGAATTCTGAGAAATCTGATTCAAATGTAGCAGTGCCATAAATTGCTCTACATGTATTTATTTACTGCAATGCCCATGGATATCCACTATCAGGAACAATTCTCAGTGACACTGATGTAATTTTTCTAGTGTTCCACAAGAATCCTATATACCGGTTTATATCATTATACTTTTATACTGATGGCTGCTGATGTGAGAACATACCTTCTCAAAATTAACTTTAAATAAGTGTCCCTCTCAAACGTTGGAACCGTGTTGAGAATTGACCATCGACGCGATTCTCGTGTTAACGGAACGCGGTCGTAACGTTACTCCAATGCAGTTGTGATTTTCCTCAATGCGGTCGAGGTAACCGTCAATGCAACATAGCGCGGTGGGCATGACTGTAAACGCAACAAACGCGGTTGAGATAACCGTCAACGAAACGGAACATTGCCAACATAATACAATGTTATTTTGGCATGGTGGGAGGTATGGATAAAATGATTGATTGGTGTTAAATGTTTTACATTTTCATTAGAATTTTTCTGGAAAAAGCTAATAAATAAATGTAGATCGCATTGATCGTGCTGCACGAATTAATAGAGATGCAATTGAGATTTCTAACAACCAAAACACTTTTGAGTTCACGTCGCGTAGTTATGTGATTTTCTTTTTTCAGAGAGTGGGAAAATGACACTAAATTAGTCATATGTGATCATAAATTATATTTAAAACAAAAAATTTAATGGTTAAAAAACTACTTACATGACTCATCGTCTGTACATGTATATTTTTCGGCGCGGTGATTGTAATCTTCGCGTGTTGCGTTGATCCTTGACGCAACGCATTTAACATAAACGCGGTCTGTGTTAAACTTCAACGCGGTCGTAACGTACCAACACTGCGTTATCAACGCAACGACCGCATTGTGTTGAAGGTACCCCGCTGGACAAAACAAGTGTCCACTTAACCGCGGTGCGGTTTGCGTTGCCACCGTGGCCGAACTGCAACTACACCGCGGTTCCACCAGCTGACTGCAGTTCGGCCGTGTACTTGCCGTTCGGCCGTGGTGTACTTGCCATTCGGCCGCGGTGTACTTGCCGTTCGACCGTGGTTACACACAATGACACCGCGGCCGAACGGAAAGTACACCGCTGTGTCAGTGGACACTTGTTTTGTCCAGCGGGGTACAACCGCGTTGTTAACTCCTGAGAACCGCGTTAAAAGGGACACTTATTTTGAGAAGGTCTGTGCATGTGCTGTCAAAGTGACAGTTCTGATAGATTGGTTGAATTCAATTTCAATGATTGGGAGGAACGTACATGTACTTCAAAGATTGACAAGAAGAAAGTATTTGTGAATAACTTCATTTTTATTTTTCTATTAGATCACATATTTTGGCACCAGGAAACACTTTTTGGCCATTGAAACTACTCGAGTTTCCAATATAGCATTCGGTTTAATGTATTTCAAATCGTTTGGAATTTTCCGGATTTCGCCAAAATCATCAGATTTATTGCATTGCATTGTCGCAAATAGTTCACCAACCAACATATGTTCCTTCGGTTAATCCTCCATATACACTCAACGGTATAACTGTGATCCCTGACGTAATGCACATCGAAAACGAACTCATTTTTTCCAATTTATTTGTCCAAAATTGAAAAAATGGACAGACGATAAAATATCAGACCACGTGCTTTTTACCGGAAGTAAATATAACCGGTGTTCTTAAACATGTGACCGGTGAACCAAAAATAAGTCCCTATCACTAGCGTATTGAGGGAGGATTTTTATTTTTTTTGGAGATTGCGCTAAATAGTTTTGCTGCAGCCATGAAGCGGACTTTTAGTGATGCGGGCGTTAATTATACCCCCTTTAAAAAGAGGGTTAAACTGTTTTGCACCTATCCGTCCGTACATGTGTCTGTGTGTGCGGCCGTACGTACGACCGTCCGATGTTTGTTCATGTCATAACTTGAACAGTAGTGCTCCGATCTCAATGAAATTAGGTATGGATGTTCACTACAATGAGGACATTAAATAGAGGGTTCCATCGTTTTGTTCCGATTTTCCATTATAGAGTTATTCATCTTTCTTTATCTGGAAATGTTGGCTTTTGCATGGTATGCCTGGTGTCAGTTCATGTTGTAACTTCAACAGTTTTGATGGGATCTCAATGAAATTTGGTATGGATGTTCACTACAATGAGGACATTAAATAGAGGGTTCCGTCGTTTTGTTCCGATTTTCCATTCTAGAGTTATTCATCCTTCTTTATCTGGAAATGTTGGCTTTTGCATGGTATGCCTGGTGTCAGTTCATGTTGTAACTTCAACAGTTTTGATGGGATCTCAATGAAATTTGGTATGGATGTTCACAACTATGAGGACATTAAATAGAGGGTTTCATTGTTTTGTTCGGAGTTTCCATTCTAGAGTTATTCATTTTTGATTATCTGGAAATGTTGGATTTTTGGTCCGTCTGGTGTCTGTGCTTGTCATAACTTGAACAGTAGTGATCTGATCTCAATGAAATTTTGTATGGATGTTCACTACTGTGAGGGCACATGAAATAGAGGGGTCCATCATTTTTTTTCGGATTTTACATTCTAGAGTTATTCATCTTTGTTTATCAGGAAATGATGGCTGTTTGGTATGTATGCATGGTGTCAGTTCATGTTGTAACTTCAACAGTTTTGATGGGATCTCAATGAAATTTGGAATGGATGTTCACTACTATGAAGACATTAAAAAGAATCTTCCATCGTTTTGTTCGGATTTTCAATTCTAGAGTTATACATCTTCGATTATCTGGAAATGTTGGATTTTTGGTCCGTCTGGTGTCTGTTCGTGTCATAAATTGAACAGTAATGCTCGGATCTCAATTAAATTTGGTATGGATGTTCACCATTATGAGGACATTTAATGGCACATTCAACTATTTGTCTTGTTTTGTTTTTTTGTTCTATAGTTATTCATCTTTGTTTATATGAAAATGCTGATTTTTGGGTCCATCTGTCTGAGTATAGCAGTCATATTTTATAGATATACCCACACTAGGCGGTATGTAACAAGGGAGTATGTACCGGACGACAGTCCATCTCTTGTTTTTAATGGCCTAACTTTAAAAGATTATGCAATATATTAATTAAAAAATAATATAATATAATACTACTTGTATTGTTAATAAACAAATAAAAAATAGAAGGTCTCTTCTCACTAGGGCCCAGTGAAACTTCGAGTACATGTATTCTATATCGTAGTGAAGCTTCCGATTCTTATGGATTAAAAATTTTGAATGGTGGGGTCAACCTGACAATCAAACAAATGACCAATGGGGTCACTTCAGTAAAATACACAATCAGAAGAAGATACCTGAGGCCAAAATAAAAATAAAACATCCATGTTTCCGGTTTGTCTTGCTTCTCAATTGCATACATGGCTTTTTCATTGATTTACCTCCTTGATTTACCTTCTTGTTTATATTTTCCCCACCATGCAAGAGCCCTGCGTGGTAGTACTTGTATAGTTGGTTAGGCATGGACTAGCATAATGAGAAAGAATAGGGCTTCAGTAACCACTGCTTGAGATAAAAGTCTCTCTTAAAGTGGAGCAGAGAAATACATAAATGATCATCATTGTCTGAGTTTGTGCCTCTGTTGCGTCATGATGTGAGCTTCTGCTTAAAGTGACGTGAAACACCAATTAAGAAAACAAACCACCATTCGAGAAATTCAAATGGCTGATTCAGTGGAGCATAGACATAAATGATTGCCATTGCCTGATTGTGTAGGTCATGTTATGAGCTTCCACTTAAAGTGACGTTAACTACATGTAGCTGACTATATAAGTACTTTCCTTGGTTGAAACCATGGATATGGTCAATTCATGGCCATCACCTATGCAGCCATTGAAATAATTTCCTAGTGATGGGCATTAGTTCGCAATAATAATTTAATGGGCATTAAATGTGGTCATTTGATGGACATTACCTGGGCAGCCATTGAAATCATGGCCATTAATATTACAACAGTTGTGAGTGATGGGAATTAATTTGCAATAATAATGTAATGGGCATTAAATTGGTTAGTTGATGGCCATTACCTATGAGGCCATCAAGATCATGGGCATTAATTTCATGACAAGTGTACTTGGCATTAAAAGTATACCAAATCATTGCCATTAAATTCAGTCAATACAAATTTTAATGGGGTTTAATGGGCATTAGAAAAATAGAATGTGTGTTTAACGGCCAATTCAATGTTTATAATGGTGAACTGGCCATTAAATCTTTAAAATTAATGGTGTTTTAATGGGTTCAGTGGAGCCCCATTAAACTTGTTGTTACAAGAATTAATGGTATAAACTAATGGTTTTGGCCAATTTAATGGTATTTTAATGGGATTTTCATGGCATTTTAATGGAATGCATGTACAGTAGTGTCTGTATTGCTCATTTATGCCCCTTTAAGTCATCTGAGGTAAAAATGACGGGTGACGCTATTCCGCATAGTGGGCTAGCATCACAAAATTCACCCTCTGTGGACTTCATTCTGCTTAGGCCTCAACTGCTATGGGAGACATAGACTCAGATTGAAGTTCCCAAATGGTGAATATTGTTATATACACCCATTGGGAACCTTGATTATGCAATGTGTTGTCTGCCAATTTGGGGATATAGAGAAACTAAACTAAAAAAAAAGTTTCTATAGAAATTTGATAATAAAGAAACTTTCCAGAGAAGATGAGGCTTAAGCAAAATGAGTCCCGAGAGGGTGAATTTGGTGATGCTAGCCACTGTGCGGGATAGCGTCACTAAATGCACTCTCTGGGGACCTAAATCTACAGATGACAGACACACTAAATTCAGGCTTGTTGTTAATGTAGGTCTCAAAATAGGCATTTCAGCAAAATGAAACTCAATCATTCCAAAAATGAATGGAAACACATTACACCTGCAACTGCTCGCTAATAGAGAACTTCACTTAACTAAAAAACAATTAGAAAACCATTAAGCAGGGTTGCCGCTAGATGCAGTGGTCCCAATGGTCCCTTTCCCCATCCCAAATTGTCCCTCCAACATATTTCCCTACGCGATCCACATATTAATTTCAACATCATCTGTGTATATCCCACTAAATAAAAGCAAATGACAGACACACTATTTTTCCGCTAAAGGAAGACGTTCACACTGAACTATATGGATATATGTCCTGCTTTGTAAAACCACTGTAGGAAAGGGGTTAACTTTTTGGTTGCCTCCCGACGTATAATTTGCTTGCCAGATTAGTCGTACATGAACGCTTCCCTTATAACCGGTTGCACTCGATTGGATTGCCTCAGTTTTATTCCTAGTGCGTAGCTGCCGGGATGTCTAAGGGAGTATTCTTTCTGAATTTCGAGTTTCACCCAACTCAACAAATTCAATTTGTCGATACAATATAGCTTTCTGGTTGCCTGCCCATTCGTTTTTATAATTATCGGTTTAGAATTCATGGGCCGTTTCGCTTCAAACATACAATTGTTCCGTGTTTTCAAAAAGCCGATAATGCTGCTTTATTTGTGTCTTTAAATTGACAAATTCGCCATGGAATGGCCATCGTTACAATGCCTTAAGACGCACATAGATTATTGTGAGAAGTACCTCTATGGTATTATTATAGAACCTATAAGGTATGATAGAATTGGTAAGATCCTAAACGCCAGGTGGTTTGCTACCCGAAGTCTCCTAATTTCGTGCAAACGTTATTAAACTCATGACGTTTCCACTCGCGGAGTTTCTTTTAATAATTCCATCGCTACTGACGCTAATATCTATAATAATGTTCTGAACATCGTGCTTTCACATAATACTTTGTGTTTTACGTTTCAATACTGTCACAAATGTATCCATGATTCAGCTCTATAGGTTAGTAGACGCTTGACTTTGACTATACAGTTGATCAGAATGGAACTGTTTCATGTCTAATAAGAATTGTTAATTTCTTACTTAATACAACAGTAGTACTACTAGTCAGTAGTCAAAATTATTGAGTTATAACAGTTATGAACGATCTCAACTGCTATTGATATATCACATTCAAAAATCGGTATGATCTGTGCACCTCCGCTGCTCGCCAACAGTTTGTGGTTGGTATTCCACTGGGGAAGTGTACTGGTTGTTTACTTTCTTGTTTACTGCACTGGTCCCCTGCGATCTTCAGTCCTAAGCACCATTGATCACTTGTGCTTATGGCTGTTAATCACACTCTCAGTGGTATTGTATATATCTTCATTGATACGTTGGATCTTGAAGGGGATCCCTGCCCTGGCTTCGATCATTGGGGTGAAGGGCGCGGCTTTGGTAGGCCTTTCTCACATGATCTAATCGGGTCATTTTATTTATTTACAATGTGTATCATGGGGTTTCTGAATGATACCTTATGATACTGGCCACAGAGACATGTGGTAATAGTTCTAAGAAGGATGACAGGACCAGTTCATGCTCCTCCGATTGTGTTTCAACCTGAGGGGTCGATTTGCCTGGATTCGCATCGCAATTTGCAATGCGCTTTCAAATTTCGGCTAACCAATTCCATATGTACAAACATGTTTTTCCGCCAAGGAGAAGCCCTCAACTGAACTATATGGATTACGTCTCCGGCCTTGTGTCAATCAGGAGGGTTAAAATTTTATTGCTGTGCCGACCCACTCACACCCGTGTCCAGATTAGTCTCGCATGAATACACCCGCATTCTATCTATTGTCTAGTCAGTTTTTATTCCTCCTCGCCAGGACAGGATCGTTTCTATTTTCTCACGGTTGTATCTTTCTGTGTTGCGAGTTTATCGACTCAATATTTATTGTTGATATTACAAACTTGCAATTTATTGTACCCGATAGTTAATTAATATTTCTCACATCCGAAACGGGAACTTTTTTCGTTTCACTGTATCCGTAATTTGTTTCCGTGTTTTCTGTTTTCCTCAAGACGGCTTTATCTTCCAACAATTGGAATTAAGATGGCCATCTTGACAATGACTAAAGAAGCACATAGCTTACTTGTGGCACAACCACATAGTGCATATTGTGCCACACATACGGCGTGATGACTATCATGACTTACAATTGAGGACGCAATGTAGTACGGTATGCAATATCTCCTAATTTCGTGCTACACGTGTTTCACTTTACATAAGTTTCCGTCGACTCGCTTCGGTTATTTCGTAAGTTCCGTTGCTTTGTATCCTAATGTATACTGCCAAATCATACATGGCACTGCTCTGTTAATTCGCAGAAAGTTGCACAGGACAGCCATATCCTCCTTTGTAATAATTTACATGAATAAATACGAAAGATAGTACTTGTTATCACTATCAGATGACAATTCACATTTCTTTCGACTGAGCGATCTGTAACATTGTTTTAACGATCAATACCTGCGAATCTACGCCCGCCAGTATGTATGAGTGCGTGGTCTTGTTAGACACATGGCAAATGTAATAACACATTACATCGACTTCAAGGTATTTAGAAAATTCTGCCTTGTCTATCACGATTAAATATCATATAACTCATTGTATCATCAGTACAATAGTTACTAACACTCCGTAACAGGGGTATGGTATTCGTTATCACATATATAACCACACTTCAAATTGATGTGTTGTCTGACGTTCTAAATATTGTGTTGCATTCTTTACATCCATGTATGTACAGTTTGGGTTACTACGAACTATTGTTCACCAACTGCAATGAAGTGAAAACTTTGTAGCCTGACACTAAGCCATCTTACCGTAGGCTCTAATATGCCTCGGCATGGGCGAGCTTGCAATAATGTATTGCACGCCGTAATAGTTCCATACATTGTACATGACAGTCATATGGTATCAGGGCCTCATGTATGCTGTCAGAACTGACTACTAGTATGCTTACATATGGTGAACAGTTTTCATCCCAATACTGACATACTTTGCAGTTTCATCAGTGAATGATAACGGCAAACAGCGAAATAGAAAGAATACATATTGTCACGTGCTCCAGATTCACTGCCAATAGTCTTTCCAGTAGAGACCATCACTTGGCTCACTAACTTCTATTTCCACATATATCAAAACGATATTCTGCCAAATAGCTTTCACTCGTGTATGATGCGCAGTTACATGCAACACATTTATATTGCGCAGAATATCAGAAAGGACTGCATTTATATTGTTACATGTCTAAAGCGAGCTTACATGCGCAGCGTTTATATTGCGCACATCTACTGCCAATATATTTCCGAAACCGGCCAAGACATGGCTCTTCGTCTATTGTCACATATCCACTGATTATGTGACAAAACGATTCGATACAATCATGACGAACATGAAGGCATTCGTATCTTCACGTCCGCTGTAAGCGCACTTTCCTAAAGGAAACCGCCTAGTTCTTGCCTATGTTCATTCGGAACTCATCGTCCTCATATACGAGAAAAGACAGTATCTTACCTGTCATAGCAGGTAAGATCACGTGGCCAGGGGTATAACGTGATTTTATATTAACCTTACTTTATACTCAATAACCTAGGTTGTATTGTGTTATGTATATTAACCTTGCTTTGTTATAACTAACAGCATGTCTTGCAGTCGAACATGATTCGAATTTGATGGCCACACACCGTGCAGGTTGCTCATTCACGGGTGTATTACTTGTTATAGTTGGGTAAGGGCATATTAGTCAATGATTACCTACTTTGGGCAACCGTACCAGTCTTTACCTCGGGCAGGACCAGTTCTGGCCCCCCAGGTCCTGCTACGGCAGTGTGAACCAATGGTAGGCGGGTGCTGCAAGTGGTTGATTCGGGAAACCAATCTTCACGGGCGATTGCTCCGGCACCTTTCTCTCAGGTGCCTAATGGTAGTGGCAATACGATTATTAAATTTCGAAAAAATTCACATCGATATACTATTATTCCACATAGAGTGAAATTTCCATCAGTATTTTGATTTCGGCCTGGATTCCTGCCACGAAGATCTGTTTATAGGCCACCACAATTATTGGGCACCTGGGAGTAGCCTTTGTCGGCTGTTCTGGGTGGGGAAGACTCGTTGTCACGTGACGCTCTTGCTCTCATAGACATAGCGCACCAGCCAAATGGCCTTCTGACTCTTCCCCATGGTGCAGTGGCCCACATCATTACAAGATGGGGTCCAGTCGATCCCCTGGAATCGTAATACCTTCGGGATACATCCGGGCCTGCTCCTCCGCCGTCATGTGATCATAGTGGTATGTCATCGACATTTATTCCAGTTTGGTCAGGACCACCTGCATTTGGGGGATTCCATGGAAGGGGCTTCCTCTGATCAAATGGCTCATCAGAACTTATTCCCTCTGGCCTTGGGGGCGCAGCTTGATGATGCCCCAGAATTTGAGGGGGTGACCTTGGACAGGACATAGCTACTTATCCCAAATGCAAGAGCATTTGTCTTGCGTCGAACCATTTCAGAGTAGGCCTCTTCCACAGTCTGGTATCCCAACCTGATGCAGCCAATTCTGTTGGCTGGCGTCGATCTTGACATGCTTCTCTGCATCGCGTGGCGTCGGCAGGTTTGACGACGATGAGCAAGAATCGCGGGTCGACAGTGGGTCACCAGGCACACTGTCGGACGAGGATTCTGATGTTCCGCTGGTAAGTGATTTTGTACAGGATGAGGATACAGGTTGATATCTTATATTGCTTCATTTAATTCAACAATTTGCGAGTATTTATCTCAGTCAGGAAAGATCCAGCACTGTAGCCTTTGGAGGATGTTCTGGGTGGGGAAGTGAAGAGTTGTTGCGTGCCTCCAAGAGCTGCTCCAGCCTTCTGCCTCTTCCCCACGGTGCAGTGGCCCACATCTCCACAGATGGGGTCCAGCCACTCCCCTGGAATCGTACACCTTCGGGATACCTCTAGGCCACTCCTCCACCGGTAGGCTGAATGTTCTGGGTGGGGAAGACTTGTTGTTGCGTGCCTCCAAGTGCTGCACCAACCAACCTTCTAACTCTTCCCCATGGTGCAGGGGCCCACATCACCACAAGATGGGGTCCAATCCCCTGGAATCGTAATACCTTAGGGATACCTCCAGGCCACTCCTTCACCGGTAGGAAAGAAAGGCTGAATGATCTGGGTGGGGAAGACTTGTTGCGTGCCTCCAAGAGCTGCACCAACCAGCCTTCTATCTCTTCCCCACGGTGCAGTGGCCCACATCTCCACACGATGGGGTCCAATCTCCTGGAATCGTAATACCTTCGGGATACCTCCAGGCCACTCCTTCACCAGTCATCTTGCAATTTTGATCATTCTGCTACATTTGATCATTTCGAAATGTACCCGACACTCGTTATGTGCGCCATCATAGATCACTGATGCTTCTATGCTTGTTCATAAAGTCCTCAGTGGTGTTCTCTAATCCCATATATACTGGTATGCAATGATACCTTGGATCATGATGGCGTTCCCTGCTCTCTACATTATACGAGGCTGGAGTACAGATGTGTGGCATGATATAATGAAACCTCATACCTCGCTATGATATCTGCAGCATATCATTTTTATATCTGGTTTGTGTATCACAGGGAGCAATTTACTTTCGATATCTGATTAGCAAATAATCTCACATTGACATGATTAGATAGCATTTTTATAACATCATACATGTATAAAAAATTCCTCGCTATTACCGGTATCCACATTTCAGTGGCAAATCGCGATGCGATTCCAGTTAATTTGCTCCCTGGTGTATCATAAGCATTCTGATATCTTATGGCATACACAATGGCTGCATGTGACATCAGTTCATAATGTGAACTGTCGAGAGAGCGAAGAAGATAACAAAGAGAATAGGATGCAGCAAAGTTATACTTGCTCGGTTGTCTCGCTAGCATGAATTCTATGGCACTACCTGGGATGTTTATTCCAAAAACAAGGGGGGGGGGGCGGTACACATTTGAGCAATGTCGTAATCTGAATTGGGAGCTCTTTCACGTAACATAATCATATCTGATTCATGACTAAATCACATTTACATGAATCCTGTTTCGGAAGAGTACATTCCCATCGAATTTGGATATTAATTAACTTTATTGCTCGTGCCTCCTCCTGGGCTTGCATTCTAATCCATATAGTTCAGTTGAGGGCTTCTCCTTGGCGGAAAAATATAATATTTATAAATAATATTACTTTTTCCTTAAGGGAAGCCCGAAACTGAACTATCATAGATCCCTCCCATGGTGGTGCCATTCCCAACCCCGCGACTCGCAAATCTCATGATTAAGTCGGAAATAAAAAACTGACTAGACAATAGATAGAATGCGGGTGTATTCATGCGAGACTAATCTGGACACGGGTGTGAGTGGGTCGGCACAGCAATAAAATTTTAACCCTCCTGATTGACACAAGGCCGGAGACGTAATCCATATAGTTCAGTTTCGGGCTTCCCTTAAGGAAAAAGTAATATTATTTATAAATATTATATTTTGGGAGAATGCTATACAAAATCTACCCAGTTCTGTACAATGCTCTACAAATTTAAAACATTAAATCGACCCCTGGTTTAGGCAGTAAGATCAATCAATGGGGATGTGTCCGGTAGAGAAGACGAGGTACTTGGGACCTCCAGGACGTTTTGTCCCCTGCCGGCGCCAGCGGTTCTGGGCGCTAAAGCTGCCAAATTGCGTGCGCACGAATCGACAGTGGCCCTTGGCAGCTTGGCGCGGGCAGTGGCCCTACCCATCGGGGTAGCAAGTCCGGTCCCCAAGGCCACTCATTCTGAGAAACGGGCCTTTCCCGCCACTCAACCGTCTTGGGGTCGGAGAACAACGACCTCTCCCCACACTCCAGCT
This sequence comes from Siphonodentalium dalli, assembly GCA_032622095.1. Lineage (NCBI taxonomy): Eukaryota > Metazoa > Mollusca > Scaphopoda > Gadilida > Siphonodentaliidae > Siphonodentalium > Siphonodentalium dalli. The sequence continues at coordinate 176,969,723 of CP136062.1, forward strand.
TGGCCAGGATATTCAGCTTGCTCAGACCACCTGCACTTGGGGGGGGGGGCTCCCTCTGGTCCAATGGCCCCACCCCTTATAATTGCTTATCCAGCCCCTTTTTGGTCATGGGGTTCTCAATTTAATCCCTGTGCAACAAATTGGGCATCCGGTTAACAGCCATTTGCTTCGGCGAACGGCCGTTGTTGAACCTCTAATCCAGGGGTGTTTAACCCCGGGTCTAGCCATCTTCAGAGTGGGCCCTCCTGTGTTTTGATGCCCTTTAACCCTTTACCCAACAAAACGGCCAAAAACGCCCAAATAAAGCTTCAACAGCCTAAAATATCTTCGGTCTGTCTCAATAAAACCATACAAATATGGATATCATTGGAACCGGTTCATTGACCACATTGTGATGCTTACAGTTATGCCCTGTGCCAATGCATTCTCTTATATATGCGAGTCGACCATAGGTCGCCTCGCATATATAAGAGAATGCATTGGCCTAAAAAAAAAAATCTTTTTCTTACATTTTTTATAATATTTTTATAATATTTTTCTACATTCTTTGACAAATTTATCATTTTTAATATGTGTTGAGCCAATGCATTCTCTTATATATGCGAGGCGACCTATGGTCGACTCGCATATATAAGAGAATGCATTGGCACAGGGCCGTTCTGTTGGGTAAAGGGTTAAGGTGCAGGTCCTTCTGTCACTGAGGCGGAGAGTGAGTTAGTCTCCTTGCACTCCAAGGTGTCTGAGACCTTAGAACGAAGAGCCGAAGAGAAGAAAGAAGAGAAGAGTATCTTCTTCAGTTATACTTGCTCGGTTCGCTCACAAATACGAATTGGAATGCACCACCTGGGATGTTTCTTCCAAAATAAGGGAGGTACACGTTTGAGCAATGTAGGACTCTGAATATATGAGTTATTTTCACGTAACAAATCATAGCCTATTCATTAAGAGTTCATATTTATGTGCAATCTGTTTCAGAAGAGTACATTATATAATTCCCCTCTAAATTTGGATATTAACTTTATTGCTCATGCCTTCTCCTGGGCTTGCATTCTAATCCATATAGTTCAGTGTGAACGGCTTCCTTTAGCGGAAAAATCTTATTTTTATAAGTATAATACATTTTTCCTTAAAGAAAGCCTGAACACTGAACTATCATAGATCCCTCCCATGGCGGTGCCATTCCCAACCCCGCAACTCGCCAATCTCCTTATTGAGTCCGAATTAAAACTGAGGCAATCCAATCGAGTGCAGCCGGTTATAAGGGAAGTGTTCATACGTGAATAATCGGGCAAGCACATTATACATTGGGAGGCGACCAAAAAGTTAACCCCTTTCATACTGTGGTTTTACAAAGCAGGACATATATCCATATAGTTCAGTGTTCAGGCTTTCTTTAAGGAAAAATGTATTATACTTATAAAAATAAGATATTCAGGCTTGATTGAAAATGGTTTTTTTTTAGTTCCTGCGGTTGCCTGCTCCCACCCGGAAGAGAGGATTTAGTGACTGGTATCTCAGTTTGAAGAGTTTTGATACCCTGAATCAGCTAATGGCTTTTATTGGTTTCGGACTGCGTTGGCGTTACTTCGATGTCACAAAAATAATTTATTGTCTCAACAGCATTTTATTCTTCGTGCGAGTCATCCGACTATACACTGCCAACAGTCAACTGGGTCCAAAGATCTACATGATCGTTAGAATGGTAAGTCCTATTGATCCTACTACTATTTTTTTACTTGATAAATAAAATTACTTTGACATTTTTAGACATGACAGGTACTTTTTTGCCTTAATTGTACCCCAAATTTTGGAAGAGAAATGAGGGTATACTGGATTGACTTTGCCGGGTTTGGAGGTTCACCATCAAGAGTACTTTCAAAAGAGCGCTCAATGACATTTAATATTCCCATCCCGTGTTGGTCAGTCTGAAGAAAATGGGTAGGTCCCATTACAACCAGCAAGCATTATGTCAGTGTCAGCCAATCACAACATCTATCAGCAAACCGATGCAGCCATTCAGGCGATTGTTGGAATTCCTGCTCAGCGGTGGATTCGCTACATGGATAAAAATAGCGTAATAAAACTTCTGTCACATTGATAATTTCACACATCATTAGAGATTACGACAACTAATTAAACATCAAAGGCAAGCGTGATGAGTCCATAATTGACCAATAATACCTAGCAAGAAGAATTGAAGTGCGTATTTCCAAGAATGGCACCAGTTAACACCAGTTTGAAGCAGCAGATATAAAGGTCATTCGTAAATCTATTTGTGCGCTTGATGTCATACTGCATAGACCGCATGTAGAATTCATTTATAACGACGGTAATGTGACACAGAGCTAAATTTGCCCTACTCTGTACTGCGAGGCTGGTTCTCTGTACTGCGAGACTGGTTCGATTCAGGTTTGAGTCAGACTGGTGTTACAAATATGTGACCCGCCATATCAAATCCAGTCGTAAGTCGGGATTTTTTTACCCTGTGCCAATGCATTCTCTTATATATGCGAGTCGACCATAGGTCGCCTCGCATATATAAGAGAATGCATTGGCCTAACAATTTTAAAATTTGTTCTTGTATTCTTTAACAATTTTATAATTTCACCCATACAGAGCCCCAGACAAACATGAGCAGACGACACTCTTCTAGGTGCTTCTATATATGTGTGGGGCTCCCTGCAGGGTAATGGATGTTTTTTATTTTATGTCCTAAAATTTGTAAGAAACATTTATTTAAAAAACATGATAAAAAATTGTTAGGCCAATGCATTCTCTTATATATGCGAGGGCGACCTATGGTCGACTCGCATATAAAAGAGAATGCATTGGCACAGGGTAAAAAAATCCTGACTTACGACTGGATTTGATATGGCGGGTCACATATCACCTAAATGTTTTAACCCTTTCTTTTCTAAATCGATTCTTTCATCCATTCATTCAGTTATAAAAGTATACACTGGAATAGTATATTATTCATCTGGAGGTGTTCAGGAAATATAAGCAGACGTCAGACAAATGATCAGACAATATAAGTGCAGAAGGATTCCTGTTCACTGATGGGGAAACATTCAGATAATATGTTCAAAAAATGCATATGGTGCTTTTGAACTTAATATATGAACAATTCCAAATAGAACTACTCACCAATGAGTATTTGCTAAACAAAGGGTTAAAAATATATTTTCAATCAAAGAGATATTATTAACAGCTGAATGATGTATGACAAATCTCTCAAAACAATAACATTTCACTCTCAGTTTGTGGAAGTTATTTCCTAGTGACAGACTCAAGATGTTTGTTTTATACCCCTGATTCATTATAGAAAGTTTTTACCCTGTGCCAATGCATTCTCTTATATATGCGAGTCGACCATAGGTCGCCTCGTATATACATGTATAAGAGAATGCATTGATTGGCCTAACAATTTTTTACAATTTTAATAATTTTTTCTTGTATTCTTTAACAATTTTATAATTTCACCCATACAGAGCCCCAGACAAACATGAGCAGACAACACTCTTATATATGCTTCTATATATGTGTGGGGCTCCCTGCAGGGTAATGGATGTTTTTTTATTTTATGTCTTAAAAATTGTAAGAAACCTTTATTTAAAAAAAAATGATAAAAAATTGTTAGGCCAATGCATTCTCTTATATATGCGAGGCGACCTATGGTCGACTCGCATATATAAGAGAATGCATTGGCACATGGTAAAAAAATCCCGACTTACGACTGGATTTGATATGGCGGGTCACATATTTTATTTATAGAAATGAAGAAAAGTTATGTTTTTATTTCAGATTAAGGAGTTGATGATGTTTCTTCTTATTTTGTTTGTTGTACTGCTGGCGTATGGTGTGGCTAGCCAAGGGTTAATGTACTCACAACGACAGAACTCCTGGAATGTTCTCAAGGATGTTTTCGAATATCCATATTATCAAATTCATGGAGAAATATTTCTTGAAGAAATAGAAGGTATGTGTATAAGATTTATAATGCATTCATTGAATATATCGGGTTTTATTATACCCCCACTTTCGAAGAAAATGGGGGGTTTACTGGATTGACTGCGTCTGTCCATCCGTCGGTCATACCGTCACGCTTTCTCCGTCCGTGTGTCCATCCATCCGTTGTACCGTCCGTCCGTCCATCCGACCTCATAACTCGAACAACTATGAACCGATTTCAATCTCCATGGGACTGCCTCTTCGCATGATGTTAATTTTTTTTTTTAAGTTACGCCTCATTTTCGACTTATTTTGACTTAGAAAATTCTGTCCGACTTAATAACTTTAACAAATATGAACCGATTTCAATAATTTTTGGTATACATGCTTCTCACAATACCCTCTCTACATGATGCGGCTAGGGATTGGCTCAGACTGTTTTTCGTAATATTACACTTCATTTTCGACTTATTTTGACTTAGAAAATTCTGTCCGACTTAATAACTTTAACAAATATGAACCAATTTGAATAATTTTTTCTGTACCAGCTTCTTGTGACACCATATCGATATTATTAGTCCGAATTTTTCTTTAAAGTTAAAAATCTTTTTTGTTGGGTTTACGGATAATGCGGATTGAATTTGCCACGGTGGGGGTATGCTAGCACTCGAGTGCACACCTCTTGTTATTCATGGATAATTAAGCATTTAACAAAAATCAGTTTCCAGTAATAATTGACAGCTTATTATCAAGGGCTCCTTGTGCACTTAGCGCACATTTTGATCTTTTTTGGTTTAAATATTGAACCTTCCTAAATTTAACAACAAAAATATTTATTTATTTTTTAAATAATTTGTTTTTAAAACTTATGTTGTTATTAACACCACCGGTATCCCGAGTCACAACACCAAATTTGGTTGAAATCGGTCCAGGCGTCTGGGAGAAAAATCGTGAACAGTCCGATGGACGGACAGATCCTGTTCCCCTCTTAAGATTATTAATGTTGTGCAAGCCTTGAAATAATGTGTCTTTCATTTGCAGAATGAGGTCCCCAGAAGGTGAATTTAGTGATCCTATCCCACCCAGTGGATTAGCATCACCAAATTCACCCTCTGGGGACCTTATTCTGCTTTGGTCTCATCTTCTCGGAAGTATCTATAGTCTCAAATTAACATTGTTTTTAGTTCCTTTTTCCCTTTTGGGAAGTTTTTATATCCCCTAATTTGCAGAAGATAAAATGCATAATCGAGGTGACTAATAGGCGAACATCACCAACTTCAACTGGGGAACTTCAATCTGATCAGAGGTCTCCCATATCAGTTGAGGTCCCCAGAGGGTGAATTTGGTGAAGCTAGCTGCCGTGCGGGATAGCGTCACTAAATTCACCATGTGTGGACCTCATTCTGCAAATGTCAGACACACTATTTCAAGGCTTGATGTAATGATATGGCCTAGCAGCTGAAATAACAATAAACCACATTCAGCCAATAGGGCCAATGCATTGCAACAGGGACCAGCCTAGACCTAGGCGAAATGACAAATTGAAATCGGCCCGCACTGTAGTCGCCTATATATAACGAAAATAGGATATATGTAATGCTTATTTAAAATTATAATGATGAAATAATGGTTCAAATGTGGAAACTTTATGTTCAAATCATCACTCTAATAACTATGAATAATGTCCAAACATAATTGTGAGAGAATGGTAGCATTTTATATAATAATTTTGGAAGAACGGCATTTTTACAACCGCTTATGAATACGAAAAATAAAAAAATTACACAATGCTTATGAATACGAAAAAAATGCTAAAACGAAACGAAATCTTTAACATTCTCACTCATTAACACGTTGAGTGCCGGCTCCCATTCAATTACATGCAAAAAGTATGAGATAACTCGATCATAGTTGGCACTCAACGTGTTAAAGGTGCCTAACCTGGGTACAGATGTTAATATGTTGCAAAAATGAATTTGTTTTCAAAGTTATTCTGGCCTTTACAGAAATTAACAAAGGGGTGATGTTCTGACGTAAGGAGTAGAGTTGTAATCTTCAGGTGTGATAATCTCAAAATCACAAGTCACTGTGGACACCTGACGATGTATTCACAGCTGTCTGCATTCAACACTCAGGTGTGAATATATGCTCCCAAATCAGATTAATACAGATGTTTATAGTAACTATGGTGTTATCTACGACAGTGTCAATGGATAACTGGTTCAATCAATGTTGGCAGTAAATTAGGATGAATATTTTGCCGATTTTTGTCGGTCAACTTCGGAAATTTCAGGGCGACTTCAACTTCGCCCGCGGCTGCAAAATTAGGGCGAAGTGAGCAAGAATAGGGAGATTTCTTCGCCCACGTCGCCCTCTTGGTTGGTCCCTGCATTGCAATGTGTCATCGCTACATGTCTAAACGCTGCTTAAAGTGATCTGAAACACTCTGGTAGAGTGATCAAAGAGAATGGAGAATAATCTTGCTCAAAGTAGTTATTTTCACAAATATTATATCCAAATTGAGAATTTAACACACACACTCATTCTCATATATTAATGAAATGCAGTGACTGTGAAAACATTTTCATTAGTTTATCGGCGATAGTTGCATCCTGAATCGTGAAGTAAATATTTACAATTCAGCATAGTTAGCTCAACTTTACTTTGTAAAGCTTGAGCTATTGCCATATGGCTTGGTATTTGTCGTCCGTGTGTGTGTGTGAGTGTGTGTGTATGATTCATCAAGAATTTCCTTTAGCACGGGCTACAGGTCGTACCTTTGGTCTGATCATTATGAAATTTGTCATAGCTGTTGACATTGATATGTAGATGGGAACGAGTCATTTTGGGGTCATTTGGCAAAAAAACATGGCCGCTGGTGGCCATCTTGGATTTCAAAATTCAATCCATTAGCACGGGCTACAGGTCGTACCTTTGGTGTGATCATCATGAAATTTGTCGTAGTTGTTAACAATAACATGTAGATGGGAATAAGTCATTTTGGGGTCAGCAGCCATCTTGGATTTTACTCTTTGCATGACTAAATCCTTTGGCACAGGCTACGTACCTTTGGTCGGATCATTATGAAATTTGTCATGGCTGTTGATTTTGTCATGTAGATGGGAACGAGTCATTTTCGGGTTATTCGGCATAAAAACATGGCTGCCAGCAGCCATCTTGGATTTCAAAATTCAATCCTTTAGCATGGGCTGCAGGCCATACTATTTGTCTGAACATCATGAAATTTGTCATGGATATTAATATTGACATGTTGATGGGAACGAGTCATTTTGGTGTAATTCGGCCAAAAAACATGGCCACCAGAAGCCATCTTGGATTTTACTCTTTGCATGACTAAATCCTTTGGCACGGTCTACAGGTCGTACCTTTAGTCGGATCATCATGAAATTTGTCACATATTTTCACAATGAGTTTTAGATGGGAACGTATCATTTTGGGGTCATTTGGCCAAAAACATGGCCACCAGCAGCCATCTTGGATTTTGCTCTTTGCATGATTAAAATTCTTTGGCATAGGCTACAGGTCGTACCTTTAGTCGGATCTTTATGAAATTGTCATGGCTGTTGACATTGACATGTAGATGGGAACAAGTCATTTTGAGGTCATTCGGCAAAAAAACATGGCCGCCAGCAGACATCTTGGATTTCAAAATTCAATCCATTAGCACAGACTACAGGCCGGAGTGTTCGTCTGATCATGAAATTTGTCGTGGAAGTTAATATAGACATGTAGATGGGAACGAATCATTTTGGGGTCATTCGGCAAAAAAACATGGCTGCCAGTGGCCATCTTGGATTTTACTCTTTGCATAACTAGACCTTTTAACTTTCCACATTCCTAATCACTCCATTGACTGTAACACATGAAATTATTCCCTTTCCAAGTTGAGCTGCAGTGTCATTGACACTTTCATTCAGATGATGTTTTCTATGGAGTGGTACTGTCGGTTTGCTTGAGTTTTTTGGCGATGTTAGTAAAATGCTGAATTCCTCCAAAATGGCTTAGTGCCTGAATACTAACTTATCAGTTTCATGCATCCTAACAAGTCCATAATATGTCTTTATCACTGTTCTTTCCAGATGATGAAACGTGCATCGCTAAAGCAGCTAGTGATCCTGGAATTTCAGTCGAGAGCTGTCGACAGTTCCACTGGATGGTCCCCATACTCTTATCCGGCTACCTCCTTATTGGAAATGTGCTATTGCTCAATGTGCTGATTGCTATATTTAAGTATGTCTTACTCATTCATTCAATATTTTGTTAAAGATCCTGTACCAGTGCATTCTCCTATGTATGTGAGTCTCCCATTTTGGATTTTGAAATTCAATCCATTAGCACGGGCTACAAGCCAGAGTGTTCATCTGATCATCATGAAATTTGTATTGGATGTTAATATTGACATGTAGATGGGAACGTGTCATTTTGGGGTCATTGTGCCATAAAACATGGCTGCCGGAATCCATCATAGATTTTACTCTTTGCATTACCAAATCCTTTGGTATGGACTACAGGTCGTACCATTGGTTGGATCCTTATGTCATGGCTGTCGGCATTGACATGTAGATGGGAACGAGTCATTTTGGGGTCATTCGGCAGCCATCTTAGATTTTACTTGGACTAAAGAAGATTAGGCCCAAGCAGAATGCGGTAGCAAGAGTGTGAATTTAGTGATGCTAGCCCACTGTCAGTGTGTGGGGTAATATCACTAAATTCACCCTCTGGGGACCTAATTCTACAAATGTCAGATGCACTATTTCCAGACGCACATACTTTATATGCTTTATTTTCCTTTATTGCAGCCATGTATTTGAACAAGTGGAGAAAAACTCTATCCAAATTTGGAAATACCAGATGTATTTCCTAACAATGGAGTATCATTCACGTACATTCCTTGCGCCGCCGCTCAATATCATACCAACATTCTACTACATATTCGTTGGCACATGGAGATGCTTACGGCATTGTAGCTTCAAAAAGTGCACAGGTAAGAATGAGATCATTTTTTCTGTGTCTTCATGGGTTAAAACCTCTTCATAGCTTGTGGTTTATAAGCCGCTGATAAAATGCTTACTATTTTTGTAGGGATGTTCGGCCATTAAGGAATATGGAATCGAAAATTCGAAAATTTCTAAAAAAATATATATATATAAATAATAAACAACTTTCAGCTGTATCCAATTGTGCCTACCTGCTAAACAAGCTAGATAAAACATCATAATTGATACTTTTGACACCCGAAACTACCATCGTATCCTGAAATTTCATGTTTCCTCATATTCAATGTAAACATGTGTCACAAATTGGCCCAATAAAACATCTCATGGATATCTTACAACCAGACCAGATGGCAGGCAGATCACAACATAGGGATTATCTTCATTAGATTAGTTTGTCTGACACAGGCAACCACCACCCCTCTGATTGGATTAGATGACTAGGACTTAACCCTTTACCCAACAGAACGGCCCTGTGCCAATGCATTCTCTTATATATGCGAGTCGACCATAGGTCGCCTCGCATATATAAGAGAATGCATTGGCTTAACACATTAAAAATTATAAAATTGTTAAAGAATGTAAGAAAAAATGGTAAAAAGTGTTAAAAAAAGATTTTTTTTAGGCCAATGCGTTCTCTTATATATGCGAGGCGACCTATGGTCGACTCGCATATATAAGAGAATGCATTGGCACAGGGCATAACTGTAACTATCACAATGTGGTCAAGGAGCCGGTTCCAATGATATCCATATTTGTATGGTTCTATTGAGACAGACCGATGATTATTTAGGCTGTTGAAGCTTGTTTTGGCCGGTTTGTTGGGTAAAGGGTTAAAGCATACATGTCCATTAGAAGTGATCTCTGTACAACACTATGATACACACTTGTGACCATGGCCCTCTGACTGGGCTGACTCTTTTCAATCACTGTTGACACTTTTGAAAACTGAGATCCAATATTCCTTAACCTGCCAGAAGCAATTTTACCCATATACACCTTCTCTAAGTTGAGTTTTCCTGACAACTGGCTCATGAACGGCTTATTTGGCACAGCCACTTTCCGAGCGCAGCTATCAGAAAAAGCTGGGTACTATCAGGGAATATTGTATCTCATGTGACATCCCTACCTTCTGATTGGTTTAGAGCTATTTAGTGAGATAGTTGACACTACATTCGGTCACTGGTCCCATGCTATATTTAGCATGCCTTTGTTTTCCACTTGTTGCTCAACAATTGTGATTCATGCTTATAAATTTGAAAGTACGATATTGTTTGCATTATACTAAGTTAGCGGAGTTCACCAAATTGTCAGAATTATGTGTTTTCTTGTTCTGTTCAGTGTACGGAGCACATGTTCATCTGGCATCACTCGTAATTTGTGTACAGTGAAGTCACTTCGTAATTAATGTTAAATATAGAAAAAGAGTGGAGACTTGGATTCAAATATGATTTGGGCAGATTGACATTAGATCTGTCAATACATGAAGAATTTTTGTACAAACGGTTGGTTTTTTATCGATAATTATTGAGCTTGAAAAAAGGTATATTTTCTCTTGTGCTTGAATTTTTGTTCAGCATCTGTTTTCAAAGTTTTGGAACAGTTTATCCTAGAATTATTTAATATAATTGGAAAATATAGCTTTTACTCGATTGATTGACATTGGAATTTTATGAATCGGTTCTCGGTGTAGTGGATGGATAGAAAAATATCATGTTGAAGTAGTGCAATAAGCACATAATAGTGGATTACGGTATTAGAATATTTGAATTCATTCTCCATTACATCGAATTAGTAACAATGGAAAGGTAGCATCTCAATCTTTTGTAGCCATTTATACTATTTCATTCAACTCATTTCTACTGACAATAATTTTTCAGGTCAAAAGAGACATGAGTCAAAAATACAGCAAAAGAAAGGTGAGGGCTAAATTAAATATTCATTATGGCTGAATCGTTTGATAAACTTCCCCAACCCCCCGCAACAAAGTAGATATATAGAGGTATATATGGGGGTATACTGGAATCAACTTGCCTGTCCGTCAATAGACATTTTTTGGTCAATTTTATTTATACTTTGCACAGGGACCAGCCCAGAAGGCCACTTGGGAGACATCTTCTCACTATAATGTGCACTTCTCCCTACAGTAATGCCCTAAATAATCGACTCCTTAACCACAGCAGAATTATGGGTAATTTTTCATGATTTAGTCGGATATATGGCTTGTTGTCATTCATCGGAAAGCTCTCACAACCCAAATTTCCGGCTAAATCCTGAAAAATTACCCATAATTCTGCTGTGGTTAAGGAGTCGATTATTTAGGGCATTACTGAACTTTTGTCCCAGGGAGAAGTGACTTCTCTCTCATACACCAGTATGCACATGAAGAATATCTGCTGATTATAATGGTGTGCTTACTCACTTTACTGGTTTTATATATGGGCTCTTGTGTCACAGGATACTTATCGGATCATTGAAGGGTGATCAAGCCTTGATATAGTGTGTCTGTCATTTGCAGAATGAGGTCCCCAGAGGGTGAATTTAGTGATGCTACCCCGCATAGCGGGCTAGCATCACCAAATTCACCCTCTGAGGACCTCATTCTGCTTACATCTCAGCAGAATGAGGTTCCCAGAGGGTGAATTTGTGTATGCGGGATAGTGTCACTAAATTCACCCTCTGGGGACCATCTTTCTGCAAATGACAGACACACTATTTCAAGGCTTGAGGGTGATGTGGTGACTTCTCCCTGATTGCTGTCAATAATAATAATAATTTATCTATTTATTACACGCATTCTACAGGTATCCCATTCCAATGCATTTGACAATTATTACCCTGATGAGCCTGAACACTCATTAACCATCTACTGCTCCCCAGGAACAGGTACAGCCACAATATACTGACTATATCTTTCACTGTTCATAATCAGGTACCGTTTTCAACGCATGGGAGGTGTGAAACATACACAATACGATTGACCTTGCTCAAGGGTCACAAATTAGTGCGAAATATGAACAGTGTAAATCAGACAATTGCATGTCGATCAATTCGGCCAAGCCACTGCTGTGTGAAACTAACATTAGACCATCTGCGGGCTGCGAACTCAATTCGCTGTGTTCACAGTGAAGGCACGTCCGACGTGCTAACCACTGGACCAAGGAGTTCCTGAACAAACTTCTCCCAAATAACCAAACCAGGGAGAAGTTACTTCCCAATCTGAAACCTCCCAAGCCTGAGTTTAGTGCGACACATTGCATAATTGAGGTTCCCAATGTGTGTACATCACAATATTCACCATTTGGGTTTAGCACCAGACATTTAGCCAGTTTAACCCTTTGAGTGCCAGGTCGATTTTTGTATCAACCCATATACCCTGTGCCAATGCATTCTCTTATATATGCGAGTCGACCATAGGTCGCCTCTCATATATAAGAGAATGCATTGGCCTAACAATTTTTTTTTTTTTTTTTTTTTTTTATTACAATTTTTTACAATTTTAATAATTTATTCTTATATTCTTTAACATACTTATTTTGTAGGTTTAGGGCCGATGAGATCGGCCCCTGGCACTCAAAGGGTTAATACATATACACTCAAAATAAACAACTTTTGTGCCCAAACATTCCAGAGATATTGATGGTGCCAACTAGCAGAATATTCACATGTATCTTTCCCCTTTGAGTATCAAAATCATTTAGAATTGAAATTACTAACTGTGTACTAAATTTTTGTTTTCGCAGTTGAAGTGGCATTTTTACAAGTATTCGAGAAGGAAATGATGGCTAACTACATCAGAAGGGAGAAATCTGCTCAAGCTAATTCAACAGATATGAAGTTTAGCAAAATACAAAAGAGGTAAGAACTGAGGGTTTGACCCACAGTTGTTGGAAATTATTATCAAAATCAAATGATAAATACACACACACCATTACTTCTATAATAATAATATATAGACAAGTATGGAAAGCTGGCCAATTTACGGGATTGAGAGTCAACCGGACTCTCGCTACCACAACTAGTTTCAAGTCCTATTTCAGCATAACAAAAATATTTCTTTCACTCAATCAACTATATATTTGTCTTGAAAGTAATACTGCAAATCGGAAATGATTTGGCATGTCTTGCAACATTTATTACTGTGAATTGCAAACAACACAAAAATTGAAAATCTGACGAGTCGCCATCCGAGTCACAGGCTATAATTAGAAACACGGATTAGTTATGACGTTACAATCACGGATGGCGACTCGTTAATCTCACACAGGAGCTTTCCATACTTGTCTATATTATTATCAAAGTAATGGTATGTGTACTTATGATCGAATTTTGATAAAATCTTCCAACTGTGGTTTGACCCACCGGTGAATCTGGAATACAGAAGGGGGTGAATACTGAATGCCAGTTAAGAAATTGATGGACATACAGTAATGCCCTAATTAATCGACTCCTTTAACCACAGCAGAATTATGGATAACTTTTCAGGATTTAGCTTTCAGGGAGAGCTTTCTGATGAATGGCAACAAGCCATATTTCCGACTAAATCCTGAAAAGTTATCCATAATTCTGCTGTGGTTAAAGGAGTCGATTAATTAGGGCATTGCTGTATATTTCACACTTCAATACCAACCATTTTCATCCCTTTTCTCAATAGTAATCTGTTAAACTGTACCACATTAAGAGAAAAAGTCTGGCACAGAGATGACCAAATTTGACACTGTTGATCTTGCCTGTCAATGGCAACCTAGCACCCGATTATCATATAGAATCATAACCTTATTAACAGTTTGCATGTCATCACTTTAAAGGTATCATATAGAATCATAACCTTATTAACAGTTTGTATGTCATCACTTTAAAGGTATCATACGGAATCATAACCTTATTAACAGTTTGTATGTCATCACTTTAAAGGTATCATATCGAATCATAACCTTATGAACAGTTTTAAGCATGCTATAGCGAATTTAAAAACAAACTGGATAAATCCTTTGGGGCATGTTATAACTCAAAACTATCACCAAGTATTCATAGTAATAATTTTGATGCCCATGAAAAACGTAAGATTCCCTGGCACTAAACCTACAAAATAAGTCTGTTAAAGAATATAAGAAAAAATTATTAAAATTGTAAAAAATTGTAAAAAATAATAACAAATGATGAAAAATTGTTAGGCCAATGCATTCTCTTATATATGCGAGGCTACCTATGGTCGACTCGCATATATAAGAGAATGCATTGGCACAGGGTATATGGGTTGATACAAAAATCGGACCTGGCACTGAAAGGGTTAAGAGAAAAAGTCTAGCACAGAGATGACCAAATGTGACACTGTTGATCTTGCCTGTCACTGGCAACCTAGCACCCGATTAACTGACGAGACATGAAAAAGGATAAAAAGGGCTTAAAAGGCCCATTCTTAAAGTCAAAAAAATTTGTGGGAACTATAGAAATGAGCAGTACATGTCTATCCATCCATTTGTATGTCCGTCTGTAACATTTGTATGTCCGTCTGTAACATTTGTTGTCCAGATGATATTTTTTTATTTGAATCCTGAATACCATTTAAGACAGGGATGTGAATTCTGAATACCAGCTGGGTATGAATCCCATGTACCTCCTAAAAATGACCTTAGTCCCATGTATCAAAAGCATGGGGGGGTGGGGTGAGGTGACACTCTCAGAACTATTCAGGTTGTTAACCTATTCATGACTATATACTTGCTGACAAGTAGTTGAAAAGTAGTTCACATATAATTTGATGGTATAGATATATCTATAATGTAGTTCTCATTTGAGAATGTGCAGATCAATTTTGCATTTTGTCACAGACCGATGATTTTTGATGGAGTTATGCCCCTTTTTTGCCTTAGTAATTGACAGTTTTTGGGTTACATTGATGATAATTTGCAATATTCAATGGAATTTGATATATGTTTAACTATTTTATTTTATTTCATTTTGAAATATTTTCCTTTTCCAGAGTTGACTATTTGACGAAGTTGATTCAAGATGAGCTTTTCGCAACTGAACAGGAGCAGGCTAGAGAGAACCAGGCTAATGACTACGCAGGCTATGCAGGTCTATCGTTCTACAACCAACAAAGCTCACTACTCAAACCACTAAGCAGTAGTACACTGGAGGATGAAAAATACTACATGATGCATGGAGAATGTTCCGTGCCCGAGTTTGCTGACCCTGTTAAACCAGCTGAGCCTCATGAACCCCCGCCACCTATTCCAGTAATGCCCGAGCCAGTCACGGCCATGACTGTTGAACAGATGGATCCTGAGAATAAGAAGCGAGTTTCGTTCTTTACTGGTAACTCAGAGGAAGAGTATGAGGAGGAGGATGATGATGATGATAAATCAGATGTTAATGTTGCTGTCGAGGTCAGTCGGAATCTTATGTTTCTTGACTTAACCCTTTGAATCTATATTCTACATTTATATTTAAGTTGTAAACATAAATATATTTTCATCACGCATGACTGAAGACCCCCTGTACCTAATATATGACACTATTATAAGATCCTGACATGTTTCACAAATGACTAACCTGTTTGGAGGGATGTTCTTATTGGTGCAAATTCATGAGAGTAGATGATAAAATGGCTAAAATTAATTTCAGTTCATGGACAAATTCAGGCATATATTTTATAAATGATCTCTCCAAAACAAGCCTGAATTTAGTGTGTACGACACTTGCAGAAATAGGTCCCCAAAGGGTGAAGTTAGTGACGCTATCCCACATGGTGGGCTAGCATCACCAAATTCACCCATTGGGCACCTCATTCTACTTAGGCCTTATCTTCTGAGAAGTATCCCAAAGTCTGATGTCAATACCATGTCGGACTTTGATTCCCAAGGCACATTCGCTGTCGCTGGTAGGGGTTTGAATCCCACCCAATCCAAAAAATGTGCATTGAATGTCTCAAAAACACATACAGCTTCTATAATTGGTGCTTTGTGTGTTATATAGTCCCAGGCATGTACACTGTGTAATGCTCGGCATGTCTCAGAGACAATTACATATAGCATGCAGCTGTGCCAAAAGTCCATATACCTAAAAATCAGTATCTTGTTTTGCATGCACTTTGACATCTACAGTAATGCCCTAAATAATCGACTCCTTAACCACAGCAGAATTATGGGTAATTTTTCAGGATTTAGTCGGAAATATGGCTTTTTGTCATTCTGAGAGCTTTCCGATGAATGGCAAGAAGCCATATTTCCGACTAAATCCTGAAAAATTACCCTTAATTCTGCTGTGGTTAAGGAGTCGATTATTTAGGGTATTACTGTATTTCCATGAATATAGAGTGGTTTGCTCATTTCAGGAGGACACTGTACAAAAGAAGAAGAAAAAGAAGAAGAGGAAACACAAAAAGGGAAGTAATCATGATTATCAAGAATTGGAGAACAACACGTTACTGCCAAATATACCCGTAAATAACCTAAATAAGGAATCAAATATCGACAAAGCTATGAAATCAAATTCACGAGCACATCCCCTGCCAATGCTAGGGAGCCAACAAAAAGGTGCAGAGTTAGCTAGTCCGCAGTCTTTAACTTATACAGGTGGTGACAATGCCATGAAAGGTCCTGTTAGTCCGAATAGCGGACGGAGATACCCTACTCATGCATTTTCAATGCAAAGTCAACCACGATCCCCAATGTACAGGCGTGTCAGCATTGATGACCTTGATGAAGCAACAAGGTCAAGTATTCAGGCATCCAGGCCAGAAGAAATGCGTAATCAGCGCCATATTTTAGTGAAGGCGTCGCCAAATTTATACGATTCAGATGAAAATCCCACTCCCAGACGACTGTTTAAAAAAAAGAAAAGAAGAAACAGAAACAGCGATTCGGATTAATTTGAGAATGTGATTCGCATATTTAATGAAAGTGAAATGGAATTATGTGTCAAGATTCATAATTTCTTTTAACAGTGAGTTTACCCTGGTGGTGATAACGTTTAATCCCGCAGCACATCACATGATTCATGTTTATTTATAATTTCTATTTAATTTGATTTATATGGCTATATTCAGGATGCAAGACCTCCAGTGAAGACAACAACATGTATTTTCTTATTTAAAATCACTATTGGTTTTGTTCCACTGCAATCAAAATTTTGATATAAACTATATGCTGTTCCAGTGTTCCTATAAATCCTTGAATTTATGTGAGTTTATAAATGTGAAAATAGAAAAGAATTGCCAGACAAAATATTGTTTTTTTAAGCTGGCTGTACTGAAATTAGTTATTTTATAGAATATACTGCCCCCGAAAACAATTTACCTGGAATCCTGAATATGTTTTCATCAATTCTTTCATCCCCTTAAAATCTTCTCTTTTTTTTGCAGCTGAATTGTCTGAAATGGCTGTTTTAACATAGTTAATTGCGAAGTTTAGCCACATGCATGTGTAACTTGTAATGTGTGTTTCCATTGCCAATGGAATTAAGTCCCCTGACTCACACGACCATTCCTCATACACATACACAATAAAATCGTTTAAATTTTTTGTCCCCAATGTTTAGCGTACAAAATTCTAGCAAAGAAGAATAATAAAATTTTCTAATAACCGAATAAGCAACCAACACTATGCAGGTAGTAAGGCAATGAGATTTGGCTGCGCGTGAAGTGCTTATTTTTATTGAAGTGTATTGGTGATCGCAGCTTGTCGTCTTCACCACCAACTATTGTTTACACATTTTCCAACACGTTTTGTCATTATCTATAACATATTGTAAAATTCACAAAGTGTATCTCCATAGCAATACCTTAGTAAAAAACGTTACAAGTTGCATTTATGTGTACCTAAACCTGGTTAATGTCTGCTCTAAAGTAAATAATTAGACAAAGTATTCTTTCCGTCTCCACTGGCCTGAGATATTGCACATGATAGATGCCAGTGTAGAGAAAGCACATACACACCAAGCCATGGCTATGTTAGCACATACCCATTTTAGTTCTATTGCACTCAGTGGATTGAATTCTGATATGTAGATTCCCTATCAGAAATTACAGGTCAAGTATGATCAACCATCAATTTTTATACGCCCTTTTGAAAAAAAGGCCGTATTATAGTATTGGTCCGTCCGTCCGTTAACCTGTTGTCCGGATGTTAACTTTAGTTAGAGTCAACCAAATTTAATAAAATTTGGTATGTGGGTTTATTAGCCGAAAAGTAAGTTCAAGTTCGAATTTGGGTTCCGCCCGCCAATTTTCACCGGAGTTATGCCCCTTATTTGACGTTTTTTTACTTAGAAAATCCTTGAAATTTGTTGTCCGGATGATAACTTTAGTATAGTTTATCGGAATGAATCCAAATTTGGTATATTACTTTCTCCCACCAAAACACAGGGCAAGTTTGAACTTGGGTTCTGTCCGACCATTTTTGGCAGAGTTATGCCCCTTTTTCGACTCAGAAAATTCAGTTTTTCTTATGTTTTTTGGTTTCCGGATGATAACTCGATTTTGGAATGTATATACGCAAAACCCGTTTTTTTGTGGATTACATATATCGAAATACAGCTCAAGTCCGAATTTAGTTTTAATCCGATAATTTTTGCGAGAGTTATGGCCCCTTTTTTGACGTAATTTGACTTAGAAAATCCCTGAAATTTGTTGTCCGGATGATAACTTTACTAGAGCTTATCGGATTCAATGATAATTTGGTATATTACTTTCTCCCACCAAAACACAGGTCAAGTTCAAATTTGAGTTCCGTCCGCCAATTTTTACCAGAGTTAATGCCCCTTTTTTAACAGTTTCCGCCGACCCAAGAGAGGGCGTATATTGCACGCCCAGCGTAGCTCTTGTTACCAGTTACGACCCTTTGTATGTATTTGCATTTTTTCCCCCCCGCAAGTTTACAACCATGTTACCAGAATTTCGGTCTTTGAAATTCAAGATTTCTTGCTTTCTGGAAAACCAAACTTGGTATGAGGCTGAACTGACTCACAGTTTTTGGGGTTTTTTTTTAGTTTTATTAATTCAGATGATAACTTCATTTGTTATAGCATCTTCCTGAAATGCAATTTAGAACAAGACAAAAGGTGTATTATGTCATGACTTACTTTTACTTTTACTTTTATTCCTTCGATCCGTCCTGGAGGACAACTTATGCTGTAATCCACCACCATACCGCACCAATATCTGAAATGTCCTTTTCACCACCTCACCACATATATATACACTATATACATACCACAGCTGAGTGTGCTCCACCACCACCACCGAGTAGAGATAACTCTATTACACCATCACCTGAAATGTCTATCAACTTACGCCCCGAAGGGAGGAATTTAGACAGGAATTTTGCCATTAACCTGTGGATCGTTGCCCACAGTAGGGTTCTTTAACGTGCACACATGGTTGTACACGGGCCAGCCATTAACGTCCCCATCCGATGGGACGGCGTGATCAAACCAGTGTCATCCCTGTACATGACACCAGGCGGGAGAGGATTACCGCTTAACGACACCTCAGCGAGGCATACACGGTACTTTATATAGGCACGCTCAGAACTCCTGACTTTTGTTTTGTCGAGGATCGAGGTGAATCGATCCGGGGTCCAAGCGAAACCTCTGGCCCGTAGTAGAACACGCTAACCACTCGGCCATCACACTCCCTGCATTAATGACTGCATTATGTTGTGTTCTTGTTTCTGAAAAATCCATCCGCAGATTTCAAAATAGACTTGGCCATAATATCATTCCAAGTTTCCAATATCTATTATTTTACAAATAATTTCAACACCATTATAAATTCATTTCAACACCATTATAAATTCATTATAAATCTTTTTCAATTAACCCTTCCATGACCGGAGCTTCCTGAAATTTTGTGAAAACCCTGTGCCAATGCATTCTCTTATATATGCGAGTCTCCCATAAGGAACCTTGCATATAGGAGTATGCTTTGGCCTAACAATATTTGCCTTGACCGTGTAAGCCAGTGCATTCTCTTATATATCCCATAGGGAGCCTCGCATATATGAGTATGCATTGGCCTAACAATATTTGCCTTGACCTTGTAAGCCAGTGCATTCTCTTAAATATGTGAGGCTCCATTGGGAGACTTGCATATATAAGAAAATGCACTGGCACATGATCTTTAATGCTAAACCAGCGCAGCTCCCATCATGAAAGGGTTAAATTTCCGTTAACCTTTGAAGTATTAATCCATCAGTTAAACTCATCATTCTATATCATCTTCTTTCATTTTATATCACATATAGTAGGAGCATTTAGATAAATCTGTTACGTCATGTGTTGGCGCAATGAACTAAAATTGGAATATAGGTAACCCAACTATAAATGCGTTCAAACAGCTGCAAAGAATCCATGGCATTGTATCCGTTAACACACCTATTGCAGAGATTTATTTTCAGTGTATTGCAAGCCATAAAACATACCTTATATTGTGCGTCATACTGTCATGTTGTTTTCATAGTGGTTATTGTGTTTAGTCGATCAAGGATGGCAGCTTAGTCTGTGAAAGGGAAGGAATTTGATAAAATTTGTGAGCAAAAGGTTTAAATATTGTTATTTGACAATTTGGATATTCTTCTACAAAAGATATATTAGTCTGCATATTGCGTTTATTCCAATATCAGATGAATCTGCTATAATCGGACACTGTGTTCTATAATGCAATGCACCCAAAATGCAAAATGTGTGCCTTTGTTAAAGACAGCATACCATGACATCTTTGGCTATGTTCGCCTCACCATATACTATCATCTCAATGACAGTGCATAGATTCTGTGATACCATACATTTTCTGAGTATATTTTATGTATTTCCTAGCTAAAACATTTTATTTATTTTTTTTATATAATTGTGATAATTCTCTCTACATTTTATTTAACGATGTTTCTATACTCTATATATTTTAATAAGTTTATATATTTATTTGTATTTATTCTGTTCTATATTCCAAGAATTTAGAAACCTTTTGCATATGATTGAGATAAGAAAACTCAATTGGACAGAACCGCACATGAATCCAATTAATAATTGTTAAATATTTGATGAATTTAAAGTTACCTAATTTTATCAAGCCTATGCAAAGTCAATTTACCATTTCTGAAGCCAAAATTGTTTGAAAATCATGCACGCTTGCGGTTATTAGTTAAAATTTTTTTATTTCTGGGGCACATGCCAATGAAGCATTCCCCCCCCCCCCCCCCCCCTGTATCGGCTAGCTTGGGGTTTAATCTCAGTTGCCCGTGGCCATTATTACCCCAAAAATAATTTATGAAAGTTAGTTGACAGATTCCATGTGATTTATTTTGTAAATACAAACAAGCCTTGAAATAGTGTGCCTGTCATTTGCAGAATGAGGTCCCCAGGGGTGAATTTAGTGATGCTACCCCGCATAGTGGGTGATGCTATGCGGGGTAGCATCACTAAATTCACCCTCTGGGGACCTCATTCTGCAAATGACAGACACCCTATTTCAAGGCTTGGATCTCAGTTCCTCGCAAGTTCATCTAAAAACGTACGGCAATTATTTTATGCTGATTATTTTTTCCAACATCAAACGCAAATAAAAGGGTTGGATGCACACGTGGTGTATCGGGACCATGTGTGTGTATCGGGACCATGTGCGTGGGCCTGAGAAATGAGATATTGACTTTGTGTGGCCCAACCTGTCATATTTTTTTGTACATATATTTATTACTCAACAAAGTTTTCATTAACTTATTCCGAGTATTAGAGCCAGTTTTTATGTGTGTAATATTTAATAAATAATAACACACTCTATAGCTGATGCTAGAGGTTATATTATGTGGTGCCCACTTCCACATATTTACCCAACTTGTGACCACGAAGAAAATTGCCGCGAACAATTGAATTTCTGGTCTGACTTGTTATTCGCGCCTCCGGTTGATATGTGACATTTCAGAGATAATCACAAACAAGAAAAATTTATTGTATATCTTTTTAGAAAGTTCTACTTTAATAAAGTTTCTATCGAGTGTGTTAGGACCAATTGTGGGTGTAAATGTGTCAATTGTTGGTGTAAAACGTGCCATTAATGTGGGGTTTTTCTGTGTTTCACACAAACTCCATACAGCCAAAACATTATTTTGTATGGATGTACATTTGTATGTCGCATTATATACTTCTGTACGATGCTAATTTTTGTGGAGCTTGTGTTAAACACTGTAAGACATAATCAATATAATAATAATACATACATTTCGTATAGCCTTTGATAAAGGCATTAAGGCTTAAATTATGTGAATGAACAGAAGTAATTATTTATACGAGTTTTCGTAGTACTATTATTCGAGGTGGAGTGTTATTATACTGTCGGTACAGTGGGCAACAAGACACCAGAAAACAATCTGATTTAGTTATAACTACAAAGCGATGCAGATTTCAACATATTTGTGTCACCGGTTATAATTGAAGGTATTATATAGCCCAGGTTTGGTGTGATGTTATACTGAGACACCGACGAATAGCTGTTTAAAAACAAATCTTGCTATACTCATTTTCGTGAAATTAGGATGTTTGTCTTTGGACTGTTCAAAGTCCATACACGTTACCAGGACAAATTTCACATAGAAATAGAGCTTATAGTACCACCGATACGAGGAAAGCAACTTTTGTTGGTTATTTTTCGGGTGTTTGTGAGAAGTTAACATAATTCTACTCATTGTTCCGACTTATGTTCTCCATCTAGAATTAGTTCTACGAAACGATAACAAATAATTACTTCCGTTCATCCACACTGAGGCTGACAGCTTGAGATAAGAGTGCGTTATTATTTATTGTGTCTACAAGACGTCCATTATCATGGAAATTAAACAATTTATTTAAATTTTGAATGCCAGTTTACATTCAGTGGACTATGGGCCTAAATTTGAGATACTATCAGATTTGACCTTGCACCTATTTTAATATTACATTCCGTCCATGTTTTAACCGTTTCAGTGCCAAGTCCGATTTTTGTATCAACCCATATTTCCTTGATCATTTTTCAAATTTATTGATTATAATAAATGATACACTGATGGAAAGAGCTCTAAGAGCTCTTTCCATCGATGTATCACATTATTATAATAAATAAATTTGAAAAATGATCAAGGAAATATGGGTTGATACAAAAATCGGACTTGGCACTAAAAGGGTTAATAATATATGCTTTTTCAGTAATATTGTGCCTAAAATTGAACATTGTTATTTGTACTCAGATCATTCACATGTGAATAATTATCTTCCACACACATATCAATCCATATGTATTTAATCATTGATGTTCATGTGGCTATATACCTCACCTGCATTCTCATTGATAACACTCATAATTTATCATTCCTTATCATGTGCACAGATGTTGCGAGTTTGAATGTTTCAGTAGTCAAAGAAAGATTTCATATAACAATTTTCTTGTCACATATTGAAATTCTGATTCCTCAGATATGAAGAGCTGGAAAATCACAACTAACTGTCAAGTACAAACTCTGTCAAGTTGGTTAGACTCACCACCCGCTAGCCTTGCTAATGGGGTCGTATGTATAAAGATCCACCCTTGACATAGTGAAATGGAACTTGTCTTAGTGATTTTGGGTGGACATAATTTTAAGTTACACTTAACCTTTTTGTGACTGGAGCTTTGTGAAATTTTGTGCCAATGCATTCTCTTATATATGCGAGTCTCCCATATGGAGCCTCGCATATATAAGAGAATGCATTGGCCAACAATATTGACCTTGTAAGCCAGTGCATTCAATGCTGCACAAGCACATCTCCCCGTCATGAAAGGGTTAAGTTATCATGCTTGCTACATGTTTGAAGCGATCATATAAACTATAAATTATCAAACTAGTTTCGACACAATGTCTGCCGATTATGCTAATCAGCTGAGTATTGGTAGCTAATAGCAACCAAGTCTGAAGCTTGCCTTTCATTAATCTAAACCTCGTCATTACCAGGTCTGCCACATCCTGAATTCAACTGTTATAGTTAAATATGGCTATACAAAACTCACATTTTCCCTGATTTAGTGAAAACTATTGAATTGCGCATCTTGATGCACAGTTACTTTAAGTGTCTAAATAGTGAGGTAAATAGACAGTATTCAGATAAAGTTTGTTAACCCTTTACCAAACAGAACGGCCCTGTGCCAATGCATTCTCTTATATATGCGAGTCGACCATAGGTCGCCTCGCATATATAAGAGAATGCATTGGCTTAACACATTAAAAATTATAAAATTGTTAAAGAATGTAAGAAAAAATGGTAAAAAGTGTTAAAAAAAGATTTTTTTTAGGCCAATGCATTCTCTTATATATGTGAGGCGACCTATGGTCGACTCGCATATATAAGAGAATGCATTGGCACAGGGCATAACTGTAACCATCACAATGTGGTCAATGAGCCGGTTCCAATGATATCCATATTTGTATGGTTTTATTGAGACAGACCCAAGATAATTTAGGCTGTTGCAGCTTTATTTGGCCGTTTTGTTGGGTAAAGGGTTAAGCAACGACATAATCTGCCTCTGCAAATGACATTTATATGTCGCTAAAATGGTTTGTTCATGACAATCTAAAGATCAAATGAAAGACTATATCCCCTTAACCCTTTGATAACTGGAGCTTCCTGACATTTTGTGAAAACTCTGTGCCAATGCATTCTCTTATATATGCAAGTCACCCATAGGGCGCCTCGCATATATAAGAGAATGCATTGGCCTAACAATATTTACCTTGACCTTGTAAGCCAGTGCATTCTCTTATATATGCGAGGCTCCCTATGGGAGAATTGCATATATAAGAAAATGCACTGGCACAGGGTCTTTAATGCTGCACCAGTCAGAAAGGGTTAAATGTCATGAAACACTAGCATGGAACTTTTCATTCTCAAGTGATTTCATTACAGAAACAAGCACTGAACTACTGTGCGACACTATAATTTTCATACTATATTTGTATCATTTTATTTTGAGTTACCGGTATACCTCTTTTATCGAACTTGTGAATTGGCATAGCCATATTCAACTACTATTTAAATTTAACTATAATAGTTGAATTTAGGATGTGCCAGACCTAATTATTAACCCTATTTTTACTAAATGGATTCTCCCAGCAGTTATCAAATTATACATTGGAATCATCTATCATTTATTTTGAGGGGTGTTCAAGAAAATGAGCGGACAACTGAAATACAAAAATATAATACAATTGCAGAAGGATTCCTATTAATTGGTGGGAAATGTTTAGATAATAAGTTCAACTATGGCCTATTGCCATTTGTTGGACTTATTATCTTAACATTTCCTAAGGGAACTACTCGTCAATGAGTATTTAGTATAGTAAGGGTTAAAGGCCTTTCATGGAATCAGAATATTCTGTATGCGAATCCGAGCTCAACTTTTCTGTTATATGAATTTTTTTCAGATCTGAAAATTTATTATACAGCAATTTGTTATTTATACAAATATTAAAGTTTGTTAATATCATTCTTCAGTTATGTTGTACTTGAAGTTTCTGCCTTAACATTTTGGGTTTCTGTCAACCTGGTTAACTGCAGTTAGGATTATTTAATAGGAGCCAAGGATGGTGTGTGTTCCTCAACCCTACAGACATATTTAGCAACTTCCCCCATCTGCGCTCTTGATCATAAATGGTATAGTCATAAGGGAGGTGAGCATCCAAGGGTTGACAATTTCTCATCTGAATCAGCAAAGCAATGTGATAACTTCTATTATCTGAAACCAAATTTCATTGGCCGATTAATTTAGAAGCCTGGAAAAACCCATTATATTTTTAAGCAAAGAGGTCAACAGAACCTTATGTTAAAGGTCCACTTAATTTTTGAATACCCAGAAAACATTATACTCAACATATTCCATAGTATATACCATTTTGAAGAGGAACCACAATATATATTCCACCAGAATACGGAACAGCTGTTGCCTGGGAGTGTCCACCAATCACCAAGTATTAGAGATTCTCAGATTCATTCCAAGACTTCCCCCATTGTCAAACCAAAGAGAGAGAGTTATTTCCCTTCCGATAATAGATTTTACAGTATAGGCCAGATCAAAATTAAGCTCAGAGCACAACTTGGTACCTCGACAAAAACATGTTCCCAGTTTGTTAATACATTTTGTAGCTTCCTCTTTCAAATGGTATATAATATGGAATATGTTGTACATAATGTGATCTTTTGATTTGAAAATTAAATGGGCCTTTAAACTCTTGTGGATATGATAACTTGCTCCATTTTCAAACAGAACGCAAAAATGTTAACCTCGAAATAATGAAATAATTGTATAATTTTATTATATCCACTAAAAATGCTTCCACGACTCCAATTTAGCATCGAAACAACTTTCAAGAAACAAACTACACAGATTATTGGAAACAATTGAAAATAGCTGATGTTGAAATATTTAATTCAAAATAAATATATGGTGATACATGTATATCTAGAAAAGGATGGTGAATACATCAATCTATAATGAAACAGAATATAAAAAATGCGTCATGTTAATAAAATGTGAACCACATCAGGTCAATCTACTTTTCACTCAAGCCAAATATGTTATTCAAACTCGTGAGCGATTGCAGGTAGTTTTTCATACCATGCCAGAGACATGTAGTCTTCCCTTCACTGAATAAATGACAACAAATCACCTTTTGCATACTATCCACATGGGCAGGCTCCAGCTTTATTCATGTTCATATTTACAGACAAGACCTGACCCCCAACAACTTGACATATATATCCCGTCGGACATAAAAAAAACACCTTCCGACATGTTTTATATTTTTTGAAGGAGGAAATCTGAACCAACAAACTGGTATGAACTCTGTCTACAGGGAAGGCAGTGGTTATTGCCTTTTACTTAACACCATATGTGAACCTTTACAAAGAATATACTGTAAACTATATATCATATCTTAGAAAATTGATGAGCCGACCACTGTACGCTAAAAAGTTACCACCCGCCCTGAACGCATGACATGCATAATCAGAAACTCATCTCTGATTGGCTGTCACGTGTTCGATAAACAAGGGTGTACAGCAAATTTTCCAGCATGGATGTGGTCAGAGGGTGTCCATCGGGGGCTGACCACCTTTGAATTACCAACTTCACTTCCACTTTGAACCAGACTCAAATAGCCATACCAGACCGAAAGTAGAAAAATATTAAACTTATGGTCTAAAACAAATTTCACACTAAATATTAGTTGGAAAATTAAACTTCCAGAACAATTTCAACTTTAAAATACTCTTGATCTGAAATTTCCATCTAATGTGTCGCGATAAGATATGTATCACGATACGCGGGTCGCGATACAATATGTATCTAGATATTTTGGGTTGTTTCAACTACAATGTGCATACAGAGATATATAAACTATTAATGTATGAGAAGAATGGTCACTCAATTAAATTGATCATATTAGATCACAACGGAGGAAGAACGGGAAGAGTGAAGACATTGTGCAGGCTGATCTCAATCTTCAAACTTTGTCGACTTACATAGTTTTTATAAACCCCACTGTAAAACAGTTTTAGTATGTCGTGGTGTGATTCCAATTTCCATGTTGCTTCGTGCAGTATTAACTATTAAGTTACGAAAGCACGCATTGCCACTTTTACGTTGTCACTTCGTTGTGTGCATTCAGAGTTATCCTTCCTGCATCATTTCTATGAACAAACTCTTCTGTGTGCCAACGGTATATCAATCATTACACAGCAATAAGCCGAAGCGCATGACCAACGAACAGGTGGCTGACCTATTTAATCGGCGATTTGAAGCAGAACGACTTCATCTTGCTTCTTTGCGTGCCGTTGTATTTAATTATCATTTTCCGGCGTGAATATAGCGATTTTTAAGATCGAATAATGGATAATAGATAAACAAAATTGTGTATCTCGATGCGCGATTTGTTGGCTATGGAACCGGTGTGTGTATCGAAGAACTCCGATTCGCGATACACCGGTGCAATCTCTCACCCCTACATGCGACTATGCCAGGCCTACAATCTTATACTCAATTAGTAGATATTTTTTTCTAATTACACCAGCTTTCAGTAAAAATGCAACTGTTTATTCCAACACCAATATAATATAAATCCAAAACAAACTTATGTGTAGAATTTTATGTATAGATGTGATATTGGCTTATATTAATGGTTAAGACAGTCTGAATTGTAAATAGATTGACCTCATACAATCCGAAGTGATGATGTATGCAAGGACGGAATGATAAGTTATCTGATATCAAGTAAAAATATAGAATCAATTCTATCAACAATTATTAGCTTTCAACAACACAAGCACTCAAAAAAAAATAAAAAATTAACAAATAAACTCAGGACAACTCGCATGTCATACATAACCAGGGATCTGTCAATTACTTACCCATAAATAATTACAATTACTTTCAAAAAGCTCAATTACATTCAAAACACAAAGTAATAAATTAGAATTACTTGAAACTTTCAACGTTCTCATATGTTTCATTATGAACAGTTATTTAAACAAAAATACGATCACAGAGTACATACCAGAACTTCCTATTTTATTATAATCAAATGTGACAACATGTATACGACACGCACGCATAAAAAAACAAAATTCATGTACCATTTGTTGTGGTCCTGGACTTGTATAAGTTATGTAACATAGCAAGTGCAGCACCAATCGTGGAACATACATTATACAGATGTGTTTTGTGTGCAGCACCAATCGTGGTACATACATTATACAGATGTGTTTTGTGTGCAGCACCAATCGTGGTACATACATTATACAGATGTGTTTTGTGTGCAGCACCAATCGTGGTACATACATTATACAGATGTGTTTTGTGTGCAGCACCAATCGTGGTACATACATTATACAGATGTGTTTTGCAGCACCAATCGTGGTACATACATTATACAGATGTGTTTTGTGTGCAGCACCAATCGTGGTACATACATTATACAGATGTGTTTTGCAGCACCAATCGTGGTACATACATTATACAGATGTGTTTTGTTCATAAGCATAAATCAATTTCATTATTATCAACCAGCAAATCAATAAGTATGTTCAGACAGAACCCATGACATATGGACATCCTTCATCTTATCACCAAACCCATCCACGAAAAAAGGTGTCCAACGAGTACCATAATTCTAGTATGTTTTGGTGGATAAAACCTGCAATATGAGGATATTCCTTTCCCACATGCTGATCATTAAATATTGTGACACATTTATATGTTAACGTTATTGGTGCACATTCAATATCTCTAGTTGAATACTTGTTACTGGTTCAAAACTACGAAAATTACAATATTTAACCTTAATTTATCAGCATCACACACACACACTCTCTCTTTCTCTCGGCACCCCCCTACATCTCTCTCACTCTCTCTCTTGTGCAAACCAGCTGATATCAATATTAACCCTTTCCATACTGAATGGATTCTCCCACCTATAGCTTGTTATAAAAGTATATATTGGAATGATCTATTATTCATTTGGAGGGGTGATCAGGAAAATTGAGCAGACAGACGAAAAGATAATACAAGTGCAGAAGGAATCATATTCATTGGTGGGAAAGAATCCAATGGAATTGTCTAGTGTTCATTTAGAGGGATTACTCAAGAGATATATTATACGACAGACAGACGAACAGATTGTACATGTGTAGAATAATTTAAATTTGTTAATTGGAATGTCCAGATAATACATGTAAGTTCAACAGACAGCTTATGGTCGTTTTGTTGAACTTATTATCTGAACATTTCCTATGGGAACTACTCGTCAATGAGTATTTAGTATAGAAAGGATTAAAGATATGATATATTCAGGGATCAGCCAAATTTTAGGAAAAACTGTTTGCTCTTTATATTTAGATTCTAGTGCAATAACAGGTTTGGTTTGGAGCCTGAAAACAACTTCAATATCTTCATTCCAAACAGCAGTGTTTTAATTTTCTGCAAGCAATTAACTGTGATTATACATTCTTCACTTCACTGTCTTCTATTCTTGCACCTTCTCCAAGATTTAATTTTCACTATTCATGACGGTTCCATTGCTTTACATAATGAGACTTGTGATATGTTGTTTCTTTAGTCTTTCTTCACAAGCTTTGTAGGTCCTCTGACAATAGTATTTAACCCTTTCTTTACTTAATGGATTTTCCCATTCAGTTATAAAAGTTTACATTGGATTGGTCTATCATTCATTTGGAGGAGTTTGCAGGAAAAATAATCAGACGACAGATATTAACAAAAGTACAAAAAGAGCAGAGTCCTATTTATTGCAGGGTAATGTTCAAATAATATGTTCAACAAACACCTATTATCTGAACAATTCCTAAGGGATAACTACTCGTCAATGAGTATTTAGTATAGAAAGTGTTAAGCAGCCATGCATATCTTGTATCCTCCTTAGTAACTCTTGTGTTTGTATCCTCATCAGTAACTCTTGTATCCTCCTCAGTAACTCTTGTGTTTGTATCCTCCTCAGTAACTCTTGTGTTTGCACACTGTCTCTACCATCATGTTGACCATTTTGTGTCCTCCTCAGTAACTCTTGTGTTTGCACACTGTCTCTACCATTGTGCTGACCATCTGGTTTTGAAATATGAAGATCTTGACTTTCTCGAATACATAGAGGAAAAGCACCAGGACGGATACATACTGGACCCAGCCCCACTTGATGAGGTACCAGAAACCTGGCGTGTATCTGAATAGTGAGTCAAGGAGACAAAATTTAAATTGATTGGAACTATGATTATTAAACAAAGATTGTGCTCATAGGCACCATTATCGTCTTTAACCCTTTACCCAACAAACCGGCCAAAAACGCCCAAATAAAGCTTCAACAGCCTAAAATATCTTCGGTCTGTCTCAATAAAACCATACAAATATGGATATCATTGGAACCGGCTCATTGACCACATTGTGATGGTTACAGTTATGCCCTGTGCCAATGCATTCTCTTATATATGCGAGTCGACCATAGGTCGCCTCGCATATATAAGAGAATGCATTGGCCTAACACTTTTTACCATTTTTTCTTACATTCTTTAACAATTTTATAATTTTTAATGTGTTAAGCCAATGCATTCTCTTATATATGCGAGGCGACCTATGGTCGACTCGCATATATAAGAGAATGCATTGGCACAGGGCCCTTCTGATACATGTGTGTATAGCACCATGTTAAAGTGACCTCAGCAAATAATGCCAATAACAAAATAAACAATGTCAATTTTTAGTGATTTTCATGTTCCATCAAAATTTGTGATGATTTTTAAGTACAGTTTGTTTGGCAGAAGATTTTCATTTCTCAGATACATATTTCAAGAATACAGCAAATAAAATATAAAAAGCCTCCCTCCAGTGTCATTAACTTTTCAAACATTTTGTTCCAGAACTGCCTGAAAACACCGGGAAACACAGTCATAATGGCCTAGTAATGCAATTATGATATGTGAAACAATTATAAGCATAAATAATATGTGTCTTGACTTCCTGTTTATAAATTATTCAGCAGCATTTATTCAGCGTCAGAGGGGCATAAGGCCGCTTTTTATGGCATGCCCAGTTTGATGTCTAAAAGGATACAGGAATACACCTTCTGGATAGTTAATTTCAACATTGATCTTAAAAGGCTGTTCAGTTGCTCTTCCGACCATCCATTCTTTGAATGTTGAGTCCAGTACAGTTGTTACTGAAAGTATGAAACATCAACAATATGAACTGCCATTGTAAATATCAACTGTCATTGTAAATATCAACATGTATCTTATTTAAAATTTGGGCGGGACGCCAACTGCCCTCGTCAAACCATAAGACGAAGCAGTGAAAATATTTTTTTATTTTAGGGAATTTTCACATATGATATAGAACTAACAATTACTTTACTACCAGACTGATTCAGTAGGTGCTAGAACATATAGATGAATCTAGTTCAGATGTTCATTCACACATTCTGGACTCATTGACCTTGGCAGAATAGGTACGGAATCTGACGAAGCCGAATGCTGATTACCAGTGTGAATAAAATACGACAGACACTAACTTTTATTGCATTTAATTACCAAATTGTGATATAGTTCATCGCATTAATCATGTGATACAGTCGTCTGTATTAAGCTCAACAACAATAAATAACCCTGGTCCAAAAAATTGTCACAAAAGTCTTAATTTCACCTTTCAAAATCCTGAGAGACTGTGCTTACAGAGTACAGACCACAACTTGACCTATTTTTACTCGCCACAATACCTACAACAAAGTCTTACAGGTTGAGCTAATAATAATGAGGCTAGCTCTGGTACTTTAAGCTACATTATTAACAACCAATGCACCAGATATGGTGTCTCAAGGATCAGTTAATTGACTTGAGATGAGAAGAGTTGAGTTTTACTCGATCGATTTTTACTGAACCAATGCTGACACTTTGTGCATAATTTGTTCTGTTCCATGTGATCTCAACTGGTTATCGAAGCAATACCATTACACACTAATCTGTCTTTCCTTGTTGTTGTTTTTAGCACCTATGATATCAAATGAGGAACATCAGACTATAGATATAACAAGGAGTCATGACATCATCATTAGATCTTATAGAGTTATACAAACCATTCCTAGCTTGGTATCTTCTATATATATTGGACATTCTGTAGTCTTCAGCAAACATACTAGTTTTATCAATTATAGAGGTCTGAAAATTAATAAAAGGTTAAATTAGATAAAGGAATATTATATAACAAGTCTATTCTAAATGATATTATATGTGACCCGCCATATCAAATCCAGTCGGAAGTCGGCATTTTTTTACCCTGTGCCAATGCATTCTCTTATATATGCGAGTCGACCATAGGTCGCCTCGCATATATAAGAGAATGCATTGGCCTAACAATTTTTTATCATTTGTTTTAAATAAATGTTTCTGACAATTTTTAGGACATAAAATAAAAAACATCCATTACCCTGCAGGGAGCCCCACACATACAATGTATATAGAAGCATATAGAAGAGTGTCGTCTGCTCATGATTGTCTGGGGCTTTGTATGGGTGAAATTATAAAATTGTTAAAGAATACAAGAAAAAATTATTAAAATTGTAAAACAAATTGTTAGGCCAATGCATTCTCTTATATATGCGAGGCGACCTATGGTCGACTCGCATATATAAGAGAATGCATTGGCACAGGGTAAAAACATCCCGACTTCCGACTGGATTTGCTATGGCGGGTCACATATGTGAAGGAAATCTGTGCCGACCATTCAGTACTCAAAATAAAATGCAACAGTGTGGATTTGTTTACAAGCAATGTTCATCATACACATATCCAACTGCATGTAACTAAATTTATTACATATCTATCAACGTAATTCGCATGATCGCACGACGTTCCAGGCGTGTGATAATTCTCAGAATCGCACTAGTGCAATATGTCGACGGAACTATTTCATTCAGTGTTGTTAGACTGGCTTTCGCCGTTACTATTTTTACTTTTTCAACTTTTCAACACAAGGGCGACAACCCACTTGCCGAAATCGCAGCGCGCTGATTGGGTTATATTTTTGGAAAATCTGGGAAAACCCAATTAACACCTTTGTGCGGGTCAAGATGGGTCAAATTCACTCACGGATAGAAGAGCTCCCTGTCTGATTGTTGCGTTAACCCTAAAATGCCGTTAAAACTCAATTAAATTCACATTTTCTGTACCGGAGATGTTCAATTGTGAGTCGACTTACTATGATACGTAGATATGTAATAAAAATAGAACCGCATGAGTGTCTGAATTTAGACGAAATTATCGCACGAGATTTGTTGGCGTAGCGATACCTCGAGTGCGGGACGCAGTCCCGCACGAGAGGTATCGCGTTCCGCCAACAAATCGAGTGCGATAATTTCGTCTAAATTCAGACACTCATGCGGTTCTATCTATGTACCATCCTATGTACACATTATGACACACACTCACAATTACAATCACGACAAATAAGAATGGTGTGTTCTTCAACATTTATGTTCATGCTAAATTAACTTCATAACAGATGGTAAATTTTGGTTGGAATTTGTTTTTTTTTAATTTACACGAGGTTGTTTAAATATAGTCTGAAGTCATGTGTTAGTACAAATATATCTGTGGTTGGCTTAATCCTTCTACTGGTATCTCATTAAGCGAAATACACCTAAAAGATTAGAAAACAATTAACTGGGCTTACATTGTATCGAGTATCCACTCCTTTGTGGCCCAGTGCTTGTCTCTGCTTTAGAACTAGGTCTCCCAGAACAACAATCTCTCCTCCTGGAGAAGGAGACTCATACTCTATATGTGCCATGGAC
The DNA here is from genome assembly GCA_032622095.1 of Siphonodentalium dalli. Taxonomy (NCBI): domain Eukaryota; kingdom Metazoa; phylum Mollusca; class Scaphopoda; order Gadilida; family Siphonodentaliidae; genus Siphonodentalium; species Siphonodentalium dalli. The sequence goes on from CP136062.1 coordinate 177,004,035, forward strand.
TCCATTGTCAAGCTAGAATATTTCTGGAAAGAGAAAAACAGATATTGAAGGTTCCATCTCAAACACTGCTAAAAATCTTACCAAACACTAACAACTCTAGGAAATTCCACTGCTTGTTTTTTTTTTAATGAAATGCTAAAATTTATTAAAGGAATTATTTCTGTTTCCTAATGTGATTACATTGTTTAATCTGAATCATAAACTTATACATCAATTTATAAACAGTTTGTGATTTGGCACAATGCCTTTAACCCTTTACCCAACAAACCGGCCAAAAACGCCCAAATAAAGCTGCAACAGCCTAAATTATCTTGGGTCTGTCTCAATAAAACCATACAAATATGGATATCATTGGAACCGGCTCATTGACCACATTGTGATGGTTACAGTTATGCCCTGTGCCAATGCATTCTCTTATATATGCGAGTCGACCATAGGTCGCCTCGCATATATAAGAGAATGCATTGGCCAAAAAAAATCTTTTTTTTAACACTTTTTACCATTTTTTCTTACATTCTTTAACAATTTTATAATTTTTAATGTGTTAAGCCAATGCATTCTCTTATATATGCGAGGCGACCTATGGTCGACTCGCATATATAAGAGAATGCATTGGCACAGGGCCGTTCTGTTGGGTAAAGGGTTAAACTGTGTAATTATATTATGAAGCAGATTATTATGTACTGGTAAAACCAGTCTCTTTGAAAAGCCGATGAACTCCTATCAGATGTATCTAGATGTCTCTATTAATATTAGGTTCTGTATTGAAGGGATTCCCTCGATTTCATTAGAGAGTGGCACAGACACCTGATGTTGTTGAAGATAACTAATATTAAATATTGGAAACTTTATAGTGACATTGGCAGACATTGGTGTGAAGAAATTCACTTATCCTATTTAAGTACATTAGTATTTTGGAAACCAATGAAAGTGTCAAAGACACTGTAGCTCAACTTGGAAAGGGAATAATTTCATGTGTTACAGTCAATGGAGTGATTAGGCCAAAAAAAAAAAAAAGACCTGGGTTTCCGGTGACCCGCCCGCCCCTATTTCGGAGCTCACGACGGTTTTCATTTTATTCATTTGTAAAATTAGTCCGCATCCGGTATTATTTTTGTACCACCTGGAAAAATTCCATGCACAAATATGCAAAATCATCTTCCATTTTCTATTAGTTGCAGTCATTTATTTAGTTCAATGAGTTATTAGCATAATTAAGTTAATTAACTGTGTAAAGCATGCTCACAAAACACATCAAATGAAAGTGTCAATGACACTGTAGCTCAACTTGGAAAGGGAATAATTTAATGTATCACAGTCAATGGAGCGAATAGGAATGTGGAAAGTTGAATGCCTAATACTATACATGAAGAGAAATGTAAAATCCAAGATGGCTGCTGGCGGCCATGTTTTCGGCCGAATGACACCAAAATGAGTCGTTCCCATCTACATGTCATCGTTAACATCCATGACAAATTTTATAACGATCAGACTAAAGGTACGACCTGTAGCCTGTGCCAAAGGATTTAGTCATGCAAAGAGTAAAATCCAAGATGGCTGCTGGCAACCATGTTTTTTGGCCGAATGACCCCAAAATGACTCGTTCCCATCTACATGTCATTGTTAACATCCATAACAAATTTCATGAAGATCCGACCAAAGCTACGACCTGTAGCCCGTGCCAAAGGATTTAGTCATGCAAAGAGTAAAATCCAAGATGGCTGCTGGCGGCCATGTTTTTTGGCCGAACGACCCCAAAATGACTCGTTCCCATCTACATGTCATTGTTAAAATCCATGACAAATTTCATGATGATCAGACGAACAGTACGACCTGTAGCCCGTGCTAATGGATTGAATTTTGAAATCCAAGATGGGCAGCTGGTGGCCATGTTTTTTTGCCAAATGACCCCAAAATGACTCTTTCCCATCTACATGTCAATGTCAACAGCCATTACAAATTTCATAATGATCCGACCAAAGGTACGACCTGTAGCCCGTGCTAAAGGAAATTGTTGACGAATCACGCATACACGCACACACGGACGACAAAGCCATGGCAATAGCTCAAACTTTACAAAGTAAAGTTGAGCTAAAAATGGTAAAAACATGAGCAAAAAGAAATTTTATAGAAAATAGAGTGGATGTAATTATTTATTAAATAATAAATAATTATATTTGCACCATAATAGTTTTTGCTCAATTTGGAAAATCAACATCTGGTAGTCAGACAGATGGATGTACTGTGGTGATGTCAATTGTTCAAACAAAACATTTTCAGGAGACAAAAATTAATCACCCCTGAGATAACTCAGTTTTTCACGAGAGAATACAAGCCTCGAGACTATATCAGTTATATGGTAAATACACATGAGCTCTCAAGCACTGTGGATTAAATTTTCTCAAACATGTGCAAAAAGAAAACTAAAACAAGGGTTGCGCATCAAAGATGGCTTGGTCAAGTTTTTTTGCCCATGAGAGTGCATCTGTTCAACTGAAAATTAATAAAAATGGTCGAACTAAAGAACATATCTCAGAACTAAGTGCCATAAATAAAAACTAGAGGTAACCCATCCATATGAAATTGGGTAACGATTGAATGAGAAATGAGACCTGTAATGTGCGCTAAAGGATTTAGTAATACAAAGAGTAAGATGGCTGCTGGCTGCTTCTAAATGATTTAGTCGTAGAAAGATTTAAATCCTAGTTGGCCACTGGCAGCCATGTTTTTAAACAGAATTCGAAAAAAATGGTAAGCACCCATCTAAAGGTCACCCCGAAGATCCATATGAAGTTTGGTGATGATTGGATGAGGGATATGTCCTGTAGGGTGGGCTAAAGGAAATTGTTGCAGATGGATGCCCGACAGACTAATAACATATATAATACGTCCCGTTTTTTATAAACTGACTACTTAATATTAAATAAAGGATTTAGGAGTGCAAATAGTAAAATCCAAGAGGGCTGCTGGCAGCCATGTTTTTCATCGAAAATCATTCAAATTTGATAGCCCCATCTAGGTGATCCTAGACTCATATACAAAATATCATTGAAATTGGTCAAAGATTGTTTGAGTTATTGCGCTAATGGTCACGAACGATCAAAAATCGCTAAAATAGACAAACTAAGACCCATAACTCTTGTATAAAAGATAAGACAAACCTGGTTTTTGAATCAATTGACGTTTGTTTAAGTTATCACGCTAAACGGTCTCGTGCCCATCCGGATGCCCGCCTGCCCCGACCTCGCCAAAACATAAGTCAAGTTTTGGAAAAAACTTGACCAAAAAGTTTTGTTGTGTGTGTGTGTGCTATTTAAATAAAAGATACTAAAATGGTGGCAGTTTGAAACATTTGTAGTTGAGATATATTGTTTTTCATTTCTATACCAAGACATATCCTTTATCAAGACCTCACCTTAAAACCTGTTTGAATGACTTACATGGAGCTTGTATTGAAAGAAGAGTAAAAGCTTCACTCCCACTACTTTATTTGTGCTGGTCATAGGCATCTCAGCATTGAAGATCAGTTTGTCTGGACGGCCATCACCATTGTTATCTTCTTCTCTGGACTACAAAAGCAGGAAATAATCACTGGCTAACTCATTCGCCTCATTGAAATAGTCTGTCTGAAAAGTGCAGAATGAGGTCCCTAGAGGGTGAATTTAGTTACGCTACCCCACACAGCAGGCTAGCATCACCAAATTCATCCTCTGGGGGAACCTCATTCTACTTTGGCCTCATCTTCTGTGAATTATATATAGTCTCAAATTAAAATGTGTTTAGTTCCTTTTTCCCTTCTGTTCAGTTTCTATATCCCCTAATTTTCAGAAGTTAAAATGCATAACATAGGTGACTAATGGGTCAACATCACCAACTTCAATCTGATCCCAGGTTTCCCATAGCAGTTGATGTCTTAGGCCAAAACAAATTGAATGCGTGTTTCCCGTAACCCGACCGACCGTCTTTAAAACCCCCCGACCCAAGTTCATTTTATTGGTTTTAAATAAAAAAAATCAATCTATAAACTGACCGACCGCACTGTTAACCAAACTGTGTACGTGTGGTTCCATTTTATCTGATTCGCCTCGCGAGATAAATGATATCTTTGATATATTTATATATTTTTCGCAAAGCCACATCGTAGACCCCGAAGCCACGACAAATAGTTTTCATGGCTGGCTCAACCGATTTTCGTGGCTGGTTAGCTAGCTAAGCCGGCTCAGTCACGACGTTTGTGGCTGACGAAATATGGCAGCTCAACCGGCTGAGATGTTATCATTCACCGTATTTTCGTTTCCGAAATGTTCCTAATCCCCTGTTACCGGTTATAGACGCCGTTTTTTTTAGCGTTTGTGGTGAACCCGTAGAATTCCAGACCACACATAATCTTTTGATGTTGGGCTTTTCCATTATGGCGAAAATTCACGAAGGACTGGCATGGATGTACTATGTAGTTTCCCATCTAATCGGTATAAGTAGTTACATTGGGACTTCTGTCGACTTCAGACTGCTCTCATCACTGCAATCTTGCGATATATGCATGCATCATTGAATGATGAACCCGATAGTAATGATATATAATATTTCAAACTATTTTCTATTCTTATGTGTATATATTGACAAATGCCAGCGATGTCTGAGACTGGGTGTTGTCGATATAAACAATTTATATTTTAACCCTTTCAATACCGAATGGATGCGCCCATTCAGTTATATGAAAGCATGCATTGGGATAGTCTATTCCACATTAAGGGGCCCAGTGTTCTGATAATATAACAACAATGCCGTGTCCACGCGAGTATATGCCAATATTAGGCATGGGGTTTAGTTCTTTGCGATTCACAGAACAGTTGTGCTTGACATATAAGCCCATGCACACGGCTCAGCCATTTTACAATTCCGGCGGTGTAGATTTTTAAATGTGGCTGGCGTTAGAGATAATATGGCTGGCGGCGGCTTGTGGCCAATATGGCTGGCGGCGGCATGCGATGGTGGCTTCGGGATCTACCACATCGTCACTCTTCAAACGGAAAGTCAAATTACGACCGGACACTATACGGGAAGTTCTTTTCAACGATAGCGGTCACATATGGGTCGATTCCCATGTGCATAATTCATGACTGCTGTGGCAAAAAACCACGCATTTTACAGATAATAGAAATCTGTTTTATATGTTTCCCCTCAATATATCAGTTTTACCATCAATTTGTTGGTTGCTCTGGGTCATTGTATGGTGTTTGATGGTGGTTAGGCATGGCCCACACAAGACCATAAAAAAATAAATGAAAAAATAAAATAAAATGAAAAGCCTACCGCCCGCCCCTATTTTTTTTGGGCTCGTTACGGGAAACTAGTGCTGGGCGGTATGACGATATATCGGGTATAGCCAGTTTTAATTTTGATATCGTCAATAATATCGTCTGAAATAAAAATATCGTAATACCGTCCCAAGTTGTAATATTCTCCATGTAGGTTGAAACCCATCATATGGTCCCAACAAACAGCGAAGTTAGAGTAAGTATAATAGTCCCAAACTTCCCGGAAATACGCAGTCGAAAAAGTTTTAAAACATCGGAGCACGTGCTTGTCAAGTTGGATATGCTTCGTCGGAAACATCAAAGAGATACTAGTAGCATGAGTTGGCTACACTGTGAGATTGGTATGTCGCGCGCATGCGACTGGCACAATGACCTCCTTTCAAGTTGGTGCAGCTTGCTCTATCAACCGTAACCGGTTGCTTGGAGACGGATTACGATGTCAGATTTTATATTGACCACACATAGTCTAGCTGATCGTCTCAATGTGTGCAAATTGCGAGTAAAATGATTTTGTGAACATGTGCCGTATAGATCATGGCATTGCTATCGCTTCAACAAATGTCAAATTCACAAACTAATTGAACATGATTGTCTATATTTATTTTCCTCAGCTAAAAAAATGCTGACGCAAATTCATTTCACGTTGGCTTTTGCCTCGGCACTGCCCATTGTGGCATTGTCGACGCTAATTCTCAGGGCTGCCGTATATGGACATTGAAGTCCCACGGTGCTACCAACTACCAATTACCACTGATAAATAGTCTCACAAACAACCAATTCCTCACGAATTAATAAAATGGAAATTTGAAAACGAATGCGGTGCTTAATGTGTGCATGGTGTTGAGCGCTATGGTCAAAGAGATATAACTCTAAAAAATGTATGCGAAAACGCAAGTGGGCCGTGTTATATGATTATATCCCTTTGTTTCAAAGTTATTGTTTCTCCGTCGGCAAACTGTCAATTGTTGCAGACGAGTCGTCATTAAATACATGTATACTGTGATGTTACTGATAATTGTTCAATACACATTTACTCGACCTCTCATGACCCACAAATCGTAAATAAAACGTAGGGATGTATTGTGCAAACTTTATTCATGAAATATTGCATATATTGTACATTATACTTACCAATTGTAATATACCAAAATAATATCGCGATAATATCGTGTATCGCGATGTTATAATATTGCGATATTTTTTGGGGCCAATATCGCCCAGCCCTACGGGAAACACGCATTCAATTCGTTTTGGCCTTATCATTAAAGCAGAATGAGGTCCCAAGAGGGTGAATGTAGTGATGTTAGCCCCCTGTGAGGGATAGTGTCACTAAATACACCCTCTGGGGACCTCATTCTGCAAATGTCAGACACACTATTTCAAGGTTGAAACTTCACATTGAAAATACACTGTTTGCTCCTCAGATACATGTATTTACAGAGAGCTACATTGCATCCTTAAGAAGAAACTTTTCCGAGAAGATGAGGCCTAAACAGAATTAGGTCCCCAGAGGGTGAATTTGGTGATGCTAGCCCACTCTGCGGGATATCGTCACTAAATTCACCTTCTGGGGACCTCATTCTGTAAATATCAGACACACTATTTCAAGGCTTGCTTCCATTCAGTTTTTAAAGTACATATTAGAATGTTCTACCGTACTGACCCGGTTCAAAGCCCATGCCCGTATTTAAGCCCACCCATATCTTTTGGCCAAATTCCATGCACAGGGGTATATTCGTGTTTAAGCCCACCCCAAATTTTGGTCAATTTCAGCAGTGGTAAGTAAGTATTTGCTAATGATACTCCCCAAATAAATAATTCCAATATATAAACGGGAAGTATATTCGCAAACGATCGGTGACGGCAAGAATGCCACGAAAAATGGAAAGTTATACTTCGTAGGTAAGTGATAATATTAAATGAAATAAAATAATTCTCATTTGTTTATTCAATTATACTTCCCGGGGGAAACCAAATACAAAAGAACTCACTCGCTAACAGCGTATAGCTTTAAAAACCATGTGCAGCTATGCGCGTGCAATACTTTAATCAAAGCGCACCTGTTCAACTACAGTACTGTAAAAACATATTTTTCGTGTTCAGTGACAACGCACCGTAGGTATGTTCCTGCATGTGACCAAACACAAAGAACTGGCTTCTTGGTTATGTAAACACACAGTGGGTATAATAATGGAACAGAAGGGGGAACTTGTCATTCCAAGGTACAATAACTTTGATTATTCATCTGTAAGGATGTTTAGATAATATAAGCAGACGACAAGCAGATATAATTTGGTCAACATGTGACATGATAAGTCCAGTTATGTTCCATCACAATTTGTTTTGCATCTGACATTTTTACAGGAAATTCCCGGACAACCATATATGTCCTGTGGATCACATGATAACAACATGACAAGATATGAAAATTTGTATTCACATTATGATATAGCACAATGTAATTGTGGTATATTGCTGAATTTTTGGCAAAACAAAGCAAATCCACCATAATAATGACACATGTTTCAACCAGGTACTGATGAAGAGCATGAGGTCAGTAATACAAGTGTTTTATGCAAATATGTTGCCATTACGGATTCAATGAATGAAACCCTAATCTCCTTAACATACACTAATTGTTCCTTTGCATAGACTAAAATTACAGTTAACCCTTTCATGACGGGAGCTGCGCTGATGCAGCATTAAAGATCATGTGCAGTGCATTCTCTTATATATGCGAGTCAAGGTAAATATTGTTAGGCCAATGTATATGCGAGGCTGCCTGTGGGAGACTCACATATATAAGAGGATGCATTGGCACAGGTTTTTCGCAAAATTTAAGGAAGCTCCAGTCATGGAAGGGTTGACATGGCGATATCAGTTACATATTTAAAAAGAATAATGAAACATATTTACCATAATCAGAGGAATTCTTATATTTCCACTCATAAGTTTGGTATAATTATGGTATGTACTGTAAGTGACGAAACCATCAGATCCTTCCAAGTTAACAATCAGTAATAATTCCTTCTTGAATAAAACATCTGGGACTTCTCTGTAGTAAGCTTCCTTCAACCAGAAACCTGAAACATAGCAAATGGAATACATGTAGTTTTTAAAGTTTACAATTTGAAAGTCAGCTTTATAAATTTGAATTCCCAAAGAATACTTGTGGTACTTGCCTCTTAACCCTTTCTATATTAATAGATTCTTCCATTTAGTTATACAAGTTTACATTGGAACAGTCTATTATCCATTTGGAGGGGTGTTCAGGTAATAAAAGCAGATGACAGGCAGAATATAATACAAGAGCAGAATGATTCATATTCATTGGTGGGAAATGTTCAGATAATAATTTGAACAAATGTGGTCGTTTGTTGAACTTATTTTCTGAACATTTCCTATGGGATAACTACTCATCAATGAGTATTTAGTATAGAAAGGGTAAAGCTTTCAATAGTGAAATGTGATGCCACATATAGTCAGGCCTGAAAAATTCCAGACATTTGCAGATTGAGGTCCCCAGATGGTTAATTTAGTGATGCTACCCCACACAGTAGGCTAGCATCGCTAAATTCACCTTCTGTAGACCTCATTCTGCTTAGTCCTCAGTTCCTCTGGAAAGTATCTTTATTACCAAATTAAAAAGTTTTTTAGTTTTTTTAGTTTAGTCTCTCTATATCCCAAAATTGGCAGATGAAAATTGATGCCCAATGGGTGCACATCCCCATCTCCACCATCTGGGAACTTAAATTCTGAGTCTTTGTCTCCCATAGCAGATAGATGAGGCCTTGCAGAATGAGGTCCCCAGAGGATGAATTTGGTGATGCTAGCCCAGTGTGCGGGGGTAGCGTCACTAAATTCATACTCTGTGGACCTCATTCTGAAAATGAGGCATGCATATAGTGTTGGGCAGATTTCTACTGATTAAAACTCAGCCTGTATTTTATGTGATTAACCATAGTTTCCGCTATACCGGTGTGGGATCCCCTCAACAGCTCTGTCCCCTAGTCAAGTTTTCCCCTGTTGAACCACCAGTTGATAAAATTTTATGGGTTCCATTTCCCCAGCCCAGATTTCCTCTGCTACCATATACCAGGACACATACCATGTGTATAAAAGTATACAGATAAAACTTCTTTCCATATTATTAACATATCAATAAGGAATTTTAGAGGACAACTTTATTTGATATCTTTGCAAGAATACAGAGACAGACACTGAACGCATTAATACAGAAAGTGCATACTGAAAGCGACATCACTAGAATACATCTCTTTGAAGTTGAGCTAGTTACATTGCAGTTAGGTTACTACATAGAATTTATTTACTGGATTATCCCCTTAGCAGGCTACCGGCCACATTCCCCCGCCCCTAGTGGAAACCAGGGATTAACCGATATGGGCAAAATAAGAAAATATGACTGGTGCAAATGAAGTCTAAGTTTGAAAGCATCATGTGACCTTGACCTTTTACAAACCACAATGCACACATATCAAGACACACCATCACCCTTAGGTTAACCATCACGCCTTTTTTTCGTTGAAATCATGTGATGTACATAGTGATGGGCGGTTTCCCGATTAATCGACAATACCCGGTTAAAATTTCAATATCGTCAGTAATATCGTCTAAACTAAAATAATCGTAATATCGTCGGCAATCAGTGGGTGCCAGCCGATCATAAACTTGTACAAAGAAATAATTTAACTCAAGCCTAAATCAAGTTATTTAAGTTTTAAAATACCAGCGTAATGTGCATGTGTGCAATCAAAACACACAGAATAGAAAACAGGGTCAAATCGGGAGGGAGGCTCAGGGAGCATTGGGCTTGAATCAAGTAAGTATGGTCCACATTTTGTGTGTTGATTGAGAATTGGAGAACACAGTTCATTCAGTGCAGAATCATCGTTCAATACTCTAATTCCCGTGTCCCCCCTTTGGCTCACAATATTACACAAACCCTCCGACTTCCCTGCATAATATTAATTACAAGAGAATGAACCAAAATGAATCGACGACTGATCAGGTGATACATCGATGAATGTCAGTTATGCCACGCCTCTTCCTTCAGCACAATGATGCACATGCACAGTCAATCATAATAATCAATGAGCGAAGATACCGTCCTCTTCTCGTCTAGAAGAAATCATTCACTGCGATTGGTTAAAACCAATTGTATAGAATTAGAGCTTCAAACCCGCCCAAAAATACACGGTGTCCTTGCTTGACCGAATTCCAAAGATTATGTACTACGCGTGTTTGAACTTCGCTGAAAGACTGACCCTCATTGTCAAATTTGTCTATGGTCATCGACCTGAGACAAGCGGGCCTGAACATAATAAAACTCTAGCCTCTGGGCCCAAAATTACCGTTGGGCCGAGTTGTCTCTGGCCCGAGTCATCACAGATCTATATATACTTATGTATGTCTATGTGTGTACATGGATTCCGTTGCAAGCTGTTGTCATGTTGAGAGAGTGTGCATGTACTAGTACAGTCATTCAGGCAGTAAAGGGTCACTTTTTATGTTTGTGCTGCACCTGTCTGTATGCAAGTACAATGGATAAAAATTTATATGTCATTCTGTTCATAAATCCTAGCTCTATCATACATCTGATGTGATGTTCACAAATATTGCTCTTTCTGTTTAAAATATGCGATCAAAGATAGCACGAAATCCAGGCAATAAGGGGTCAATTCAGGCAGTAAAAGGTCACCTTTCATTTCAGTTGTATATATCACAATTGATGGCTGTTCTGGTGTTATTAAACCACAAATAACATGTGCAAGATGTATTTATTCCAATTAAAAGTTTTGTATCAAACACAAACTTGTTTACTATAGACTCCATTTCAGCATCATCACGACATCAAAATGTAAACAAAACAATGTTCAAAACAATTACCAAGGGCAAGGTACAGACGATACACGTGTACATCATCATCGGAGAAACTAATTCTATGTTTTTAATGATAATTAGCTCTTTTAGAATCACAATCAATAACTGATTTGTAGAAAAATTAGTTGTTGAGAAATATGTTTTTATTATTTGTTATAGTGGAAATACAAACTCAAATTACAGTTGTTCCCAACATAATATGGCACTATGTACAGTTAATAGCATTCACTCACAAATAATATGTAGTACTCTTGGGATCCAAATAAGCATACCCATATGCTTATTAATTTTTTTGAACAGTTGCCGCCCTGTATGGTCCTTATTTGGGTCCGTATGTTCAATTTAAAAGCAGGATTGTCAAGAAATTTATACTATAGGTCTATTAGAATTGCTGGAGCCTTTAATCAGACCAGGAAAAGATAGTACAAACATGTTGCTGAACTTGCTGGAAGTCTGTTAGGTATTTATACTCCTATATATATAGATGACAACAAACAGTGTGCAATATGAAAAATATATATATGATTAACCTTATAGCATTTCAGATACTTGCTTCCATGTTGTAAATTTCCACCCTGTACTCTTATTCCGCCCCACACTCTTATTGGATTTAGCAGAATTGTCGACCCTGTACTCTTATTCCGCACTGTATGCTTGTTTGGACCCCAAGAGTAGTGTTAGAGTGTGTGATTGAATGTTTTGTGTTCATAATACAAACATAATTATACTAGTAAATATAAATCAGAGCAGAGGTGGCAGCAGTTGGGGTGGATGGTGGCAGTCAGGATATGACAGCTCCATTCTTTCTATGGGATAAACAGGGGTAAAGGCAACAAACTGATATAAAACATTGGAAAGTGGAAATTTACCAGAAAAGAAGGTGGCGGAAAAGATCATTTGATCGTTTCGAGCACCTTTGGCGCTTGCATCCCAAATCCCAAGTGGAGCAGTCATAAGATGCATTGCGGATTGTACTGTATTGAGTCACCTCGAGTGGCAAAGTTGTTGATATTGCCTATAACTTATTTAATTGCATATCTTTAACTCACATTTTTTATTCATATTTAATTGTCAGTGAATTACCAAGCTCAATATTTATCGGACAGTACGGTACATAATTATATGTTTGTAGTTTCTAAATTATTTAATGACACAAACACACACACAAAACTGACAACATATTCATTTGGCCTACATGTTTATATGACCATGAATAGCAAATGTTGTGTACTCATTTGATTGCAATGCATGTGCAGCACTTGCCAGTGCCAAATCTGATTGACATATATATGTATCAAATTAATATCATTGGTTTGTGAGCTAGTCCACTTATCGCTTTATTTGTGGATCACGATTCAAGCAATTCAGATTACATTTGTATTCAACATATACATCAAGAAAGCAGCAGCGACAAAACTGGGACTTGCAATTACTTTCCTTTTGCTCCGATGCAGAAAAATAAAGGTAAATGTTACACCCAAGGATGTTGCGAACGACAGGAGTGTTGGGTGTATCTCGCCACTGACATGAGTATACCCATTTTCACCAAGTGTGTTAATTTTAAATTTGCACAGCCCCCTCCCAATATAATCGACCTGCCAGCTAGCACTGCATGAAGTGCCTGGATTCATCCCTGTCACAGGTTACTATTTTGTGATTTCTTGGGGAGGATTATATGGCTTGGGCACTCCATTTGGTGGATGCATCCCTTGGGCGAGACCCAACATCCTGAATCCAGGTAAATATATTCACACCCTCCTTGCACCCCTCCTCAAGGACGTAGTCACAGGTCTGGTGTTGGGGTGACTCTCCCCACTTACACCACAATTATCCGCATAGGTTGAAATTGTTCTCAATTATTTGTATATATGCCCAACCAGTTATTATATAGTGGGGAATAAGTTGTTTTTAGACCAACAGCAGCATATTTTTCTACTTTTTTTGTAAAAAAATTGGTCTGAAAATGTCCATTATTTGGGAAATTTTCCCAACTTAGGGGGTGTGAGGTTCGACATTTCCAATAGTTTTCAAACCAAGGGCGGGGCTTTAGAAGATTTGTCTGGTAATGGGGGGGGGGGGTAATTGGAAATTCCAAGGTGGACGTCACCAACGGAGACCCTCTGGCCACGTCCCTGTCCCTCCCACACCCCTTGCGAGTGGGTTAATAATTTGGCTTGGATCCCCCCCCCCCCAACAGGTCCCTCAAGAATTCCAACTGCTAGAATTTTTCAACCTGGCACCCTGCATAGTTTGAAATGATCCAACTGATAGCCATTCCAATCTAATTATGTTACCGACGGCGACCATTGGAAAATATTTGAGCGCGCGTTGCCGTTGGTCTAAAAAAAAAACATTCACTCTTCATTCAATTCTGGTTGGAGAACAATTTCAACCTATAGTATGTCTCAAATTGCCAATGAAGGCATGAAATGTTACTATCTTTTATTATTTCCAACGTATGCTAATCATTAGAATTCAATTGACATGTTTTTATTCAGTCCGTGATTTCACGTGCGAACGACTGTCAACAAAAACATGTGACCCGCTATTGACAACGGAAGTAGGTCGAAGCAAATTAAATGTTTACACAATAAGGCAAATATAACTTTTGTGGGTGTCTGGGAGTTGAAAAATCAATAATTTGTTGATATTTTACAGTGCTTTATAATAGTTTGGGTGTATTCTATTCTGTCTTTTATTGGCAGCAGCCGATCTGCAACTTGACATATTTTGTTGACCTACTTTCCTCCGATGCGTTTCCACTGTCCGTCAGAAAAATTTAATTAAATCGGAAATTACCGTCAGAACTCGCCACAAATTGCACATGATCTCCAACACATATTCATTCTCAAGAATCAACAGGGTTTTCGGAGATCAAGTGCATCTGTGGCTTTTGCCACGACGATAAACAGCAACTGACCCGTTACTGCCTGAATGACTATCATATGATTCATAGGGCTGCAACAATACACTTTGTCACGATACGATACGTATCACGATACATGACCAATGATACAATACATATCATGATACACAAAAACCATGTTTTGCGAGGATTTTCTACCTAAATTTTAAAATTTAAATTGCTAAAAAAACACACAGTAAATATGGGTTATTTTCGCTTTCAATGACCACAGTTACTGGACATAAAGTCCCAAAAATAAGGTTTTTATCGAGTTTATAACTCGGTATCACTATTGAGAAGGACAAGTTATGTATCTTTTGATTTATAAAAATTCACCTCCGAGAAACATGTCTCAGATAAAATGGTTATTATTGTAAAAACTGGACGTCATATAATAAACACAGCAGTGAGTTGATTCTCGACATCGCATCACGTCTCGTTGAGGTGGGTATTATTGCCGGATCAATCTCTCTACTGTGGCAGCTCGTTTGATCCGGCAATCTACCCACCTCAAATCGACGTGACACTACGACACGGATCAACACACTGTTGTGATATAAATATGTATTTGTTTGCTTTATGGATGCCAGTAAAGCGTTTGACAGAGTTGACCACAGCGTGTTATACGAAACGCTTGAACGTCGAGATGTTCCCAAGCAGATTATTAGTCTGCTGTCCGCGTGGTTCAAAAACAACTGTTTTATGTTCGTTGGTGTTCTGTATATTCATGTGACTTCCATCCAACCAGCGGTGTATAAGGCAGGAAATTATACTAAGCCCTCTATTTTCAATGTATATACAGACAATTTGAGAAGGAATTTGAATGGAACCAACATTCGATGCATGATTGGCTAAAAAACATTGAACCACCTATCATACGCCGGTGACATGTGTTTGATCATCGATATACGTCGACCGTTTGATATCTCCATCTGTGCTTGGTCTTCGTCGCCTATTGCGTGTGTGCACTAACGCGGGGCTGACAGATTAAACCTTAGTTACGACATCTCAAAAACTGTCACCATAGCCTTCATCCCTAATTCCATGCCTATTGACATTCTTCCAAAACTTATTAAATCTTTCATGGTAACGATCTTACGTTCGTTGCTAGTGCCAATTATCTCGGACACGTTATAAATGACGACCTATCTGTCGATGGCGATTTACAACCTCAATATCGGGCTATGTCTCAGAGCTAATTTATTTTAAAGAAAATTTTCTAAATGTCCACAAGCTATGAAATCGTTTCTTTTTCAGAGATATATTCTCCTTTGTATTCTTGCCAGCTGTAGTCTTATTTCAAGAAAATTACTTTAAATAAGCTAAATGTATGTTACAATCATGCATATAGACTATGTATGGGTTATGACAGAAGATTCAGTGCTATGATAGTGGTAGTTCGTGAATGATGGAGTGTTGTCTATGCCAATGTTGAGACGAAAGTTTGTGTATGGTTTTCGTGAAAGGGTGACAAGTCGAATAACTGTGCAATCTGCAATAATGAGGTCATATATATTATACACTTCTGAACTGATAATATATTGGAACGAATTATTGTATACACAAGTCCACTTTTGTAAATGTTTGCAGCAATATGCCATGGTAACACTATAATTGACATATTGTGAAATCCTGACGCCACCCTGTAGGTCTATTATTAAAAACTACGTAGGCCTATAGGTATATTCCATCAACTCCCATTAGCTTGAATAAAAGTCTGCCAACTTTAATAATCTCTAAAGTATTATGGCATATTCAGACACTTTTATTCTGTGTTTGGTGGGTAGATTGCCGGATCAAACGAGCTGCCACAGTAGAGAGATTGATCCGGCAATAATACCCACCTCAACGAGACGTGATGCGATGTCGAGAATCAACTCACTGCTGTGTTTATTATATGACGTCCAGTTTTTACAATAATAACCATTTTATCTGATTTAATTACCAATTGTTTTAACTTGAGCAGTTTAATTTTCTTTTTTTCGACGGATCAATAGTCCGTCATCGTTAATCGGCAATCTCCGTATATAGTACGTGTGATCTGATTTGCTGATTTGAGTGTTATACGCGATATGGCCTTTCGAATCGGTGGGGGGGGGGGGGGGGGGGGGGGGGGGGGGGTAAACTATATAGTAATGGTTACCTCTGTATGTCGGTTTACCTAAACCAAGCAAACTAAGGAAAGAGAAAAAGGTCAACCACATAGCGTATAATATTAATAGGCCTAAAACGGGGATTTGTTAATGCTTTATTTGACGATGACCATGCATAATCTCATCTAATTCTATAGTCAACTGTCAACACCTATTAATCTACATAACTATCAACTTTTGAATAATTCGCTGTAATAGTTCACAAACAACTACTGTAGTGAGATAATCATGTTTTCGGCCTCAGATAAAGCCATATAGTAGATTCACATTCCCTTCCGACGTCCAAAACGAAAAATTGCAATCTCTCAATTGTTCCGTTTTAGTGGGTTGGCATTTTTTATTCGCCAGTTTATTTCCGCATTCGATTAGTTTCGGTTTTGAATTCAATGATGGTGTCGAGTCACTGGACGATCAAGGCGAAAAATGTTTTAAACTCCGTTAATATGGCATCCGGAATGATTTTATCGCTGCATAGTTGTAGGTGCGTATGTTATTTATAGGAAACAAGCTACTTTATGGCCGGTATTTTGCGTTTAGTGCTTTTATTTGAGACATGTTTCTCGGAGGTGAATTTTTATAAATCAAAAGATACATAACTTGTCCAGGTTCTTAATAGTGATACCGAGTTATAAACTCGATAAAAACCTTATTTTTGGGACTTTATGTCCAGTAACTGTGCAATGACCTAAAATTGTGATATTTGTATATCGTGATACACTTCACACAATACAATATGCGTATCATGTGAAAGTGTATCCCAATACATCGAAATCACGATGAATCGTTGCAGCTCTAATGTATCATAATATAGGCATAGTATGGGTTTAGATACGACAGCGCCCAATGTTTATGTTTTGAAGTGAGAGATAACTCTAAGATGCCCGTTATTTCGTTAAATATTACTTTTACGAAATAACGGGCATTTAAAGATTTACACCACTAAGGCTCAAACTTCGCAAAACGTATAAGAAATGATAAACTCAGGGTGGGTGGGCTTGGGGGAGGCGGATGGCAAAGTACAGAAGTCAGCCCAAAAAAACACCTGTCGTATTTAATCCCAGATATTGCCATAAAAGGCATAATATATATTAATATGTGTGCCTATCTTTGACTTTTTTATGAAGTTGGACTTCACTGTTGCATGTTTGTTTGTTTTCTTTGTGGTCTAATTTTTTTGTTCATAAATCATATAATACACTCTCAAGAATTGGAGGCAATAAATATATGAGTAGGGGCAGAATTAAATAAAAGTAAGGTGTGACAAACAGACACTTTCGATAATTATCGGACGAGAAAACCAGCTGCGACACGTTTTTCGTGAGACGAAAAACGGAAAGAAAAAATGTGTAAAAACCCGCACCTTGACTCCGATAAACAACGAATAAAGGAGGAATAAAAGTCAATGCCAATACAGCAAACATGAGTAGTGTTGCTTTTGTGCAGACATGAGTTTTATATCTTCGAACTTCAGGATGAGTGAACACTTCGTAGACCGCCATTTTCAAACAATTCAAGATCGCACTCGATTGACGTTCTGCGAAAGAAAACAACGGGAACACATCCCGAGCACGAATTATTCTACGCTATCGGTTCGGTAGAGCGGTTATGTCGCAAGAGCTATCCGTTGGGTCAAGAAGTATTTATTTTATTTTATTTAACGTGCACCTTACCGCTATGTCAGCTGGTAAGTCAGATGTATTGGTAATACTCAGTTTACGTTAAAGTATGCTTTGTATAGTTATTGTTGTATCATTTGTGTTGGAATCATCATGCAGGTCTTGAAGATGACATATCAATTTGATAGCATAAAAAACACCTACTAGATCATGCCATGAATCTCTACTCTGTCTAATGCTAGCTGTAGAGATCATACTCCACAAGTACAAACCTTGGGACTTTTTGAAGTTTACAGGGAATCTTATAAAGTCGAAAAATAATGCGGGGAATAGATTTATTAGTTATTATTTGTTCTTAATAATTTACTTTACTGTAGGCGAATGTCCCAACCCGTGACTACCCGCCCCCGAGACAACCCGCCCCCTTTCACTCTGAGACAACCCGCCCCCGGACAACCCGCCCCCAAAAATCAATTAGCGGTAATCAGTGGCTAATTAGGAGGTGTGAGGGTATTTTTATTTGATTTAACAACATGGACAACAATAAATACACATGTAATATAATATAACTTATGAACACAAAAATGCACAGTACACTGTGATAATGAACCATTTGCTTCAATGTGAAGACAGAAACACTTTGAAACAGCTTGCTATATTCACAAAATTAGGATTGACTAAACTAAATTTCGGGACAACCCGCCCTCATTTATCGGGACAACCCGCCCCCAAAATAGCATAGGGGCGGGTTGTCTCGGGGGCGGGTAGTCCCGTTCCCAACACCGTCCTGTAAAAGCCAGCTTTGGTCACTAGGACGTAACAACTACAGATACAGATAATTTTACGATTTAAGTGAATTTGTCAGAGATTTTGCTTTGTGTCGCTTACAATTATCGAATTTGGTGTTTATTGTGATACCACTAGGTCACAGATATCAGAGAAAAACATGCATTTTTTTAGTTGAGACACTCACCTACAGTGAAGTGCATTATTAAAAACCCACTTAATTTTCGAACCCCCAGATTACATTATAATATCAAATGTATGCCATAGTATATACCATTTGAAAGAGGAAGCTCCAAAACATTGTATTATCAACTTGGGTGCAATAAACTGAGGACATGTTGCTTTTGTTGAGTTGCCAATGCGTTTTGTCATCTAGATTGCAGTAAAAAGCAGTATTATGTTCAATGCATGGGGAATAACTCTATATATTAAAGATAGAGTTCTTCCCCTTCCATTGAAAAAGTTTGAATTCTGTTGCATTCTGGGATCCAAGGGTGGGGGGGGGGGGGGGTCATTCTATGATTTCAGCAGTTTTTTATTTCTCTGTGGGCATCTTCTGAGACACAGATGTTTCAAATAGTGATGAATTATAGTATTTTAATAATATTTTATGGCATAGATTGTTATTAAAACCGTATATCAAGTCACTATAAAAAAAATAATCTGCGACTCGAAAAATTAAGTGGGCCTTTAATGAACAGATAACAACTAAAAAATATGATCCCCTCGTTATTTTTCAACTTTATGAGGTTCCATGTCAAAACTTCAAAAAGTTCCAAGGTTTTGTACTGGTGGAATATGATCTCTACAGGCATTAGCCAGAGTAGAGATTCATGGTATGATCTATAAAACACCATCTGTAACTTTCGAGGTTCTGATGGCCAAATAAAATATTTCAATGATCACCTCTTATAAAGAGCGTTCATGCTTTTATTGCATGTAAGCACTAGATAATAAATAGTATCTTCAATTATGGCCTTATTTTTTGGTCCTTATAAAAGCCAAACATAACAGTAATAGCTTGAACATCAATATATATGCCTATGAACCTTGTTATATTTCCCATTATTTGAACTTGTGTTTGGCTTTTATGAGGACCCTTTTTTTTATCATTTTCCATGTATTCCTTGTGGATAATGATTGTTGGGATGCCTGTGCCTTGCGTTTGATGTTGATTTCAAGTATTTTTCATTATTCTTTTGCATGGTAGCTTTGTGGACCCAAATAGAGTCCAAATAAAGGATTCTGTTCATATATATTAGTAATCATAGAAACCATGCGCATTGATGCACAATTTGAAGAGTATACGTCATGGTGGATTATGTTAGAAATACAAAAATGTGAACTTTATTGAGATTTAAAAAAATACAATTTACAGGCAATGGTCCAAGAAAAAAAACCAAGTCCATATCTAAGAATCAAATATGGGAATATGTACTGAACACTGTGATGAATGATGTACTACTACAAAAAAATAAAATATTTCTTGAGTGTTCTTTGAACCAGTTGTTGACAAATGATATACTAACTTCACAATATGGTTGAATAAGAGCCAGCAGTTTATGGGTCAACTTTCCATGGCTTATATCCAGTCTGGTGTGAATAGCTTTTAGCTGGAGTCAGGATAATCACTCATGTGGAAGTTGAGTGAGTGATGACGTACTTACTAGAAATAGTGTGATGGTCTGGCAGGGTTTTGATTGAGGCTTAGCATTCTATTGTCAACAGAGTTCACAGCATTACACTGGCCACTGCTTAACCCATACATTCTAGCATCCGCACAGCCAATGTTTAAGCAAGTATATATCATTTGTCAACAACTGGTTCAAAGTATTTTTTCAAAGAACGCTCAAGAAATATAATATTTTGTTTGTAGTACATCATTCATCACAGTGTTCAGTACATATTCCCATATTGAATCTTAGATATTGACTTTGTTTTTCTTGGACCATTGCCTGTAAATTTAATTTTTTTAAATCTCAATAAAGTTCACATTTTGTATTTCTAACATAATCCACCATGAAGTATACACTTAAAATGTTGCATCAATGGGCATGGTATCTGTGATTACTAATATATATGAATCCTTTATTCTGACTATAAAATTTTGGGAAAATTGGGTCCACAAAGCCCTTAATTTAGTTAAGTTTCTATTCAAACATTCAGATTATTTACTTGTCATTTCTTTTATTCAGTCTATTGGATGCAATAGTGACTCACTTGTAAAGATTGGTGGTGTTTTTCTATCAGTATAGGCACTGCTAGCTCCCATAATTGCATTCGAAGAGTGTATAGTTTGGTCATGTTAGATCTTTGTCCAAGAATTCTGCTAAACCTTGTGACTTCTTGAAGTTGTTTCGGTAGGATGACACTATACTAGACACATTCTCGGACATGGGACAGCTTCTGTTCCTTGTGCCTAATATAATATCACCCTGGAAATTACACTAGAAATTTAACCCAGTATGTTTCTCAAGGTGTCAGAGATTTTTCACTCTGAAATATTTTTCAGTGCATCCTTTACAGCCCGAGTGTTATCTGTGGTGCTGGCAATTAAAATCTTATCAAAGTTCTGTTGAATTTGAATCCACCCAATAGGTATGTGTGGGAAATTTTGATTGTTTCTGATTGTTTGCATTGTTTTATTTATGTTCTTTTATTGTTTTCATTATTATTGAAATGAAAATATGAATTGAACTATAAATTCTCCAGTAAAGTAAATCAGAAATCATAAACATTCAAATCCAAATAAAATCCAACAAAAAGTTCTGAACTCGTGTCATGCGAATAAAGCAGCCTTGATAATAATGCTTCACTAATAAATTTGCATTCTTCTCCATATACACATGCTGCTTACAATCTCAGTGTTTCAGAACTAGAAAATTTAATAATACATGTAATTATTTTATTTTTTTAGAAATTGAAACAGTTTTATACATTTTACTTCAATACAGATCCATATACATGTAAATTTCATCAGTAGGCTATCCATTTAGAACATAAACATACGCTTTTGAATTGGATATTCGGGGGATTAAGATGGCTCATTCAAACTGATTTCATGCTCGAATCCCCGAATATCCAACTGAACAGAGTACGTTTATCTACTTTGTAATTTTATACACCAAAATTTTTGATTGACTAAATGCATCGGCATTGCATGCTACAAAGTGAGATATCTTTCATGGTGATCAAATCTCTAGTACGTTCCATGGGGATAATTGTAGCAGCACAACTTCCTGTTAATATATGATGACTATCTACAGTAAACAACTTTCAGTTGCGCTCCATTATGAGAATGCTGGCTGCATGATGATTTTTTGAACTCGTCAATTGCAACATGTTCCATTCAAATTTGTTCACCCACCTGCAGGCGATGCTGGCACAGTAAAACCTCCCAAAACTTACCATCCATAAAATGAATCTCTCTCCATACCAAACAAACTGTGTGATCCTGAATTTACCCCAAGTAATTTCTCCTTAAAGATTACCTCTGTAAACCCGAACCTCTCCATTTTGAACACCGAACAGGATTTTGAGTTCGTAAGAGAACGAACGCATTCAATTTGAACTCCAGAAATCAAACGTAAATGCATGTCTGATCATTGTCATACCATTGCCAAAGTACGCAGTAGCCTAATCGGTTGTCTTTTGTTTTGATAATGCTTACAGCCCGGCAACAACAGGTGCCTGATTAGATATCGCAGTTTGTTATTACACTATAATGGAGCTTCCCACACATATGCACTAGTGGGAGGAGCTTACGGTTGCTAGGAGACATTGTATAAGCTGAAATTGTTTAATTAGTTTATTAGCGCTTGCCCTTATGTTATAACTAGCTGAAACAGGCTCATGTGTGTGCTTTGCACACATTCACAATTTGATTTTTTTTTAAATAATAAAAATAGATTTTATTTTTTTTAATTTAATTTTAGATTAATTTATGTCTTGATAACTGGCGGCTTCATGTTTTGTGATGGAGCTATTTTCCATAAACCGAACCCCTATCTAAACCGGACAAAAACTTTCCGAAGGGAGTTTGTTTGAAGAGGTTCTAGCCGCTATCAACCAATGAGAATGCATGTTTAGAAAGAAATATTTAACTTGAGTTATAATGAGTAATAAATGGGGTAACAATTATCTAACTAGACATTGTCTTGGAGCTGTACCAGGTTATGTCTAGCTCTCGTTGCAATGAGGTGTACACAATTTTGACCAAACAGGAATGTAACAACCTCAAAAAGGTAGAATTTCACAGAGGGTCAGCAGGCCCACATACATTCCCTGGGAAAACATAGCTTTCCTTTGAATGATGAAAAATAAAAGGATAAAATATTTGTAACAGTTTAATAGCTCACCATTCATAGATATGGTTAAATTATTAGTGACACAGTGATGCAATTTCAGGATAGTCTAACAGTTCATAATAAAAGATACGAAGCTCATTGTGAATTCAAGCCCCTTAACCCTTTCAGTGCCAAGTCCGATTTTTGTATCAACCCATATTTCCTTGATCTTCCATCAATGTATTTAACATATTCCATCAATGTATCACATTATTATAATCAATAAATTTGAAAAATGATCAAGGAAATAGGGGTTGATACAAAAAGCGGACTTGGCACTGAAAGGGTTAAATAAGGATAAGATTAGTTTATAATGAAGCATTTTCCAATATTTCATGTATAGCTAAGAGTATGGTGAGAATGGTGTATGACTGATGATTTATGAATATAATAAATAGTGGAAGTATTAACAATTATTTACATAACCATTATTTTTCAGGGCAGTAATCCTCAACACTGGTTTGTGGCAAAGACAGGCTAAAGATGCATTCAGGGTATCAATTTGAAGAAAAAAGTTATACACTTAAACAAAACATAACTAAGCCAATTAATTTGAAGCATATTACAGAATTCTAAACTGTGTAATGCAAAAACACATTCATAGCTCTTAATAGCATTTGGTAGAGCTTAATAAGCAAATATTTCATATAATTTTGCAACTTTATGAGCAATAAATTATACTACACTACATTTTCTAGTACAGAATCATTTTACTTGTGAAAGGATCACTGTCCTGAATAACATATAACTAAAAGTGTACTATCATTATACCAGATAACAGTATATAATAACACGTATAATAGCATGTCCAATGTAATGCCTGATTAGGGAGAAAGTTTTATTAAAATATGTACCAACAATGAATGGACTTAAGCTGGATATAATGAAGTACTGATTACTCACACTTACTTGGCAGTAACAAAATGTGAACATGGAAATTATACTATTCCTTCCTCAGAAAAAATTCTCACTCATCTTTGGAATAGTATTGCATAGTTAGGCATACAATTGGATGAAACACACATTTTCAATCTACCTGGAACTACCTTGCAAGACGCCTCCAACATAATTTGGAAGGAGGGTAAGATAGATCAATGAATACATTAAACCTATAGGCCTTATAAACTCTGAAAAAAGCAGCTATTTTCCATTTATTTTCAATTTTTCACACAGAAGTAAGACAACTGCTCTATTTTTTACCATATTAAGAACAAACTGACAAGCATTGCTCTTTATTTTTCCACACTGAAGAATAATTGGATCATAATACAGTATGTCCAAATTCTGTAAATTGAATAAGTCTTTACGTTATATATCATGTCTGTATAAGAGTATTTAATATATTTATTGAGCTATTTTGATCCCTGAATGGGCCAGGGATGTTACAAAAGTGAGTATAATTTCAGGTTTAAACAGGCCACGGCTTTAACTTCATGAAAATATCTAGTCAAATAATGATACATATGTGGTTGCACATATGACTAGTTCACTCACCGTCCCCTGGAGAAAATTACCAAAATATACTACACAAGAGACAAGGATCACAATGTTTTGCAAAAATTCACCAACTTCCATATCCCTGATAAATTCGCAAATTTGGTCATCTGACACAAGATATCAACCAGTCTGTCTTATTGGCCAAATAACTGGACAGAATCATAAGAACACAAACTCAAGAAATTGCACCGAAAACTTACAAAATCTACCAGAAAGTTTGTGAAAAAAAAAGGGGTCAACTTGGGTGTCCGTTTAATAGCTTCATTAATTCTAAAAACCATATAGAGGAAATGATATTATTGAACCAAAAACCAAATGAAGCTGACATCAAAGGTTAATTTTATCATGCAAACAATATTCTAATGGCACATGTAGTGCCCTTCACAACATTGGAACAATCAGGAAATAGTAACAAATTTCTAAAGTGGTGAGAGTATTTTGTAACTTCCAATGCCAATCTTCCTTCAATGCATAGCATATGTTAATGAAATATTATGGGGAATGGGAAAAGAAATGAATGATACTCAATTAACATGATATCGGTGATGAAGTTAGTGGATATTTAAATATATACTGATGATTAGAGACACACATATATTGTGTTCAAATCTTAATGATACTTTTTGATATAGCCTTTAACACTGTTGTCTTGTTAGGATTTAAAAATAATAGCAGGAATGAAGATAATATAATTTATCCAGTTCTTAAGTATCCCCTAAAAATACTATTTTTAACCCTCCAATTTTGCGAAAACCGTGTGCCGATGCATTCTCTTATATATGTGAGTCTCCAATAGGGAGCCTCGCATATAAGAGAATGCACTGGCTTACAAAGTCAAGTTAAATATTTTTTGGCCAATGTATTCTCTTATAAATGTGAGGATCCCTATGGGAGACTCGCATATATGAGAGAATGCATTGGCACAGGTAATTAGTTATGTGGAACATTATTAGCATGGATCAGCTGGATTAAGAAGAGCAGGCCTCAAAATAAGGTGCCGGACATTTGCAGAATGAGGTCCCCAGGGGGTGAAGTTAGTGAGGCTACCCCACACAGTGGGCTAACATCGCTAACTTCACCCTCTGGGGACCTCATTCTGCTTAGGCATCATCTGCTATGGGAGACATAGCCACAGATTTAAGTTCCCATATGGTGATGTGCACCCATTGGGCACCTTAATGATGCATTGTGTCATCTAACTAATTGGGGATATTGTGAAATTAAACTAAAAAAGAAAAAGAAACTTTCTAAATAAGTTTCTGAAGAAACTAAAAAACTTGTTAATTTGATAATAAAGATAATTTCCAGAGTAGATGAGGCTTAAGCAGAATGAGGTTCCCAGAGGTAGAATTTAGTGATGCTAGCCAACTGTGCAGGGTAACGTCACTAAATTCACCCTCTTGGGACCTCATTCTGCAAATGTCCAACACCATATTTTGAGGCCTGAAGAAGAGTAATATTGTAGGTGATGTTCTGATAATCAGACTAACAAAGATCATTAGAGGTATGCTGAATATATAGAGAGAACACAACACACATCTTAATCTCATATCTTTTATCAAATGAGTTGCAGACAGACCCAGGATTTTAGTGAAATGCGACTATGGGATGTCTGAGATCTATAAAAGAATTGCGATTATGATTCAAGTTGTTTTCTGAGTTTATTCCACACACTTATATGGGGAAGCCCTATCCTTGAATGTGACCTCTATTGATAATATAATGACCATAATTGTGGTTTAAGTCTGAAGAATAACTTAATTATTGTGGCATATATGCAAGCAAATATGTGACGTATTTACATCATTGTTCTTTGTGAAAACTTCAAAACAAAGTGGTTTCGGCCTGTATTTAACGTGTAGTATACAATAATCTATTCTATGGCTGCGATTCTGTTGACCCTTTATTTAATATATACTCGTTGACAATTGATTCCCTTAGGAAATGATCAGATAAAGGCCATTTGTTGAACTTATTATCTGAACATTTACCACCAATGGATAGACATCAATTATCAGCAGGAACATTTATCTGTAATACCAACTCATCACCACCCTTATTAGTTAAAATTCCTGAAAAAATAAAATAGTCTTCGCCCTCGTCATATTTTCCATACATTTTAACATGAGTATTTATTTGAATGCCTAAGTGAATATAATTTTGTTGCTGCTTACAATAAAGTTGGAATGTGAGCATTATACACCTCATGATTTAAAGGGGGACTGTACACTAAATGCGGCCATTTATGGAACCATCTCCTTTTTTACTCAACAGAATATATTCAACAAATGAATGAATTTGAGCCATGGACTAGTGCAAAATACACTCTATGAAAGATACAAACAACATGGTAATTATGATGAAAATGAATAAATGGCTGGAGTCATAAATTCATTTTCATTATAATTACCATGTTGTATGCATAATTCACAGAGAACATGAGTGTATTTTGCACCAATCCATGGCTCAAATTCATTCATTTGTTGCATATATTCTTTTGAGTATAAAAGGAAATGGTCCCATAAATTGCCGGATTTAGTGTACAGTACCCCTTTAACTGCTATATTGCATCTAATCCTAAACAACTGAATCCCTGTTGAGACCATATAGCTAATCCATCTTGGACTTCATTTGAGATAGTTTAGGAATATCCACAAAGTCATCACCATATATGTACATAGCTGCCAAGGAAATCATGCTGGCTCCTCCCCAGAAAAGAACATACAATATCTGTTCACCTATATGCTCTGAAATGAAGAAAAAAACATTAGATTACTCATGAGATAAGGAGAATATTCTCAATCCACTAATAAGGCCGTGCAAAGTCAACTTCCCAATTCTCAGGAAAAGAAATGTGAAAAGTATGAGATTTTGCCTGTGGCCAATATTTCCAAAACGGACGTCTGTTAACCCTTTCACGATGGGACCTGGCTAGTGCAGCATTAAAGACCCTGTGCCAGTGCATTCTCTTATTTATGCGAGTCTATAAAAGTTGTAAAAAAAACGTACCGTAATATTAAATCTTTTTTTTTTCCCAGCAAAAAAAGTGCCACACCCATTTATTTTGGTTTTCCCAATTTTCTTATTAGGGAATATTCACACTAATTTCTCATGTGTTGCAACTTAGTGCTGGGGTGTTGATACTTAATACTGTAGTGTTGAGACTTCGTACTGGGATGTTGAAACATTGTACTGGGGAATAACCAAATAACTATATGTCAGAGTATTTCAGTCCTTCGAATTTGGAAAACGTAGGTGCGCGATATATCGCTCGGAGCTTTTGTAATTTGCGCGTGACTTTTTTGCGGGAGCACAATTCAAATTAACATGGATGAAATGATTACTGAATAAGACAAACACAATTATAATGATACACACGTGTAATTCCAAGTGTGCCTTTGGCAACTTGAAGTGAAAACAGAAATAAAAACATATGTTTATATTGTAGTACAATATCTAGTCCACAATAATCCGATTATCTGGCAATCCAGGTGAATCTAATCACGGTAATGAGTCCACTTCCGCGTCTGAGAGCGCATGCTCACCAGACTCGCAGTCGCTTAAAACTTCAAACTCGGAAGTGGAATCGTTACCGCAATCAGATTCACCGAAATCCGACGAATCAACCGGGGCTCGTTTTGATAGTCGGTATTTGAGGAGGCTCCAATGTCCATTTTTCACTTTCTCCGAGTCGAGAGATATTGGCTTCGAAGTATAGCTTCGAAGTATAGTTAAACTTAAAACCTAATCTATGGCAATAATATTCAAATGAATCGGCGAATCCCGCATGCCGAAACATCAAACGAGGCTGCCAAAGAATTGACACTTTTTTGCGGGAACTCGCACGTGCAGCAGTTGTGACGAGGTGTACCCCAATCATTGAGTGAGAAAGACGCCGGCGGCCGCTTTGATCTTTGTTATTATGTTCGTAATCAACGTCATCGCTACTGAGAAAGATACACAGTGAATAGTCTTGTCGGCGTTTAACCATTGATGTGCTGCTTGTTAAAATCTCGTTCACTGGCTGCAAATTCCGACGCGCGCATTTAAATTTTTCGGCGTGCGCATTTAATAACTCGCTGGTTTTTAGATCCGCGTGCGCCAAGGCGTGCAAGCGCAATTGCGCACCTCAAAATCGAAGGACTGGTATTTGGATTCATTTGAGGGGATGTTCAACTAATAAGTTCAACCTGAGGCTATTTGTCGGAAATTATAACCTACCAATGAATCAATGGGAACCAAATAACTATGTCAGCGAGTGTTTAGTCACTAGGGGGTTAATATTAATATGCGACAACTCACCATCAGGAAGAATTAATGCAATAACCAGCATGGAAAATGCTACGAGAAATATCACAGGTATCTGCAAGAAAAACAAACCATGCATCAGCTTTGTAACTAAACTGCTGAAGATTCTCAATTTGAACTAAATTAGCCAGAGCTTGCACCAATAATGCTGCTCACTATCATGCCGAGTTGTGTCAAAAAGCCCAGTTTATACGACTAGTAAAACAATTGTTACAAGTTGCTAAATTAGTTTTCTATGCTTGATTTACAACATTTACACTATCTTCCCAAATTGCATCAAAAGGCTCAATTTATAGGACTGGTGAAACTTGTGGCATGTTATCCAAGCCTAGATATAGAGTCTGACATTTGCAGAATGAGGTCCCCAGAGGGTGAATTTAGTGGTGCTGCTAGCATCACCAAATTCATCCTCTGGGGACCTTATTCTGCTTTGGCCTTAACTGCTCTGGGAGACCAAGACAGATTCATGTTCCCAAGTTGGTGATGTTTACCTATAAGTTACCTCAATTATTTTATATTATGCAAATTAGGGGATATATAAACTGAACAGAATGGAAAAAGTAACTAAAAATAATGTTAATTTGAGAATCTAGATACTTCCCAGAAGATGAAGCCTAAGAAGAATGAGGTCCCCAGAGGGGGAATTTGGTGATGCTAACCAGCTTTGCGGGACAGCATGATTAAAGTAACCCTCTGGGGACCTCATTCTGGAAATGTCAGACACATTATATCCAGACCTGATGTTGTCTGAATTCTTATAAGTTACTGAATTGAGTTTGCTGTGCTTGATTTACATAAAATGTATCCCCCAGTAATTACTCTGTAATCCAGCCCATGCATTTAAAACATCTCTGTTGTCTCTGGCAACATGTTTCTAATGAAATTGACAAATATAAGTGACAACAAAGGTAAATAAGCATGTGTATATCATTCTGAACAATAGATCATTTCTCAGAGTAGACTAGTTTCTAGACGTTAGAAAATGAAAACATAAACATAAAAGCCTTTGTCCCTCGTAAATATTTTGCTGGCAATATATGAGAAGACTATATACTTACAGCATAAAATTTCATGTCACGGTTTTGTACGACGGGCGAGGGAATCGTAACTCCCTCATTCTCCTCAACTATGTAGTTACCGAGAAACAAGTCAATGGAATCCTGGTGAGAAAAAAAGAACAAGATAGGAGAGCAATATTTACAAGAAACATGCGATCATCCAGACAACAAAATAAGCAACAAATTCTACGTTGAAAAGGGGCATAACTACATCAGACATGGTCGGACCAGACCCAAATTCAAATTTGAACGGGGGTTTCTCATATGAAGACCATGACGAACACCGCTCATTTCTATAGTTCCCAGAATGTTTTTTCGGGGAACCATAGACTATCACTCAGCCCTGTTAATTAGCAGAACTTTGCCTAGGCTAAAAAAATTCCTAGACCAGAAATATTTCCTCGACTAAAAGGCCTACGATCAGTTATAGGTCTATGCTCTACACATATATCTTCAGTTTACAATTGGAACTTGGTCAATTATCATGGCAGACTGGTTGGGTCTGACTTAAAATTGCTAATTATCAAGATAGTCCTTGTTATTTCACTAGTCTTTGATAATAAGATAATATCTGCAGCAATTTGTTTCAATATTACACAAAACATGATCAGATTTTGAAATTTTGTCTCGGCTAAAAAATAGCTGACAAAATTTCTTTTTGCCAAGGCTCAGCCGATCGCCGATACTAATTAAACCTTTCTATACTAAATGGATTCTCCCACTCTCTTATAAAAGTATATTTTGGAATGGTCTTTTGTTCATCTGCAAGGGTTTTCATGAAAAATAAGCAGAAGACAGATAATAAGTGCAGAAGGAGACCAATTTATTGGAGGGAAATGTTCAGACAATAAGTTCAACATTTTTTCTTGAATTTATGATCAGATAATTTCCTAAGGAACTACTCATAAGGCCATTAAAAATTGAAGTCTGGGTTCACAGGCCCCGCCTGCATCACTGAAAGTCCGCCGCATCAAAACTTTTTATCGCAATCTCAAATTTTGTTTCCCCCTCCATACGCTAGTGTTAGGGACTTATTTTTGGATCACCGGTCACATTTTTAAGAGCACCGGGGACTGGTCACATTTCTAAGAGCACCGGTTATATTTACTTCTGTTGACAAAGCACATGCTCTAATATTATCGTTTGTCTATTTTTCCGCAATTTGACTAATTAAAATGGGAAAATGAGTTTGTTTTCTGTTTGCATTACGTCAGGGGTCACAGTTATCCTGCAGTGGAGTGTATATGGAGGATTAACCGAAGGAACATCTGTTGGTGAACTTTATGAGACAATAAAATGCAATAAATCTGATGATTTTGGCGAAAATTCCAAACAATTTGAAAGACATGTTTTGATAGCAATGGTCAGATACCAGTTATCTTTTTGTTAATTAAAAAATAACGAGAGGCCGATCACGATTGGCAGATGTTTAACCCATACCTTGGCGATGGTGATTAGCTATTTTCATAAATCTGTATACCAATTTTTTCATGAGTATAAGACTTTCAACAATTCACAGTTTACTATTAATTAATAGTTCCCAAGTGGAATCAGACTTATTGGGCAACTTGCTCACATAAACACAATATGACCATGGATATGGCATTAAATTTCAAGATACAATGTCTGTAAACAGCAGAATATTATTAAATATGGGGTAAATATTTTCAAAACCATTCAATCAATACCAAAATACAGGTGAAGAAATTTATGTGTCATGATTAACCTGGATGAGATTATAAAAGTTATCGGTGAGAAATATTTGACCAATAAGTAGTCTCAAGAATACCAGCACCATTATTATTCTGCAGCCCAAATGCAATTGAGTGAATTTAAAAATAAGATATTTCATCTCATAATGAATATTCAATTGGTGGCTTATAGAAATCCTTACTGAACCTGGTTCAAGGTGAAAGAGATAATTTAATATCTGCCTATCGGATATCATGTGTCTATTTTAATCGCAAAATCCATGCAAGCGAAAAGTGGGTAACTCCAACACAGATACATGCATGTGTTATAGAGTGATAAAGCTAAATAACCCAACCACAGTCAGACAGATGCACCATAGCTGTTAAAGATATAATAGTTACAAAATTAAGCACATAACATCATAATAACTCTATTTATCTACTTCTTACATTAGAACCGGAGACATAATATTGTTGTGTTAGCTACATATCAAAAAGTTATGAGATCATTGAATTAGAGACCAATCAATACTTGAACATCTATACAAGTGAGGGGTGTATAGACCTGGATATTAAATGTGATTGATAATGGTTGGATATAAAATATTTTAAAGCAGAATTATCAGATAAATAAAGGTGAGATAAGAGAATGGTCAGATTGAAAATATTAGAGTCATAACATTGGATTGCATACAGTATATCTATGGTTAATTTTATTCTAAACTGATCATTTGAAACATACAATGTCTGTAAACAGCAGAATATCATTAAATATGCAAGGGAAAAGTGGATCACAATCAACCTGGACACAGAATAAGAGAATGATCAGATGAAAAACATCAGAAGACCATATGATGTGCGGAGAGGGTTAATAATGTTCAATGATATCATATGATGGAACTATGGAATGGGTTGGTTAATTTATTTCTAAGTTACAGTGTGAGTGTAAACAACAATGTCTATAAACATCCCAACAAATAAACAATGGACTATACCAATTTGTAATTTTGGAATAGGTGTAAATTAACTAATAATGAACCAGTTTCAACAAATGGGTTAACTTAATATTGCACAGAACAGAATGGAGACCCATCCATTAATTATATTCTTGACAGCCACCTGCAAGCCACCAAGGCTATCTTACTCAATCTAGTGTACAGCTAAAATAAACCAGCCAGCAGTACCACTATCAGGCTTTATAGCATGTCATATCTTATGTCCATAGTGAGATTTAACTCATTTCAATAACACACATGGTCTGTTAGATATGTTCTCTTAAAATTCCCAGCAGTAATTACTTGAATTATAAAGGGTCATAACTATGTTAAAATATATCAGATCAAACCCATATTCGAACTCGATCTGTATTTAGGGGTGATAAATTCATATACCAAATTTGGTGTTGATCAGATGAAAAATGTTTTGAGTCATAGCAGCTTGGGTGAATTCTAAGTAAACATAAGAGTGAAAAGGGTTAATTAAACAATACCAAAAACCATACAGACGAAGAACGTGCTAAGAAAAACCTAGGTAAGAAATATGAGGCAGATCAGAAGAAATATGTTCAACTTATTGCATTGGATAGCATGTGTGTAAAGGGTTAATTATTTTCTAAACCGATCAACCAATCAATACCAAAAACTATACAGATGAGGGGCGTGTCATCATAAACCTACATATCAAATATGAACACAATCGGACAAAATATACTTCGGTTATAGCATCGGATTTTTGTTTTTTTAATTTTATTTTCGAAAAAAGGGTCATAACTCCTTTAAAATAAATAGGATCAAACCC
This sequence comes from Siphonodentalium dalli, assembly GCA_032622095.1. Taxonomy (NCBI): domain Eukaryota; kingdom Metazoa; phylum Mollusca; class Scaphopoda; order Gadilida; family Siphonodentaliidae; genus Siphonodentalium; species Siphonodentalium dalli. Next base: position 177,037,411 of record CP136062.1, read on the forward strand.
ATATTCGAACTCGATCTGTATTTTGGTCTGAGAAACTCATATACAAAATTTGGTTGTGATCGGATAGAAAATTTTTGAGTTATCGCACCATGCGTAAAGTGTCTACGGACAGACAGATGGACGAACGGACGCACGACGAGTGGTCAATCCGGACGTCGACATTATGTTTACCATACTATGGTATGGGTAAACATAAAAATGAAGTTATTCACAAACACTTTCTTCTTCTTGAAGTTACTCCCAATGAATTCAACCAATTTATCAGAACTGTCACTTTGACACCACATGCAGACATGTACCCACATCAGCAGCCATCACTACAAAAGTATAATGGTATAAACCGGTATATAGGATTCTTGTGGAACACTAGAAAAATAACTTCAGTGTCACTGAGAATTGTTCCCGATGGTGGATATTCATGGGCATCGCAGTAAATAAATACATGCAGAGCAATTTATGGCACTGCTAGATTTGAATCAGCTTTCTCAGAATTCCTAATTCAATTGTCAGAAGTTTTTGTAATTTGAGTGGTGTGTGTTTCTCTACATGTGTGGTTCATTGTACGTACAGTTTTGATATTTGGTGGGAGACATTGAGCGGTTCTGACTTTATAAACCATATCCCTCACCCTATCATGAATACAACCAGACAAAACTCATCCTATGACTTTCCTCAATAGCCATTTAGAGCCATGCTTTGGGAATTGGGGCAACAGAGGTGTCAGAATATTCCCAAGTATTGAGCTATACATGTGATTACACAGAGACAAGTTGTATTACCTGGAATCATGAAAAAAGATTATTCGATTTCGAGGTATGTTTTGAAGAATTTAAAATAAATAATAATATAAAAAGCCTCCCTCCCTCATCAAAAAATTTAGAAATAATTGCCCGTGAACCCAGACTTTAATTTTTAATCGCCTAAATGATTATTTAGTATAGAGAGTATTAACAGGGCTGACTCAAAAGACCAATGAAGGTACCCAGGTCTGCTGCAGCAGCTGGAGATTTCTGATTGGACAGTTGATATTGTTCTGATAGATTGATTTTAAAACCAACTTTAGACCAATTATTGAATATTTTACTGCATTCAAACATAAACTAAAATGTCCACAAGCTGGAAATAGTGGAGTGATTCGATGAAAAATTCCAACATTTCCAAGGTGTGGAATCAGAAATTCGAAGTTGCACCTTATTTAAACAAGACCCTCTAGCCATGCGGCTTCAGAAGTCATTATGGCTGAGGATTTAGTTACCCCTCAACATTAGCATTCTTATGATCCAATAAGTATTATGTAATGGGAGAACCTATCTATATTCCATATAGATTTGATGTGTGATCAGACATCCGATTCGATTATTTTCAATTATCCAATATGCTCTCGTCGTTGACGCTTTGTTATGGATTTTGAGGGATGATGCTGAGAGAGAGAGAGATGTACTACCAATTCCTGGGATATTCTGTTATGGAGAGGCCTGAATTTTTTTTCAAACATATTATTTTACAAAAAAAATAGAACAGCAAAATATAAAGGTAAATACCTGCCGCAAGCCGTCACTAAAATTGTTCTTGAAGTATCTTGTAAGTGAGTTCACACCATCTTGCATCAGTCCCATGATGGTTCGCTTGCCTGTCCTGTTAGAAAAACCAAGAGTTACACATATTTTTTTTGTCGCAACTTAACACACACAGAAGTTATAACAGGTTCTTTTTTCTGACAATATCCACCTGCTAATATTCAACACCCCGATTTGTGACTGTCAAGAAATGTACAGACATTGGTGCCTGTTCAACATTAGCTGATCACTATTGACATATCTGTCAATCCTATTAATCTAAGTTATGAGAAATAGACCGCTAAATATTTAGACCAACTTCTTTCTGATGCTTCGGATTCTGTACAAGGAATTATTATTATAAAAGGTTTAATCACGACAATTACCAATTAGCAATCAAAGTGTAGGCTAATGTTAAGATACTGATAGTATTCTTCAGTTCAGCTACTTTCTCTGAGACGTATTTTGATGAGTCCGCCAGTACGAGTCAATTTTAGAATTTGATTTTTAATGATTCAAAACAAACATAACTCTGCAATCATTTAATATATAACTTCAAACAAAGCAAAGAAAATCTGATTGATTATTAGAGTGGTAAACTTGACAGGTTTGTGTTCTTTGATAGTTTTTTTGTAGCAATGCTTTCCTGTTCTTGCTTGTACCAAACTTATCAAATGCCTTATCAAACTGGAAGCATTCAGTATCTGGACCCTCAATCTTTACCATCATGAAGGAGTTCAAACTTTTGATAGTTAAATTTGAGTGTCTCTAAAAATAAAATCACGGAATCATTGGGAATCAATTACAATTTTCCGGTACTGGTAACGGATCGCGTTTTGTTTGCTATTGAACAAGGCAATACAATGTTTAAATATATATTTGTATGCTATAAAAGGGTGATCTCGGATAATTTTGTCGCTTAAATTTATTCAGTAACATCAGGTAACATTGGTGAATTTGAAGGGAGTATGCACTGATAGTATTTAATAATGTTTGAGGTCTGCTCGATTCACGTTCTGTTATTGCCTATACAAAACATGGAATACCACCAATACGGAAACGGAACTTGGGTTTACGCAGCCATAGTATGTCCTTAGTTAATATAGAGTTACATCCCATTGAGTGCATGCCGCAAATATCCTTGAATTTCTGGATAATCAAACCAAATGGCACCATCTTGAGTGATGCATTTGCTTTGTTTTTACTAGTATCGCATTTAGCCTTGTAGTTGGGTCAAACTGGAAATTGTTTCTTTGCTTTGTTTAGCGTTTTACTGTGCCATGCATTGGTTGTTTAATTGGAAAGTCAAACTACACGCATGCCAGACTACATGCATGTAACAAGAGGTGGCATCAGAGATGCTGTGTCTCGTTTTTGGTGGCTTACCGACGGTGGCTACCGCCAATTGGTGTGCATCAGTATCGGTAGACTAATTAATAGGAAAAATCGAAAAATGACTAATTAAGGGCCATAACTCCATAAAATTTTATCGGGCCAGGCTGGTTTTCGAACTCATCCGAAATATTCTTGGCAAGTATGTCTATTCCAAATTTTAAACAAATCGGAGGACGTTTGTTGAAGTTATCGCGCTAACGAGCTAAAAATTCACGAAAAATGACTAATTAAGGGCCATAACTCTATCAAATTTTATTGGGCCAGGCTGGTTTTCGAACTCGTCCAGGATATTATTGGAAGACACTTATATACCAACTTTTAGTTGAATCGGATGACGTTTGTTGAAGTTATCGCGCTAACGAGCTCAAAATTCGTACAAAATGACTACTTAAGGACCATAACTCTATCAAATTTTATCGGACCGGGCCGGTTTTCTAACTCGTCCGAGGTATTTTTAGAGACACCTATATATCAAAATTTCAATCAAATAGGATGATGTTTGTTAAATTATCGCGCTAACGAGCTGAAAATTTGTGAAAAAATGACTAATTAAGGGCCATAACTCTATCAAATTTTATCGGACCTGGCTGGTTTTCGAACTCGACCGAGATATTCTTGGGAGACACATATATACCAAATTTCAATCAAATCGGATAACGTTTGTTGAAGTTATCGCGCTAACGAGCTGAAAATTCGTGAAAAATGACTAATTAAGGGCCATAACTCTATCAAATTTTATCGGACCAGGCCGGTTTTCGAACTCGTCCGAGATATTCTTGGGAGACACCTATATCCCAAATTTCGAATCAGATAACGTTTGTTGAAGTTGTTGCGCTAACGAGCCTAAAATCAGTGAAAAACGGCAAAGGGCCATAACTCTGTAATAAATGTGCGGACGAACCCGATTTTTTGTCTGCAGCTTACATGCATGGATATGTACTCACACACCAAATTTTTTTTAATCCGTCAATAAACGGTTGAGTTATAAGCAAAACACGTCGCCCGCCCGCCCGCCCGCCCGCCCACCGTCCCTCATCAAACTATAAGTCGAGTTTTGGAAAAAAACTTGACTAATAAACTTTTACGCGCTGGGACAACAAATATATGTGACAATTGCGCGCTGGCGACTGGCTTGGTCTATGTCCTAGGTTGTAAAGAGAATAGAAATAATTGATAGCAATTGACCATGTAAATCAATGTTTTAAAAACGAAGCGAGTTGCCTCACAGCCCACAGGCATTCACTGATGCCATCGATAATTGACATCGGATCCACATAGTAATTTCTGCATTTATTTGAGGGAAAAGAAACTTATTTAACCCTTTCAGTGCCAAGTTCGATTTTAGTATCAACCCATATTTCCTTGATCATTTTTCAAATTTATTGGTTATAATAATGTGATACATTGATGGAAAGAGCTCTTAGAAATTTGAAAAATGATCAAGGAAATATGGGTTGATACAAAAATCAGACTTGGCACTGAAAGGGTTAAAGATAAAAGTATTTATTATACTTACCGAGTGAAATCAGTTTTGAGAGCACCTGTTCCGGAGTACTATTTATTATACTTACCGAGTGAAATCAGTTTTGAGAGCACCTGTTCCGGAGTACTATTTATTATACTTACCGAGTGAAATCAGTTTTGAGAGCACCTGTTCCGGAGTACTATTTATTATACTTACCGAGTGAAATCAGTTTTGAGAGCACCTGTTCCGGAGTACTATTTATTATACTTACCGAGTGAAGTCAGTTTTGAGAGCACCTGTTCCGGAGTACTGCACAGAACATGCATCTGCATTATCAGCCCATACTGAAATAGGATATCAAATTGGAATAAAATAAAACTTTCCCTTTCTATACTGAATGGATTCTACCATTAGTTATAGAAGTATACATTGGAATGGTCTATTACTCATTTGGAGGGGTGCACAGGTATTCTAAGCAGATGGCAGGTAGATGAAAAGATAGTACAAATTCAGAAGGATATCTATTAATTGATGGGAAATGTTCCGATAATAGGTTGTTCGTTGAACTTATTATCTGGATATTTCCTGAGGGAATTCTCATCAATGAGTATTTAGTATAGAAAGGCTAAAGATCAGGATTTGTACATGTTTTTCAAATTGAAATTCCAGTACTTTTCCATACTATTCTGGGACTAAAAGACAAAATTTCCAGTACATTTTTGATCATACTATCACTAATATTTTATAGATTTTATAAAAACATAACTTTTTATAATTATGTTACCGGTAATCACAAACATATAAACACTCAATGTAATAGGTTTAACAGGAATGATGAACTAGGAACTTAAACAGCAATTTTCAGCTTTATATCAACATCGAAGTGGACGGTTTAGCAGAATATATGTACATGAAAACTATAAAGGCAAACATTTCTTAGTTACAATTAGACCACAAGTTTATTATTTTACTTTGGCAGCATGTTTGCTCATGTATTCCATTGTTCTACAATATCACTAAAAACCTGTCAATATTTTCAAGAACCTGGATTTCCTAATGTTCATTTCTCAGTATTTTCCAGTTTCCAGAATAGGTGTATGAACCATGAAAAATGTCCTGTCCGATTTGATACCATAAAACCATCATCTGTATGTTTTCTATACCCGACAATAATTGTATCTGACCAACAAGCCCATTAGTAAGAAGGTCTAGATGGCCAGATATTGTAAGTTTTAACATGTTTTGAATTTTTGTCAACCTTCCAAAAATTCCAGTAATCACCTTTGATAAAGGGTGTCAATACTTCCATCACACAAAAGCGGTTGATAACAAAAAGCGTTCTCGATTATGAGCTTTTGTGATTGTTTTTGATGTATTATTTATGAATTCTTTTGTGGATTTTGCAATGTCTGTGTCATATGAATATGTGGTGATTGCAAGTATTTTTCAATTCTCTTTTGCATGGTAAACGCAGAATGAATGTAAGAACTTTCAGGGCTTCTTTAAGTGATTAGACATAACATAGAGCTTTAGTTTTTATGGCATGAGTTTTCATATAATATTTTTTTGATTTTCCAATTGTATGCAATTATGATCCTGGTATTAAATTAAATATCCAGCCATTTTCGTAATATAAGCTTCAAATGTATTCTAACAGATTTAGTTTATTTTACTATTCTAAAGGTCAACGAAACATTTGTGTTGAATATCACATGCTGCCTTGGTACTCAAGATAGATGAAACATAATATTGTTAGATGATAATTCTACCCTTCTTTAGAATTAGTCAATTCTACCCTTCTTTAGAATTAGTTAAGAAATAGTGTCGAAATTACACTGAACAGAGCACATACCAGGTCAAAACGCATAACTCCCTATTGATGAGTAGATTTTGGAAATACAAGGTAGTCTTTAGTAGACTTGTGAATGTTTGTCTGCTCACATTGTGAATTTGCTATTTTTGAGTAGATTTGTGAATGTCTGGTTCAAGTCATTTAAATTATTCATTAAAAAAAACTCACTATTGTTGAGTAAATTTGTGAACGTTTGGTAATTCACTGCACATTAACCCACTATAATTTAATTTGTGAATGTTAACTCACAATTATTGAGTAAATGTGTGAATGTTTGGTCATTCACTATCTGTTCTGTATGCTGGAGCACACCTAGCAACTGTAAAAATAATAAAGAAAGTAAAATTAGTTTTTGTCCTAAAAGATTAAGTGAGCCTCAAAATGTTCCTATGAAGAGATAACAAATAATTCTTTATATGTTATTTTATGAATCGTACAGAGTATATTACGGATGAGTAATCTATATAAAATGTGCCTATGAAGAGATAACAAATAATTCTTATGTGATTTTATGAATCATACAGAGTATATTGCCGATGCGTAATCTATATGTTCGCGATAGTATAAAATTATAAACATATATCATTTTATTGCCCATCTTTTCTGAAGCAACTACTAATATTCTCAGAATAGACAGACCAATCCAACAAACATTTTCTGAGAATTTTTCTCATAGCAGTCCTAACTTAATTTGTTATAGGTAATTTTACGACCAGTAGCAAGTTTTATGTACTTCTTGGCTTGTTTATTTGCAGCCCATAATCATAGTCCACAATATTTCAGCAAACTTCAAATCCAGTCATGCTAAATTGAGGTCTCTTAATGCAATAATTTTGTATAACCATATTATTAATTTGAATTGCATGAGCTAACAAATATATTAATTCCTGACATTCTTTAACCATATATTAACCAGAAAATATAATTTGGCAAATTACAAACCACAAGTTGATCATGAAGTGTTTCTCGAGCTAGCATCCCTTGTACCACATTTGTTCTATCTAAGCAGTCCATACAATTAGTTCGAAACACACCATCCTGCTGAGAGCTCATTGTTCCATCCTTTTCCACTGTAAGATATCTGTGAAGAAGAAAAACATTACACAAACTTGCAGCTTATTATTATGTCATTAAGGAACCCTTCAACTGTCTGCTGCAAATTCAACAAGAATGAGCTAATTACATGGACTAAACCAAAGAAGGCCATACTAGTATGACTGAGTTTAGTGTGTCTGTCATTTGCAGAATGAGGTCCACAGAGGGTGAATTTAGTGACGCTATCCTGCATAGCGAGCTAGCATCACTAAATTTACCCTCTTGGGACCTCATTCTGCTTAGGCCTCATCTTCTCTGGAAAGTTTCTTTATTGCCAATTTCTATAGAAACTTCTTCACAGAGATTCTATTTCTTTTTTAGTTTAGTATCGCTGTATCCCCAAATTGACACGACACGCTGCATAATTAAGGTTCTCAATGGGTGTACATCACAATATTCACCATTTGGGAACTTCAATCTGAGTCTATGTCTCCCATAGCAGTGAGGCTATGCAGAATGAGGTCCCCAGTGGGTGAATTTGGCCTCAATGTGGGATAGCAACATAAATTCACCCTCTGTGGACCTCACTCTGCAAATTACAGGCACACTAAACTCAGGCCTGATACTAGAATGACCTAACTAGCTAAAATATTATCCTTAAAAGCGCTTTTGCTGCTGATTGCGCCAAATGCAAAAGATTTTTTTCTTTGGCAAATATTACCGTATGTTTTAAAAAGGAAAATCTGGGTTCATTTTCTGTAAACATTAAAATTAATTCATCATAATCTAAAGGCATTAGGCAAAAGATAACTTTTGGCTGGCGCGAACACTGGTCATTCAGAATTGGCAAGTTTAACTCAATCCTCATCTGTATCTTGATGCTGCATAAACCCAAAACATGTATACTTGTACCTGTTGTGAAACTTAATCTGTATCTGCAATATAATATATTATCAATAGACTAATGTATCACTTACCCGATATGTTTCCTATTCTTCCGTAATCTCTCCATTAAAATGGACAACCTGTGCCACCTCATTCGAGAACACTCTTTGTGGAAATCAAAGGCAATATAGCTGCAATGACAAAATTTCTTAAATGATTCTGTTGTTCACAACACTTTGACTACGTAGATAATGGTTAATAAACTTTCCACCATTTAATTATGACCACAGCTTACTTTGCCAATTTAATAATTGTGACCATGGCTTACAAATTAGGAGGTAAACGTACTCTGTTGAGTTGAATATTCAGGAAATTGAGCATGAAAAAATTTGTGAAGGAGCCGACTTGTTCCCGAATCTCCGAATATCTAACGAAACAGAGTACATTTAGAAACGCTTTTCGGTTACTTAAAATTTTGTGGTGGATTGAATCACAAGAAACTGCACGAAAAGCATTTGTATCAGAATTAGATGACATGAAGTGAGATATCATTTTTCCGGTGATAAAATATCTTGGTACGTTCTATGTGGTTAGTCGGAGCAGCACCGGGGCAACTTCCTGTTAATAATATCTATAGTAAAATAAAATTCTGGTTGAACTCAATTATGCAACTCCTGGCTGCGTGGTGATGTATTTGATGCATGTAGTCAATAGCAGCATGCTCTATTCAAAATGAATGCATGCTTAAGTAGACAATACAGGTTTATCAAAGTTACCAGCTCTTGATAAATCAGAATGTGTGCATTAGGCCATATAAACTTAATAGTTTGTTTCTCAGGGATTTTTTTTTTCAAAGTGATGAGGGAGGCAGTTATTTATATTTATTATTTTTTTCAAATTAATTTTGTGGTGAGGCAGGTATTTATATATATAATATTTATCGGAGTCCCATATTAAGGAATAATACTGGATATGAGGAATAATACTGGATATGGGCAATATACTGAAGCATGGAAGCTGACCATCATATATCCCCTTAATAATCTAGATTTGTAATAAAGTTGTATAGAGGAAACAGTTTGAGTTATTCACTCATGGCAGAAGATGTGGAAACTACATCGGTGAAATTTGATGTAACTCAGGGTGACCACCAGCCAGATCAAGCTTTATTGGAAGGAGTTCCACTGGACTACACATGAATTGATAATATTAAATCACAACAATAATTTATGAAATAAAAGGTTTATTTTCTAATTAATCACAGACTTTCATAAAAATCTTGAAGTTTGGAATAGTGCTGATCCACAAACCAGAGTGCATTACATACAATAGCCACATATTGCCGACCCACACTGTCAACGCTAACCTTTCGGAAGCCCACTTTGTTTCAACCAGTCAATGAATGAATTGCACAATTTGTTACGTTTGTTTTTTCACATTTGTCTTACTGGGCAACACCACCTCCTTGCAACTTGTCATCAGCACCGAGAATACATCAACTACTTCTCCCGATTTATTCTCTGGTACATCTTTGGTCACTCGAATTTGAAATTATCGTCCGAAAAATTGCGTGACTTCAGAAAACATGATGATTGATGATCATGATCATGTCTCCTGCAACTGTGTCAAAGTCCCCCGTTTTCGTTTTTGAAACAACCAGGTCAAAATCATCGTCAATGTCTTTCGTGGACATGAAATCATCAGCCATTTGAGGAACAGTTTTTGATCTGTTGTCTGATATAATTGTCCATTTGCCTTCCGACGCATTCTGCACGATACAAATGTTCACCAAAGTCGCCATTTTGTTATTATTTTAAACAGGAAGTTCGTCAGAATTATCCGCCCTTGTTTGTGAATGTAAAGTCCGGATAGATTTGCAGTCCGGATAGATTTGCAGTTTGCGTAAAGTTTCAAGACGAAGTTATCGGTCTGGGGCGGTTCGGGACATGCGGTATTTATATATTTATTATTTTATAGGTGCCAATAAATAAGGGGGAGGCGCAGGTTTTTGGGGGACGCGGCGATCCCTGAGAAACGAACTATTAAGTGTGTATGGCCTTAGTTACAAATATTCAACTTGAATTACAATTTAACTAGCTGAAACAGGCTCCCTTTGAGACCTTTCATTCAGCTGCAGAGGGGCCTGCTTTGCACACATTTTTATTGTTTAAACATTTTTATCTTAAAAAATATTTATTTATTTTTTAATTTAATTATTTTCTTTAGATTGAACTCATTGCTCAATTTAACAAAAAGAATTTTTTTTTTTTTTAAACAAAGTTTTGAGAAACTATCACCATAGTAACATCTGCCTGGGTACACCAAGTCGCCATACAAAATTTAGTTAAAATCGGTCCAGGAGTCTGGGAGAAAAATAGCGAACAGACAGACAGATCCTACTCTTTTTAGATATAACGATAGATATATAAACACTTAAAGAAATATCATGGACTTGTTCGGGTGCGTGAAAGTAAGTTAGTACTCAGGCGCTATGCCAACCTGGGAAATGTAGCATTCTACTAACATCACCGAAAATTTCAAAGAAATTGAACATACCACTCCATAAAAAACATTGTCTGAACTACGCTTAATTGTAAATATTTATATCTCCATTCGGGACGCAACTATAAGCGATAAACTACCACAAATTATTTCGCTATCAAGAGTCATAGCATTTAATTAATATATAAGAATGACAGTGAGTGTTGTCAATTTGGATTAATATTTGTAAAAATAACTACTTTGATAAGATTATTCTCCATTTCTATTTTATAGCAGTGGAGTGTTTCACATTACTTTAAATTTTCCAAATTAGTTATTGTGGTTATGGTTTACTTACTCAACATAGTCATTTAGTTGGGAGCTAATAACTGTTTCGTTGAAAGCTTTCTCCAGTGTACCTTCTGATCCCGATTGATTTACCTACAAAGATCAAAGAAAGAATGAAATTCTTAGGAAAGAGTTTGATACATTTTTGATACTGAAATTCCATGACTTTTCTGTTGTCACAGAACCATTTTTCCATAACCTGACAGATTATTACCAAAAGCCTGAGTTACGTTATATATGTTAACCAAGGACACATTCATTCAAAAAGTTGACAATCAATTTGAAGATATAGTAGGTCAGAAATGTGCATGCGTGCAATCATTCGTGGGAATCATTATCAGGGTTAGAAAGAACATTTTCCATGACTTACCCCCCCCCCCCCCCCACAAAAAACCAAATTTTCCCATGAATTCCAGGCAATTTTCCATGACTTTTCAAGGATTTCCATGACGCGCAATGACCCTGTGGATAAGGATAAATCTAGAACAGATAATCTGAAAGACATCAATGGTTTCTTCTCTTAATTTTCTATGGGTGGTATAAATATAAACAACATTTCATTGAGATCCAGTAATCGATGAATGAGATATCTGCTAAAAAATTCTAGATCAACACGAGAAATAACTCAAGGAAAGAAAATGCAAACAACAGCATTGGACCATCTTTTAAAGCTCTCCTGATGACGAACCACCATATCAAATATCACTTCAAGACAATAACTAAAAAACTGACAATGACAAGTTTTATAATCAGTTTAATTAACCAGCTGAACAGATAAAGGTTGAACAAGTTGCACATTGGGCACTAGCATAATTTAAACATGGGCAGGACAGAAACCAAATTTAAAATAAACAAAGGATAACTTTAGAACGGAATATACAATCAACGTCTTTGGAAATTCTTTTGAAAGCAGTCCTGATGGAGAACTTCCTTATAAAATTTCATTCAGATCCATTAATGCATGGCTGAGATATATGCGCGGGCGAACAAATAAAGATTTCCAGATAAACAAAGAAGACTAACTCCAGAATGGAAAATGCGAACAACATCATTTGTTCCTCTTTTGAAAACAGTCATGATGACGGAACACCATACTGACTTTCACTGAGATCTGATAACCATGGCTTAAATATATGCTTGTATATATGCAATCAACGTCATTTTCGATGCATCTGTCGGTGTATAGAAGTGTCGGATGCCGAATTACATACTGTATAATTTCTCTTTGCGAAATTATACTATGTATGTAGTTCGGCATCCGACACTTCTATATGCCGACAGATGCATCGAAAACGACGTTGATAGCCTATAATTACGACAATCCGCATATTAGTTGGTGATTAAACAAGTTTTTTTTTAAAGAAACTATATTAAAAACACTAAAATAGTAAAACTATCCAAGTGATATTGGTGTCTGGACTTCAGCTGCTCTTTTAACCGAAATGGGAAATTGGGTCGAGAATAAATTGGGCAACCGACTGGAACTTGGATGAACACACACAATACGATCTCTGTTTCGAACTACACAAAAGCAAGACACCACACCCGTAAACTGTTCAACTGTACTTGCTGGTGTAAATTTCACTTATTTAAAACGATTCTAGAACATCTATTGTCATAAAGACAATCCGATTCGATAGCAATTCCGAAGCGGTGTTCCCAAACTTCCCCACCAAATTTGAGGTTTCCGGTGACAAACTCGAAAAGTAAACAATCGCTACAAAGGTGCATTCTATGCTCTCATGACCACTGCCATGTCATATTAGTATTGGCACGAAGCTGGATAAATGCTAATACTAATGGTGGAATAGTTGTGTAATACATTGCTTTATCCCAAACTAAATTAATGTACTATTTTGCTGTTTAATCGGCGATAATTTTTTCGCTGAGAGTTGGCGTCTTAGGTTACCACTTGAAACGGAAGTTATTTCTTGCGATTTGATTGGTGGACTAAATAGAATTCCGGGTAAATTCGCCCCATGGATATTCGACTTTGTTTGCAAACTTTTTAAAGTATCACTACACCCAGTGATATGGGAAACGACACTTCCCTCAGCTGATAGAAATTGTCGCTACCAAGTGTATCTAAGGGCCTTGACCAATCAAATGCACGCATTTTAGTGAAAGCGAAAGTAGTTGTAATTATATATATATGACGGACAAAGCCAATCCAGTATACACATCCATTTTTTTTTTGGGCTATAATAATTATATAATGTGAACAAAAGAATTAAGTGAGCAACATGTATTTGGGATTCTAACCAGAATTGCTATAGATCAAATGCTGAAATATAACACCCTATTGCTTACCAGGTTAATTAAAATATTCTTCCCATACAGGTAAACCTGGTCATTGAAATGCTTTTTGAAGCCTTCTACCTGAAACAAAGAAAAGCTAACAACATTAGAAGCTATAACACTGGATAAAAATTAAAATAACAACTAACAATCTCAAACAGCTACCACTTCAGACCATGAGGTGTGATCAGTAAAACGTTCAATGGTTTATTAATTGACAAGTGCATGCCAAGGCAAAATCCTGGTCACCAATTGTACAGCTTTGTGAAAGGGACAACAAAACATTTTATATTACCGAAATGATCATATGTATAATGATTTCGTTATTTTCCTGTAGCTTTTGTTATTTCACTGTAACTTGCTGGTGATTTATGCGAGCGTGATTCAATATGCTTTGTACATGTCGGACTATTTCTTTCGGACTATATTGTTCAATGTTGTTTTATTAAAATTGAAAATGCCGCATAATTTAGCAACCTTGAGCATTAATAAGGCACATATAATAAAAAGAATACCTACAACTTTTTGATTGTATACCTGAAACATCTCATTTGTGTCTGGAAAGAAATATCGATCGTGAAAATTTGATATTTCTTTCCAGACACTCATGAGATATTCAAACAAAAACTGTAGGTATTCTCTATTTATTTATTAATAATATACGATGATGAAAAATGTTCTTTTCAAGAAGGTTTAAATCTTTGGTATTATTTGTTTTCTTATCAACATCAGACAAGGCATTTAACTATAATCTACGGAATTCTTCCACAGCAAAACAATTTGTATAAATGAAGGTAAGTAATGACCAAATAAATAAATCAAATGTATTATGTAGAATTTAACCAAGGATTTGTTCTAGAATGCCAGACTATATTAGTGGGACCATTGTGTCAGTAATAGTGAAATTAAAACATTATAAACTTTGCATTAATTTTTTAATTTCATTCCAAGAGAAACAATGGTACATTATAAGTAATCAAGTCTGAGTTTAGTGTGCCTGTCATTTGCAGAATGAGGTCCCTCATTCTGCTTAGGCCTCATATTCTCTGGAAAGTTTCTTTATAATCAAATTTCTATAGAAACTTCTTCACATAGATTCTATTTCTTATTTAGTTTAGTGTCTCTAATCCCCAAATTGGCAGACGACACATTGCATAATTGTGGTTCACAATGTTCACCATTTGGGAACTTGTGTGAGTCTATGTCTCCCATAGCAGATGATACCATGCAGCATTAGGTCCCCAGAGGGTGAATTTAGTGACGCTATACTGGGGATCTCATTCTGCAAATGACAGGCACACTAAACTCAGACTTGTATGTAATCTTATGTTTTACCTGATTGGCACTGTTTGGTAACACCAGCGGAGGTTTGTACTTCAGATTTGGCCACTGACTCCAGAAAAGTGGTACAGATCCACGTGACTGGAAATATAATAGCAGAAATCTACTTGTATAATTTAATCAACATCAATAATGTAACCCATACTGTTCCATGCAATATGAAAAACACTTTATTTTATAGTTTTATAATTATAAAGTGCCATATTGCGCCCATATACAAAAAGCATTATTAATAAAAACATTACCAATTTGTGTTTGGGAAAAAACTGTCATGGACACATTTATATTATTTTTATTTCTTTACTGATTATTTGTTGTGCCGATTAATCAGTAAAACCTCACACAATATATGATTTGGTACACTTGTCTTGAAATGCAGTACATGTATGTATTATACGCCAATATCCCACAAAAATATAAAGTAATAACTTGCCATATATGGACGAGCAAGATTTAATATTAATGCTGATAATCCTAAATGCAAATGACGTAATCAATTATCAAACAAATCTGGACATATTTTGGATCTTATATAAAATAGAAAAAGCACTATATTTATGACATACTTACCAGCCTTAATAAATACTCATTGAAAAGTAGTTCCCTAAGGAAATGTTCAGATAATAAGTTCAACAAACGGCCATAATAGGGCATATGTTGAAATTATTATCTGAACATTTCCCACCAATGAATAAGAATCCTTCTACACTTGTATTATATTGTTCAGCTGTCTGTTGTCGGCTAGTTTTTTCTCAACATCCCTCCAGATGAGAGCTGTTAAGTTTCACAGATTGTCCGTGAGACTCCCGGATTGCCATCGCGAAAAACCCCCAAAATATGGATAAGCACCCATTTCTTCCGCATGTGGCCCCAATAAATACATCCGATTTACATTGGCAAAATGCACAAGTGCAATGAACTTTGATTGCAGGGTGACAGCCTTAATTCATTGTCACACTCTCCCAAAGCCATGATTGTGTCACGTGTAGTGTTGAAACGATTAATTGACTAGTCGAAATCGATGCGATTATTAAATTAGTCGATCCCGAAATCTGCTAGTCGACTAGTCGGGGAAAAAGCAGTACCTATGTGCTATCATGACAGCAGTGCCATTGCACAGCCATATTATCATGTAATCTGTAACAGTTAACACATATTAACTTCTTAAAGCCTTATTGCATTGTTCCTTTAACGATGCCACTGCCAGTCATGCAAGGGCGGTGAACTCCATGACCTGAACTGAACCCAATGTATGCACGTGTAGGCGCAGTTTCTTTTATGTTGATCATCAAAGACATGTTCAAAGTGTCGCTGCCGACTGAACACAGTCTAGTTCCATGGGACGCAATTGACCAGTGATAACTTCTCACTGTCGCACATGTAATACTAGAGTAATGATGCAACAAAATGGCTTCAATGATATACGAAACATAATTCGCGACAAGTCAAGCTGGTAAAGCCAACTCAGTAACTGAATAAATTCTAGATCATTCTTATACCCATACCCCCACCAACCCCCATGACACATGAGGCGCCAATTCAGAGAGACAATAGAACACGCCCGACATCTCGTTAGCGAGACTTATGAACGAGACTTGCCTATTTATTTCCAGGTTACCGGCGACAATTTTTGTTTAAATAACATGTATTTATTACCTGCATTCCCCAAACCGTGAGATTATATGGAGGTTGCAGGAGAGCCGGGTTTAATACATCAAATTGGGAGACTCACGAGCAAAACGGAGATTACATAGTTCACGTGCTTTCCGTTTGAACGTTCTGACACGGAAGAGTTGGATACTCGAAACTGCGATGCCACATGGCCCATTTTATACGTCATATGGGCATAGAAAAGGGAACTCTTAGACGGTGTCCGACTAGTCGACTAGTAGTCGATTACCTCTGGCGACTAGTCGATTCCTTAAAATCGTTAATCGTTTCAACACTAGTCATGTGTGAAAATGCTGTATAAACAGACACTTCACAGGATTATTTCCATGGCCGATGTAGCTTTCTATTGTGCATGTGTTATAAGCCTCTGCCGGCTGGCTACAGCTGGCCACAGCATGCGTGCTCAAATACGGCCACTATTTCTCAGCTCTTCAAAATGTTGTATTATTTTATATAACATGCATGTATCTCACATTAGCTGTATAAAACTCTGTTCTCATTACTGTTTTGTTTAGGTATATATATTTATAAATTAAACACAAATAGAAGCCCATAAAATTACATAATATTCATCATAATTTAATATATAAAAAGATGAAATTAAATTAAAAAAAAATTTATTAACATGCAACTCATGAGCATATTTGGGCATACCTCCCGCAATAATCTCACGGACTGCCATTTTCAAAACTTAACAGGACTGCTCCAGATGATTAATAGACCAATCAATGTATACTTTTATAACTGATGGGAGAATCCATTCAATAAAGAAATGGTTACTAGTAAGTGTATAGCACTAACCTGAACAAAAGAACATGTCCGACCATTATATTGCACAATCTGTTCTGTTTCCACAAAATTTGCCACCTGTCCCTCACTGTCAACACCTCGTACAAAGAACCGGGTACCAGCCCGATATACACACCGCCGACTGATCAAGCAATAGTTTAAAATTTTGTTGTTCAGGGTGCATTTGTGGCAGGAGAGAACTGACCAAGGTATAGGAAAAATAAATGATTAATATTTCACAATGACAGTGTGCTTGAAGATGTCACTGCAATGTCTGTTGCTAAATATAAGAAACACTTTCGTTACAGGAGCATCGAAAAATATGTCCATGGTAATTCCAACAAATGCCCATAACTCTGGTGAAAATTGGCAGGTGGAACCCAAATTTGAACTTGAACTGCATTTTGGGCTGGTAAACTCACATACCAGATTTCATTCCATTCAGTTCAGACTTACTAAAGTTATCATTCGGAAATGAAAATTGAGTGCAAATTCCAAAAAAATGGGCCATAACTCTGGTGAAATTTGGCATGTGGAACCTGACTTCGAAGGTTACCTGTATTTTCTGCATGTAATCCCACATGCCAAATTTCATTCCATTCAGTTGAGAGTATCTAAAGTTGTCATCTGGAAACCAAAAGCAAATGGACGGACAGACAGACCAATAACATAATATGTACCGTTTAATAAAAAACGCGCATATAAAAAGCATTGAGCCATACATTGACTCTACTAGTTTATAGCAAGGTCTATAACCTTTGAGTTTAGGTGGTACAGTAGCCAATCGGTAAAGCGTTAACATCGCTATGATAAATACTGAAACGAAGTCCTTCATCAATCAGGCATTTGTCAAGTGAGCCAGCAGAGGTAGAATGAACATCGTCAGTTTGTTAACTAGTCACTGTCAGCACATTAACATCATGGAGCCGGGACTGCATAAGTGAGGATGGAAAGGCGGTTACTCATCAGTGCCTAGTGTAGATCAGGCCATGGAACTCTACTCTGGTTACGCCCGCATAAATCATATTCCACCTGTTCAAAAAATGGGAACTTTTTGATGTTCTGACCTGTTCAGATGGGGAACTTTATAACATTGAACAAACAATGTTGGGCATATATTTCTTCGCTAATAGTTGTTCCTTAATAATCTATTTCACAGTACCTGGTGGTCCGAACTCAAGATTGCATGATTTTGTGACTTTTGTGAGTCAATATCGCAATAATCGTTGAAATCGACACTGAAATCCGCCTGTCAATTAGTCGAAACAAATCACCAACTTTGCCTGCTGATCGCCATAAACAGCAGAAATGTAACGATCCATCCATATAATGAACAATCTTCAAGAAAAAAAAACCTATGAACACAAATTTTGAAAATGGCGTCCCAAATATTCCCGTGTCAAATATGTTTACATATAGAAAATTTGGAGATGGTGTTGACTAATCGACTTGTTGTCAATTTCTCCTGGCAATAGTCAACTTCTGAAAACCACTAATTGTTTCAACACCGATATAAATACCCTGGTCATACACAGGCAATTTTAGGCTAGGAAATAGCCTATTTCACTTAATCCTTTCTATACTAAATACTCATAAACGAGTAGTTATCCTGTAGGAAATGTTCATATAATAAGTTCATCAAACGTTTGTTGAACGTATTAACTGAACATTTCCATGCAATAAATAGAACTCCTTCTGTAGTGTATTATCTGTTGTCGGCTTATTTTTCCTGAAAACCCCTCCAAATGAGTTATAGACAAAACCAATGTATACTTTTATAACTAATGGGAAAATCCATTAAGTATAGAAAGTGTTAAGTCACCTGATAAGCTAACAATTGTTGTGACGTAGAATTCTAAGATAAAGGATACATCCATGCACTACTGGTAGACAGTATCTGCTTAGTTCTGGCTGCTGTGCTATGTCCTTTAGGATGAAACCATTCCACACAAATCTTTGGTCAGCCTGTAAAATGTGAGAGGCAATGCATATGAAACATCAATCACACTGTAGCTTAGACAGAGCTACCTTATTTTGTTCATGTCAGTGGTTTAGAGAGCATCTCAATAAGACTTCACGGTAAGAATTGACTAGTAGTTCTATTTTCTATCACACAGACTCAGAAAGGAGGTGAAATTCAGACCCGTTAGTTAGCAGGAATTTGTCTAGGCTTTTCTTTGGGTAAAAATTCTAGAAACAGTGTACAAATACCTAGGGGAATGGCTAGGCGTTAAAGGGAATGGGTATTACCTTTGCACCTGTGAGTAACTATACTTAACCAATTCATGATTGCAGCTTCATGCAATTTTACGAAAACCATGTGTCAATGCATTCTCTTATACATGTGAGTCTCCCATATGGAGCCAAGCATATATAAGAGAATACATTGGCCCAATAATATTTACCTTGACCTTGTAAGCCAGTGCATTCTCTTATATATGTGAGGCTCCCCATGGAAGACTCGCATATTTAAGAGAATGCACTGGCACAGAATCATTAATGCTGCACCAGCGCAGCTCCCTTCATGAAAGGGTTAAGCAGCTAGGAAACATTGTCCCAAAATCCTCATGGTGAGAAATTACCGTATCATTGGGGTTTGAGTTCATATAGAAAGGAGACGGTATTCTAGAAACAACTTTGATAAATTGCCAAGATCAGGCCTGAAAATATGGTGCCGATCATTTGCAGTATGAGGTACCCAGAAGGTGAATTTAGTGACACAACCCCGCAAAGGGTGCTAGCATAACTAAATTCACCTTCTGTGTACCTCACTCTGCTTAGGCCTCATATTCTCAGGAAAGTATCTTTATTATCAACAAGTTTATTAGTTTCTTTAGAGTTTCTTTTTCTTTTTTAGTTTAGCTTCTCTTCATCCCCAAATTGGCAGATGGCACAATGTATAACCATGGTGCCCAATGGGTGCACATCACCATCTTCACCATCTGGGAACTTTAATCTGAGTCTAGGTCTCCCATAGCAGATGAGGTCCACAGAGGATGAATTTGGTGATGCTTGCCAGCAGTGCAGAGTAGCATCAATAAATTCACCACCTGGGGACCTCATTCTGCAAATTTCAGGCTCCATATGTTCAGGCCTGGCCGAGATATATAACGTATACCAGAGTACTGGAATGATATTAATGTCTGAGAGTCACATGTGTCATCACAGTTTGTACACATTATGTTGCATGGAGAGAGTATAACCGTTAGTACTTAGGATTCTAAGACCAAGACTGCAAATAAACATTAGCAGCATTTGAAATTCGCCTCTGCTAAAAATGGCTGACGAGGCCCAAAAAAAAAAGGCTTTTGACTCTCAGGCATAGCCGCGTAAAAAAAAATATGGCCCACATTGGACAATTTTATTGGATTTCAAATTTTCACTGTGGTTGAAAACTGATAACATGAAAATAGGAAACTGTCAAACAGAAATTAGTTATGTTTTAAATATCGAATAAGAGCTAAACACAACAGTGTATGTGTGGGTATGCAACAAAAGACCACAGGCAACTATAACTATCAGGTATATTGTCACCACAGGCTGTCCAAAACCCCAAGTTTATTGGTCAAATGTGAAGAAATATTTCAATACAGTTTGAAAAGCGATGTATGTTGGCCATGTTTATGATGGTAATTTGAAGTTTTATAGTCTATCATCCATTGCGGCACAGATACAGTCTCTAATTAGTCAGCAGAATAAGTGAATAAAGACTTTCTATGATAGTTTGGAAGATCACTTTATCTTTTCATTTTGACTATTTACATTCCATATTTTTATATAAATCGGATATGAAGTTCTGAGCATGTTGTTAAACATGATTTTGTCGATAATAAAATCACATCAATATATATATCATTCTAGGTAATACGATGTACAGGTAGTATAATGTCATAATTTGTCATTCTTTATATCAGATTAAATTAGTTTAAATCCATTACAAAGTTCTCCCTACATTTTCTGGACCTGGGAAGGTATAATAACCCATGCTTACTATGCCAGTCGGTGGGCAGAAAAAAAATAAATAACAAGAGGTGGCATCAGAGATGCTGTGTCTCGTTTTCGGTGGCTTACCGCCGGTGGCTACCGCCAATTGGTGTGCATCAGTATCGGTAGACTAATTAATAGGTAAAATCGAAAAATGACTAATTAAGGGCCATAACTCTATCAAATTTTATTGGGCCAGGCTGGTTTTCGAACTCGTCCAGGATATTATTGGAAGACACTTATATACCAAATTTTAGTTGAATCGGATGACGTTTGTTGAAGTTATCGCGCTAACAAGCTCAAAATTCGTACAAAATGACTACTTAAGGACCATAACTCTATCAAATTTTATCGGACCGGGCCGGTTTTCTAACTCGTCCGAGGTATTCTTGGGAGACACCTATATATCAAAATTTCAATCAAATAGGATGATGTTTGTTAAATTATCGCGCTAACGAGCTGAAAATTTGTGAAAAAATGACTAATTAAGGGCCATAACTCTATCAAATTTTATCAGACCTGGCCGGTTTTCGAACTCGACCGAGATATTCTTGGGAGGCACCTATAAACCAAATTTCAATCAAATCGGATAACGTTTGTTGAAGTTATCGCGCTAACGAGCTGAAAATTCGTGAAAAATGACTAATTAAGGGCCATAACTCTATCAAATTTTATCGGACCAGGCCGGTTTCCGAACTCGTCCGAGATATTCTTGGGAGACACCTATATACCAGATTTCAATCAAATCGGATAACGTTTGTTGAAGTTATCGCGCTAACAAGCTGAAAATTCATGAAAAATGACTAATTAAGGGCCATAACTCTATCAAATGTTATCGGATCTGGCCGGTTTTCGAACTCGACCGAGATATTCTTGGGAGACACATATATACCAAATTTCAATCAAATCGGATAACGTTTGTTGAAGTTATCGCGCTAACGAGCTGAAAATTCGTGAAAAATGACTAATTAAGGGCCATAACTCTATCAAATTTTATCGGACGAGGCCGGTTTTCGAACTCATCCGAGATATTCTTGGGAGACACCTATATACCAAATTTCAATCAAATCGGATAATGTTTGTTGAAGTTATCGCGCTAACGAGCTGAAAATTCGTGAAAAATGACTAATTAAGGACCATAACTCTATCAAATTTTATCGGACGAGGCCGGTTTTCGAACTCATCCGAGATATTCTTGGGAGACACCTATTTACCAAATTTCAATCAAATCGGATAACGTTTGAAGTTATCGCGGTAACGAGCTGAAAATTCGTGAAAAATGACTAATTAAGGGCCATAACTCTATCAAATTTTATCGGACCAGGCCGGTTTTCGAACTCATCTGAGATATTCTTGGGAGACACATATACACCAAATTTCAATCAAATCGGATAACATTTGTTCAAGTTATCGCGCTAACGAGCTGAAAATTCAAAGGGCCATAACTCTGTAATAAATGTGCGGACGAACCAGATTTTTTGTCTGCAGCTTACGTGTATGGATATGTACTCACACACCAAAATTTAATTTTTAATCCGTCAATAAACGGTTGAGTTATAAGCAAAACACGCCGCCCGCCCCGCCCGTCCGCCGCCCGCCCACCGTCCCTCATCAAACTATGAGTCGAGTTTTGGAAAAAAACTCGACTAATAAAACTAAACCCTTGCTCCCAAATTGATTTATAAAAAAAAATTGCCTGAGAATCAAATATGTTTTTTTTTTGGCCCAACATTTATTTATTTATCGCCGATTGTCTCAGCTCAGCCAAAAGGCCGGCGCTAATTACCAGCTGGAAATTGGTCTCCATAATACACCCATCTAAAGGTACGCGCTAAAAGAGGCATGAGTTGGTAGCTTTTCTTTGCCAGCAACTATCATAACCAATGAAACTGACTGGCACAGATAGAGCAAATTTGGCTTGCAAAATTGTGTGGATTGTTTCTGCAACAATTGATAAGACATTAGTTTCTTGAATATATTAAGTAAAGAGTGCATATTTATTAAACAACTTACCCTCTCGTGAATTGGCAGACTTTGAAAATCTGGGCTGGTATTGCTAAGTCGTTGTAAAGAATGGGTGAGGTCAAAATCTGTACAGAAGTAATAGCCATCAGTTTTCAGTACCGATTCCACCATTGATATGTAGAGCTTGTTTGTGGTCGTCTGTGTAAATACAAAATATGATAAAAAAACAACTTTACATGAAAAACAAAATAAAAACAAATATTACAGATTTATAAATGGCATTGTGCAGAATGTAGAGAATAAATTAATAGTAGTGAACAATGTAAATGTAAAGTTGGTGCACAAAAATATCATGGAATAAATGCTGAATTCAAGCGTTACCCCATTTATGAAGATGTTCTTTATCACTGACCTCATTCTGTTTAGTCCTCAATTTCTGGGAAATATCTATAGTCTCAAATTAACTTTGTTTTTTCTTACTTTTTCCCTTCAGTTCTAAATCCCCCTAATTTGCAGAAGATAAATTAACATAACCGAGGTGACTAATGTGTGAACATCATCAACATCAACTGGGGAACTTCAACATCCTAGGTCTCCCATAGCAGTTGAGGCCTAAGCAAAATGATATCCCCAGAGGTGAATTTGGTGATGCTAGCCCAAAGTGTGGGATAGCGTCACTAAATTCACCTTCTGGGGACCTCATTCTGCAAATGTCAAATTATATTCTGTCTTGGATGAAACCTACAATAACATGACACTGAAGGCTCTGAAGACACATATTGAATTGATTCATTGAGAGAAAATTTACAGAGCAATTGCTTTTAAGAGGTAACCAAGCCTGAGAATATGGTGCCCGACATCTGCAGAATGAGGTCCACAGAGGGTGAATTTAGGGACGCTATCCCGTACAGCAGGCAAGCGTCACCAAATTCATCCTTTTTGGGACTTCATTTTGCATGGTCTCATCTGCTATGAGAGATCTAGACTCATATTGTGATGTGCACCCTTTGGGCACCTCGGTTATGCATTGTTTCATCTGCCAATTTTGGAATATAGAGAATGTCAAATGTCAGACACACTATATCCAGGCTTGGCTGCTTCATGTGTATACTAAAGATAATTCAAACATGAGCTATGACAACAGAGATCAAAAGTACGCACAAATTAATTTTTTACTCCGAGGGTAGCTCTGATCAAAATTAATGGATGTAACCCAGCCCATGTGGATATCATTTCCCCCATGCTAGTTCATGAGCATATCAAAGATCATTAAAATCAAGCCTATGATGACATAGATAGAAAACTCTAAGTACCGGACCGCGATATATAGTTTGGGAAATGTTGAAATTTACATATACGAATGAACATATACGAATATACAAATGTACCTATCTATCATTCACCATACATGTGCACATCCTTACTTATTACACACCATGTTGATAATCTTTATTATGTAAAGCTACCGACCTAAACATATACAACAGTGTACTTCTGTCAATAAACCATTCTGGCTCTGATATCCCAAGCCAGACTTCATTTGGGGGGAATAATTAAGCTAAAGCAATTGTTCAAAGAAGACTTGGTGTACATGACAGATACACACCTGCTGATCATTTAGATGCAGCATGGTTCTCTGATAAGAATGCATCTCCGTCTCTACAACCTTCCATATTGTATGTCCATTCAACTCGCCAACCTTAGATTTCTTTGTAATGACAATAAGATATGGACCTGAAAACATGTGATATTAACTGAATTTAACTGAGAATAAAAGGTCGGCCGACCACAGTGTCCTCCGACAACGTGGCAAGTCGATGCCGCTTTGTTAAAGAAATTTAAAAAAATGTTGAAATGTTCTAAGTCGAAAGGGTTAATAATTCCGTGAAAAAAATAATTTTTCCGTCATCTATATACATGTTGCACATCTCCAATCAGTGGGTAACAATACTCTGAAGTTTCAAATATCGACGATCAAAACTGTAGGAGGAGTTGATTACACCATGAAGGTACCCTCATACAGAAAATTATAAAAAACAAATTTTCAAGTCGAAAGGCCCATAACTCTGGGAAAAATCATTGGATCAAACTCAAATTCGAACTTGACCTGTATCTTGATATGAACAACCCACAAAAAAAAAGAATTTTCAATTGAACAGTCCAAACTTGAGTTATAATCCGGAAACCAAAGAAAAAAGAAGGAAAATTGAATTTTTTGAAGGATCCAAACTTGAGATATCATCCGGAAACCGAAAAAGTGAGAAATTTTCTAAGTAAAAAAAAAAAGTTGAAAAAGGGAAATAACTCCATAAAAGAACATCGGATCAAACCCAGAATGTGTTCTTGGTTGAGACACCTACATACCAAGTTTCAATCAAATCGGATGATCATTACTGGAGTTATAACTCCGGACGGACGGAAGGACGGAGCTGATTACCATAGTCCCCGAAAATAAATTTTACGGGGGACAATTAATGAGATAGACATGAATATATGTAATTAATTGTCGATTTGATCATAATCTTCAATCATTAAACAGGTATTGTGTGCTTAATTCAAAATGATAAGTGAGTACCAGGCAATTTGCCCACTGTACGAATGTACCACTTATCTAATATATACAAAAATTATAACCACACCGATCATACCATTTCAGAAAACATATTTAAAGTGTGCACAATTGAAAATATTTACTCATTAATTTTTCCACTAACGAGTCGTTGCATATAATTTAGGATATTAGAATGACATTTCTGACAATTCGGACATAAAATTTACGAAAATAAAATATTCTCTATTCCCTTCTGATTGTGGAGTGTTCGACATCACTTTAAGATAAATTCACTCAAAATACAACAGATCAGTTGTCATTAGCTCCAACAACAAAAATCTTTTTCTGAAAAAGTGCATTTTCATTGTTTCATTACAAAAGAAAAATATCTTGAGAAGATTTTTTTCACATATGATGGCTGCTGGGTGTGGTGGGCAGACATCTAGGCCTGGACGTTGTCTAACTCCTGTCCAAACCTGACTTGAAAATTGTTTTGCCTGAAAAGTGCACTTCTTGCCATATCATGATTAAATCATGACACAATGTTTTGTCACATGCATGCATGTAGGCTGCTGCTGGATAGGTTGGTGGGGGAGAGGATGAGGACAAGGTTGAAAACTGTTTTCTCTTATTCAATACTTGATCATTTTTACTGACATACTCAATTTAATTTTTGAACTGCTGCAAATAACTTACCTGCAACAAGACGAATGATACCGAATATGCCAACAATTGGTTTCGTAACAGCCGCAGCAGGGACTTGACCTTGATTGGCTGAAAAGGAGTGAAATTTGTCTACTAAAGATGGTTTACCATTTCTGTTTATTGGTGATATGTGTACCATTATGTTTTTTTCTTATTAAAAGTCAACAAGTATATTTTAAAGCACTGTGGTGTGAATATGCGTAATGCCAAATGTTTCTCCTGTGTTTTGTGGAATAATACAAATGTGTCTTCATTGAAATTGTCAATGACACTGTAGCTCAATTTAGAGAGGGGATAATATCATACATTACAGTCAATAAAGTGATAAGGAAAGCAGAAAGTTTAAATGTTTAAGTAACATTAGAAGTCAACCTGGAGAGCCATCATTATCTATAATTCAATATAACTACATACTTGCTGACAAGTAGTTACCTGATTTCCATTGATTCATTTGTAGAAATGTTCATTATTTCAGCTAGAAAGTAAGGCTGTTTGTCAACCTTATTAGATGAATATTCATAAAAATGAATCCTTTGTTTCCTGCCTGTTGTCTGCTTAAATTATCTGACAATCCCTACAAAGATGGACCATTCCCATATATACTTTTACTACTGAATGAGATAATTTAATCAGTAAACAAAGGGTTAACCCTTCCATGATTAGAGCTTTCTGAAGATTTGCGAAAACTCTGTTCCAATGCATTCTCTTATATATGTGAGTCTCCCATTATATCATTTAATTCTCTTATATATGTGAGTCTCCCATAGGGAGCCTCACATATATAAGAGAATACATTGGCCTAGCAATATTTACCTTGTCTTTGTAAGCCAGTGCATTCTCTTATATATGTGAGGCTCCCTATGGGAGACTCACATATATAAGAGAATGCACTGGCACAAGATCTTCAATGTAGCTCCAGCACAGCTAACGTCATGAAAGGGTTAATCACCACTTCCCACACATTGCATGTTGTTATTGACATTTCCTATTTTAAATACTATAATATTTACATTTGATACCATGTTATTGCTTCTATTTACAGATCAATGACTGGTTTTATGGCCTTATGACTAAGACAAATCAAACAATTTAAAGATTACATTCTTAATTTTATCTATTACGCAATCATGCTGGGAGGTTATAACATTGAGGCGACTGATTCCATTTCCTGGAATAACTACTGACAAACTCACCCTGAAGTGATATTTCTTGTGTTAGTCTATCAATAACAAGCAGCTCATTTACTCCATTTTCTTTTGGCTCAATGAAGAATTTGTCTGTGGAAATATGCCTGAAAATACAAGTAATTTCTCAAAAGGGTAAGTGTTAATACTAAGTTACCATGTAGAAAGAACTTCAAACTTTTATAAAAATTAAGTATAATTAAAGTGATGTGGCAAACTGTGCTGGACTGATCGAGTGTGAAAGGAGAATAAAGTACTTACAAGTTTTATCAGAAACTTTATATCATTATATCATTTAAACAGTTTTATTTTAAAAATATAATTTTAATTTTAATTTATTTTTTAATGTAATTTTTATTATTTTCTTTAAAGGCATGGATGGCCTTCGCTGTAGGTTATAATTTAGAAATAAAAGTTAACAAATTTGGAATTTCCTCAAGAATATGCTAAGAGTATACCGGTAGTATAATGATAGTATGAATGTGATATAACCCACAACTTTGTGTGAACCAAGATATTTGTTTATATACAGCATGTAAAGAGTGTGCGATAAGCAAAACACTCATCACCGTGGCAAATTTACGGTGAACCATTCAACACCTGAATCTTGAGTGGCGAGAATTAGCAAGCGCTATATCGGTATGTTGTAAACAATATGATGTAAATTTTAACCAAAGTTCACTTCGTGGGGTCTCCCCGGTGTTCAGTATAGATGTCATCCCGAAGATCCAAATGAAGTTTAGTGACGATAGTACAATTGATGTTGTCTGTAGGGTGTGCTGAACAGTGAAGGATTTAGTATTACAAAGAGAAAAATCCAAGATGGCCACTGGCAGCCAAAGTTTTCCAACTGAATTTGTAAAAATTTGATGGCTCCCATCTAGTGGTCACCTAAAAGATCCATATGAAGTTTGGTGATGAATGGATGAGAGATGTGGTCTGTAGGGTGTGCCAAAGGATTTAGTTATGTAAAGAGTAAAATCCAAGATGGCTGGCGGCAGCCATATTTTTCATCGACAATTTTTCAAATTTGATAGCTCCCATCTAAAAACATGCCTGTAAATTTCAAAACAATTCTCCAATAAATGCGGGCTGCAGGGTGTGCCGATGGGTTCAAATTTGAAATCCAAGATGGTTATTTAACAAATTTCGGGAAATAATTATGGCTCCCATCTAGAGGTCTCCCCGGAGATCCATATGAAGTTTGGTGACGATCAGATGAGAGATGTGACCTGTAGGATGTGCTAAGGGAAATTGTTGCAGATGGACGCCCTGACAGACCAATAACATAATATGTCCAATTTTTTAAAACTGGTGGCATATTATATAATATCATAAAAATGTTCAAGCCTTTGGAAGTAGCAAATGGACATACAACTCCCAGAGACAATTCTGAGCATTAGCTGTTAGAATTATCAAATTCACAGACTACCCAACATCTAAATAGTTTTATAATTATCTTTCGAACGATACATGGAAAAAGTTCATTATGATTACTTTTGAAGGACATGGAATAATTATTTACTGAGAATAGTCAATATAAACATGTGCAAATCTTCAAACAAACAAAATTTCAATATTCAAGATATAGTTAGAGTTCCTTCTATTACATCGGTACTGTGCCAGGAAGAATGATTGGTCTTTTTTAGTAATTAAGATTGATTGGGTGTTTGCCCTGACCTGTTGAATACTCCTTCTTTTAACTCTGTAACTTTACATCAATGAAAATGATAAAATCACTTGCAAAACGTGCAGTTCATAGTGAAAATTGGTGTGGATGTCACCTCAAATAATAAAGTTATACAAGTAGCAAATAAATCTATCATTTGTCAACAAAGTACATTTTTCAAAGAACACACAAGAAATGTGAATATTTTTTAATAATCATTCTTCACAGTGTTCAGTACGCATTCCCATATTTGTTTCTTAGATATGGAATTTGTGATTGTTTCAATATTGTAAGTAAAGATAATTTTTAAAAACATCTACTAGTATAATGAATTATACTATTGAAATGTTGCATCAAATCAATGGGCATGGTTTCTGTGATTATTAATACTGTACATGTGAACAGAATCATTTAATTTGGACTCCCATCAAATTTTGGAAAAATTGGGTCCACAAAGACCTTAAATCAGCCAACACCAAACATGACATTTGAAAACAGGGTATTTTGTGCTATCGAGCTAGCCAATAATAGCCCTTAACACAAGATTCCCTTAAAGTGATGCCAAACACAAATAGAAATTGTTAAGTAGTTATTTTTTACAAATATTAACCAAATTGACAACACACACCATCATTCTTATATGTTAATTAAATGCAATGACTCTCGATGGCGAAATCACTTGTGTTAGTTTATAGCTAATACATTTAGTTGCGTCTCGAACTGAGATGTAAATATTTACAATTGAGCGTACCGGTAGTTCGGACGATGTTTTCTATGGAGTGGTATGATCGATTTCTTTAAATTTTTAAACAATATTAGTAGAATGCTACATTCCCCAGGCTAGCATAGTGCTTGAGTACTAACTTATAAATTTCACGCTCCTGAACAAGTCCATAATATGTCTTTAATTTGGGCACACCATGACGACCATGGACCTATTAAGTTTCGGCCTGGGCGGAATTTTTATATTTTACATTAAAAGAAGCAATTTGCTCGCTTCTATGAGTTCAGATATTGCTTCAAGAAACTATTAAAACAATACTTTTCTCACCACTTAAATGTAAGATTCACCAAAAAGAAAATTATTTTTTAAACAGAGCTAAAATTTGACTGCTGAAAATAAGGGTATGTAAGCAGGAATTTTTCAGTTGAAATTTACTTCTGATTTTTGGGCATATTTTCATAATTTTGGCACACCGTTTATTTGGGCGAATATGGAGGAATTAGAGGCCTGCTTAACATGAAAGTGCAGTCTTTGTGGGTTTTTCAACAGTTATCTATCATGGAAAGGCCGTAACCTACGAGATAAATGTCTGCCCCTTTCCGTGCACTTTTTGTTTAAAAGTAAATATGTTTATTCCTTTGAGTCCAATTTCATCGTTAATGTGTGTATTGTTTAACCCTTTCGTGGTGGGAGCTGCGCTGGTGCAGCATTAAAGATCCTGTGCCAGTGCATTCTTTTATGTAAGTCAAGGTAAACTTTGTTAGGCCAATGTATTCTCTTATATATGCGAGGCTTCCTATTGGAGACTCGCATATATAAGAGAATTGAAATTGGCTCCAGCATTGCTACAATTACAGATAAAGATGCATTGGCACATGGTTTTCGCAAAAAAAATCCCAGGAAACTCTAGTTATGGAAGGGTTAAGTATGCAAAAATAAATAAATATACAAATCTTCCATAGCTGTGTATCATGAATGAATCAATGGGACTTATTAAATAAAACATGCACGGAAAGGTGCGTTTCCAGGATCGATAACTCTTGGAAAACATACGGTCATAACACCTTACGCAGCCCTTAACTGGACTGGACATCTAAAGTGAACCAGATTGTATCGATTGCAGCCTGAGCCTGTGAATCTGGCAGCTGCGTCCTTGTGTGGTCATTCGCCGCCTGCAAGCTCTCATTGACATTTGTTTAAACATATTTTATTTGTTCATAAATTAAATTAGTTTATGACAAAAGGGATTGGAGGACAAGTGCTAAATCACTTAGAATACCCTCCTCTCATTGACATTGCACCATATGTGTTGTAAGTTGATGGATCAGCATGTTTTGTGTGAAAGGGTTTCAATGTGGGCATTGGAAATGTGGGCGGCTGTTGCTGTGTGGACTGAACACACTTTGATTGACATCAAATAAATCACTTGAGTTTGAGTTTGTTAGATTCGAACATTCGTTTCCCTCTGAATCCTGTCGAGTTGGAGATGCCCTAGTCATACAGGATAACGACACATATATATGTAACATATTATTGTATCATCATAGTCATGATAAGATAGGCCACAGGAGCTTGGAACTTGATCAATAATTAGGCTAATTAGTAATTTTGGCCCCCACCCCCCCTATAAGAAAACACAAGGAATAAAATGTGCCAATGCACGAGCCCTGTTTACAACCGTCCGATTCCAACAAAAAATAAGTTTATCATACCAAACCCATGCATATTTCCATACATGAGATGTTGCAGTAAATGGAGGAAGAGTTAATTACTGTCTGTTATCATCTTCTTCAAAGTATTTCAGCATTTATATGTCAAACCACACAACTGCATTTTTTTGCCAGCAAGTTATAAACGGATGGAGCGCCACGGCGCGGGAAAGCCGAGCGATTTCTTCTAAAACAGTTTTCCGGAATCGACATAACGAAACGAACAGAATGCAGGTAAGAATCAGAAGCCCGTGAAATTCAAATATGTTTTTGTCACATGCGCAAATGGCGCATTTTAGCAAACAATATGATATGATTGTTTGCATCACTGAGTGTATGAATAAACATGAATACAGTAACAGAAGATAACATAAGACCTATTGAATAGTAATGAAAGTGTCAATGACACTGTAGCTCAACTTAGGTAGGGGAATAATTTAATGGTCGACAGTAAATGGAGGAATAGGAAAAGTGCTAATTGAAATGTCTAAGTAAGACTAGATGTACATGTCAATATCAACATTCATAACAGGTTTCATAATGATCGGATCAGGGATGTGGTGATTATGGTGTGCCAAAGGATTTATTGATGCAAAGAGTAAATTCTAAAATGGCCACCGGCAGCCATGTTTATTTCCGAATTACCCCAAAATGACTTGTTCCCATCTACAGCCTTTACAAATCCCATAATGATCTGATCAAAGGTATGACCTGTAGCCTGTGCCAATGGATTTAGTCATGCAAAGAGTAAAATCCAAGATGGCTGCTGGTGGCCATGTTTTTTGGCTGAACGACCCCAAAATGACTCGTTTCCCCATCTACATGTCATTGTTAACATACATGACAAATTTCTTGAAGTTCCGACCAAAGCTACGACCTGTAGCCTGCACCAAAGGATTTATTCATGCAAAGAGTAAAATCCAATATGGCTGCTGGCGGACATGTTTTTTAGCCAAACGACCCCAAAATGACTTGTTCCCATCTACATGTTAATATTAACATCCATGATAAATATCATGATGATCAGACAAACAGTACGACCTGTAGCCCGTGCCAATGGATTGAATTTTGAAATCCAAGATGGCTGCCAGCGGCCATGTTTTTTGGCCGTATGACCCCAAAATGACTCGTTCCCATACACATGTCAATATCAATATTCATGACAAATTTCATAAAGGTCAGACCAAAGGTACGACCTGTAACCCGCGCCAAAGGATTTAGTCATTGAAAGAGTAAAATCCAAGATGGCTGCTGGCGGCCATGTTTTTCGGCCGAACGACCCCAAAATCACTCGTTCCCCATCTACATGTCATTGTTAACATCCATGACAAATTTCATGATGTTCCGATGTTCCGATCGAAGCTACGACCTGTAGCCCGCGCCAAAGGATTTAGTCATGCAAAGAGTAAAATCCAAGATGGCTGCTGGTGGCCATGTTTATTGGCCGATCAACCCCAAAATGACTCGTTCCCATCTACATGTCAATATTAACATCCATGACAAATTTAATGATGATCAGACGAACAGTACGACCTGTAGCCCGCGCCAATGGATTGAATGTTTTTTAGCCGAATGACCCCACAATGATTCGTTCCCATCTACATGTCAATGTCAACATTCATGACAAATTTCATAAAGATTATACCAAAGGTACAACCTGTAGCCCGCGCCAAAGGATTTAGTCATGCAAAGAGTAAAATCAAAGATGGCTGCTGGCGGCCATGTTTTTTGGACGAACAACTCCAAAATCACTCGTTCCCATCTACATGACAGTGTTAACATCCATGACAAATTTCATAAACTTCCGACCAAAACAACGACCTGTAGCCCGCGCCAAAGGATTTAGTCATGCAAAGAGTAAAATCCAAGATGGCTGCTGGCAGCCATGTTTTTTGGCCAAACGACCCCAAAATCACTCGTTCCCATCTACATGTCATTATTAACATCAATGACAAATTTCATGATGATCAGATGAACAGTACGACCTGTACGCGGCGCCAATGGATTGAATCTTGAAATCCAAGATGGCTGCCAGCGGCCATGTTTTTTGGCCTATTGACCCCAAAATGACTCGTTCCCATCTACATGTCAATGTCAACATTCATGACAAATTTCATGAAGATCAGACCAAAGGTACAACCTGTAGCCCGCGCCAAAGGAAATTGTTGACGGACACACGCACACACAGACACACAGACGCCAAACCATGGCAATAGCTCAAACTTACAAAAGTAAGTTGAGCTAAAAATCACAACCAATCAAAGTTCGGCATTGAAATATAGATGTTAATGACAGAGACATTTGTATGTATTAATTTATATATATACGGCTTAATTAATCCTGAGCACGGCATATATTAGCCATTATACATCGTACTTATGCCATAGTATGGCGTATATTCACCGTAATACGGCGTATATTTGCCGTAATA
This sequence comes from Siphonodentalium dalli, assembly GCA_032622095.1. NCBI lineage: Eukaryota > Metazoa > Mollusca > Scaphopoda > Gadilida > Siphonodentaliidae > Siphonodentalium > Siphonodentalium dalli. The sequence goes on from CP136062.1 coordinate 177,071,449, forward strand.
GTACGGTAATACAGCTTACTTATGCCCTAATACAGCATATATTCGCCCTCATACGGCATAATTACACCCTACTACGGCATAAGTATGCCATATTAACGGCACGAGTATGCCATATTACAGCATATATTTGCGGTAATACGGCGTAGACCCATACTTCCATTCCTTAATCAAAATACATTATATTTAGGTCAAACAAAGCCCCCAAGCCACTCTAAATATTCACCCACACACCCACCCGATTCAAAATGGCCACCGCCATTTCTCGACCCCTTAATTGACCAATTTAGGTCAAACAAAGGGCTCTCAAGACAGTCTTTCCACACAATGCGCACCCGATCCAAAACCGCCGCCGCCCAGAGGTGTTCAAATAGGGCACACATGCCATTTTTTATCTTTCCACACACCTCCACCCAATCCAACATAGCTGCCGTCTGGAGGGGTTCAAATAGGGCGCCCATGCCACTTCTCGGCCCCTTGACAGATTTAGGTGAAACAAATGGTGTTGTAGGGTGGCCCCCAAGCCAATGTAATATTCACCTCATGCACACCCCACCCCGATGTAAAATGGCCGATAAATGGCATGTGTGCCCTATTTGAACCCGTCTGAATGGTAGCCATTTTGTATCGGTTGGGGTGTGTGGGGTGAATATTTAGAGTGGCTTGGGGGCTTTATTTGACCTAAAAATGTTTTTTGTAGAAGGAATAAGAAATGGAAGTCACCTTCGTCCTAATATACGCCGTATTACCGGGAATATATGGGAAGTCGGTTGGTCTCTCATGCTAGCAGACCTGGGATCGCAACTTGGTCAGGGTATTCTGACAAAAATCAGAACTCGGTCAGATACCATGTTTGTCAGGCTAAAAAGTCTCATCCAAAATCACTGAATAAAGATCTGAATTCAAAATATCGACCCCCCCCCCCCCCCCCCCATTACAACATTTGTCAGTATGCTGTCTGATCAGGCGTGGACATTAATGGCTTCTTCGGTGTGTTAAGTTAACAAACGCTACTGGAGTCACCACATGGTTATAAAGTTACTCGGCTGTGGTGGTACCTGGACCAGTGTGTCTATAACCAGAATTGGTTCCTGCACTGAAATATCTGCAGTAACAGATAGAGATACGCCGTATTAGGGCTTAAGTACGCCATATTACGGTGAATATATGCCACACTTAGTGCTGGGCGGTATTTAACCATAAAAATACCGCGGTAATCCTAAAATAATACCGCGGTATACGGTATTACCGATTATTTAAACTAATCCCTTAAAACCCCCGTTTAGTAGCATTCGTTTGGTGCACAGGTCGACTGTTTTATGGAGGGAAATCTAATCGCTACCCAGATTACATAAAATAAGGAAATTTACTTAAGAATAAGTACGATGATTTTATTAAATGCCGGGAAATGAAGTGTATTACTTCCAAAGTATTTAACTTCTAGAACTATTATTGACTTCCCGTTGCATTATTATAAATCATACTTTTAAATCCAGGTTTATGAATGTGATCAATTATTCCCACTCGATAACACCCCTGAAATAATAAGCTGCCCCATGCATTCAGTCGATTAAAAATAGCGCAGAATGATGCAATCATACCTTGCAATATAATGTTGGGCTGGATTTTGTCCCAGGTGGGGAAGGAATGCATTTTGTTTGGAAATGACATAAACTTGCACACGCCAATCATTGAAACGGACTGGTCATTTTGAAATTGTCGATCAGCACGTGCATGGGGCACACAACGTAAGTCTTGAAATATATTCGCGGCAATTTCGGGGATGACTTGGTAAACAGAATCCGCAACGCTAGTAGCTACTCCAGCCCAATTTACAGCAACGCTGTCTCCTGACACAAACTAGCTACCTCTTAATTGTGATTTCGATGAAATACGGTGTAAAGAAACGAAGTAATTTCTTTGTATCCCGACAAAGGAAAACCACAATATACTCGGTAATGGGCCTGTATGATATGTAACCGCGATAATACCGTCTTCAAGGTTTACCGATTATGGGAAAGAATGACGGTAACGGTATTGAAAATCTTACCGACTATAATCGGTATACCGAAATACCGCCCAGCACTAGCCACACTTGGGCGTAAATACGTCGTATGGTGAATAAACGCCATACTACAGCAAATATATGCCATACTACTGCAAATATACATACGTAAAATGCTCAGTTTTAAAGATTAGAAAATGTTGTAGCTGTTTTGACGAAATAGTTATGATCGTCTCCGATTCCATCAATTTATTAGAAATCGCTCGGCTTTCCAGTTTCCTGCGGTGTGGCGTTTCAGCCGTTTATGACTTGCCGGCGAAAAAATGCAGTTGTGTGGTTTGACAAATAAATGCTGAAATAATTCGAAGAAGATGATAACAGAGAGTAATTACCTCTTCCAGGGACGTGGCTAGACGGTCTCCGTTGGAGGGGTGTCCACCTGGCAAATTCCAACTGTACCCCACCCCCCTTGAATCAGACCAAACACAAGTTTTGCCTAATTCCATTTGCACCACCCCCCCCCCCCCCCCTTGCACCTCAGTGCTCAGGCCTAATATCCTATATATTCATAAACCATGGTCCTATATTCCTGGTATGAGAACATTCCGATATTTTAACCTGAAAATTGCATAAATCCTAACATCTAGTGGTCTAACTCCAGACAAACACACACATACTGACAAGAGGCCGGGTCCACCATGGTTGTTCGGCCACGTGTGAGAAAATTTTGAAAAATATACATGAAAATCGCAAATCCTAGCATCTAGACTGGCCTCAACTGAAGCTTTCCCAGTGTTGGAAATTTCAAACCTCATACTCCCCCTCAGGTTGGAAAATTCTCCAACTGATGACCATTTCAGTGCACAAGTTTTACCAAATGTAGTAAAATATTGTTTTGTTAAACTAATTAGCAGTTTTGTATTGGCCACAGGGGAGGGACAATGGCACACTCGTCTCTGCCTCTTCCTCCATTTATACTGCAACATCTCAATACTCATAAGGAAATAATCCCAAATATGCATGGGTTTGGTACGATATTAAATTAAAACTTATTTTTTTGTTGGAATTGGGACGGTTGTAAACAGGGCTCATGGGTTGGTACGTTTCATTCCTTGTGTTTTCTTATAGGGTGGTGGGTCAAAATTATATTTAGCCTAATTATTTATCAAGTTCCAATCTCCTGTGGATTGGCCTGGTGACAGTGAGTGGTGTGTAACTTAGAGACGCCCACGTTGTGCAGTAAAAATACTAAAATATTTGAGACAAACTAATGTTTGTAACACAACATTACGTGTCACCGATGCCTAAATTTCTAATAAAGATATATATTGTATTCGGCGCCGATTGCGAATACTCTACCAACGTGATTGGTACCCTGAAATTGGATGAATCTCCAAAACTTACAAGAAGAATTTTTCGAGTACCTCCATTTTTAATGACGTGGAAAAACTAGAGTTATTCCCGCTAAAACAAAATTCAACGTCAAAATGTACTCGAACAAAAGCGTACGTTCCAGTCAGTACTGGTACATGAAAACAAATTCTTTATTGGATATAATCAGCGTAATCCAAGAATAACATACCAATACGTTACATCATAATAAATAAAAGAATTACATTGACTTACATATGCATATATTCTCTCTCTCTCAACTGTTCTTCTCCTCTTGCACTTGCACCCACATTATGTCTATATTATAATTATTTTATTATTATAGGGCTCTGACACATTGATAAGCCATGGCTTCCACAGAGCCCCATTACCATATTGTAATTTATGTATACTGAGCATCAATTAAATCACTTGAGTTTGAGTTTGAGTTTGATTTAGGCGATGCTTGTTATAGGATTGTAGGCATATTCAGCTTGTTTTTAAAACAGCGGATTCGGGTAGTTTAGGATATCCTCCGAAAGAATCCACCGGCTGCCACGCCGTCAGTTTTTGAGAGATCTTGGTATAACAAGTGAAAGCTGGTTATCAAAATGACAGAACTCAGTGTCGCCCAAAAAGTTTTTTACTCGCTGTAAAGGTAAAAGCCTCTTTCTTGTGACAGGACCATGTTGATTGGCAAAATATATTAAAATGCATCATCCGCAATTGGGAGCTCATAAAAGCCGAACACAACCGAACACAACCCGAACATAACCGAACACAAGTCCAAATAATGGGAAATTTCACCAATAAAGTTCATAGGCATATGTATTCATGTTCACACTATTACTATACGAACTTTGGTGGAGTTCGGGCCAACAATAAGTGTTTTATTCGATATTTTGTAAAACGCGTTTAGTGTTCGGCATAGAAAAGCCGAACACAAGTTTATGTTCGACACTCAGTCACCGGTAATTAATTAACACATAGATATGCATAGATGTGGCGTTAGCTGGCGTTTGAGATATATAACTCTATATACAGTCTACTAAATATAAGACCACCTTGTAAAGTTCATAGGCATATGTATTCACGTTCATACTATTACTATACGAAGTTTGGTGGAGTTTGGTTCAATAATGAGTGTTTTGTTGGGTGTTTTGTATAACGCGTTTGTGTTTGGCATAGAAAAGCCGAACACAAACTTCTGTCCATGATTAGATTATCCGCTGATAGATGATAATTAATATCTGCCAGAAGGGATTTGGCAGGTTTAATTCGCGAGAAAAAACGTGTTTTGTTGTCCATTTTCGTCTGCATTCTCACTAAAATGTTACCCCCCCCCCCCCCCGTTATTATTACAAGTCATTTCGTACAATGTGGTAGTTTAGATGGATCATACTGGACAAATGCGAACATATCAGCACGCCCCGGACTTCTAAGAAGTAGTAAATCGGTTGTCGAGTTAAGATACTCATGCGGAAATGGTTCGGAGAATATAATACTAACCACAAAACAAATAGTTTATTGCAATCATAAGTAAACATTGTAAAATTATATATATAATAGTGTTCTTGTTGGCGACATAACATCTCTTGGTGATGGTGCAGGGAATTCTGGTGGAATTGATGTCAATCATAGTATATGTTCAAAGTACTATACAATATACTATACAATATACTTATATGCAAATTCTGTCCTCGGCGGAACGGATTTGGGCAGAGTTTGTTCTCCTTGAAGTCGGTGGATGGAAATGGCTCTGATGCGTGCCTAACTTTTGTGTATATATCACGCTGTATGGTGGAAGCCGATATAAAGCCAGTGTTCAACTTATCGTAGAAACACATGCATCGAATACCGATTGAATTGAAATGAATTGTCTGAATACGAATAAAGAGCGTTTCGTATTGTATCTTTTTAAAAGTCTGATATGCAGGAATTTAAGATCGTTTTCAAAAATGTGCCTGATATGACAGGAATGTGATATGAAAGGAATAATTATTTTGCGCCAAGATACATTTTGACGCTTGCTAGGGTTGATTGATCTAGTTTTGCATGCCTTTACTCTTTTAGTCTGACATGGCTTCTTGGCAATTAGCCGCGGTTTTCGGTATCGCCAAACGTCCGTCAGTAGAAATTTGCCGAAGATTCTGGCATAAATTAAATTGGTCACCAAGCGATGACTTAGTAAAAAGTCATTGATTTTCAATTGCTGGCACTCTACATGAAACCATCGGTCACACATATCGCAGCCGATGCTGCGTATCTCGTGACATTCCTGGGAACAAACACCACATGGGTAAATCAATTTGGAATTAGGCATGTAGAATTTTCAGACCTGTGATCAGAATGCCAAATACTGCTGAGATTGTGATTTTGCCAAATAATATCATACCACATTCTTATATAGAACTTCTCGGATATTGCACCATGAACTCACTTTCTTGTCACTCAAATATTGTTTTTACAATCGTACGTTGTCTTTCATGGCGGGGCCCACCAAAAGCATGTTGTTTCTATAATAGTAGGCGCCATCAAATACTGATTGCAACTAACTGTCAAAACACTGAACTACAATAGGTGAGAGACCGCCACCAACAACAATTAAAGCCTTTCGGCTTAGTGACCATATATTCTGATATTAATTATCACCTAGCTAGACAGCCGTTATAGACTAATCCACCAGAGAAGCTTGTGTTCGGCTTTTCTATGCCGAACACTGAACGCGTTTTACAAAATATCGAATAAAACACTTATTATTGGCCCGAACTCCACCAAACTTCGTATATTAATAGTGTGAACATGAATACACACGCCTATGAACTTTATTCGTTATATTTCCCATTATTTGGACTTGTGTTCGGTTATGTTCGGTTGTGTTCGGCTTTTATACGCACCGCCGCAATTATGTTTTCTGATTCAAATTATATATCTTTTAGATCGATGTTTGATAATGCTTTCAAAGATGGCCAACATGATGGGTCACCAATTTGTATGAATAAATCAAATATGTTTTGCACGTAATGAGGAGGGGGTGTTGGTGGTTCTCTGCTGGTTGTTCGACGTTTCCCCCCAATAGGGCCTAATTGTTTGTTTATATACGGTAGCATGCATGCAGTTCTCACCCGGGACCCGCTATACACTACCAAAAAAGGTCGGCGACCATACGTCTCCCAAACAAGATAGTTTTCTTAGGAGGATGGCTTTTTCGGAACAATAAAAAATCGAACTTATGGGGAAAAATCATTCTAAAATTTTAAATTAAAATGGTATAAACGTTTTCTGGGTCAAGAAAGGAGAATATCTCTGTGATTTTTTTTCTGTCATCCATATATATATGTTGCACATTTGCAATATATGGATAACAATATCCTAAAGTTTCAATTCTCTAAATTTGAAAGTGTGGGAGGAGTTTATTATACAATGAAGGTACCCAAAATCAAAACGGTCAAGTGAAAAACAATTTTTTTCGTCGTATATATATACATGTTGCACGTGCACCAGCAATATATTGGTAACAAGTTGCCCAAAATCAAAACGGTCATCACTTTCTAACTCAAGAAAGGGGAATAACTCGGTGAAAAACAATATTTTCCGTAGTCCATATACATAACATTGCACATCAACAATATTGTAACAATATCCTAAAGTTTCAATTCTCTACATTCGAAACTGATATGGAAAGAGTTAATTACAGTGAAGGTACCAACAATGTGCAACATACATGAACGGACGGAGGCCATTTCTATATAGTCCCCAGAAAAATCATTTTTCTTGGGACAAAACATAAAAGTCGTACGTCATATCTAACCAATTGAAAATATGATTATTACATATAGTACACTGTCCTGGTGGAACCCAGAATATCCACTCATGCACCTTCATGGACCAAGACCCTATGTATCTATTCAACACACAACTGGTTTCTGTAAAAATGTTTATACCCGGTACTCAAAAACTTTATCAAAACTTCTTTTTGTTTAATCTAAACGAGAAGCCGAGCATGATCAGCAGATGTTTAACCCATACGACTGGAAACGAGCGATCTATAGATATTGCAAAACATAAGACCAGAATTCATCCAATTGTGCAAAACATCAACGTAAAACATATACCATGGCACATGGCATGGGTTTAAGTAGTCCAAGTCTTCTCGTACTAAAGCCGGCTAAGATATTGGGATGGAGGTGCCGGTCGGCACCTCCATCCCAATATCTTAGCCGGCTTTAGTACGAGAAGACTTGGACTAGGGTTTAAGTGGTCAATACTAAAGTGGATTTAAAATTATAATAGACATACTCTAAACACTGTGGATATTGGATGCTCATAATTAATTTATTGGCATCATTATATCACATGCAGCTATATATGTGAATAAAACCTTCATATTTTCAAAACAGGACATCACATCTAATGGTATAATACTACTAAATATGTGTTTTATAAAGTGTTCATTATAGGGCTGTATCAACACATGTTCTCACCATTTGATACGTATCACGATTTAGTGCCCACAATTTAGCATATAATTATGTATCGCGATACGGTGACCGTAATTTCGACAATTCATTTTAAAATGAAAGTGTCAATGACACTGTAGCTCAACTTAGGTTGGGGAATAATTTAATGGTCGACAGTATAAATGGAGGAATAGGAAAAGTGCTAATTGCAATGTCTAAGTAAGACTAGATGTACATGTCAATATCAACATTCATAACAGGTTTCATAATGATCGGATCAGGGATGTGGTGATTATGGTGTGCCAAATGATTTATTTATGCAAAGAGTAAATTCTAAAATGGCCACCGGCAGCCATGTGTTTTTCCGAATTACCCCAAAATGACTTGTTCCCATCTACAGCCTTTACAAATCTCATAACGATCTGATCAAAGGTATGACCTGTAGCCTATGCCAATGGATTTAGTCATGCAAAGAGTAAAATCCAAGATGGCTGCTGGCGGCCATGTTTTTCGGCTGAACGACCCCAAAATGACTCGTTTCCCCATCTACATGTCATTGTTAACATACATGACAAATTTCATGAAGTTCCGACCAAAGCTACGACCTGTAGCCCGCACCAAAGGATTTATTCATGCAAAGAGTAAAATCCAATATGCTGCTGGCGGACATGTTTTTTAAGCCAAACGACCCCAAAATGACTCATTCCCATCTACATGTTAATATTAACATCCATGATAAATATCATGATGATCAGACAAACAGTACGACCTGTAGCCCGTGCCAATGGATTGAATTTTGAAATCCAAGATGGCTGCCAGCGCCATGTTTTTTTGGCCGTATGACCCCCAAAATGACCTGTTCCCATATACATGTCAATATCAATATTCATGACAAATTTCATAAAGGTCAGACCAAAGGTACGACCTGTAACCCGTGCCAAAGGATTTAGTCATGCAAAGAGTAAAATCCAAGATGGCTGCTGGCGGCCATGTTTTTTGGTGGAACGACACCAAAATCACTCGTTCCCATCTACATGTCAATGTCAACATTCATGACAAAATTCATAAAGATCAGACCATAGGTACGACCTGTAGCCCGCGCCAAAGGATTTAGTCATGCAAAGAGTAAAATCCAAGATGGCTGCTGGCGGCCATGTTTTTTGGCCGAACAACCCCAAAATCACTCGTTCCCATCTACATGTCATTGTTAACATCCATGACAAATTTCATGAAGTTCTGATCAAAACTACGACCTGTAGCCTGCGCCAAAGGATTTAGTCATGCAAAGAGTAAAATCCAAGATGGCTGCCAGCGGCCATGTTTTTTGGCCGAACGACCCCAAAATGACTCGTTCCCATCTACATGTCAATATTAACATCCATTACAAATTTCATAATGATCAGACGAACAGTACGACCTGTAGCCCGCGCCAATGGATTGAATTTTGAAATCCAAAATGGCCACCAGCGGCCATGTTTTTTGGCCGAAAGACCCCAAAATGACTCGTTCCCATCTACATGTCAATGTCAACATTCATGACAAAATTCATAAAGATCAGACCATAGGTACGACATGTAGCCCGCGCCAAAGGATTTAGTCATGCAAAGAGTAAAATCCAAGATGGCTGCTGGCGGCCATGTTTTTTGGCCGAACAACCCCAAAATCACTCGTTCCCATCTACATGTCATTGTTAACATCCATGACAAATTTCATGAAGTTCTGATCAAAACTACGACCTGTAGCCTGCGCCAAAGGATTTAGTCATGCAAAGAGTAAAATCCAAGATGGCTGCCAGCGGCCATGTTTTTTGGCCGAACGACCCCAAAATGACTCGTTCCCATCTACATGTCAATATTAACATCCATGACAAATTTCATAATGATCAGACGAACAGTACGACCTGTAGCCCGCGCCAATGGATTGAATTTTGAAATCCAAAATGGCCACCAGCGGCCATGTTTTTTGGCCGAATGACCCCAAAATGACTCGTTCCCATCTACATGCCAATGTCAACATTCATGACAAATTTCATAAAGATCAGACCATAGGTACGACCTGTAGCCCGCGCCAAAGGATTTAGTCATGCAAAGAGTAAAATCCAAGATGGCTGCTGGCGGCCATGTTTTTTGGCCGAACAACCCCAAAATCACTCGTTCCCATCTACATGTCATTGTTAACATCCATGACAAATTTCATGAAGTTCTGATCAAAACTACGACCTGTAGCCTGCGCCAAAGGATTTAGTCATGCAAAGAGTAAAATCCAAGATGGCTGCCAGCGGCCATGTTTTTTGGGCCGAACGACCCCAAAATGACTCGTTCCCATCTACATGTCATTATTAACATCAATGACAAATTTCATGATGATCAGATGAACAGTACGACCTGTAGCCCGCGCCAATGGATTGAATCTTGAAATCCAAGATGGCTGCCAGCGGCCATGTTTTTTGGCCGAATGACCCCAAAATGACTCGTTCCCATCTACATGTCAATGTCAACATTCATGACAAATTTCATGAAGATCAGACCAAAGGTACAACCTGTAGCCCGCGCCAAAGGAAATTGTTGACGGACACACGCACACACGGACACACGGACGACGGACGCCAAACCATGGCAATAGCTCAAACTTACAAAAGTAAGTTGAGCTAAAAATGTGTTTCCCTCCCCTCTGTGTTGTGGTTGATGCAATGAAATTCCGATGAATCAGTACAGGCCTAGTATTCATTAATAAACCTGGTTCAAAAGTAAAATGGTTAACCAATCAATACCAACAGCCATATATAGGTAAAGAGTGTACCACGATAAAAAATATGAGGACGACCAGACGAAAAGTATTTGAGTTATTGCATCCGACAGCATGTGTCCATGGTAGGAAGAGTTAAATTTTCTTCCAAAAGAAGATCAATGAAAAGATGCCAAAACAATACGTAATTACATTTCAACAAGAATCACTGAATACTATAGCATTGTTATTATCCTACAGCCCAGCTGTCAGAACAATTATTAATTATTTTGGCAGTGAAATATACATGTATATATAAACAATACTGCTCAAGTTGAAATATATAGGCCAGCGTGATGCTGAAGGGGTCACTCTCACCAAAAAAAGTGCTGAAGGGTACACAGGGTTTGAAAATGTGCTGAAGGGTACACAGGGCATGTACCTTTATCCAGATTAACTGGATTAACGTACTTGCACAGGGTTTGTGATCGGCACAAACACCATTACTTAAATTGTGTTTATGAAAGTCTGGCGCCCATTAGCAGTTTGTTTTCAGTACATTTTAATATTCATTGGAACGTAAACAATTATTCTGTAACAGAAATCATGGCAGATACGAACGAGAGGCCGATCACGATCGGCAGATGTTAACCCATCCCTTGGCGATAGTAAGTTACTGTTACTGTTACTACTTTTTTTTAATTATTATAAAAAAAACAATTTTTTTTTATTATTTTTTGTTGTTATTTATTTATTTATTCATTTTTTGTTGTTATTTATTTATTTATTCATTTTATGTTAAATTGTGCAAGAAATTAAAACTAATTTTTTTTTTTTTTTAAGAGTGAATATTTTTTTTGGAAAAAGGGCCATAACTCACTTAAAAATAGTCTGATCAAACACATATTCAAACTCAATCTGTCTTTTGTGCTGTAAAATTCATATACAAAATTTGGTTCCGATCAGATAGAAAATGTTTGAGTTATCGCACCATGCGTAAAGTGTCTACAGGCAGACGGATGGACTAACGACGAGTGGTCAATCCGGACATTGATACTATGTTTTAATACCATACTATGGTATGGGTAAACATACAAATTAGTCATTTGTGGGTAAGTATCAATTTTCCCATCTCCACTAGCATGGGCATGTATGTGATTTTTGTGAAACACTGGACAAACATGACAGATTATGTGATAAAACACAATTTATTCCCTATGAGTTTTCCATTGCAAGCCATCTTTCTTGACATAGAGACCCCCTCAGAAACCCAGGCTAACAGGGCAAATTAATTACATAGAGCTCTTATCTCTCCACATGTATAAAGTATCTCTGGTTAGGCCTCACACTGATGGCTAAAAATAACTCTATTTCTCATAATACAGATTCCTGTTATCTCCTTCTCTAAGGAGTTAAACTTCATTCACTGGTAATTAATTGAAGACTGCTAGGGTTGTCTGTTCAATTCTTAGTTGAAAAAGGGCCATAACTCCATTAAAAAATAACGGATCAAACCCATATTCGAACTAGATCTGTATTTTGTGTTGAGAAACTCACATACAAAATTTGGTTCCTATCAGTTGAGAAATGGTGTATTTATGGAAGCATGCATGAATTCTATGTCAAAGGGCCATAACTCCATTAAAAAATATCAGATCAAACCCATATTCGAACTCGATACGTATTTTGGGCTGAGAAACTCGCATACCAGATTTGGTACCGGTCAAATAATTTTTTTTTGAGTTATGGCAGCATGCATGAATTTTAAGTCGAAAAAGGGCCATAACTCCGTAAACAAAACTCGGATCAAACCCATATTCGAACTCGATCTGTATTTGGTGCTGAGAAATTCATATACAAAATTTGGTTCCGATCAGATAGAAAATATTTCAGTTATCGCACCATGCGTAAAGTGTCTACAGACAGACAGACAGACGGACGGACGGACTAATGACGAGTGGTCAATCCGGACAACGACACTATGTTTACCATACTATAGTATGGGTAAACATAAAAACTGAATGTCCTTTAGAACGACATTTCAAACCCTGTGTACCCTTCAGTACATTTTGAAAATCCTGTGTACCCTTCAGCACTTTTTTTGGTGAGAGTGACCCCTTCAGCCATAGTGATAGTGATGCCTGCATAATGTCTTGCATGGTCTGTGGAATGGGTGGGAAGGGTTATTGTTTTTTCTAAGCGGATCATTGGAAATATACCAAATTCTTTACAGGTAAAGGGCGTGTCATCAAAAGCACATGCCACGGCTATGGGATGGATGGAAAGGGATATTTTCTAAACCGAACAAGCGATCGATACCAAAAAAGTATAAAGGTGAGAGGTGTGTCATAGATGCACATAAAATATGAACATGATCTGTAGCATGTGTCTACGGACAGACTGACAGACGAATGATGGATGGTTGACCCGTACGTCGCCATTATGCATGTGTACGTACCATATATACATGGTTTGGGCAAACATACAAACTGTATCAGAATAAAGATCTTTAGATATACCTTTTGGACAGATCGAAACTGAGTACGTTTCACAATATGTCTGACCCCATGTTTCAATATTTATTAGTCAATGTTCTTTTTATATGCCCTTTTGAAAAAACGGTCGTATTATGTAATCAGTCTGTCCGTCCGTCAGCCCGTTAAAATTTTGTTGGTTTCCGACCAATAACTCCAGTATGGTTTATTTGATCTGAACCAAAGTTGGTATTTGTATTTCCCAGCTAAAAATGGGTTCGTCAAATTATTAGTACGTGTATTACCTGGTATTACGGCCATTTTTCGACTTTGAATTTGACAGATAACTCCAGTTTGGGTTATTTGATCTAAATCAAAGCTGGTATGTGTGTTTCCCAGCCAAAAGTACAGGCCAATTTCGAATATGGGTTCTGTCCAATTCTTTTCACATGAGTTACGGCCATTTTTCAACTTAGAATTTTACTGCATTTTTGACATAAACATTAGCGGGAAATCAGATATTCTTTGTAAGTTCAAATTGTTATTGTATTCTGCGGTAGTACAATTCGAAATGGCTAAAGGGCGTATTTTGTCAGGCCCTAGTTCTGAATTACAATGGTGCGTTGTTGGATGTTCTGGTAATAAAACATTATGATGTAGGTCTATATACAATAAACTGTAAAGGGTCAGCCACTGTATACATGTTGCTTTAGCATCTCAGACTCCCAATCAAGAAAATAGTCACAAATGTATGGCAAGCCAAACCGCTATTTAATATTAATTTTACTTAAGTAAAATAAAATTACACTTTATTTTACTTAAGTGAAATAAAATGACATTTTATTTTACTTAAGTAAAATAAAGTGTCATTTTATTTTACTTAAGTGAAATAAAGCGCCATCTACATGGTTTTATTTTACTTAAGTAAAATAAAATGACACTTTATTTTACTTAAGTAAAATAAAATGACATTTTATTTTACATAAGTAAAATTAAAACGCACACTAATTTTACTTAAGTGAAATAAAATTACCATTATGTTACGCCCTTTTTTTATTTTACTTAAGTAAAAAAGAATTTTACTTATGTGAAATAAAACAGTTTTTATTTAACTTAAGTAAAATTCTTTTTTACTTAAGTAAAATACATGAACATTTGGGTTTATTTCACTTAAGTGAAATAAACGCCATCTACCGGTCATCGATATATGTCATTTATAAGTAAAATAAAGTGCAACCAGGTGTTAAGAGTTATTAATGATTTCCCCCCAATCAATTTAGAGACCAACGCCAAATCCCACCAAACCACATGTGACCTTGTTATAAGGACAGAATGAGATTAGCACCAACCTCATGCAATAAAATTGAGAACATTCCACACCCACTGCCATTACCGCAATAATCAGAGAAAACTGCTCAAATGTGTGATGCGTTTGTGTTTGATGCTTATTGTGCTGAGAACGAGATATAATCACATATCATACTCTTTTAAATATCAGATTTATGGAGGCATGGACTTAGTACGAGTGTTAATTGCTTCAAATGTGCTTGCTGCAGCGAGCGAGACCATTGGTGAATTGATATAGCAACATAATGCCGACATTCCAAGTTCGGAGTTGCGGTACAATAGTTAGTGACCACCAGCTGTGGCCGGCTGCAGCTTTCTGTAGCTTTCTACTGCGCATGCCTAGCCAGCTACGACTGTAGCCTGGGTTGCTCAAATACACTCATAATACACAACGGGAGATAACTTTCTCACGAACATGAACAGCACTCCCGGCGCACGTGCCAAGGGAGCAATTATTAGTTTGCAAGATGACTCTCATAGTGGGCGCTTTATTTCACTTAAGTGAAATAAACGCCATCTACCGGTCATCGATAGATGTCATTTATTTTACTTAAGTAAAATTAATGCATTATTTTACTTAAGTAGAATTCTTTTTTACTTAAGTAAAATAAAGGTCATTTTTTATTTTACTTAAGCAAAAAAGAATTCTAATTAAGTTAAAACATGGTTAATTTTACTTAAGTAAAATTCTTTTTTACTTAAGTAAAATAAAAAATGACCGTTATTTCACTTAAGTGAAATAAAATGACATTTTATTTCACTTAAGTAAAATAAAGTGTAATTTTATTTTACTTAAGTAAAATTAATATTAAATAGCGGTTTGGCTTGCCATACAAATGTGGCTACCCCTTCATGCTCAAAACCTATCATTGAAAACAATCAGAGCAAAATAAATGTTCAGGCATTCACATGCTTATAACAGATAAGATCCAGGGTACTACACTACTAGTAGTATGAACATTATGGAGATTCTGGGCACTCTAATCAATGGCAACTTGACCAACTCAGCCTGCCTGGATTTCGAAGAAATTGGGATGGGCATGCTTGACATAAGGAGGTAAATTTGACCTCAGGTGACTTAAAGGCCGTCTATTATCACCTCAGATTTAGGCTCAGAAGATATGTGGGAAAATTGGTGCACATACAAATGTAGCTAACATGGCACATGTGCTGTCACGGGATAGGTGCTGTTGCCAATTTTTCTGCATGTCATGTTTGTCCCCGTCATCTTTGACAGGAAATTCCCTAGTTCGGAATAAATGAGAATAGCCAATTTGACTTCTGCAAGGTCGTGTGAACTTTATACTGGAAAAACAGCGTATACACATAACATCATGGATGACAAAGGATATCAGTATCAGAATAATTCCATTATTCCTTGCTCTGTGTTTTGAACCTAACAATATGACAACAAATGTTGAAAAAAATGCAGTGACATTGATTGTGCTCTGCTGAATGGGTCATATAAAAAGAAGTTGGGACTGACAGATCTAGACTTGAGACAAGGAGATAAATTGTATATACATATGTAATCTGAATATAATTTTTTTTATGAAGCTGCATGTGTTTTTAAGACAATGCACAATTTTTGGATTGGCTGGTATTTGAACCCCAGCCTATGATGGTGAGCACCTTATGACTCCAATACCACATTGCCACCGTAGCTTAAAGGTACTCAATCCGACCAGAGGGTCCCCATCTCAACAGATTCCAACAACAACAATCCGATCAGAGGGTCCTATATTACTATTTCTTTGGCTTTGGTGGTAAAAAATATTTGATTCGAGTCGAGGAACCCATCAAACAAAGCTCAGAGTTATTAGATATTGATTTTTGAAAATTCTTATGTTCTCGAGATGAGTACTAATAATTGCCGTCAATTTCGTTTCCTGCTCGAGATTTGTACACAAAAACTCTATTCAAACAGACAAGGATGGATAACTCTAAAATCAAGTGGTAATAATAACGCAATTTTGACTGAGATCTGGGCCAGAAAGTATTCCCGATAATGAAAAATATCTAACAAATCTGAGCTTTGATGGGTGACTTTCTCGACTCGAATCAAATATTTTTGACCCCCGAAACCATTGAAATAGTAATTGAGAGGAGTTTTATCGGATTGAGTACCTTTAAGTCTTCATGTGGCCATGTGGTATTGATGTCAGACTTGGAGATGCAAGGTGAGCTTGCCATCAATGGCCAGGGTTCGATTCCCACCCAATCCAAAAATCTCAAAAACACATGCAGCTTCTAAAATTTGGCGCCTTGTATGTTATATTGTCCCAGGCATGTACACAGGGCAACGCTCAGCAAGTCTCGGAGACAAGTACATATAACATGCAGCTGTGCCATAAATCTATCATATACCTATTTGTTTATGGTTTATTCAAACTATTTGTTTTCAGAAAAGGCATATCCACTGTTGTTCAGGGGAGATGAAAGTATAATTTCTGTCTTATTATTTGTGTTGTCTGAGCAACAAAGTATACTGTTATCTGTTATGGCGGATGTTGGATCTGATAACTTAAGGTGAGGTACACGGACGACATACTGGCTCCTGGACTGGCAGAAAACAAGTATAAACAGGGTATTTCGACTATCTACAAGTGACCCGGTCAACAAAACTATTTTAGAATGGCTGAATATTCTTACACTATTAGTATACCATTTAAACATGCAATGAAAGTATAAAGCATGTATATAGACATAATAAATAGTTGAATGTATCTGTTAATATACCCGTGTCACACTGCACCAAACAACTTCATGAAACAACCAACACACCAGCTGCTGGCCGAGCAAGGTGATAAATTCAACAGAATATGTGTAACAAATTAATGAATTTGAGCCATGGATTAGTGCAATATACACTGATGTGCTTCATGAACGACAAAACAACATGGTAATTGTAATGAAAAGGAGTTCATTATAATTAGCACACTAGTGTATTTTGCACTAATCCATGGCTCAAATTCACTTATTTTTGCACATATTCTGTTGAGTATTAAAGGAGATGGTCTCATAAATAACAGGATTAAATGTACAGTCCCCCTTTAAATGCTCTGATTGAGTTTTCAAAATTTGAATTGGAATTGGATTTAGTAATAAAAGGTAGTCTAGTTCATATACATACAATGTATTTATTAAACACATTTAAGGCATATCCACTGGTGTTCAGAGGAGATGAGATTTACGTCCTGTATGATTTGTGTTGTCTGACCAACAAAGTATACTGAAAATTGACAGACACAGATTTGGATTAAATCGAGAATGTGTTGTAATATTTTAAATATACTTTACCTAAAACTTGTGTAAAGTCTGAGGTGTTAAATTTCAACCACTTCTTGGTCAACAAAACTATGCAATAAGCACGTGGGTGAAGTATACATTTTCTTCTTATGTTGATTTCAAGATAACAGTAAAATCAGTAGAATAATGAAATATTATGGGGAAAAACTGCCCAAAGACCATTGAATGTACCGGTAGAACATCATAGCATTTCAACATCAACTGCCCTCATAGATGTATTTGATTTGTGTTTCCAACAATAGCAACGACAGCTTATACAAACATACTAACACCCACCCCATCCATGGTCAAAGTGATGTTATCAAAGGCAGCTGCTCCATTAACACATTACTGTCATTGGTGTTCCCCAATGTTTGTCAAATCTCTACTGAAAATGAAGAGGATGTCTGCCTATCAGGATTCAGGACAATAATGCTTTTAACACAATTGAAGATTTTGATAGTTTTTCTTTCCATTTCCTCATTATGGAGAGTATTGGATACATGTACATGCCATTTATTAATACAGCCAGGTTCATTGATAATGGTATAATAGTATAATGTATAACTGCAATTTTAATTCTCTAAAATCAATACATAAATATTATCAATTTGTGATCACATTAAATTGTTGCATTTTATTGCCAAGACAGGAATTTGAAATATACTTTGCTTGAGCACAGATGTCTGTTCAGAATATAAATCTTTATACCAGTATATATTAACATGTCAATCAAAACTCATATAAATAGATAGAACGACACAGGTTTGTGGCTGGGTCGACATCATTAGACAGGATTGTGGTGACGCGAAGGTAAAAGAAATGAACAGCGGTTTCAATGTGGTCATGAGATTTTGGGCTAAGTAAACCCACATACCAAAAGTCCCGTGTTTTCAGGTAGTTCATAGCTTTGGTGAGGTGTATATGGAAATGCTCAAAATAAATTGTAACACTAATTATATAGACTGAAACAAATTTCTTATGGCCCACTGCCAAATCCATACGTGATGAATACTCAAGCGGTCTACAGATTGTTTATGGCCAACAAATCTCTGCTGATCTCCGAGGGTTATGCGGTTACAGGTCCTTAACTCTATTGGGAAATCGGAAGCAGTATTAGGTGTATGTAAATATACAACCATAACCAAATGTTTGAGCTGTACCTCATGGTATGACAATCAGTGAAATAATGTTAACCCGTTCACACTACATTGCTATTCTATCATTATTTTTTTCACCTCACCCAGAAATGGCGCATTCTGATATGTCAAGAGCTGTCCTATATTGGTATAATGTTATGCTAAATTTAGCACACTACCCTCCCTGTATATAGTATTTTGCTAAATTTAGCACAATACAATACCAATCTCAGTTAACTCACATGTTAAAAGCAATAACAGAAACCCCCATATACACCAGTACAGTAATGCCTTAAATAATCGACTCCTTAACCACAGCAGAATTATGGGTAATTTTTCAGGATTTATGGCTTGTTGCAATTCATCGGAAAGCTCTCAGTGAGGAGTCGATCATTTAGGGCATTATTGTATATGGAAATGTATCCACCAATGTACTAAGGTGTATCCAAATAAAATTAAAATCTAATTGTGAATACTATTTCAACAGGAATGATGTCAACTTGTGAAGTGGCAGCAATCGGTTGTTTTAACCTTGTGGTGCAGTTACAGGTTTTCGTGTATTCAAATTAATATTAAATACTACAAATTTTGGTTAATTGAGTTCAAGAAATTCTTGAGACAATTATGTTTATCTTAAACTGTTTATCGGTAAGCTGATAATCATATGTTCTTAGTAAAACAAGTTGTACTTGATTTCTATTAACTTCTCATAAATGGACTTTGAACAGTCCTGAGCAGCTTGTGTTGGTGGGATACTTGTATATAGTATGCATGCAACTGCTTACAATTTTGAGTTGTTCGGTGAAATACAATAAATAGAGTATATCTTGTCATTGACTACACAGGAATTGTGCCTATACTAGTGGGGTGGGTATATATCTAATTTCACTATACCCATGTAGTAAAACTCTAAGCCATGCTCTATTTAATTAATATTAAACTGTCCAAAAGTATAGTTTGCAGAACACTGAATGTGATGTCGATATTACATTATCCATTTTGATTTATAGCATGAAATGCTCTTTAGATAGCGTATGTTTTAGAAAAGTGAAAATCATTTCAGATCCCTTTGATTCACCATGAACATTGCTAATGTAATTGGTCAATATTGTCATGATGAAAAGATCAGACTTTTTTATTGAATGTTATTAATTGTAATTCAATTGAGTATTTGTCACTAAAAACAAGCATTTTGATCGGCTAACTTTAGTTTTCGATTCACCGACATCGGTCGCTTCAGCGTGCATCAAATCTGAATGTAGCACGGTAAAAATTCATCGGCGCAGAAATGAGTAGCGAAACGAGCACACCCGCGCGTTGTTGTCTATAGATACTGTTTATCGGCCGCTTCAGCATGCATCAAATCTGCATGTAGCACGGTAAAATTTCATCGGCGCAGAACGGAGTAGCGAAACGAGCCAACCCGCCCCAAGGAAATTGTTATGGAGCAGTGTTCCGAGTAATGCAATGAACAAACCCAACGATTTGTGCATGGTGACAACGGCAAAATGAAAGTCTTGATTCGTGTCATGAAAATGACTAAATGATACTTTTTATACAGTTTTTTTTGCAAATTCCTTGCTAGATTGAATTACAATGGAGATAAACGTACTCTTTCGTTGTACATTCTGGGATTCGAGCATGAAAACAGTTTGTGAACTCACTGGCAAGCCGGCTCGTTCACAAACTGTTTTCATACTCGAATCCCAGAATGTACAACTCAACAGGGTACGTTTATCTCCTAAATCTCCTGTATTTGGGTGTGTTTCACAAAGATAAAGGCATGGTGTGTAATAAACCTCTATGAGAGTGTGATGGGAATTAGATGTTAATCTCCTTTCCTATTACATCATGATAACATACCCTCGCTCAATTCTCACCATCTACTATAAAAATAATAAATCTTCATTTTCCCATTTCTTTAGAAACCTTTCTTAAAGCTTCTTTAAATGTCAGTTTTGGTTTCCTATGCTTTGCTATATACTTTTTAGTGTCCTGAAGTGTTGTGTACCTATGACTGCTCTCAATACTTTCTACATATGAGTCATACATCCTTTTATGTCCGTCAATAAACTGACGTGTCATATCCAGCTGCATTCTGAGCATGTCATGCATAGCTATCATCGCAGGGCTGTATGCCGTCAAAGCCTCCAAAGCATCAGCACCAACAACGTGAGTAGCAATTGGTGTTGGATCCACGAACCCAAGTCCATAAGAAGGACCCATAATAGCATAATGCCCTGCAGATGTTTGTTGGCGGCCTTTATCACCACGGTGAAGCACAATTTGAGAATTCACTGGCTCACTGTTTGTTAGTGTTCTACTGTCAGAGTAGGTGGAGTATGTTTCGTCATCTGTTGAATAACTCCTATTAGCACCAGTGTCAGTCTCGAATGTTTCACTATATTCACGCACAGTTTCCTCCTTTGAATACTTTGTGAGAACTTCCGAAACTGATTCAGTTTCTATCTCACTACCACTTAGATCAATAATTTCAGATATTTCCTCTTCAAAGTCATCCGCATAAGAATGACGCTTAGCCGAATAATCTGAATGAACGGAAGTAACTTCTGATATTGAATATTCCCTCGGTTTAGCAGCAAACTTCAAAGAGCCATCTGTTTTTATTTCACTTACAACACTGTCATCAGCACCAGTTGTGTTGTTTGCTGATGTTTGCCCAAGCAGGTCATCAATTGTCTGTAGGCCAAAAGCACTAAATACATCAGATTTCTTTTCCTTTCTTTTCTTCTTCTTTTTCTTTTTTCCTTTTGATGATATTGTTTCATCATCATAAGAAACAGTTTTTGTTTTTTTCTTACTTTTGTATGGATCAGTTACAATTGCTGTTGCATCAATTTCTACAACAGGTTCTAAAGTGTCTATTTCCATGACGTTATACATAAAGTCGCCATCAGAGCTTGCATCACCATACTCTGACCCCAAAGATTGATCTGAATATGATCGCTGTAAATTAGATGGAGATCTTCGTCGTGCTGGTGGCGTATTCCTTCGCCCAACTGGACTCCTAGACGGAGAGCTACTCAAAGAACGGTCTGGTGTTGGTGACTTCTGAACTGGTGACCTTGGGGGTGTTCTACGACCATGTCGAGTATGAGGGCGTGAATGTGAACCACCAGCATCAAACTCTGATCCGGAGAACTCGTCAACATAACCTGCTAAACTCGTGTCATCTTCAGAGGGAGCAGAATACTTTGGGCTTGGAACTCTTAACATTGGACTTGGTGATCGACTTTTAGGTTGGGGCTGGGGCGCTTTGAAAACAGACTGTTGTTTTGCAGTTGGCATTTGTTTTGAAGTATGTTCTTTCTCGACATGCTCCTCAGGTTGCTTCTTCTTCAAAAACTTTTTACCGTTTTTGATGAGACTGTCTTCAGAGACAGTATCATGTCTCCTGTGACGACTTGAACCTGATTTGCTTACGCTGAAGCTATCATCACTATCTGCTTCGAACTTAAGCACTGGTTTCACACTGACTTTTGATGCCCTGTCAGTAATCTTGCCTGACAGTATTGCTGCCTTATTCAGAGTTGTTGACACTTGACCACTGCTCTTATTTCTTGCACCATACTGGCTTCCATCTTGCTCTGCTTCAGAACGCTTGTGTGCTCTATTCGAATAACTCTGAATATTTTCTTTGTTGGAAGTCACTTTACGATCACTTGTATCCACAGAGCTCTTCTTCATAAATTTACTGGCTGCTGTTTGCTTGATATTTGGCACTGTGTCTTCGGATGTTGAAATTGATATGTCACCCATATCATCATATTTTGTGGAGGATTCAAATTTTCCACCAGTTTTCTTTGACAATGATTGGATGTAGGCTTCCAAGTCATCTTCTTCGTTCCTTATTGGGTCACTGGCTACCCTCTCCCCTTTAAGCTGTGATGATGCACGCTGCAGCAGAGATGACGTTCGTTGAGTCTGTGCCTTTCTTTGCATGACTGCTTACAGAAGGACTCCAGCTCCTTAAATCCTGATACTAACCTGGGAAAAGAATATTAAGATATAAATGGAAAGAACAAATGTGCTGTAATAATATAATATGGCTCTATTATATTAAGATGCGAGCTTAAATTCAGTTTGGTATTGAGTTCAAACATACATCCTGACAGCAAATAAAGGATAGTGGCATTCTTATCCGATCATGCAGAAATAAGAGTCATTTGAAATACTGAAAATATTCTACAAAGGGGAACCATATTGAAATATGCCTCACCTGTAGGTATCCTTGCATGTGTAGACATACAAATTAATATTAAATTACAAACTTTAGGTAGTTTTAGAATTTAAACTATAAATATTCATCTGAGACTATAAGTGAATATATCCGGATTGAAATTATAAAACCAACTGACAATAAAATTTCCAGTGGTTCCCCAATGTAATGTATCTTCAGCATGGATGCAAATGTAAGGCACATGCTCACCCCTCTGATGTCCTTGAATTCACCCACTTCACCTCAATATACTTTATGGTAATAATTAAATATACACGGCTGGGATCATCATAATTTGCTTGAAAATGGTGGCAATATGTCTTACATTAAAGTGAGCATTCATTGTTTTCTTCACCTATATAAACTAGAGGTGGGCTGTCACAATGGTATTAAGGATACTCCCATGGCAGTCATTGGCAGAAATATTTTATGCACTTAAGTTATGCTCTGGAATGGTAAGTCGGACGCACACTTAGATGGACAGACTGGCATAAGCTGAAAAGGGGGGGGGATAACTCCACAAAAATAGTCGAATGGACCTCATAATCACAGGTTCCCATGCAACTAAATGCCAAGCTTCAAAATAATTGACTGAAGAATGTAGAAATTGAGTTGAGTCTTAAGATGGATGCACAGAAGCATAGATGGACAGACGAGTGGCAACCAATGGCAATAGCTCAAACTTGTCGTCATCAGGTTAAGCTAAAAAAGTTATTTTGTTCATTTTTCAATCGCCTGCATTTTATCAAAGCTGAGCAAAAGATTTTTTTTTTTAACTGTTGCGCTCGAAATGAATAAACAGATGAAAGGTTGGTTGAAACTGATTGTGAAAGCCAATTATTACCTAAGGCTAAGCGACAGTGCAGGTCTTCATATTCCCACAAATTCAAGTCGGTTTGCAAATGCTGTGCCCAAAATAAGAAAATGTGCTCAAAATAAACATGGAGTATAGTTATTCTCATTGCATAGCTACGTGTATATATATTACTGAGAAATAATTAAACCATTGCATATTTGTATCAATGAAAAATTATTCAGCTCGTTTATGCATTTAAAGATGGTCTATCTCTTCCTATAACAAGTTTTATATAGTTTCCTGGGTATAAAATAATAAATATGAGTCTAAAAGCCCTGTCTGGAAATGCCTCTAAGGCTCTATCAATTAATATTAAATTTTCTGGTATAATATACATACAATCAATTTAGGGACTTTTTACGGCCCGTGCTCATTTGGAGCATACTATGCAGGATAAATCTAAAATTCGAAAAAAATAGTAATGAAAATATGTCTCACTTGATTATTGCATTATATAAGAAAATATTGATAAAATCAATATGAATTGATAGAAGCATTTCCGGACAGGTGTCTTCAACTCAAATCTATTATTTTAAACCCCGAAAACTATAAAATACATACTTAGGAAGAGAAAGACAATCATTAAGATTTTTGGCATAATTTTGTAAATTTTCTTCTACCTAGGCAAATCATGGTTCGCCTTGATGTGCCCAAATTACAGCAATCTTAATGCCTGCGAAAGTGTCACTGTCATAAATGATACAATTTCTTCATTTTCTGGTGATCATTTTTGAATTCCAACCCCCCTCCCACTTCTTCAGACTATGGTTTGCAGTCAATGTCTGATTATTATAAGCTGTCTGGAAGACATACTAGTAAGTGACTCTCGGTATTAAGCATAAATGTTGGAGATGTTACTGAGATTTAATTTGATGCGCATCGGGATGTGTTTTATATTTGTTGTTTTTTGCTATAAGATAAAATCAGTTAAAACTATTTACAGCATTGTTGTTTTAGAGAAGTTTAAGTCATTTGCGTTTCGCGATCAGTGACTGGATGATGTCTTTGGTCAGTTTGGATTTGAATATTTTAGGATCGGGCAGTAAGGTTAAGGCGCCTGGTAATAGGTTAAATTCTGGGAAAGAAAGAATATTAGTGGGCGTCTTTGTTGGCTGATATTGTGCAAAATGTTAGCTTCTGTTTGTCGTTGTTTCTAGTAGTAGTGGTTTTAGGGGTTATAATTTTATCTGGGTATGTTAAGAGCTCGTAAGCTGCAGACAAAAAATCGGGTTCGTCCACACATTTATTACAGAGTTATGGCCCTTTGAATTTTCAGCTCGTTAGCGCGATAACTTCAATAAACGTTATCCGATTTGATTGAAATTTGGTATATAGGTGTCTCCCAAGAATATCTCGGATGAGTTCGAAAACCGGCCTGGTCCGATAAAATTTGATAGAGTTATGGCCCTTAATTAGTCATTTTTCACGAATTTTCAGCTCGTTAGCGCGATAACTTCAACAAACGTTATCCGATTTGATTGAAATTTGGTATATAGGTGTCTCCCAAGAATATCTCGGATGAGTTCGAAAATCGGCCTGGTCCGATAAAATTTGATAGAGTTATGGCCCTTAATTAGTCATTTTTCACGAATTTTCAGCTCGTTAGCACGATAACTTCAACAAACGTTATCCGATTTGATTGAAATTTGGTATATAGGTGTCTCCCAAGAATATCTCGGTCGAGTTCGAAAACCGGCCAGGTCCGATAAAATTTGATAGAGTTATGGCCCTTAATTAGTCATTTTTCACGAATTTTCAGCTTGTTAGCGCGATAACTTCAACAAACGTTATCCGATTTGATTGAAATTTGGTATATAGGTGTCTCCCAAGAATATCTCGGACGAGTTCGAAAACCGGCCTGGTCCGATAAAATTTTATAGAGTTATGGCCCTTAATTAGTCATTTTTCGTGAATTTTTAGCTCGTTAGCGCGATAACTTCAACAAACGTCCTCCGATTTGTTTAAAATTTGGAATAGACATACTTGCCAAGAATATTTTGGACGAGTTCGAAAACCAGCCTGGCCCGATAAAATTTGATGGAGTTATGGCCCTTAATTAGTCATTTTTCGATTTTACCTATTAATTAGTCTACCGATACTGATGCACACCAATTGGCGGTAGCCACCGGCGGTAAGCCACTGAAAACGAGACACAGCATCTCTGATGCCACCTCTTGTTTTATTAAATAGTGCAAAGCAATGTTATTTAAGTGTATTATTTACCCTTTTATATCATTACATGTACAAGCATCAGACCATCGGTTATATTTCCCATTAGATGCACCAAAGAGGAGCGGATAGCTCAGTTGGTTTGTGGGTCGACATATGAGCTAAACCTTTGACATGGTTGAGGGTTCAGTCGGACTTTGTGTCGCCATCTGTATCCCCCAGTACCATGGGCATCACGAATCAACCTTTGATGCCATGATTAGTGCTCTGAGAACAATTCCAGAAGCAAAAGAATCTCAGAAAAAAAACGTACTGGGCGAATATCGTACCTCTGCTCCTCTACGGTGTCATGTCCTGGGATGACACTGTGCTAGGCACACTGTCGGATCGGGAGCCAACATTAATGGCTGTCCTGTGTGTAACAATGTGCGCACATTAAACTTAAACACTACTGTGGCAATGAAAACACGGGTAAAATGGCAAAATTAGCTGATCAAAATTTGAATCATCTACATCTACATCCCTACATCTACTTGATACTCCATCGCCCTCAATGTGATGAGGATTATATGTGGAGGTCCAAGTGCTACCATGGCCGAGTAACTTTATAACCATGTGGTGACTCCAGTAGCGTTCTTTAACGTGCACACACTGAGGCGTGTACACGGGTCAGCCATTAATGTCCGCGCCCGATCGGACAGCGTACTGCACCCACGACAACATACCTGGACAAGTGTTGTAATGGGGGGAAGTCGGCATTTTGCATTCGGATCTTTATTCAGTGATCTCGAATGAGACGTTTCAGCCTGACAAACTTGGTATCTGACAGAGTTCTGATTTTGATCAGAATACCCTGACCAGGTTGCGATCCGATAGCACGAGAGACCAGTACGCTACCTCTCGGCTACCGACTTCCCTGACTTCATCAGACATCCGGGACCACAGTGGAAATAAGGCACTTATATGTGCCTTTCATGTGCTATCACATGCATTGGGCCGAATAAACAATGATAATAATGAAAGCAAATTTGTGCATATGAATCATGATCTGGGCTGGATCCAAAATTTGAAAGCAAATTAACTCAGAAACTGTGTCTGTGTTTTTCAAAATCGAAGGTCTGAAATAAGTATGCTATTTGCAAAACACATTGAAAATGTCAGACCATTTGAGTTATTTTAACACCTTTGGCATCTGTTACCGACCTGATGAATAAAAAAATTATGCAAAGTTGAAAAGAAATTTGACAGAAATTGTGACGAGAATGCCTGTCTCGACTTGCATTTGCAATTTAGAATTTTAGAATTAGCAAGAAGACAATAATTTCGGTGGAGGACAAGAGCATTTATTGATCGTGTTGTTTGCATATATATCTCCATACTATATCTGAGTGTGTTACCTTTTAAATCTTGCTGTTATAAGGGATTTTTCCTGAACTTTTGTGATTAAATTTTCGTAATTTGTTTACACCGGAAGTAGTTTTGTTAGGGTGGGTTCGTTTTGTCAGGACCAGATTATAGACAAAATGCGGAATGAGCACGAATCACTGAGCTGGAACGAAAGACTTCAAAAAGCGGAACAAAAAAAATGTTAGTTTGTGGGTTTATTTGTCCCCAACACCACAGGAAACGACGGTCTTATTAGTGCCTTATTTCCACTGTGTCTGGTGCAGGGGCGTAGGGGGACTCCCCAGGGAAAATTTTCTGACATTGGAAGCTTACAGTGCCTCTCTGATGGCTTCTGACCCATCTGACATTGTTTTCCCACCCACTACATTATCATAGATTAGATCAACATTCTTATCATTTATCAATTGTAATTTCATAAAATGGTAGGCCGATTGAAAGTGTAAGGAATATAGGTAGTAACCACCCACCACCCCATCCCGCCACCCATAGTATCTTATGTGCCGCAGGCGCTCGTATATCGGTAGTACCCACCCACCACGCCACCCTTAGTATCTTATGCGCCACAGGCGCTCGTATATAGGTAGTACCCACCCACCACCCGATCCCACCACCCATAGTATATTATGCGCCACAGGCTCTCATTTATAGGTAGTACCCACCCACCACCCCATCCTGCCACCCATATTATCTTATGCGCCGCAGGCGCTCGTATATAGGTAGTAATGGGATGGGGTGGTGGGGTCCGTGAAGATTCGGCGGAGGGAAGATTCGGCGGAGGGAAGATTCGGCAGGGAAGATTCGGCGGGTTTTATCGGCCGAATCTTCCTAGGTTTATACCAATATATTGGGACGGGAGATTTTATGTTTTAAGTTCTATGAATTAGATCTATTTTTTAATAATATATTGGATGAATAAATTAAATTAAATGAAGCTATTACTTTTATGATGTTTTGTTTGAGATTATTTGTATGTTTTATGAGTGAATATTTTACAAGAATAAATTACTTTTATTATTACTTTTGTTAATACTTTTATGATGTTTTGTCATTAGTTTGTTTGACATATTTTATGAGATTATTTTAGGTTTATGATAAGGTAAGTTTATTGTGAATATATTGAAGTTAGGCCTATTACTTACAAATTACGTGGTAAATCCAAATATCACGTTCGAACACTATAAGGAATTATGATTAATGAAGATTCAATGAGAAAACGAATAATTTTTTTGACAGTTGTTCACACTCTGTTCACGTTGGCACCAAGTGTTTGTATAACAGTCGGTAGAATATACAGAGTCGTCTTTCTGATGCTGATATGATCTCAGTGAGAACTATTCGATGTTTGTTTAGATAAGTTTGCTGAGTGCATTTCAGTTAGAACTGATCAGTTGTTTGTTTTACCGCATCAGATCTAACGACTTTTAGACTATATAGTTGAATGAAATTGACTTCACCATATCACATCTTCATCGTGCCTTCGTACAACCTCCGTCAAAATCAGCTCATAGACTACCCGTGTATTAAGTGTAATAGGAATGTACGTCCTCGTCAGCAAGCAGTTGACTGCGACACATGCGGCAAATGGCAACACAGAACATGCAATACCGGCATTTCTCAGCGACAGTATAATTTCCAGGCCAAGGAGGGTTTGATTGAAATAAGTTTCAATTGCTCATCATACAGCTCGTTTCTTTATCGCGATTCCGTTCAATTTAAAAATTGTACCGATTCTTCAACTTGAAGCAGCCCATGTAGAAATTGCCGTTGCAACCAGGGATCTCGAGACAGACGTGAGGAAGAAATACACAGAAATAGATACGAAGATCAGCGACCTATGGGCAAAATACAGAGAAGAGGACATCAGAACATCGGAATTCCTACAAGAAGTGACCAAGATCTACAGAATCGGCAAGGCAAAGAAATAAGAAGACAAGACGACAACAAGACAAGAAGATAACAAGACAAGACTATTAGTTGATTTTTTGTTTCAAATAAAGAATGTCGGTTATAAATGTATTTTAAATTGTTCTGTTTGTATATCTGTTACACCTTATGTTATATCAGCTTGTGTAAATATGTTTCATCCATTCTAATAAGTCTAATAAAATATGTCATTACTAAAAATGAGTTAATCAAGACCCTATATAATCCCTCTAATTAGTTGTTATTGTTACAACAAAGAATTAGTGCACACACAAGCTTAGTGGGTGGGTACTACCTATATATGAGCGCCTGTGGTGCATAAGATACTATGGGTGGCAGGATGGGGTGGTGGGTGGGTACTACCTATTTACGAGCGCCTGTGGCGCATAAGATACTATGGGTGGCGGGTGGGTACTACCTATATACGAGCGCCTGCGGTGCATAAGATACTATGGGTGGTTGGTAATGGTACGTTTTTATTTTCGTAATCACAACACAAATCTTCTTCTATTTATTTTCTGCTTTGCCGCGATCGTCGGCGATACTTCATTAGTTTGCCAAATATTTTTTACTAACCTTTGGAAAATATTGGGGGGGGGGGGGGTAAACACACCCCTTGCCCCCCCGGTTCCTACGCCCCTGGTCTGGTGAGTATGATGGCTCGAATTATCATACTGAGATTAACGCTTTCTATACTAAATAGGCATTGACGAGTAGTTCCATTATGAAATGTTCAGATTATAAGTTCAATAAACAACCATTGTTGAACTTATTATCTGAACATTTGCCTCCAATGTCAGAATATATATTCTTTTGCACTTCGATAGTCTTTTCACCTGTCTTTCGTCTGGTTTTATTACATGTACATCCCTCCAAATGAATAATAGACCATTCCAATGTAGACATTTATAATAAAAAGGGTTAATGTGGTTGGCCTATGACAGCTCTGGCCTGAGAGTGGAGCGAAACGGTCGTGATTGCTTCGATCCTTATTAGTTCCTCTTCGGTCAGAGCGTTGAGCACGGGTGAGTCGTGTGACCGTGCCTCCGGGTGCAGCTGCCCTCGTGCTTAACGCCAGTGAGACGGTTTTGGATTAGGCTTATGGATTTAATCCCAGACGCCGTGTTGGCCGCAGTGCAAAGAAGTCGGATATTGGACATCGCTAACTGGTCTCTCCAGTCTAGCCGGGGATATCTGACTCTTTGCCTGGAGTTCCGAGTCGAAGATGCTGGAAACCAGAAATCACAGACCCGGGACACCAACTCCAAGACTGCCTCCTGTTATCTGAGTGGGAAGAAGAAGGGGCCGCCCAAGAAAAAGACGCCTGCGAGAAAAAGAAGGGACGCCGCTAGACGAGCCAAATGGAAGAAGAGGGGGGTGACTGTTGATTTGCCAGTCACCCCCCCCCCCCCTTGTGGTTCAGCCGTCTACAGTCATAGCCGGCGGGCCGAAGTTGTCTGAGAGACGCCCAGACGACTCGACCCGCATGGAGACTGACGACATAGTACCAGCTAGCAGGGACTCCGTGGATCTGCCGGAGGTCCCTGCTGTCGTCGTCGAGGCTAGCGGAGACAGGGACGTGGATTCCACCCCAGATGTTCCTGCCGCCAGCTTCGACGTGGAACTGGACAGTTATACACCTCGGACACCGGACTATCAGAACATCCCGGTGTCCTCCAGCTCCAACAACAACAGCACAGACACCACTCGGTCTGTTGAAGACGTCATCCGGTCTGCTGAAAACACCATCGCTCAATCTAAAAGATACCAGAAAGAGCAAGAAGCGAAAGTTCAACAAATCATACAGCAGTATCAGCAGAGACATCCTTCACCTACATCATCTCCTCAGTCATCAACAGAAAAGCCAAACCCAAAAAAGAAAAGAAAAAAGAAGAAATAATCATCAATCATAAAAATGCTCACTTTTTTTTTAAATTTTTTTATTCACCAATAAAGGCAACAACATGAGGGATTAAGGGGAGTTGCCATTCGGTGCTTCTGACAATCCCGGGCTAGCCCCCCGAACCACTCACTTCACGCCTATGACAGTATGACTCCAAATTTTATTACAGCTGGTTATCACTGCTTTAATAGATCAAATTAAACAAACACTAATTATGACTGATTTTCAAACTGAACATTATCAACTATATGGGAGACAAATGCACATTAACTATTGTTGGCATAATCAGACTTGAGGATACCCACCTTATGCTTAATAGGTTAACAATATTATTATTATCATGCAACTATATACTTAGCATAATTCAATAATTATTCTTGTAACTCTTCCCTGAACTTTTTGTAAAATAATAATTATGAGTCAGCCTGAGGGAAACCAATCTACTGGAGCTTTTGTCACTAGGAAATGAAGTTTTCTATGAATTATATTCTATGAATCTGAACAGTTTGTGGATATTTTTAGTACATTTTCCTTTATAACATTTATCTATTAATTAAACACTTTTATGTGAAATATTGGCAACACCAGATGTTTCTCATGTTATTTGCCTTCATAATGAGTTTCCTAGAAATGTTGTTGTTGTTGTTGTTGTAGAAAGTGGTGCCAGGAAGAATAGAACATCTTTAAGCAAATATGCATGTATATTCATAACACTTGAACATAATAGTATAGCATGTAAACTGATTTGAGCGTAATTTTTAATATGTCCCTCAGAACTCATTTTATGTTGGGCCCGACACACCCACACCACCTTGTTGTGACTGGAAAAAATCTGCAGACCCCCCCCCCCCCCCATGGTGGATGTTGCCTGCAACCGAGTGTTTTGTTTGGAATATGCATAGTTATTAGTTTATGGATTTTTTCTTTGATCATCTGCCATTTCTGTTCGACATAGATTTAGATTTGCACTCTTGTGTTTTGTAGAAAGTTTGGAAGAAATGGAGTTCTGCTTTTATGGCAGGCCAGGTTGCCTTATGATAGAGATAGACTTTCCTGGCAAGCTTTTTTAGACGTCTCTTGTTTATGGTGACCTTGTGGTAGACAATGTTGTGATCAGATTACCAAGGCTGGGCAGTGTTCGTGTGTTATGGTCTTAAACTTATGGATCAAAGTTGGTTGATTTAGGTAGAAGCGATCAAGGGTGTTTTTTCCACTTGTGGGTATTTTAACAACCTGTTCGAGATTTGCATCAGAGATCGCATTTGTGAGCTTATCATAGAGTTTTGTATTTTTGCAGTCAGTGGTAGTTTTGTCTGTGGTCCAATTGTACTTAGGTAGGTTGACGTCACCGAGAATCCACATGTGGCCATCTTTAGGGGCTTTCTTTACAGAGGCCATTTACGCTGTCAATATCGTTTTCATCTGGTTTGTAATATGATGCAACATGGATGATTTTTTAACCTTGTATGACAAGCTTTCCTCTGAGTTTTGCACTTCGCTGTTTAGCCATGTTTCAGTGCAAGCTATTATGTCAGATTTGACTTGGTCTCTGACATGATGTAGGTCATGAGCCTTGGCCAAGTGATTGACAGTTATGTTTAGGACTCTCAGGTTATTTAATCGTTTAGAGAGGGCAGGTGAACTGTTTTTTTTTGGTGGATTTTAGTGCGATAGGAGAGGAGGTTGCTTGCTGGGCACCGAGCGCTTCTATGCTCTCTGAGTAGGAATAGTCTTTGTTTAATAGATTGAATGAATATATACAAGGCTCCTTATTGGAGACTCACATATTTAAGAGAATGCACTGACACAGGATCTTTAATGTTGCGCCAGCATAGCTCCCATCATGAAAGGGTTAATGCATCTAAAGTCAGTTAGTCCAAATCTTATTCATGGATACTTGTCTACTTTTAAATGGAAATAATTCATGTCAAGAGCAAAGGGCCTCCCCTTGAAACTACACAATAATATTAAATAAAAAGAATTAAAGGTATAAAGTGTTTATATATTCACTTCCAAAAAGATTCATTCAGTCTTATGAACACGAATGCATAAAACAGAAAACAACAATATAGTTATCGCCCCTGATCAAGTGGTCCTGCTGATATGCTATGATGATGGTGGTCCTGCTGAATTGCTATGATGAGGGTAGGGCAAACTGATGCCGTTATGAAATAAAATAAAATCTCAAGTTGTCATTTTCGCAGTGTTTGGCTAATCCAAGCGATTTGAGAAAAAACCAATATGTGTATGAAACATTCAAGAACATATATATTTTTGAAAAATATAATAATGACTGCGCTTAAGTTTCTAAAACAATGTGAATAACCATCTTGATTATAGTCGATTTTCAACAACCAGTATTAAAATTATTTCGCAATAAATATGTTTCTGAATGTTTGATAGGCATAATGGCTTTTCTTGTATATGTTCCGATTATCAGAACACCATGAAAAAGACGGATTAAAACAAATACAACGGTACTTTTTGTTAACAGCATCAATTTGCCTTAACAGCATCATAGCAGTTCAGCAGATCCCAACCGCATCATAGTACATTAGCAGGAGCACTTGACCAGGGGTGAATATTCATGAATAAAAAGCTTAAACAAACCAAGATTAGGCAACAACAATTTAATTCACCAGTTTACAAACTTTTTTCCAAAACAACAGAAGGTGTACTCAAGTAATCACTCCAGTAAAATCAGACTGATTTCTTCATGACTTTACGTAATAGATGGCACTAATTTCTATTTATCGCATACATGTACCAGCTTTTACACTTTTTCTCCAAACTCCACTTGGGTTTGCAGTGAGCATTTTAATGTACCAAGTATGCATAGAATAGCAGACAAATGTTATCTCGACGTTTCACAAAACATGTTTTCAGCAAGATATGAAAGAAATCTTCACTGTATGTATGATTTTGACATTTCCTCTCTCTGACTATATACATATTTAAACAAATTTATTATGTTGTAAAATTTTTGAAACTGTCACATTAATTTTTCTAACTACAAAAACCTCTTATTTTGTTACAAGTACATATCTTTATTCTGAGTTGAAACATTGCAATATAATTTAATGCCTATAAGAATGAACATTGTAAACAGTTAATATAATTTTCTCAATATGATTACATTTTAAATTAAGTTGAATTAGAATTTTAAAGTATTTACTTCAACTGGGCAAAACAGTGAGAAGTTCTCACTGTTTTGCCCAGTTGAAGTAAATACTTTAAAATCATAGGGCTTGCAAACCAGCAAATACAATTGATCTTACCTTAATTTACATAAACATCATATACCATTAACATAATAGCATAACTGTGGAACAAATATTCATGGCAAGGAAAGACAATTTCTGATGTAAAACATGATAAATATACAACCATGAATTGAGTATGTTTGCAATTTAATACAGGTTATTTTTACAAAGCAGTAGTGGGGGAGATCAGAGATTGTCATTTTCTGGAACCCTTTAAGAGGACAAAAGTCATCAACTACAGTAATGCTCTAATTA
The DNA here is from genome assembly GCA_032622095.1 of Siphonodentalium dalli. NCBI lineage: Eukaryota > Metazoa > Mollusca > Scaphopoda > Gadilida > Siphonodentaliidae > Siphonodentalium > Siphonodentalium dalli. The sequence goes on from CP136062.1 coordinate 177,106,270, forward strand.
ATCGACCTCTTAACCACAGCATAATTATGGGTAACTTTTCAGGATTTAGTCGGAAATATGGCTTGTTGCATTCATCGGAAAGCTCTCGCCGAGAGCTTTCCTATGAATGGCAACAAGCCATATTTCCGACTAAATCCTGAAAAGTTACCCATAATTATGCTGTGGTTAAGAGGTCGATTAATTAGAGCATTACTGTACATCACCAGTAAGGATTATAGTTACTGTATATCAACCATTCATACAATTATTTCACAATAGCAAATTGCATGATCAGCATTATCATAGCAATTTTCAAAGCCAATACAAGAGGAAAATATTTTTACAAAGATTTCAGAAATGTTTACATCTGCTACTTGTTTTAGAATAGCCCCTCTTATCAGATACATGTTAAGTTTGTAGATACATCGTATGTGGTATTTGTTGAGCCCACAATTTGCCATATTGTGATCAACCTCAAGAATGCTTGTATCAATCTCAATATGGCTTCTGATTAATGACCAACATAATTGGGATTAAAATCTGTTTCTTGTCAGTCTTGCAATTGCATGTTAGGGCAGGACATGGTCATAAATTGTGCTAAATGGGATGTAAAAATGGGTGGCATGTTATACACAAGTGGAAATTGTGACAGAGTTACAGACAGACATAAGATGGGTTTTATATATATTGTGACGAAAATTGCCATTTCAGAATGCCCAGCTATATATTAATCATTCATAAATATTCAACATAAGGATAACATTTACACAGACATGTACATGAGAGACATTCATAAAGCTTTATGAAAACAGAAGAACACAACATGACTAACGTTTATGTAAATGGGTATATAAGATTGATGACACTGAATCAGTGAATAATACTGCTTCGAGATTAGAGACAAATGGATGAAAGATCAGAAGCTATTAACCAAGCCTGGATATAGTGTGTCTGACAATTGCAGAATGAGGTCCCAAGAGGGTGAATTTAGTGATGCTACCCCACACAGCAGGCTAGCATCACCAAATTACCCTCTGGGGACCTCATTCTGCTTAGGCCTCATCATCTTCTGGGAAGTGTCTACATCTTGGTTTTATATAGTTACTTCTCCCCTTCTGTTCAATTTCTATATCCCATAATTTGTAGAAGATAAAATGCATAATCAAGGTGACTAATGGGTGAACATCACCAACTTCAACTAGGGAACTTCAATCTGATCCTATGTCTCTCATAGCAGTTGAGGCCTAAGCAGAATGAGGTTCTCAGAGGGTGAATTTGGTGATGCTAGCAGGATAGCGTCTCAGAATTCACCCTCTGGGGACCTTATTCTGCAAATGTCAGAATAAGGAAATAAGAATGTTTTCTTTGAAAATGGTTCACTTGTTCACATTGGCCAACAAATAAAACAAGAGGTGTGCACTCGAGTGCTAGCATACCCCCACCGTTGGCAAATTCAACCCGCATTATCCGTAAACCCAACAAAAAGATATTTAACTTTAAAGAAAAATTCGGACTAATAATATCGATATGGTGTCACAAGAAGCTTGTACAGAAAATATTCAAATTGGTTCATATTTGTTAAAGTTATTAAGTCGGACAGAATTTTCTAAGTCAAAATAAGTCGAAAATGAAGTGTAATATTACGAGCCAATCCCTAGCCGCATCATGTAGAGAGGGTATTGTGAGAAGCATGTATACCAAAAATTATTGAAATCGGTTCATATTTGTTAAAGTTATTAAGTCGGACAGAATTTTCTAAGTCAAAATAAGTCGAAAATGAGGCGTAACTTTAAAAAAAAAGTCGGACCAAACCGCAATTAGCATCATGCGGAGAGGCAGTCCTAATGAGATTGCATACAAAACATTATTGAAATCGGTTCATAGTTGTTCCGAGTTATGAGGTCAGACGGACACACTGAGGGAGAAAGCGTGACGGACGGACGGACGCATTCAATCCAGTATACCCCCCATTTTCTTTGAAAGTGGGGGTATAATTATCTTCGTTTGTCATTCACTATTGGTTTTATTGTGTGGTAGATACACATGTGACATAGGCTTTATTGTGTGGTAGATACACATGTGACATAGGCTTTATTGTGTGGTAGATACAAGTGACACAGGCTTTGATCTGTGGATCAGGTATGGGAATATGTCAGAGGGGAAATTTGCGCTAGGGGAAAGGGGCCACTGCCCTTCTATAGGAAACCCTGGGAACTTTACATCTACATATAAAGGCGGAAGAAAATAGAGGCAGCCGTTGATTTCTTTCCAACACAGCTGTAAGCTAATTTGATGTTTATTACGTAGCATATTTATATACATCCATTTATGTATTTCAACATATATAAAACATCAACCAATAGATATATTGAATGTAATGGTACATAATAAAATATTGAACCAGATCCATGTCCAGACAGGTTAGTGGTTACCACGCTTGAGTGATGGCCTCTTAGTTACTCATGTGGTATCCTAGAGCTAAACGCTCTCACTAAAAAATTGAGAACCTGTCCCAACAAGAGTATGACTTTTTATATGTATATATGAGTAGGCTGATTAAAAACTTCTCTTGCTGTGGAATAGTCATTCATATCTCTGACGACGGGATCCTCTCTTGACTTTTAGTCTAGGGTACAATTGGTTGACTGTTGGCACAGCACAATTTTTGTGAAATTACTTTACTGGTAAATAGACCAAAACTATACAGGTTTGATGGAACAGGTCACATCCAAGCCTTGAAATAGGGTGTCTGTCATTTGCAGAATGAGTTCCCCAGAGGGTGAATTTAGTGATACTACCCCGCATAGTGGGCTAGCATCGCCAAATTACCCTCTGGGGACCTCATTCTGCAAATGACAGACACCCTATTTCAAGGCTTGGTCCCATCCTCGCTTCTTCAAAATGGCATCAACTGCCTTAACAACATCCACTTTCTGGTTTTACATGTGAACTATGAAAATATGGTGTCCATCGCAGAATTGTGCTGTGCCAAAAGTGAATCAACCAGTCCCCAGGAGGTGTGACAACTGCTCCATGTGGATGTATTTTGTGAATATATGTTATGTTATCACCAAGATAAGACTCAGACTTCTTCTGAATCAGAATCGGGAGGTGTTGACAAGTCATTCATATCACCAAGATCAGGCTCAAACTTCAGGCTAGTCGCTCTGGGTGGTAACATAGGATTTGTCGCCCCTCGAAGTCTGCAAAGGATGAAACGTGAAATGAGAACAATGTATCAAACATTAACGCTTCCATGAGTGGAGCTTCCTGAAAATTTGCGAAAAACCTGTGCCAATGCATTCTCTTATATTTGCGAGTCTCCAATAGGAAGCCTCGCATATATATTAAAGAGAATACATTGGCCAAACAATATTATCTTGACCTTGTAAGCCAATGCATTCTCTATTGGAGACTTGCATATATAAGAGAATGCACTGCCACAAGGTCTTTAACTCTTTCATGATGGGAGCAGCGCTGGTGCAGCAAAATTTCAGGAAGCTCCAGTCATGAAAGGGTTAATGCTGCTCCCGTCAGGGTTAGCAGCAACTGCTATTGGTATCTAACAGTGGTTGTTTTTAATCTGAGCTTCCTCATTCCATGATCATACAGAGATATTCTGATACTGGTGCTGGCGACATTAACTTGATTTTGGTGAAAATAATTATTGTCAATGATATTAAAATTTTTCCACAATCTGTTTTAACCAAGATCATTAAGCCCTGTATTTGCAGTACTATGTAACTACAGTTAGCGTTTTGAGACTGTGGTATGCATGGCATGGAAGTAGGTCAAGAAGTAGGTCATCAGACCATGAGGTGTGCCACTCGGCAAAGCTTGGCAAATCTATCAGCTTGTAGCTCAAAGGTCGATAAGTCTATAATTTATGCCAACATGTTGTCCCCCACCCTCCCATCATCATAACCCCAACAGCGCTGTGAGTAGACACTCGAGGTCTCTACATGTGCTGTTTCCTTTGACATTTAACTTGCCATGGCGAATAAGCAGGTCAATGGAATGCTTTGATGTTGCCACTTATTGTACCAGAGTTAGATTGGCATTTGAGTGTCTTCATGAATTGCTACATGAACCGTGACAGAGTGGCGTCTTTATTATGTTGTATCAAATTGGTTGCATAGTCACCAAGTATGGGCCCGGATACAACAGAATCACAGGCTGTCTGTGTTTTGTATTGTATACTCGGATCTTACATCATGATTTTAATGCTTGATTTCATCTAGATTAGTTCAAGTGAAATAGTTTCTCTTCACACACCTACCAAGTATGATTACTTCCTGCTTGCTGATTAAGGATGATATTACGATAATTTTCTTTTAGCCTATATTACTAATGATATTGAATTTTCACTGGATATTGGCGATATATCAGGAACTGCCCACTATCTGCTATAGGACAATTTGAGACCTCTACTGCTGGACTCTATGGAAGAGGATTTGTAGGCATGAACAATAGTTATGAAACTGGTCATGTAGACAATATATATAAGAATGATTGTATGCAATTTACTGAACGATACAGTAAAATAAATTGAATGAAAGTGAATCAAATGTGGTTTGTATTTGTCTTATTGCACATAATCACTCATATGTTAAAATAAGATATCGTTACTTGACCATGTTTGTAGATTTTCAGGTGAATAAATTACAACTCACCGTGTTTGTAGATGGTGAACTTGTAACTGCATGTTCTCAACTTGCTCCTGATACTCGTCACTGTTCCTCTGAAGCTTACGGACTAGATTTGCTTGTACGTCAACCTGGAAATAGTTTTACATACACTATATTGTTATATGTGCAATAATCAATCAATAAAGCAATGTATATTTTGGTAAGATATATGTGCGGAAGACGATACATGCAAAGATAACAGATAACATGACCCCCTGTGTGGAAAAAAGGACACTCTTCTGGATAAAATGAACACTCTGTTGAATGCCCTCATAGTAGTGAACATCCAAATTTCATTCAGATCTGACAACTGGTGTTTGAGATATCTGCCTGGCCGGCCGGAAAAAAGGAGGGATAGATATCCAGATGGACAGAATGATGGATGCACAAGGTCAATCCAGTATACCCCGCATTTTCTTCGATAGTGGGGGTATAATTATATCATGTCAAACCATTGTCTGAAAGAGAGTATCGAAACAAACATGATTACCAGTTTTTTATTGAAAAGATGATAGTGAAACAATTATTAATAAGTGTGTGTATATTACAACCCAAAAGGACTTTGATTCAGTGTTTGACTCATGAAAAATAAGTTTGGTTTCAATGCATCAACCAAATTATTTTATATAATGATTAAATTTCAAACAAATACCTCATCTTCAGCATGTGCCAGCTCGAGTTTCAGTTCATCTATTCGCAGTCGTAGCTTCTTCACTTCTAGTTCATATTGATCTGATCTTCGCTTGTTGTGTTCAATTTCAGTTGTTTTCTCCTGCAGCGATTTCTTCAGTTTTGTGTTAGCATGCTGCGCATCCATTAACTCCTGTTAGGTAAGATTAATACTGAATGAGTTACTAAATGATTATATTTGACAGCCATGTTAATCCTTTCATGACAGGAGCTGTCTTCCTGTGCCAGTACAGTCTCTTATATACATGTATACATAAAAGAATGCACTGGCTTACAATGTCAAGGTAAATATTGTTAGGCCAATGAATTCTCTGATATAAGTGAGGCTCCCAATGGGAGACTCACATATATAAGGGAATGCATTGGCACAGGGTTTTCGTAAAATTTAGGAATATATTATTTGTTATGCCATTCTGACCAGCAGAGATTTCCACATCACTTTAACCCTTTCTATACTTAATGGATTCTCCCACATAGTTATAAAGTATTCATTGGAATGGTCTATTATTAAAAGCAGACGACAGGCAGACAAAAAGATAACACAAGTGCAGAAGGATTTATATCCATTGGTGGGAAATGTTCAGATAATAATTCCGCTGACCGTACGGTTGTTGAGATCCGATGCAACCATCATCAGATTGGCTCCAATCAGGTTTGTCAGAAGTTGTGGTTGGCTGACAACGGCCATCATAATATTCTTTTTAACCATTTCTTTACTGAATACTCATTATTCCCATAGGGCCTTTGTTGAACTTATTATTTGAATATTTCCTGAGGGAACTACTCACCAATGTGTATTTAGTAATGAAAAGGTTAAAGTGCTGGTGACAGTTTGCTGACATCACCATTTTCCTTGGAAATATTTATGTAAACAGAAAATTTGTGAATAATCAGGAGATGTCTGTTCTATAAATTCACCTTGTTTTTCTCTGAGAGATCAAATTGCATAGCATTGAGATCAGAGTCGATCTGAGCGGCAGCTGCCTGTTGCTTTCTTTCCAGTTGTTCATCTAAATCCTCAATTTGATTCTTCAACTGTTTGTTTTCCCGTTCAAGTGTCAACTTTTCAGATTCAAGTTTTTCTCTCTTTGCCCACTCACTTGAATTGTCTGTCTGCAGCTTTTCGAGCTAAGGAAAGATAATGGTTAATGTAAAACTAAAGACAATGTCATTTTAGCTCAAAATACAAAAATTAGATTATGATAAAGCGATACGTACATGGTGCATTGGCAAGTATAGTCAAATTGTAAAATGGTTGTAGGAAGCAGGAAAGCAGAGTGTAATAATAATTTTCTGTGATATTATTGACATACATGAAGATGTACCATGTATTTAATTCTTTCGTGTAATTGTACTGGATGGTTTCTTCAAAATTATAGTAATATAGACAGATTTGGTTTAGAAACTTGACACATACAGGATACACGTTGGCCAGAAAATTCTTCTGGCCATTTCGGAATTTGTTTGGCTATTTTTAAAGAATTTTGTCCAAATTTAAAAAACAAGGGTTGTGCATTAAAGATGGCTTGGTCAAGTTTTTGCCTGATCGAGAATCATTAAAAATGGACGACTCAAGAACCATAACTCAGAACTAAAGGCCAGAACTCAGGTAAAAATAAGATGGCTGCCGAAAATTGTTGAAATTGATAGCTCCCATTTAGAGCTGATCCTAAACAAGCGGGTAAAGATTCAAAACAATTCTCCAATACATGTCGGTTGCAGGGTATGCTGATGGATTCATATTTGAAATCCAAGATGGCTGCTGGCGGCCATGTTTTTTTAATGAATATCGTGGAAAAAAGGGAAGCTCCCATATAGAGGTCATCCAGAAGATCCGTATGAAGTTTGGTGATGATTGGATGAGGGATATGCTCTGCAGGGTGTGCTAAAGGATTTTGTGATGCAAAGAGTAAAATCCAAGATGGCTGCCAGCGGCCATGTTTTTCATTGAAAACCATTCAAATCGGATTTTTCCCATCTAGAGGTAATCCTAGACTCATATACCGAGTATCGTTGAAATCAGTCAAAGTTTGTTTGAATTAACGGTCGCGAAGGATCAGAATCGATAATAATAGACAAACTGAGTCCCATAACTTTCATATAAAAGATTGGACAAACGTGGTATTTGAACTCATTGGATATATTGTTGCAACAGACCCATATACCAAATATCAATGAAATCTGTTGACGACTGTTTGAATTATGCTGACAGTCTCGCGACCATTCGTCCGGACGACCGCCTACTAACCTCGCCAAAGCATAATTCGAGTTTTTGAAAAATCTTGACTATTAATATATGATATATGGCCAAATCTGTTTTGTTTACGATTGCATGGCCATTCGCCAATTTTACCACCAACAGTGTGCACATTGGACACACAATATACAAATTTTGACCCCCATGTTACCTATATTTTATGGTTAAAACCTGCATACCAAACTTCATTTCATTCAGCCAACATGAACTTATTAAGTTATCATCCCAAAACAAAATTGAGTTAAATTTCAACATTGGTAAATGAAAGTGTCAGTGACACTGTAGCTCAATTTGGAGAGGAGATAATGCCATATATTACAGTCAATGGGGCAATAAGGAATGCCAAAATGGCTGTCGGCTGTGCCGATGGATTCAAATGTGAAATCCTAGATTGCCGCTGGTGGCCATGTTTTTAACAGAGCATGGAAAAAATGGTAAGCTCCCGGGAATCTGGAGGTCACCCTGAGATTCCATTTCAGAATCCAAGCTTGGTGATGATTGAATGAGGGATGTGGCATGTTGGTTGTGCCAAAGGATTTAGTCGATATGAGATTGCTGTCAGAAGCCATGTTTTTTGTTGAAAATTGTTCAAATTTGATAGCTCTCATCTAGAGGAGATCCCAAACCTGTAAATTTTCAAAAAAATTCCCCAATAAATGCGGTCTGCAGGGTGTGCCGATGGATTAAATTTTAAATCCAAGATGGCTGCTGGAGGCCGTGTTTAAAAAAAAAAGAAGCTCCAATCTAGAGTTCACCACGAGGATCCATATGTAGTTTGGTGATGATTTGATGAGGGATGTGACCTGTGTGTTGTGCTAGAGGAGATTGTTGACAGATACATGGACATACGGACAGACGACGGATATCAGCCCATAGCAATAGCTCAAACTCGACTTTGTCAAGATGAGCTAAAAATGGGTGGCCGGACTCCAAACTTGGTTTTGAACGTGACCAGCTGCTTGACCTGTATATTGTGGTAGTGAACCCGTATACCAAAACTCATTCCATTAAGTTCATTAGAACTAAAGTTATCATCCGGAAATGAAGAACAGACAAAAAACACTAAGTCCTATTTAGAAAATGGGCATAGTGAGTTACTATTTTCGCTAGTATCTTCTGCAAGCTATTAATAATGCAAACTTATTTGGTAAAACCTGAATTGAAAACAGTATTAGCAAGTAGCCAGTCATTGTCTATTTCTTCCGATTAGCATTACTTCAACCTTTGCCTGTCGTTTGAATAACAAGGCCATCCCAAGGGTTCTGAAAGGTCAATGCAGTGAAAATCGCGCTGCAGTGATCACACTACATTTTTTAAAATTCATTATAAAACTGTACAAGAAAATGTTAGCAACTTTTGCAAAAGTTGTATTACGAATATCAATAGATCGTGAGAAAGTGAAAAGGTTCCATATTCCTTAAATTAGAACAAGTCCATTGTCAGTTCTTTTTGTGATTCATTTTATATGATTACTAGCAGGTTAGCCCGCCACTGGCGGCGTTCGTCAGAAACATGACAATTTTTATTTTTTTTAATTAATTTAATTTTTTAATTTTGGTTTTTCAATATTTTACCCGATTTGACCTTGAATTGATCATTTTCAAGGTCAAGGTCAGGTCGGGGTCACAATTTAACCCGTCCATGACACTTCCCGTAGGTAGCAAGTGTGAGCGCAATCGGTTTGAGTCTATAAAGGACACATGCACACATATATATAATTTGTGGGTACCCGTTTCGAGGTGAAAATCACCTAGGGCGGAAAAACTGACCCGATCCGCGTTCCTAGGAAGCCCTAAGTACGTAAGAATCACACAACACGCATATATATCATTTGTGGGTACCCGTTTCAAGGTGAAAATCACCTAGGGCGGAAAAACTGACCCGATCCGCGTTCCTAGGAAGCCCTGAGTACGTAAGAATCACACAACACGCTGATGTCTGTATAATGACGCACACACCGAGACCCAGACGTAAGAATCACATTGCGAAAACTAATAAAAAATGTAGAGTTACGCCTCTTAGATCAATACGTCGATGACTATAAAGAGCGTTAACCGGTTAAATCTCCCAACAAGGAGCGTTGGTGTGTTAACCCCCACGGTGCCATTTTTTGTGACTGGGAAGGGAGAAGCGGTGCTCTGAGCTTGTCCAAAATGTGACGTGGACGATCCCCGTGGGTTTTTACACTTATATACAAAATTTGAGCTCGATCCGCGCAGCCGTTTTCGATTCTATGAAGTACCCACATACACACATATATATATACACATATACGGAAGTCTCAAAATATATAGGAGATTTCAATTGAAACCAAATCTATCTATATAAAACCCGTTGTCTGTCTGTCTGTCTGTGTGTGTATAACTCGGTCACGTTTTTGGCGCATTTATAACTTTTCAACCAGGCATCCAATATGGCCCAATTTGTGCCACGGCCTGCACTGTGTCGTAAAAGATGACTCACCAAATTTCACGCCGATTGGTCAAAGAAAATCTGAGAATGAACATGGTACCAAAATGCTGTATTTGCACTCAAGTAGACACTCTTTCTTACGATGTTTGTCGAAATGACGTCGTGTGACGTCGCACGCAAACCCAGATTTGCTTTGCTATTGTAGACGAAACTTCCATTCGCTCTACCAAAGCGTTGTTGCAAATAGGCGCTAAATTAATTTATAAGTTCAGGTTCAGTGTGAATATAAGTAACGAATGTTGATTTGGTCATGGAAGTGCATGTAGTGTGGTGAAGAGTCGAGTCTAGAAAGCTGTACCATCGTTGGGAATGGGTGCTAATATGGTACTTTAATTTGCCAGTTCGGTGTGAACATAAGTAAAGAATGCTGTCTGTGACATGAAAGTTGTGCATTGAGTGTGGAATCGATGGAGTACCGGTATACCTGGAAGATTGCAAATGGACACAGTCTGACCTCCCTCCAGTGGGGACCGTTCAGTAGATTCGCCGGAACTCGGTTAGAATAACCACATTCCGGGCCGGGACTAATACAGTGTAAACAATACCGTCGACGCTAATTAATGCTCTTTTAATCTTTCAGTTGAGTGCAAACCTGATAAAAGAATGTTTAAAATATCAAAATGTGTGCAAAGAATGCGCTGTTTAAGATCATATAATGTGCGCTAAGTGGCTCAGGCACCTCCACTCCTAAATAAAGGCTCCCGAATGGAGCCTGTTTCAGTTAGTATATAGTATTAAATAAAGAAAAATATCTTTCATATGTGTGTGCATATATGTGTATGTGGGTTGGGGAGAGGGGGGGGGGGGAGGGGGGGGGGGGGGGGGTAGAAAGTACTGTTTTATTGAAATATTAAAGTGTTTCCACAATTGGGCCACAGTGCATTGGCTTGTGATCCTTAGGCTGCATGTTGAATACAGGCTCCCAAGGGGGTCCGTTTAAGATCAAAATGTGCCGCAAGCCCCCTTCATTGCTGATAAAAGCTCCAGAATTGAGTATGTTTCAGTATAGTATATAGTAATATTTAAAGTAATATGCTGATTTTGTTTAGTTCAATGTGTGCATGCGTATAGGGCCTAAATATGTAGTCTGGATGTGTGGAAATACAGTTTTTAGTGAAATAAAGTGTTCCCTCGTGCATCCAGTGACAAAAAAGAGAAGCATGACCATTCCATTTCTAATATAGAAATGAGAATTTGGGCAATCCCCTAGTATTATAATATTTCCTCTGAGGCTTGAAATTTCTAAAAATAGAAAATAACACAACATGGGTCTTAATATTTTACTACAGATACATTGTACAGCATCTATGGGCATGCATTTTAGATTAAATTGGTGTTACCGGTATATCACACCAGTAAACTTACCTGATCACGAAGTTCAGAAACTTGCTTATCCATTGTTGATGTTTGAGAGTGATCATCAGCATGGCCATTGCTTGAGAAATCAGGCACTAGGTCGTTTAGTTCACAGAGCTATAAGAAGGATAAATCACACTATGCTGCTAATTTTTGGATGAGTGGAGACATAGAATTTTAAAATGAGATAAACTATGACTACATAAATCTAAAAAAGTTTCTTGTTTGGAACAAACTTGGATCATGCCATGAATCTCTACTCCAGCTATGCCTGTAAACAAGGCTTGAAATAAGTGGTCGGTCACGGTCAATGACAGTCACCAAAACAGCTTTGACCGACACAATTTGCGTCTGGTCGGACATTTTGTCCGACAGCATATTTATACTCCCATCAGATAAAATATAACTGGATAAGACATTTCTCTCAAGTTATTTTTGCTTCTTTGCAAATCTGGATCGAACAAAACGATTAGATACGCAAATGTATCGTGCAGTTTCTTATGACTATATCAGATATCGTGTTGTTCTTTAATCGCGTCAGCAACTCGGAAGTTTCGTTTCGTTTTAAGTGCGGTTCGTAATTATTGGCTTACCGTTCACCTTTTAACACTTCCGTTTTAAATCAAGGTCATTTATGCGATTTTTAAAATAAGAATTAAAAAACAAAAAATTCCTGTACTCCTTGTCTAGTGTATTGATAGATGTACGGAAGTTTAAAGCAGTATTTAATGAAATGAAATAATGAAACGGGGGGATCACTGGTCGAACAGTAAAAGTAACCACAGGTGGTTGCAAATTCAATTCGATGCAGACAAGAAGGGGGTTGTTTATATACCCACTTTAAGTTTAAAATGCAAATACTGCATCTCCAAAGTCAAGGAAATCAAAATTTCGAAAGGACTTTAATAGATCTTGGGTTGATGGATCGACACAATTCTATTATAAACAAAGCATGATGGTAGCAGTAGCACTGAGAGTCACTTTTTAAGGTCACAGAAGATTATTTTACATGGTATTGAAGCATTATTTATCACATAAAAATAATTAAGATATGAGAACATTTGACAGCACATAATTTTGACAGACACCGCCCAGAACTTGACAGCCACCATCCATTTGGTGTCTGTCATTTTGACAGGCACCGTGACAATAATTATTTCAAGGCTTGCCTGTAAAGATATCATACTCCAATACAGTACAAATCCTGGGAACTTTTTGATGTTCTGACCCGTTCTGACAGGGAACATTAAACAAACAAGGCAGGGAATATATTTCTTTGTTAATACATGTTCCTCAACAATCTATGTCATAGTAGGTGGTGGTCCCAGCCCGAGATTGCATGTTTTTTGTGACTTTTGTGAGCTGATATCGCAAAAAAACATTGAATTAATTACCAGAGAGAAATTCCATGATTGTAAGCGACACAAAGCAAAATCGCTCACAAAGTCACTGAAATAGTGCAATTTCATGTTGGGACCTTCACCTACAGTGAACTACATATATTACAAAGAAATACATTACATGCACTATTTTTTCAATGTTATACACTTCCCTGTCACAACGTCAAAACGTTCCCAGGTTTTGTACTGGTGGAAAATGATCTCTAAGGGCATAGCTGGGGTAGAGATTCATGGCATTATCTTAACAAACTAAGCCCTTTGCATTGCACCTCAAGGCAATTGCCAATTAAACCATAAACACTGGTGCAGAGAAAATAAATCGTATTTGGTGAATGGTAAAACACTAGGGAAAAACACATGTGTGGATCTGGTTTCCTCAATGGTTCTCTAACAGTTACGATAGGAGGTTAAAATACAGGGCCTGTATTATGAACCGTACCCGGGTTATTAAAGTTCTTCATCCCCAGTTTCTTGTGATATTTGGTTGCAGTAAATATTCTTGAAGAATTACATCACCCTTTTTTAACTATTTTTCACTCAGATTATTTAAAACTTGCCTGAGTCAAAAACATCGAGCTATGATACTGTCTGTGTGAACCCAGATTATTGAACAGCTGTGAATTTTATAGTATGAAACATTCTGTCTTCCTTTGTATCACCTCTGTTGTAGGGATTTTTATGCATGCACTATATTTTCAACGCCAATGATTTAAATTAAAATTTCAATGTGATTATCGTCTTTTTGGCTTTGGCTGAGTTGTGCCGAGATTTGTAGTTGGCTGACACTGCAGTAATACATTTTGAAAGCAATGGGATTCCATGCTATTTGTTTCAGATTATCGAATGCATAGCTGTTCGGTACTCTGGGCTCACTCAGACTCACTACGAATGATGAAATATGCTTCTCAAAATACCTGTTTTCTTAGGTCCACTTCTCTTTGGTTACTTTCATCATATTGCACAGTGAGCTCGATAACTTCAAACTGCACTTTTTCCAAAGAATCTAGTAGCAACGATTTTTCACTGTAAAAAACAAATTTAATCAATTATGACGAAATATTTTGTATACACAGATGACAATAGTAACATAGAAAAACAAATAATGGTTTTATTTGCTTTAATTTAAGTCACATTCAATTAAATTTCAAGTTTTAATATCAGTTAAAGATATTACTAGTAGGAAGTTTTAAGTGGGTAGGGGACCGGGAGTCCAACTCTACATATCCAACTGCACCCTCTGAATCAAATATTATTTGTAACTATTTCTATCTCTGTGATAAATCTAATTGTAACCATCTGCTTGGTATGAAAACAAATAATATTTTGTCTCCCAAGTCTAACAATCATACAAAATTTGATATGTTCATATCAATCATTCAATCAAGTTGATTAAAAATGTAAGTTTACTTTTTGGTTTAACCCTTTACCCAACAGAATGGCCCTGTGCCAATGCATTCTCTTATATATGCGAGTCGACCATAGGTCGCCTCGCATATATAAGAGAATGCATTGGCTTAACACATTAAAAATTATAAAATTGTTGAAGAATGTAAGAAAAAATGGTAAAAAGTGTTAAAAAAGATTTTTTTTAGGCCAATGCATTCTCTTATATATGCGAGGCGACCTATGGTCGACTCGCATATATAAGAGAATGCATTGGCACAGGGCATAACTGTAACTATCACAATGTGGTCAAAGAGCCGGTTCCAATGATACCCATATTTGTATGGTTCTATTGAGACAGACCGAAGATATTTTAGGCTGTTGAAGCTTTATTTGGCCGGTTTTGGCCGGTTTGTTGAGTAAAGGGTTAAATACCATGCTCTGTAATAAACAACTAATTTGAATGTAATATACCGACTGGTATGTACTGCATTCAACCATCAATAGTCCCATCACCCAGTATAAGCCCAGTCTACATTTTTGCTCCCAAAACAATGATGGAGTAGTCCTCAAAGATAAGCCCACAGCCATTTTTAGAACTTAAAGGTTGAGTAAATTGATGTAAGGTTAACTCTGGATCAGATGAAACAATATCAAATAATACAATCTCTGTATTGCAATATATTAGACGTTCTTTGTGTCTTAACTATTTATCTACCGGTAATATAATAAAACACAAACAAAATAATATTCAATAAATAAAATAATAGACATCATGATTTCATTTAAAATACAACATTAGATTAGCACTATGAATTATGAATACATACAGAGATTTTGCATGTGGGGGTCCTCAAAGGTAAGGCCAATCCCAAGTTTCGTGTTAAAATATTCATGAGTAATATACTGAGCAGAGTTGAATATTTAACCCTTTCAAGACAGGAGCTGCGCTGGTGCAGAATTAAAGATCCTGTGCCAGTGCATTCTCTTATATATGCAAGTCTCCCATAGGGAGCCTCGAATATATAAGAGAATGCACTGGCTTACAAGGTCAAGGAAAATATTGTTAGGCCAAAGTATTCTCTTATATATGTGAGTCTCCCTATGGGAGACACACATATATAAGAGAATGCATTGGCACAGGGTTTTTGCAAAATTTCAGGAAGCTCCAATCATGAAAGGGTTAACTAGATATGATAATATGCATGCATATGTACTTACTCTCTTTCTGATAGAATAATTTTTCCAGCTTCTTCCAACCGAATTTTCATTGCATTCACAGTTTCTATTAACAAAATATCTGCCTCGATATTTGAATTTTCTTTGGGAACTTCAAAAGAATGAGTTTGTGTTTGACATGTCCTTAGTTCTACCGGTTTTTCATTTGAAATGTTCATATGACTACATGAGGTATGTACATTACTATCTTCAAGTAACTTGACCTGTTCATTTTGCGGGCTATTTTTCCGTGAACTAGGAGAACCAGGAAGATCTGTAATCTTTGGTGATTGGATTGGAGATTTTATATCAAGTGGGGAGATCTTTGTAAGTCTCAACTGTTCGATTTCTCCAACAAGATCTGACTTTTGACGTTTTAGAAGAGTATATTCTTTGGCCAAGGTATCCAATTTGTGCTTCATTTGCCTGTTATCCTCTCGAGCTTTGTTTCGCTCATTCCGAACTTTGCTCCACTTCTCACGCCAACTTGCAGTGCAGTCTGACCACCATCTCATAGTTTTTTCCATCTGAGCAACACGAGTTCTAGCCTCCTCAAGTTCTCGTAATTTAAGCTCCTCTCGTTCATCAGGAGGTGCACAATACTGAACGGGTGACACAATTGTTGGAGGTGTACTTTCGTGATAGTTCGGCGAAACATGACTCGGCCCAGCTGACCGTACATATGGAGAGTCGCCTCCCTTCTTGACAACTTTGGATGATCTTTGGTTCATATTGCAAATTCGTTTGTGACTATTCAAGCCAAATAGTTTTTATATATTTGAAAGCAGATTTCCATCCAGTTTGGTGGCTCCTATTGATACACTAACTGGTTCAGTTTCATCACAAGGACATGCTATCTCGATGATAATCCATGGCTTTAGCTATGCCGAAATCTCCTTTCCTGTCCTGTCAAGATTTAACAATATTGGGTATCATACTAGTACATGTACATGCGAATAGAATACATGGTAGCCAAAACTGACCCATTTTAATTTGGTCAGAATGTCACAGTCTACAGACTTTCATTTTTGAGGCACGCGATCGCTCTTGCGCACCATCGCGCGGCTAAAATTGAAAACCAGCGAGCGATCGATCGCGCACCTAGGCCAAATACAGAGAGCGAACCTGATAACGCTATTTTCAGTGTCTACCCAGACGAGGTCACACAGTGTGACGTGTCGAATGCACTATCTGTTTGAGACTGAATGATTCGAAGCTAAAAATACATTTCTATGTATGGCTTATGACGTCACATAAATTCCTGGAAAATCAAAGCGAGACAACGTGGCCGGGAGATGTTGATATTTATTCTGTCAGCATGGAATCGGAGTATTAAATTGATTCCTTATTAATAATTATGAATTACAATTAATATAGCAGCATCATGTACAATATAAAACATAGTGTGTAACATTCACTTGTGCTTATGGATAGTGGATTAAGCAGTATTAAACAATCAAAGAGATTCACTGGACATCGATCGTCAGTAAACTAATTCAATTTACGCGGCATTTATGAATGTATTTCCGCTGTTTATTTTATCTTGATAGAAACCGCGCGCCTGGCCAAAACCCAGCGAGCGGGACTCTGCGCGCCTACATTTTCTAAAAATGAAAGTCTGAGTCCATGGTCAAAACCTACCGTAACCTAAATTTAGTCAGATCGCCACCTAAATCTGGTCATAACGCCACATGATACTGATCCAACTGCGATAAGGATTTATATGACTTGTTCATATTATATTTATTTCAAAGACACATAACATTACAACTAGTAATGGTCACTTCTGTCATATTTTGACTCCAGTTCCAGTGATCAAAACAGGTTGATAAATACACAAAGTACTATTATATGAATGGCATATGCCACGAAAAGGACTTAATATTCAAGTTATCAAATTTAGAACGAGAGGCCGATCATGAGAGGCCGATCGTGACAGATGTTAAACCTATCCCTTGGCGATAGTAAATAGAGTATACTGTTATGTCAGATTTATCATATTGGTGGCACTGGTTCCAGTCGCAATAATTTCATTGAATATTTAATTAATATAGTTTTATTCATGTTAAATTGAGCAAGAAGTTAATTTTTTTTTATTGAAAAAGGACCATAACTCCGATAAAAAAACCGGATCAAACCAATATTCGAACTCAATTGAAAAAGGGCATAACTCCGTTAAAAAAAATCAGATAAACCCATATTCGAACTCAAAAATACTCAAATTTGGTTCCGATCAGATTAATTTTTTTTAGTTATTGCAGCATGTGTGAATTCCAAGTCGAAAAAAGGCCATAACTCTATGAAAAAAACTTGTATCAAACCCATATTTGATCTTGATCTGTATTTTGGGCTGAGAAACACATATACAAAATTTGGTTCTAATCGGATAAAAAATGTTTGAGTTATCGCACAATGCGTAAAGTGATTAAGGACGGACAAACGGCGAGTGGTCAATCCAGACTTCAACACTATGTGGGTGAGTTCAGCATGAAACAATAAAGAGTGTTCATTGTTAATCTATTTATGGTATGGTATGAATAAATAGTTTTTATCTTAATTCTGAAACAGCTGGAAACTTTATATGACTTACATGTAGGTAAGTATTTCAGAGTACATACAGTCTATATACATGTATAGGTATTTTGTATATTTATATAGACTTACATATTGCCCCTGCTATACTAAGTTATGTATACATAATGTTTAAGGTTCAAATGAGTGATAAACGTATAATGCATAGTTGTGATAGAAACAGGATAAAAAACATGGATGACAAAGCAAAGATTTTAGTAGTTCTGTTTTTTTACAGAATATCTAACTCCCCACACCTCTGAGACGGTCACATACATGTATATGCTCTCAGCCATATCTTTTCTTTGTAATTTGGTGTAATTTTCAGAATCTCTTATATATTGAGGGCCATATGGTGGGTTTTAATCATAGAATGTGACGTGATGGTGGTTTCCACAATAGCCCATGTGCAGTTGTTATATAGTGTCCATATTCAATTGTCAATCACCACAAGCTTAATGAATAGATACCTTTGCTGTGAATACACACCCCAAGCGAAGTTGGATTACAAGAATTGTATTGAATTGAATTACAAGAGTGTACATGCCATATGTAAATGGAGCTTAGGAGAATTTAGTCATTATGCTCAGAGTAGCATCCCATTTATAGTACAGCTAACCTATACTCTGAACTATGAAATTATTTAGTGCTCTAAGTCGAGTCTTCTCTCTAGTTCGTACAATGGATTTGGTTTTCTACTTTGTTGATGAAGATGGGAAGAGTACTCAACCTTTGATCGCGTATCAAAGAGATTCAGACAACATGAGTACTCCTAACTTATGTTGCAAACAGTCGGCAGTTCATTTGATGATGTGACATGGTAACTCTTCGGGTCGTTGTATATTCTACAAATTGGCGGCACTGCAGCTTTGAAATTATGACGACGTCATTGTATATATATACTTGAAAGACGGCACTATGTCTTTGAAATATGCCGACTGCCACCGTGTTCAATGAACTGAATGCACTCGCCCTTGAATCTGATTGGACCAATGGGGAGTTGATTGACATTTTCCGGAAACCAGGGAACCTACGGCATTTTAATCAGCGATTTTCTCCGCGATGTCAGTTGCGACTTCACTTTGTTTGCATAAGTATACTTAGATGTTACTAGTACAGGCTATCGTGTATCATGCAGTGAATGCAACTCGATATTTACAAATACTTAACTTGTTCTAAGTCCTGCAATTGCAGGTGGGGCACACCTTTGTGATTGTTATCCACGCTCTGGAAGTTTGATGAAACTTATAGTTTCCTTTTTTATAAATTTTTAGGAAGCGGCCATCCGTCGTGCATTCCTACTTTTATATTGTTTGTATGTTTGGCTATTCATAACACTGAAATTAATAGCTACATTCGTTCTAATGAACTCACAAATATTATAACATAACATAGCCGAGAATTGTGCTGGTATTCAATACATTGTGTTCATTGGTCATTAACATTGGTTTATGATGCACTTTATTAACGTAAAAATTACATCGGCTGATGCCTCAACCAACCAGCAACAGTGCAGTTAACCAGCACCCAGCCAATACTAGGCCATATTACGGAATACTTCCACTGATGTTATTAGGTACAATTAATCGATTATAGTCGATTATTGACGACCGATTATCGTTTATCAAAATCAATAATCGTGGCATCTCTAATTCTCTACTGTGGACCAATGAATTGGTTTATTGTGTAACATGTGATCGCATAAATTTCAGTGCTACAATGTTCTATCTCGAACTGGCAATGGGAACTAATGGCCATCAATATGCCAGCTGGAAATAGTGCTTACCTACTCTTATATATGAAAATCTTAATTCTAGCTGAATTCGATGCTTAAAATAGCACAGAAAATGACATAATGTGCGAGTTTTGTACTTTGGAATGATTTGCAAACATAAAACCACTTTAGCACTCACGAAAAAAGCCAAATTGTTCAGCATGTGTTCTATCTCTCAGAATTTTCTGTCTAAATTCATGAATCTTAAAATAGCCCCCAAAAATACAAAACAACAATTTTAGCAATTCAGTTGGCATTTTGTTGTTGGTAAAGCATTGTAAAAACCATGGTTGGCAAAGCGTTGGCATTCCAATGTTGCTTTGTCAACAACTTCATTAATTCTCAAATTCCTTGGGGCGAGCTAGCCTGGGGCGAGCTGGCTCGGAACGAGCTGGCTCGGAACGAGCTGGCCCAGGTCGATTAGACCGAGTCGGCCCTGGGACGAGCTGGCCCGTTTCCGAGATTTGATCACCACAAAAGGGTTATCTCACTTAAAAGCATGAAATGTAGATAAAAAGTGTTTTTCGTGAAGTATAAACATACCGTGTTCCATTTGATATTAGTGGAATCGAGTTTCGAGTTTTGAAAACAGTTTTTGAAATCGCCATCTGCATGAATACAGGAGTAGTCGGCCCAAAACGAAGTCGGCCCAAAACAAAGTCGGCCCCGGAGAAGTCGGCCCAGGAGAAGTCGGCCCAGCTGTTAACATTAGTTAGTGACATGTTTACTCAATTGAGTAACATATATCAGGTGTCACGGAAACCTCGTTTAACACTATATGACTTAATGTTTATCTTCATAATTATTACAGGACATTGTTTAGGCCTATAGATTAATTGGCTAACTAAGTGTGAAGGTTCGTATATATGGCTATTTTTTTCGGTACAGATTTGTATATCAATTTCAAATATGCCTATCACACATCCCTGTTATGTGTATTCACAAGTGAATACTCAATGCAATTGTGATTGCAATGTAACAACTGAGCTTCCGATTATGGAATCTACCAGGCTGTCAATGGACAACATTCAGCAACCTCCTGATTTGCCCGCTAAGCGTGTTCGTCGACAACGTCAGGCATATACACCATCCAATTATGCCAGCACCAAAAACTCAAGCCGAAAGAATCGAAGATGGATCAACTAGATTTTGATATTGCTGAATATTTCATACCGAAAGACTATCTTAGATCTGATGTGAAAATTGACGGAGCTCGCCACTTAATCTTCTTCAACAGTTCACAGCAACATCTGCTTGAAAATGCTACTGACATTTACTGTGACGGCACGTTCAATGTGGTGCGACCTCCATTTAAGCAGCTCTTTTTGATACATGCATTCATCAGTAACGACAGCGACACTAATGCAATTAAGCAAGTGCCATTGATGTTGCACTTATGTCACGAAAGCGCGCTAAAGACTATCAATCCGTTTTCCAGACCATCAAAGACCTTTTGCCAAATGCCGATTTCCAACGAATGACAACTGACTTTGAAATAGGACTATGGAAAGCAGCTGAAAGAGTTTTCCCCGATATTGACACACACGGATGTAACTTCCACTGGGGTCAGGCTGTTCGGCAGAAAGTGCAGACTTTAGGTTTGGCACCGGCGTATTATGAAATATAATATTTATAAATAATATTACTTTTTCCTTAAGGGAAGCCCGAAACTGAACTATATGGATTACGTCTCCGGCCTTGTGTCAATCAGGAGGGTTAAAATTTTATTGCTGTGCCGACCCTACTCACACCCGTGTCCAGATTAGTCTCGCATGAATACACCCGCATTCTATCTATTGTCTAGTCAGTTTTTTTTTATTTCCGACTTAATCATGAGATTTGCGAGTCGCGGGGTTGGGAATGGCACCACCATGGGAGGGATCTATGATAGTTCAGTTTCGGGCTTCCCTTAAGGAAAAAGTAATATTATTTATAAATATTATATTTTTCCGCCAAGGAGAAGCCCTCAACTGAACTATATGGATTAGAATGCAAGCCCAGGAGGAGGCACGAGCAATAAAGTTAATTAATATCCAAATTCGATGGGAATGTACTCTTCCGAAACAGGATTCATGTAAATGTGATTTAGTCATGAATCAGATATGATTATGTTACGTGAAAGAGCTCCCAATTCAGATTACGACATTGCTCAAATGTGTACCGCCACCCCCCCTTGTTTTTGGAATAAACATCCCAGGTAGTGCCATATAATTCATGCTAGCGAGACAACCGAGCAAGTATAACTTTGCTTCATCCTATTCCCTTTGTAATCTTCTTCGCTCTCTCGACAGTTCACATTATGAACTGATGTCACATGCAGCCATTGTGTATGCCATAAGATATCAGAATGCTTATGATACACCAGGGAGCAAATTAACTGGAATCGCATCGCGATTTGCTACTGAAATGTGGATACCGGTAATAGCGAGGAATTTTTTATACATGTATGATGTTATAAAAATGCTATCTAATCATGTCAATGTGAGATTATTTGCTAATCAAATATCGAAAGTAAATTGCTCCCTGTGATACACAAACCAGATATAAAAATGATATGCTGCAGATCTCATAGCGAGGTATGAGGTTTTATTATATCATGCCACACATCTGTACTCCAGCCTCGTATAATGTAGAGAGCAGGGAACGCCATCATGATCCAAGGTATCATTGCATACCAGTATATATGGGATTAGAGAACACCCCTGAGGACTTGATGAACAAGCATAGAAGCATCAGTGATCTATGATGGCGCACATAACGAGTGTCGGGTACATTTCGAAATGATCAAATTTTGCAGAATGATCAAAATTGCAAAATGACCGGTGAAGGAGTGGCCTGGAGGTATCCCGAAGGTATTACGATTCCAGAAGATTGGACCCCATCGTGTGGAGATGTGGGCCACTGCACCGTGGGGAAGAGATAGAAGGCTGGTTGGTGCAGCTCGTGGAGGCACACAACAAGTCTTCCCCACCCAGAACATTCAGCCTTTCTTTCCTACCGGCGAAGGAGTGGCCTGGAGGTATCCCTAAGGTATTACGATTCCAGGGGATTGGACCCCATCTTGTGGAGATGTGGGCCACTGCACCATGGGGAAGAGTTAGAAGGCTGGTTGGTGCAGCACTTGGAGGCACGCAACAACAAGTCTTCCCCACCCATAACATACAGCCTTTCTTTCCTACCGGTGGAGGAGTGGCCTAGAGGAAACCCGAAGGTGTACGATTCCAGGGGAGTGACTGGACCCCATCTGTGGAGATGTGGGCCACTGCACCGTGGGGAAGAGGCAGAAGGCTGGAGCAGCTCTTGGAGGCACGCAACAACTCTTCACTTCCCCACCCAGAACATCCTCCAAAGGCTACAGTGCAGGATCTTTCCTGACTGAGATAAATACTTGTACTTATCGCAAATTGTTGAATTAAATGAAGCAATATAAGATATCAACCTGTATCCTCATCCTGTACAAAATCACTTACCAGCGGAACATCAGAATCCTCGTCCGACAGTGTGCCTGGTGACCCACTGTCGACCCGCGATTCTTGCTCATCGTCGTCAAACCTGCCGACGCCACGCGATGCAGAGAGGCATGTCAAGATCGACGCCAGCCAACAGAATGGGCTGCATCAGGTTGGGATACCAGACTGTGGAAGAGGCCTACTCTGAAATGGTTCGACGCAAGACAAAAGCTCTTGCATTTGGGATAAGTAGCTATGTCCTGTCCAAGGTCACCCCCTCAAAGTCTGGGGCACGAGCAATGGCAAATGTATAATAAGCTGTGCCCCCAAGGCCAGAGGGAATTAGTTCTGATGAGCCATTTGATCAGAGGAAGCCCCTTCCATGGAATCCCCCAAATGCAGTTGGTCCTGACCAAACTGGAATAAATGTCGATGACATACCACTATGATCGCATGACGGCGGAGGAGCAGGCCCGGATGTATCCCGAAGGTATTACGATTCCAGGGGATCGACTGGACCCCATCTTGTAATGATGTGGGCCACTGCACCATGGGGAAGAGTCAGAAGGCCATTTGGCTGGTGCGCTATGTCTATGATAGCAAGAGCGTCACGTGACAACGAGTCTTCCCCACCCAGAACAGCCGCCAAAGGCTACTCCCAGGTGCCCAATAATTGTGATGACCTATAAACAGATCTTCGTGGCATGAATCCAGGCCGAAATCAATACTGATAGAAATTTCACTCTATGTGGAATAATAGTAGATCGATGTGAATTTTCTCGAAATTTAATAATCGTATTGCCACTACCATTAGGCACCTGAGAGAAAGGTGCTGGAGCAATCGCCCGAGAAGATTGGTTTCCCGAATCAACCACATGCAGCACCCGCCTACCATTGGTTCACACTGCCGTAGCAGGACCGGGTGGGGCCTGAACTGGTCCTGCCCGAGGTAAAGACTGGTACGGTTGCTCAAAGTAGGTAATCATTGACTAATATGCCCTCACCCAACTATAACAAGTAATACACCCGTGAATGAGCAACCCGCACTGTGTGGCCAGCAAATTCGAATCACGTTCGACTGCAAGACATGCTGTTAGTTATAACAAAGCAAGGTTAATAGACATAATACAATACAATCTGTAGGTTATTGAGTAGAAAGTAAGGTTAATATAATTACGTTATACCCCTGGCCACGTGATCTTACCTGCTATGACAGGTAAGATACTGTCTTTTCTCGTATATGAGGACGATGAGTTCCGAATGCACATAGGCAAGAACTAGGCGGTTTCCGTTAGGAAAGTGCGCTTACAGCGGACGTGAATTTACGAATGCCTTCATTTTCGTCATGATTGTATCGAATCGTTTTGTCACATAATCAGTGGATATGTGACAATAGACGAAGAGCCATGTCTTGGCCGCATCGGAAATATATTGGCAGTAGATGTGCGCAATATAAACGCTGCGCATGTAAGCTCGCTTTAGACATGTAACAATACAAATGCAGTCCTTTCTGATATTCTGCGCAATATAAATGTGTTGCATGTAACTGTGCATCATACACGAGTGAAAGCTATTTGGCAGAATATCGTTTTGATATATGTGGAAATAGAAGTTAGTGAGCCAAGTGATGGTCTCTACTGGAAAGACTATTGGCAGTGAATCTGGAGCACGTGACAATATGTATTCTTTCTATTTCGCTGTTTGCCGTTATCATTCACTGATGAAACTGCAAAGTATGTCAGTATTGGGATGAAAACTGTTCACCATATGTAAGCATACTAGTAGTCAGTTCTGACAGCATACATGAGGCCCTGATACCATATGATTGTCATGTACAATGTATGGAACTATTACGGCGTGCAATACATTATTGCAAGCTCGCCAATGCCGAGGCATATTAGATCCTACGGTAAGATGGCATTGAAGCACTTAAACCATAATATGTCAATGGGACCGAGAAGTTGAATGTATCGACAAACACTAATGTCTGAGGATAAAAGGTCAGATGTGTCAAGTTGGTGACATCTGCTGATCACAGTCGTTACATCACAAAGATTGTCAATTCTAAGTGCCAACCCATGTGTGGCGTAAATCTTAAATCATCTGGCGGATGTTATGAAGGAGAAACATCAATCGAATTAAAATTCAGTGAGATGCTGGCAAGCCAATAAATCGTTGCAACACCCTGACCATGTTGTGAACAAGGTATGCCATATTGAAGACGAAGCTTTCCCTTATTGGCCAAGTTCCCATTGGAGATGGTTACTCTCCACAAGTAGGCCAGTGGTCTCACTTCAAGTCGAACATCCAAGATGGCTCCAAAATGTTCTTACCATGGGTAGAATCACCATTGTTTAAGTAAAGTGAGCCAAGTGTAGCTGGAGTGTCAGGCTACAAAGTTTTCACTTCATTGCAGTTGGTGATCAATATTTCGTAGTAACCCAAACTGTACATACATGGATGTAAAGAATGCAACACAATATTTAGATCGTCAGACAACACATCAATATGAAGTGTGGTTATATATGTGATAACGAATACCATCCCCCTGTTACGGAGTGTTAGTAACTATTGTACTGATGATACAATGAGTTATATGATATTTAATCGTGATAGACAAGGCAGAATTTTCTAAATACCTTGAAGTCGCTGTAATGTTTTATTACATTTGCCATGTGTCTAACAAGACCACACGCTCATACATACTGGCGGGCGTAGATTCGCAGGTATTGATCGTTAAAACAATGTTACAGATCGCTCAGTCGAAAGAAATGTGAATTGTCATCTGATAACAAGTACGATCTTTCGTATTTATTCATGTAAATTATTACAAAGGAGGATATGTCTGTCCTGTGCAACTTTCTGCGAATTAACAGAGCAGTGCCATGTATGATTTGGCAGTATACATTATGATACAAAGCAACGGAACTTACAAAATAACCGAAGCGAGTCGACGGAAACTTATGTAAAGTGAAACACGTGTAGCACGAAATTAGGAGATATCGCATACCGTACTACATTGCGTCCTCAATTGTAAGTCATGATAGTCATCATGCCGTATGTGTGGCACAATATGCACTATGTGGTTTTGCCACAAGTAAGCTATGTGCTGCTTTAGTCATTGTCAAGATGGCCATCTTAATTCCAATTGTTGAAAGATAAAAGCCGTCTTGAGGAAAACAAAAAACACGGAAACAAATTACGGATACAGTGAAACGAAAAAAGTTCCCGTTTCGGATGTGAGAAATATTAATTAACTATCGGGTACAATAAATTGCAAGTTTGTAATATCAACAATAAATATTGAGTCGATAAACTCGCAACACAGAAAGATACAACCTTGAGAAAATAGAAACGATCCTGTCCTGGCGAGGAGGAATAAAAACTGACTAGACAATAGATAGAATGCGGGTGTATTCATGCGAGACTAATCTGGACACGGGTGTGAGTAGGGTCGGCATAGCAATAAAATTTTAACCCTCCTGATTGACACAAGGCCGGAGACGTAATCCATATAGTTCAGTTGAGGGCTTCTCCTTGGCGGAAAAAGAGGCTCGTTTATTTTTCTAATAGGCAACCATCGATGTAACACTATATTTCCTGTGTCTTAAATTTCACGAACCGTATCGACATATCTTCGTAAAGCCATGACAGTGCGCGATAAGCAAATGGATTGCCATGAGGTGATATAATCCCCTTTGACACCATGTGGCGAAAACATGGGTGAATGGAATGCTACGAGTTGATATAATCCTCCTTGACACCATGTGGCGAAAACATCCCAGACAGCACAACGACGTCGGCCCGACGTCGGGTTCCAGACGTCGGCCCAACCGTCGGTATGTCCGTCGGGGCGACGTCGGCCCGACGTCGTTGTGAAATAGAGATGGTCGGCAACAGGTCGGCACCCGATGTTCACTAGATCTCGCCAGAACTGCAGGTCGACATATGGTCGCTTGCCGACGGGAAACTGACCAGTGATAAATAAATCGCGGAATATTTATATATCACGTACCATATTGATGCCCGAAGTCGTATATTAATATTTGCTACATAAATTCCACCCTTGAAGGTTTATTGCACGTTCCATGCTTGTATAGTAGTTTTTGAATTGATTGTTGTTGTTTTCATACATTGGTCGGTAACACGTCGGTTGCCGACCGAAAACGTCATTGTCGCTAATATGACGTCGTTGTACGTCTCGTCTGCTGCGTCAATTTGAAAGCTTCGGTCACATTATTTTCGACTTTAAATTCGTTGCTGATTGGAGCCTAACATTATTATTTCTTCTCTGATGTGGAAAATTAATCACAATCGGTGTTAATGATTACGCAGAGGACCATGCGTGCATGGATACATTTCCAGGGCGGAATAATAAAGGTAAGTTTAATATTTATCCAAAATATATTGCACATTCATGGAAATCATCCGAAGTTGAAGTTCCGGGCTTGATTGGTACCCCTAAATAAAACAGCTTAATATATATAGCCACATTTGTCTCTATTGTATAGAGTTTCTCATTGTATCAAACAGATTGTTACGTTTTAGACTTTTAGTATATATGTTAACACGCCAACATTTATTTAATGTTGGTCTATTGTCAGCGCAGTCGGCAACCCGACGTCGGCCCGACGTTGGTCCGACGTCGGCAATCGACGGTGTCGTATTTATTAATTATTATCTATTGTCAGGTACATACTTACATGTACCGGTATGTAATGTCTCATATGTACTTGAATGTCAATTGAAGGTCCAAATTATGTTCTATTTTGTTACATCGCGGCCCAGTTCTGGAGGGATCAACCAATTAGGTCTACACATTATGCTTAACATTAACGTTATATTCGGCCTCTTTATGCCACAGCGAGATTAATATTAGTGATATAATTGAGAACGTTTGGGCCCAGAACTTTCTTCGGCATTGATCAATGAAGAGTTTCTTCAATTTCCTTGTTACGATCTATAGTCTTCACATCGTACATGTATAAATAAAGGGCACACATGTGCGAAAATTCAATGTAGATTGAACCTAGTTCTGACATTAACAGGATTGTCCATGCCATATGCAGTAACTGTTGATATGGCGTATGGATCAACATAGTGTCACCTTCTTCCAAATCACGTCAACAAAGTTAACGTTAAAAGTTCTAATGAGCCATGTCCGTTTAAATTGTTGTAATGTATTCTATTTATATAACCGTTACATGCATATTCCTGGATTGGATATTAGGGCAACAGTCTCTTTTGTTAAAAAAAAATGCATGTTAAAATTTAATATATGCATGATGAAAGCGAAGAGCGTTTAGCAAGCGCTATTATGAATTGCACGAATATACTATTGGCAAAAACAATTGTTTCTATTGACATGCCACATCGGTCCTCCCGCCCGTCTGTCCCAAGAGATAACTCGGCCACATATTAGTATTATAGGTCATCAGATATCTTTAAACATTGAAAGGTATGTTGGTCAGCATTGGGGTCGATCGGGTACTTTCAAGTGTGCAAGTGTGTTTAGTATTTCCCTCTATATCTTTACAGGACCACTGTTGGATATGGTAATAACAGCGTATAACGCCCGTGAATGGAGATGTTGGTGTGTGCATGGGACATCGATGTAAATGGTTGTCTCAAGGGAGCAATGTCGGTCGTCTTAAAACTTGCTGCATGATGGTGACAAATTAATTGTATGTTAGAAGCAGGATACATGTATCAGAGAATTAAATGGAGACACGGACCCAGTGTATATGAGTGTTAATGATTGCTTCAAATGCGCTTGCTTCAGTGAGTGAACACATTCTCATTTCTTATCGACATGGCTATGCATGTATCGATCGTAATGGCACATTGAGATGTCCCTCAACTCGGATCAACCTTGAAAATCGGTCCCGATTTTCGCATATATCGGGGTTCAAATCGTGACAACCTAATCTAGCCCAGATTGCGATGATCTAGGAATCGTTCACTCTACATATGGGAGATTTCCGTGTGCTGAATGGTGTTTATCATTCTGTACGTTGTTCCCCGAAGAGGAGTATATCACATTACGTATACGTATGTGACATGAGGTGTGTATCCAGAGTCCCTACATGCATGTGAAAAATCCCACCATGCAGACTGAACTCTCGGTCGAACCAGTATATATGCGTAGATATATATGATGTGAACTGGAAAGTTTATCGGAATTTCGAAGTATTGGAGCTTCGTGTTACAGAGTTTTGGACCTTCAGGCAATCGAACCCAAGAAGATTAGGCCGGAAAAATCTTAGTACAGGAAACTCTGGGATATAAAATTTCAATTTCAAAATTCCAGACGTTATGTCTAAAGCAAGTCTGACGAATTTCACAGAGAACTATATACATGCGGGCTGATTTATTAGAGACAAGTTAAGCACCATTTCGGACGCCGTTGTGTAAATATTTAACACTACTGATCGATCCACTATGAGTATATACATAATAAATACCGTTATACGTGCTTTTGCGTTGATTGTTAACATTATAAATTGTTGGCAGCTATTTGCGGTCTGGGTCGTATATACGCAATCCTATAATTTTCCACTTGAATTATTTATATCCCTATCAATATCAGTAGCTTTGTTTGATTTGTAATGTATAATTATATCAACACGATTAAACATTGACAATTAGCCATTTTTCTTCTGGCATTTATAACCGTTTCAAAATTTGTTTTGTGACTTGTTGGTTAACCGGAAATTCACAGAGAATTGCAATCGTTTTAGTCTTGTTAGTTTAGTTTGCAATTATAGTAAATAGAGCTCAGTAGTTCACATGACCACGAACTGGATCACGCCACAATTATTTACTCCATATCTACTAGTATGCCCGTGCCGTAGCTATTGAGTAGATATTCATGCATGGCATGATCAAGACCACGAAAAGCCTTCGTGCCGACTGTGGTCGGCATGGCGTCGGCTGCCAGCCATTTGCCAACGTCGGCTGCCGACGTCATAGCCGACGTCGGCAAATGACATCGAACCGACGTTGGTCGGCATGACGTCGACTGCCAACCATATGCCGACGTCGACTGCTGACGTCATAGCCGACGGCCACGCCGACGTCGGCCCGACGTCGGGTGGCTATCTGGGATGGTCACATAAAATGGAATGCGTAATGTATACATCGCGGCCACAGACTATATAAACATGTTTTTGTGCCACAGGCATTAACAAGCAGTAAAATAATAATGGGGCCGACTTCTCTTGACCAATATTTAATTTAAACGGGCCGACTTCTCTTGGGGCCGACTTCTCTGGGCCGACTTCTCTTGGGGCCTACTTTGTTTTGGGCAGACTTCTCGCATGATACCGTTTATGCTATTTTTTGGTAGAATTATGTGTGAGCAGGCGTTAATGATAAATTGTAACAAAAATATATTCTGTCACTAGTAATAGTATTGTAGTATGTGTGACTGACTGTGACTGTGAGTGTGAAATGATTCAATCAAATCGTTGATTGCCACGAAATTAGGAGACACCTTGATCGGAGATGAAGCTCGCACTTTAAAGTAAGCTTAGAACAAAATTTAAATCATCCTATCGAAGCGTTATAGAAAACAGATCTCCACACATCTAACAACTCACCATACGGAATAAAACAGCTTTTAAAACGCCATTATTATATTTGTGGAAACATAAAAAAAATATTAAATTTTTTTTCTCGTTCTTGACGAGATTTCCCGAGACGGGCACCTGCCGTCGTCCTTGAACTTCAAATTAAAATTTAAGTTTTGAATTCTCATCAAGTTATACTTATTTCATAAATTTTCGTCGGTTGACATGTTTTCATATAATGACAACACTTGTATCGTATTCAGATAGTGATAGCGATGACGTGGATGCTGATACCGACTCTAATAATTCCCGCTCTTGTAAAAGAAAGAATGAAAGTGAAGTTGGCGTGGACCTAAAATTGCCAAATGATGAATTTGACAGTCCAACAAATAAAAAGATCAAGACCAACAGTAGAAATAAAAGGTAAGTGACACTAAATAAATAAAACAGAAACGGTATCGTACATTATCGGTACAGTGAAGTTATATGTGCCATAATATCATGCCAAAGAGCGAGATTGATGCGGCAATCTTACCTCGCAAGGGTAGCCGAGAGGTAGCGTACTGGTCTCTCGTGCTAGCGGACCGGGGATCGCAACCTGGTCAGGGTATTCTGACAAAAATCAGATACCAAGTTTGTCAGGTGAAACGTCTCATTCGAGATCACTGAATAAAGATCCGAATGCAAAATGCCGACTTCCCCCCATTACTGTCTTACAAACTTCAGCCCAAAATGTTCTTGACGGGGAAGTCGTATGAGATTGCCGCTTGCAGTACATCTTATCTCATTTTAAAGTAATGTGAAACACTCCGGTAGAGTGCAGATGACCAAATAGAAGTGGAGAATAATCTTCTCAAAGTAGTAATTTTTACAGATATTATATCCAAATTGACAACACAGGCCGTCATTCTTGTATATTAATTACATGCATGACGGTCGATGGCGAAATCGTTTTCGTTAGTTTATCACTGATTTATGCGTCCCGAATCGAGTAGTAAATATTTACAATTGAGCGCAGTTCAGATGATGTTTTCAGACGATGGTACGGTTGATTAATTGGTTCAAATTTTCAGCTATGTTAGTATAGAATGTTACATTCCTCCAGTTGTCATAGCGCCTGAATACTAACATCAGTTTCACGCACCCGAACAAGTACATAATATATCTTTAATATGCGTCTATTGTTTAATTACGCAACAATAGAGGAATATACCAATCTTCCATAGCTGTATATCAGTGAACAGATCAATGGGAACTATTAAATAAAATGTGCATGCAATTTAAGGCACAGGCAGTTATCCGATAGGTTAGCACGTTTCCAGGATTGATAACTCTTGGAAAAACCTACGAAGACTACACCTTTCACATTAACTAGACGTGTCAGATACTATGGGCGTCTATGGCCCATATCACTTCACTGTACTGATAAAGTGTTTATTATATGACACGTCTTTGAAGAATCCCATGTCATGGGCAAAAACTACTTCACTCAAGGCCGTACCCAGCTCTTTTTCAGAAGGCAGGTTTGTCAAAATTTTTGTGTCAAAGGCATCAGTGAAGCGCATATAGCACCGAGTGGGGGTGGGTGCGGGAGGTTGTAGACCCCGGCTGCTTGTTGGGGTTTGGGAGAAAATTATGAAATTTTGTTGCACTGAGTGTGATTCTAGAGCTACAAAAGAGTCTTTCGTAAGTGTTCGAATCTGTAGGCTATAGTAGGAAAAACAAATGGCCTTTTTATACATACTGAGATTCCTCTTCCTCTCAGTTTCTGGAAAAGGATGTCATGATTCACGTGATCAAATGCCTTACTGGCATCCAGAAAACATACGAATACATGATTTGAATGTGACAAATAGTGACTAATACACTTTTTCAGGGCGAATATACAACAATCCGTCGAATGACCTACTTTAAAGACGAAACGATTGTCCGATGGTTTGAGCTCTTCCATGAATTTTGAGAGTAAATTTCAGAAACCTTGGACAGCACACATGCCAGAGCTATTAGTCTATAATTGTCTTTGTCAGATATATTACCAGATTTGTTCTTTACAATCTGTACTATGGTTACATCCAACATTTCCATCGGCTGATGACCGTGGAAGACCATAGCATTGAACCAAGTCTGTGAGCACATGACCACAGCTTTGTCACAGTGGTTTAGATGCACGTCTGATATGACATATAATGACCGATAATAGTCTGAGCCAGACACCTCTGTTTCCGTATATATGATGTAATTATATCCGAGTGCGTGAAACTTCATAGCTCACATGGTTAATGGTTATCAGTTACTGTGTCCATGTGTATACATATGCTGACTATATTGTCACACAATTACAGTGATGGCTATAAATATACAGTAAATAATTAAACATGAATATTTACATAGCCCGTCTGCGATACACTAAATCCTGCTAGGTGAGTGGCCAACAGTTACTGTCAATTGGTCACCCGTTTCATATACCAATAAACCAGACCGGATAACACAAACACCACACAAACACCACGTCACAAATTGTTGACCTGTAATCATTAAAAGCGGTTGGCAGGATAACTGGGCATGCTGAATTGCTGGTGCCAGTTATTTATACCCATCACGTGTCAGATTGTTGCTAAGAGTTTGGAAATCTAATATTGGCAGACTTACAGTGATGCATAGGCTAGTTTAAAATTCTCGGCAGATTTTGTGAAAATAAATACGAATACATTTTTTTGGGGGAATTAATCATCAAAAAGCTATATAAATATAAGAAATGAATTTAGTGGGTATGTGTTTTATTGGGGGGGGGGGGGGTACTAGTACTCAATAAAACATTCTTAATTTTCTAACAATATTCGAACCCATGTTCAGATTTCAGACTGATCATCTACACTTCCCAACTTAACTCTCGGTGAAAGGCTTCCTTTTAATGATGTCCCTGTAGCCGAGGTGGTATATGTCGTGGATCATCGCAGTCTGGATTAGACGAGGTCGGCACGGATTCGAACCCTGACATGGGTGAAAATCGGAATCGATCATATTTGTTGCTCGGACAGGCAGGCCTCTAGCTGACTAGCTTGAACTATTGGACCGATGAACGCTATTGAAAATTCTGATTGATACACTACCCCAAATAAATGTAGGCAATTAATTCACCAAACTGTCGGACTTCATCAAATGGATCGAGCCTTCGGACTTGGGAACTGACAGATGAGCCCTCGGACTAATGCACTGCCAAAAATTGGGATAGCGTCATAGCGCGAAAGTTATACTTAGTCAATCGTTCATTTGTCACTGTCAAATAGGCCCTTGCACAACTGAATTATCGGGGCAGTGTCACTAAATTCACCCTCTGGGGACCTCATTCTGCAAATGTCCAGCACCATATTTTCGGGCCTGCTCGTCTCATAATGTCATCATGATATCCAGTGATAACAGGATCTGGGACGATTATATTATATAGCTATCCCATGTACAAAAATACATACATATTCAATTAATCCAGCTATTTTCTCCCAAGCAAATGGTCCACTGAAGTAGACGCTCAGAGAAACAACCCATTTATTAACAATTTGTTTATCACAGTAAATCACAAAGTTTTATGGTTGGTTCTCCAAGCATCAGCTTTTGTGGACTAGGAAATTAGGAATAGAGGTGAAATATTTTGCTCTTTACACAGTTTTATGAGAAAAAATTCTGGCATGCACATCATACAAAATTATTGTCAGCACTTATGATTTATTATGTATGTGATGTTTTTGCTTTTTGTTTTATCTTCTTGAGAAATACTTTTCACATCAGGTGTGACGTTTTACCATTGCCATGTAGTATAAAGAACTTGTTTAGTGATCAAGCAAAAGATAGTCATCAAGGAAAAGAGAAAGACCATGATGGGAGGATCCGAACATTTGATCATGAGGAAGGAAACTGGGCAACCTTCGTCTTCATTCCAGGTAAGCCAGTGTGTAGACATTGAGAGTTTGTTATTGTGAAGCTGGTGCTATTATAATATTGTCATATTGCTGGGTACCAGATACATTTGTCAGGATATAAATTACTCAGTTTCCATTGATAGTTCTGACTGGATTTGGCTGTAGTCTGTTTTGTTTTTCGTATATATGACTTAGAATTTCTATGTGTATTGATATTCAGTGTGACAAGAGCTTGTCTTGATTTATATTCTATCTGCATAAACATTGCAGAAATTCCACCATTTAAAAGGAGTCTACTAGAATAAAGACTACACTAAGATATACCAGCATAATGACTATGATGCCCCGTGGTGTGTACCATCTCACTAAAACTGTTATACATGTATGTCACCCAGTTTATTCTAGAAGTATTATATTAATCTTGTCTAATATATATAGATAAGACCATTATTATTTTTGTATAGAAACAAAGTATGTGCACCAATTAGATATGGTTTGGGCTTAGTCTACCATAGCCCACGTCAATAGTTTTAGTCCAGATTATTATAACATCCTATAAATTTCTGTCTGACAATTTTCTTATCAAAAAGAGTGTGAACAATTCTTGTCTATTATTCATCTGAAAGCAGATGACAGATAAATGTAATACAAGTACAAAAAGAGTCCTATTTATGTTTGTTGAACTTACTATTTGTAAATTTCCTAAGGGAACTACTCAATAAGTATTTAAGATGGAAAGGGTTATCCCTTTCATGGTGGGGGCTATGCTGCTGCAGCATTAAAGATCTTGTGCCAGTGCATTCTCTTATATATGCGAGTCTCCCACAGAAAGCCTATCATATATAAGATATTGCACTGGCTTACAATGTCAAGGTAAATATTGTTGGGCCAATGTATTCTCTTATGTATGTGAAGCTTCCATGGGAGACTCGCAAATAAAAGAGAATGCATTGGCACAGGGTTTTCTCAAAATTTCAGAAAGCTCCAGTTATGTATGTATATAAGTATATAAGTATTCCATCTTGTAGTTCCAGATATGGTGCTTGTTGTCCTGAAGGAATGCCAGACGTTATTAGTAAATACGTTATCTAATGGAGGAGTTACTTCACATGCCATGGACGACCTCCATGTTACATTATCGAGAACTGTTACCATCAGACATCACTGGATTGGTTCACTGATGGACTCACTAAAAAATAATCTCTCAATTTGTTTTGTGTGAGTTGTCTTTGCTTTTTTGTCTTCATCTAGAGCAACATGGGTCATGAAATCAATTCATTTGAACTATAGTACCTTATTTATAATATAATAATATGCTAAGCATATGGAATTACCCCAATATGATATATGATGGAAAGAGAAAGAATTTATCACATTGTCGTGTAAATAGTCCAGACTTTACATGGTGCATGGTAATAACAGGAATGCTCACATTGTCCTGCATTCACCCTTTACCCAACAGAAGGGCCCTGTGCCAATGCATTCTCTTATATATGCGAGTTGACCATAGATCGCCTCGCATATATAAGAGAATGCATTGGCTTAACACATTAAAAATTATAAAATTGTTAAAGAATGTAAGAAAAAATGGTAAAAAGTGTTAAAAAAAGATTTTTTTTAGGCCAATGCATTCTCTTATATATGCGAGGCGACCTATGGTCGACTCGCATATATAACAGAATGCATTGGCACAGGGCATAACTGTAACCATCACAATGTGGTCAATGAGCCGTTTCCAATGATATCCATATTTGTATGGTTTTATTGAGACAGACCAAAGATATTTTAGGCTGTTGAAGCTTTATTCGGGCGTTTTTGGCCGGTTTGTTGGGCAAACTGAGCAGATGCGAGTACACTTTGATGTTCCTGTGGTGCAGACATCGGCCTTTTAAAATATTGGCCAAATTAATAATGTGCAGTGTTGAATGTTATATGTTGCTGCAATTAAGTTGATAATTAAGCATGCCATCATCACACTAAGTCTCACACCTGTTGTTCATTAGAAACTTAATCGGAAAGGTGTGTTCATACAAATTTAGTGATATACTAATGAATCCGATGAGTATTCCATGATATAATAATTGAAATGTGTCTGCGTTGGTTTAATCTAATGTGGCAAAATCAGTATATTGTTTGGAGACGACATGCACAGTCTTGTCTGGAGTCTGGTGCGCAAAGCCAAATGGATTCTTAGCTCACCTGAGACGAAGTCTCCAGTGGAGCTATAGTCATCACTCTCGTCCGTCGTCCAATTTTCCATTCGTCAACAATTCTTTAAACATCGTCTTCTCCAGAACCATTAGACCGATTGGGTTCCTATTTGGTGTGGATGTTCCCTATGTGACTCACATTAAGATTTGTTCATATGTGGTCACCAGGTCAAATAGTTGTGACGTCAGGGCCGTAACTCTTTCCATCCACAGTAATTCTTAAAACAACTTCTTCTCAAGAACCATCAGGCTGATTTAGCTTATATTTGGTATGGAGGTTCCTTGGGTGACTGGGATTCAGATTTGTTCAAATGGTGTCACCAGGTCAAATATAGGTGGGGCAGGGACATAACTCTTTCCCGCCATAGTTATTCATTCTGAAGATTCATCTGGCCGATTTAGGTTGTATTTGTTATGGAGGTTCCTTGTGTGACATGGATTTAAATTTGTTCAAATTGGGTCACCGGATCAAATATGGGCAGAACCAGGGACATAAATCTATATCCATGATAGTAATTCTTACTTCTTCTCATGACCACTGATCGTCAGAGGTTTAGGACTTAGAATTTTTAACATTTAACCATTTTTATTTTTATTTTTAAATTATACATTGTTTTTTAATTTAATTATTGAACGTTTCTTTTATTTAAGTACTTGCTATAGCTATGTCACTGTTTAGAACTACTTGTTTTAAGTGAATTTGACAAATACTGACTGTTGTAGTCTTCAGAATCTCAGTCTTAGCAGTCAGGTGAACGATGCCAGAGTCATTGACTGTCTTGTTTAAACATGTCACAGGACATATTAAAACTGGTTTTTAATAAGCTAACCAACAATCTTAGTCTAGAATGAAACAATTTAGTTATAATATCTGTTTGTAAATAAACAAATACTTGTTCATTATTACATAGGAATTCATCGAAAGTCATGAAGTGGCAAACTGCTGAATCCATGATTTTGCACAACCAGGAAGTCACATTAATTATTCTGAAAAATGTGGTCTGGGTAAAAAATTTCAAGGACACGGTATATTGTAAATTATGTGTGACATCACACATACATACAACCGTTATCTATTCATGCACAAGCTCAACAAAAGAAATTATTTTACTCCATAGGGACAGTTACATATAACTATCTGGTCTAGTGTCAAACACTCTTTATGGGGTTTATGCGCCTAACTCCTGCTTTACCAAACAGACTGAGTAAAATGAAAATTTGTGAATTATTCCACCTTCCAGTACGCTGAATATTTTAGAGAGATCTAGGAGGTTGTTTTTGTGGTCTTAATCTTTAACCCTTTCATGACTGGAGCTTACTGACATTTTGCAAAAAACCCTGTGCCAATGCATTCTCTTATATATGTGAGTCTCCCATGGGGAGCCTCGCATATATAAGAGTATGCTTTGGCATAACAATATTTACCTTGATCTTGTAAGCCAGTGCTTTCTCATATATATGCGAGGCTCCCTATGGGAGAGTCGCATATATAAGGGAATGCACTGGCACAGGATCATTAATGCTGCACCAACGCAGCTCCCATCATGAAATGGTTAAAATTATTTTTGTTGATAAAACTTGTACTATATGGTGGAATAATTGGCTGTCTTTGTTTTGAACTATCGACCAATGTGTTCTCAAACTGGAATCCTGGAACAGTCCCTGCAGAGAGAAGTCTCTTCTTTCAACTGTACTTGTTTATCAGGGAGAAGTAATCTGTTATGAGAGAGAAGTCATAAAGGCCCCAACATCAACAATGATACTATAAGCGTCATGCAATACAAGAACCCTGGTATTCAGGGCCTTAGCCAGCGACCCGTCATTTGGACGGGCAGTTTACAGAGTGGACGGGCAGAAAATTTCTCCAAAAAAAAAAAAAAAATTTTTTTTTTTTTATATGTTCTCATGTTTTTACCACCATAAGTATTCATCACTAGAGTGCAAAACACATGGTTTCTATCATATCCATGTGTAAAGTGACCATTGTGTACACCGTTATGTATACACATAACATGTAGAGTAAAGTCGTCTGACTTCTTCAAGTAGATATAAAACTACATTTAGGAAAATAGCCAATTCTAATTTCACCCAATGGGTGATATTTCATGGACTAAAACAACTTGACAAAGAAAAAACTTGTACATGTATACATGTATGAAATGTGTACAGGTCATGTTAAAATTTGTGTTTGGTCGACTTAGAATTTGCTGGTTATGCTCTTATAATTTACTGATTATGATGATGTCTAATCAAATAAAACTAGGTGTGTTAACAACATAGACAGTTGGAAGCAAAGTTTGATTCAATGATTATTCTCACAAACTCATTTTTCATTTCTAAAAAAACCATGGGTCAAATAAAGCCACTTTATTCAGGGGATACGAGATAACCATCTGCGTGCACTACAGTCCTATCTCATCGTTAATATACATGTATATAAAATTTAAATATGCAAAATATTGAGGAATATACAATATTCAATCACTGTGTGTATCCAGGGGAACTAATAAATAAATGTGCACTGATATTCCAACATAACTCATTGATAATCCTCTATTTGTTCTATTGCAGATCGGAAATTAACCTAACAAATTTAAGAGTATACACAAACGAAGAGAAAACTAGGTATGTGTGTATAATTGAGTATGTTTCATCACCACAATCAGATTATAAGATGACAGATTTTACAGCAAACTTAAAAATTTATAAGTTCATAACTTTGGCAAAGAAACTGATTATATTTCTTCTTGTATATATTTTTGCTAATAAACTGTGTATTGTAACAATCGCTTATTGTAACAAATAAATCATATAAACAACATTATTTAAAGCACAAATCAATGTAAATACTAATAGTAATTTCCATCCATGTTATACATGTATCCATGATAAGTTTCCTTTTAGGAGATGATTTTTCGAAGTTATGTAAACCAGTAACATAGTATTACCCTAAATCTGTGGTAAGCAACATACATGTTGTTCGACCCACCAACCATACGACAACAGAAATGTCGTTCGACCCCCCCCCCCCCCCCCCCCAACAATATAACAACATAAATGTTGTTCCACCCACCAACCGTACGACAACAGAAATGTTGGTCTGTCTTGTATTTGAGGATGTGTATCTATTCATTATAACCTGACTCACTCTGAAAATAAAAGTAATCAGAGCAAAGTATATGACCTCAATAAGACTGTTTCTATTGCATTGCAGAACATTTATTGCAATTGAGTGTGTACCAACAGATGAACTTGTCAACTACGTGACCGAGATTGATAAATCATTCAAGGAATTCAGGCTCCAGGAATATTACCAGGTAAAAATTGTATCATCTATTCTATTTTATTTTCCACAGAAATTTGCTCGAGTTTGAAAATATAGCACGCGGCTGTTTGCGTTCTGTTCATGAAATTCTGGTTCTGGTCTAAATATAGTTACATCCTTTCTTTTTCTGTCTTTTTTGTTTAATAGATTGTATTATTACACATGCATGTTCAAACCCTATGCATTTCTCCTTCTATCTCAGGCAATCCCATCTCACCTTCCTGATCATTTCTATATAAAGTCAGAATCAAAAAGACATGCTTCCTGCCTGCATTGCTCTTGGTGACATTCTTACTACCTGAGTTCACATCTATTCCCTGAATTTAGCTATTTGTAAGTCTATATTTTGTATACATTTTATCATGTTCTGTGGATTTGAAACAAATATGATAATAGAGCTATACAATTTGAAAGCCAACAAATATGTATTTCTACTTTCTCAAAATAAAGCTTGAAACAGAAAGCAAAGCAGTGTAATTACTCAGGTTTGGATATGGCAGGCATGAGTTTTTAATAACTAGAACTTTTGCTTCGAAGGAAATATATTACAATTTGATGCACTTGTGGGAGGTAGGTATAATATACCTGTGAAATATGAGGTAAAATTGTCAAAGGCATACTTGTACTCCAAATTTTTATATCAACTTTGATTTACACCATGGTTTTGAACAGATGGGTAATATTTTGTTTACAGGAACCATCATTCCATATTAGCATTTGTTGGACACTCGGAGATAGGGCCGAAGATATACGGAGGCAAATATCAGTACTTCAGGTAAATGAAAGTGTCAATGACACTGTAGCTCAACTTGAGACATATTTTAGGTCATACACATTTAGTTGAACATGTTGAAGGAATAATTGTGATTAACGGATTGTTATGCATTGTAAAGGAGTATTTTAACCTGTGTTCATCATGCATATATGGAATAACAAACTATGTAAAACCAGCTAATTTTTAATAATATCTATTAATAGCATTAGCTAAAATGTCACTGGAAGAATTTCAGCAACAATGAGTCACGTGTCTCAATTGTCACACAATTTATATATGCATAATATTTTTATACATAATTCATCAGAATTCATAGTATAATTATGGTATTGTTTAATTATTTACATTTCAAGTTGTACTGTGATTGTTTCGATTTCATTGTTTCAGGTTTCTTATATGTTATATTAGCTCAACTTGCAAGTTTGAGTTATTCCCATGGGTTGGCATCCATCGTATATCAACAATAGATGGGAGCCATCAACTTTACTGAAATTCATTAAAAAACATGGCCACCGGCAGCCGTCTTGGATTTCACATTTGAATCCATTGGCACACCCTGCACCCCAATTTATTAGCTTAAACTTGACTTTGTTTAAGCTATTGCCATGGGTTGACATCTGCCATCCATCTTCCCATCAACCATTTCCTTTGCCACATCCTACAGGCAATATCCCTTATCTGATCATCACCAAACTTCATATGGATCTTCGAGGTGACACCTGGATGGGAGTCATCAATTTTTCCAAATTTTTTTTTAAAACATGGCCGCCACATTTGAATTCATTGGCACACCCTGCTGCCCACATCTATTGGAGAATTCTTTTGAAAATTTACAGACATGTTTATGGTTACCTCTAGATGGGAGCTATTGAATATGAATGACTTTCAATGAAAAACATGGCCACCAACAGCCATTGAGTGTTTTACTATTTGCATTACTAATACTAAAGCCTTCGGCACACCGTTAAGGCCACATCCTTTATCCAATCGTCACCAAAAATTGGTTAAAAAACATGGACGCCAGCAGCTATCGGCACACCCTCCAGGCCACATTTATTGTAGAATTGTTTTGAAATTTACAGAAATGTTTAGGATGGGAGCTATAAAATTTGAGCGATTTTCAATGAATAACATGGCTACCAGCAGCCATCTTGGATTTTACTCTTTGCATGACTAAATACTTTGACTTGCCCTACAGCCAACATTTTTCATAAAATTTATCCCAAGCTTCATATGGCTCTTCAGGTTTACCTCTGGTATTACTTAAACATTTCAACTTTCCGC
The DNA here is from genome assembly GCA_032622095.1 of Siphonodentalium dalli. Taxonomy (NCBI): domain Eukaryota; kingdom Metazoa; phylum Mollusca; class Scaphopoda; order Gadilida; family Siphonodentaliidae; genus Siphonodentalium; species Siphonodentalium dalli. The sequence continues at coordinate 177,148,586 of CP136062.1, forward strand.
ATTTCTTATCGCTCCATTGACTGTAATCTATGACATTCTCCCCTCTCCAAGTTGAGCTACAGTGTCATGGACACTTTCATATTGTAATGGCATTTATTATTAAATCTAGTGTATTATGCTCAATATTATGAAAGGTGTATGCACCACATGAAATAGGGAACAAGAATTTACTTTATATGCAATGCTTATAATATATCAGATCCATAAATGGTTAATCTGAATATTTGTCTCTTTGACAACATATAATTATTTACTTCCACTCGGAATGAACACAAGCCTCTTTTTTTGCACAAAAATAAAAAAAGTATCATGATCTCAGCCTGTGAATGCTTTCTCTATTTCAGGATATTTGTGACGATTCTCTCATGGATGATAAGAGCATAAGGAACTTCACTATCAATGAACTACTTTGTAAAACTGGCAAAAAACTATTCAGCTTCAATCTTAGGACTAGATAACACAGGATTAGCTTCAATCTTAGGACTAGATAACACAGGATTAGCTTCAATCTTAGGACTAGATAACACAGGATTAGCTTCAATCTTAGGACTAGATAACACAGGATTAGCTTCAATCTTAGGACTAGATAACACAGGATTAGCTTCAAATCTTCATCCCATTACCTCACGAGGATTCATTTGTAAATACTCACTGGTGCCTCCATTTTTATTCCCCCACAAAAAAAATGGAGGGTATACTGGATTGACTTTGTACATATGTGACCCGCCATATCAAATCCAGTCGGGATTGTTTTTACCCTGTGCCAATGCATTCTCTTATATATGCGAGTCTATGAGAATGCATTGGCCTAACAATTTTTTTCAATAAATGTTTCTGACAATTTTTAGGACATAAAATAAAAAACATCCATTACCCTGCAGGGAGCCCCACACATATATAGAAGAGTGTCGTCTGCTCATGTTTGTCTGGGGCTCTGTATGGGTGAAATTGTAAAATTGTTAAAGAATACAAGAAAAAATTATTAAAATTGTAAAAAATTGTTAGGCCAATGCATTCTCTTATATATGCGAGGCGACCTATGGTCGACTCGCATATATAAGAGAATGCATTGGCACAGGGTAAAAAAAATCCCGACTTACGACTGGATTTGATATGGCGGGTCACATATATCTCAGCCATGGGTTTATCGGATCTGAATGAAATTTGGTATGGATATTCGGCATCATTGCTGCTTTGAAAAGAAGGGCAAATAATGTTCACATTTTCTATTCCGGAGTTATCCTTATTTGTTTATCTGGAAATCTTGGGGTTTTTTTGTTGGTCCACACAGATATCTCAGCCATGGTTCATTGGATCTCAATGAAATTTGGTAAGGTTTTTAAACAAGACTCCCAAAGACATTGTTTGCATTTTCCTTCTGGAGTCCTTCTTTATTATAAATTGGGTTCCATCCTGCCCATGTTTCAATTTGGGACCATGGGGGTATGACAGCACCCGAGGTGCAGCTTCTTGTTCATCGTGTACTGGAGATATAACCATGGTTTATACTACCCATAAATATAGGCAGTGTTTTGTAGAACTTACTATGGGGCAAGTATTTGGCATGGTCGTATGTTACCCATTATGTGGAGACTAATTCTGATCATACAGATCTGATCATAACATTGATACATTGACGTCCATACCAAATTTCATTGTCATCTGACATCGGGTGGTTGAGATATCTGCCCGGACAATCGGATTGGACCCATGTTATCCAGTATATCCTCCCACACCCCATAACTTCTATAAAACATAGCAGCATTTGTGTGGCTCATTATCACACCATTATTCAAGCATATTCGCAATGGCTGTGTAATCTTGATCTCTGTTCGTTAGACATACATGTTCCATCCACTTTGTACTTGAATGAACTTGTTATGAATAAAACCTGTCTGTCATAATTTTATTCCTGTTGCAACACACTAATGCTTTATCTCACCAAGCAATTCTTTGTGGTATGAAAGTATTTTCTCTAACATATCAATAGATAATTATATCAACTGGAGATATTGGTACATATAGTGGATTTCTTGTCGACCTTTTCTACAATTGACTCAATGACCCAATAACAATTTGGACTCATATTGATGAAGCCACTTGATACTCAGACATTACTTTATTAAATAAAACATTCAAGGTGTCAATGTCCATGTGTTTAAATAACTATTAAGCTATGGCGAAAAAATCACTCAAATGGCAATACATATATTGAGGATATCCACACTTTTTCAGTGGATATGGGTTATATCTCATGAGTGATGACAAAACATTGAATTTCAAATGTTTTGTCATCACGAATGAGATTTAACCCATATCCACTGAAAAAATGTGGATATTCTGTTTATTATATACTTTAGTTACTTGCCTATGGCCCCCAATGAATGTCAATACATCAGAAACTTCACCAGTGGGATATCACTTATATCTCACTAGTGGGATATCACTTATATCTCACTGCTAAAACCTTATAATTCATGGGCAAGTATATAATAAACATGTATATCACTTCAAGTCGACATTTCAATATAACTTAATATAGTACAATCACGACAAATTTTGTGTTAAAAAAGAAATGTGAAACACTATTATATGAAGGTTCTAATAAAAATGTTTGTATCAAAATATATAAATTAATATGAGATAGAAATATTATCACAGTGGACAGGTCAACAAAGAAAATTGACCTTGAATGATACGCATGCCACTAAGTCTAGATATTTTACGCAACCAGATTTAATATAACTGAATTATTTAATCACAAGCTGTCAATTCACGAAATACTCTAAAACAATTGGTTGTCACTTAATTAGCCATTAAGGTTATTTTTTTTATAACATTAATTGGTGTCTGTCAATCTTCCGGATGAAAATTATCAAAATGATGTTTCTCTTGAATTGGATGCATGATTGACAGGTGTTTGTTCTCAAAATATAATTGTTGATAGCAAGAATTATATTAATTTTATGGAAATAGATTGCTCAAATACTGGGATTATATTATAAGAAAAAAACTCGTTCCAATTTAAGGTTATGATTTGTAACAGAAAGTTTGAAGAGAAATTTACTGTAATGCACTATAAGCATTATAGAATAAACACGATGCATATAGTTAGCCAAGCAGATAGCGAATCAAAATATGCCTAGTTCGCAGTTTGTTTTCCACAAACTCACTACTCATCTGACTTAGCATACACTTTGCATTTTTTTGAAGATTATCACGAGTTGCTTTCATGCCAAGAGTATTTCTGTAGCAAACCAAAATTTTGAATAAAATCTAAAACCTGTAAATTTGTAATTTCATACCCTGGTGAAAATCATTTCAACAAGATTGCATAGGCTATTACATGTACCATTAATTTTGAGCCATTAATATTCTGAGCCATTAAAGGGGTACTGTACGCCAATTTCAATAAATTCCCGGTAACAATTGCGATCTAATATCAATATTATATTTTAAAATAACGTATTTGAGTCGACGATGTCTACTGAAAACGTTCCGGTTAACAGGCTACCACAAAAGTAAAATCGAATTATTTAATATAAAATCATTTATGGCTGGAGTCATAAAATGGAGAATTATGCCAGTACGAGTTACCGTTCTTGAAATCTCACATGTTGGGTGTCTTTTATCGACGGCCGTTTACGACGAACATTATTGAGTTGCGAACAAAACATGTTACATGCAAAAGGAAGTCCCGTTATAACCAATTTGGAAAAAAAAGAGAAGAAACAAGATTCATAAAGCGTCAAGTATTTTTATAGGGGTGAGATTGTTCGATGGAAGAGATTGCAGACATCAATTGAACTTCCGGTTCATCCTGCAACTTGCGTCTTCTCCAGTGAAGATCAAAAACATGGCGCGTAGTTTGAAATCGTAATATTTTTATTTCCAAGATCAATATTTTCGTCGCTAAATTAGGTTTATACGAAACTCATATAACACGAACACAATCTAACTTGAAAGTTATGTCAATGGGAGTAAATAAAAAAAATTGCCTATCTGTGTACAGTACCCCTTTAAGCCTTTCTATAGTAAATAGTCATTGACAGTAGTTATCCCTTGGGAAATATTCAGATAATAATTTCAACATTATTTGTTGAACTTATTATCTGAGCATTTCCCCAACAATGAATATGATTCTTTCAGCTCTTGTATTATCTGTTCCCAGTCTGCCGTCTGCTTATATTAATACCTGAACATCCCTCCAAATGAATGATATTTAGTAAAGAGTTATTAGTAATGATTGAATGCACCAGACATTCTGGTTAATAATAATGTTGATACCAAACAATGAGAATACAATAAAAAGTTTATGCACAGAAAAGTTTTGTTTTCTGTAATCCAGTGCATAGGTATAGCCTACAGGATTCCAGGGAAAAATTGAGTAACAATTTTCTATCACAGCACATAATTATAATGAGCCCAAAGAGTGTCAGTATCATTCTTATTTCAAAAGTGAGATATGATAAGGTGTGAAGAATCCTTATCACACACTACATCCAGCAGTTTTTTCCAACACCTTAAATAAAGAAAATATTCTACATACAATGCACTATACAATATACATTCCCTCGATTACAAGTCTACATGTGCAGTGATTCAAACAACTCCGACATAATTAACACAAGAGTATCATATAAATTATTGGCTTAAAAGCGGCACATAGTGTTCAAATCCCTAATAATACTATTTATATTATATAGTATGCAACATTGGAAAGAGGAGATTCAAATATAAATATATCACAATTGATCTGATTCATTTGGAGATATATTTAATCCACAGAAGTGTTAGATTTTGGTGTAGTACAGTATTTATTTTTATATCAATCTGCAGATAAATTTTGTTGTCTAAAATTAGTATAATACTGGTTGGAACACTATGTACTACATTACTTCCATCACAACCATATTAAATCAAATAGCTTCCTGGACGAATTCTGACATTTTACAAAGATTTCACTCTCGATCAATCTGATCTTACATATTCTCTTGCTTGAATTGTAAAATAAGCATGCCTTCAAAATTATAATAATTCCACAGCGCCAATACTGGACAATCCATGGCATCTTCATGCAGAACGAAATGACAAGTGGAGTTGATATGATGATGCAATTAGTAGCATATTTCATAAAATGACAAGATAACTAAATGATCTATTAACCATTCCATGTCTGGAGCGTTCTGAAATTTTGCAAAAATCCTGTCCCAATGCATTCTCTTATATATGCGAGTCTCCCATACGGAGCCTTGCATATATAAGAGAATACATTGGCCTAACGAAATTTACCTTGACCTTGTAAGCCAGTGCATTCTCTAATATATGCAAGGCTCCCTAAGGGTTAATTCTAAATGTCAAAACAAAAATTCAAAATATTATGACACCTCCATGAAATGTTTTTGCATGACTTGTGCCTATAATAATAAAAGCAAATTTTCTATGCCCGAATTCATCCAGACTGCCTGGCTATTCTTGAGTTCATTGTTTCTGGCTGATGAGTCCATCTGCTGTCTGGAACAGATTCACTGGGTTGCTTCCATCTGTCACTAGGAGACTATTTATGCCAAGGGCTTGAAGCAACTTGACCTGGAACAGTGAGAAAGTGGATGTGAGTAACTTGGTTATTGCACAATCAGATACACGACTTTCTGGTTAACTATTTGAGGCCTGAATTTATTCAGAATTGTATAATTTAAGATGCCCAAACAAATTTGACATACAAAGTCAATTTCTCATTTTTCAGGCCAAAAATTGTGAAAATAATCAAGCGCAGTATTTAATTTTTTAGCTATGGGGCACATGCCAAGCATTCCACCTGTGTCGGCTAGCTCTGGGTTTAGTTCAGATTCCTTCTGCCATTATTCCTGAACATATGTCCATAACAAGCGCATCACTGGGACATGTCAAAATAAGCCCATGGTAATTATATCATAGGGCCATAACTATGGTGAAAGTTATCATCCTGAAACAAAAATGAGTGTAATTTCCAACAAAATGGTCATAACTCTGGTGAAAATTGGTGGGTGGAACCCAAATTCGAACTTTACTTCATCAAGTTGAGCTAAAAACTTGTTAATTTGATAATAAAGATACTTACCAGAGCAGGTGAGGACTAAGCAGAATGAGGTCCACAGAAGGTGAATTTAGAGATGCTAGCCTGCTGTGCCGGGTAGTATCACTAAATTTACCCTCTGGGGACCTCATTTTGCAAATGTCTGGCACCTCATTCTCAGACCTGTTTTTGGTTAGGTTCCCAAAAAGATCCAGTGATAAAGAGTGTTTGCTGCATTATTGCCCATTACATTAATGTAGAATATTAACCCTTTCTATACTAAATCGTTTCTCCCACTCAATTATAATACATTGGAATGGTCTATTATTCATTTGGAGGGTGTTCATGATAAATCAGCAGACAAAAAAGATAATACAAGGATTCATATTCATTGATGGGAAATGGTCAGATTATAAGTTCAACAAATGACCTCAACTTATTATTAGCTCAACTTTACTTTGTAAAGTTTGAGCTATTGCCATGGCTTGGTGTCCGTCATCCGTGCGTGTGTGTGATTCGTCAACAATTTCCTTTAGCAAGGACTACAGGTCGTACCTTTGGTCGGATCATTATGAAATTTGTCATGGCCGTTGACATTGACATGTAGATGGGAACGAGTCATTTTGGGGTCATTCAGCAAAATGACAAAATGGATTTCAAAATTCAATCCATTAGTACGGGCTCAGGCCAGAGTGTTCGTCTGATCGTCATGAAATTTGTCGTGGAAGTTAATATTGATATGTAGATGGGAACGAGTAATTTTGGGGTCGTTCGGCCAAAAAACATGGCAGCCATCTTGGATTTTACTCTTTGCATGACTAAATCTTTTGGCACGGGCTACAGGTCGTACCTTTAATCGGATCATCATGAAATTTGTCACGGATGTTGACAATGACATGTAGATGGGAACGAGTCATTTTGGGGTCATTCGGCCAAAAAAAAATGGCTGCCAGTGGCCATCTTGGATTTCAAAATTCAATCCATTAGCACAGACTACAGGCTGTGGAAGTTGATATTGACATGTAGATGGGAACAAGTCATTTTGGGGTCATTCGGCCATAAAACATGGCCGCCGGTAGTCATCTTGGATTTTACTCTTTGTATGACTAAATCGTTTGATTGGATCATCATGAAATTTGTCATGGATATTAACAGACATGTAAATGGGAACGAGTCATTTTGGGCTCATTCGGCAAAAAACATGGCTGCCAGCGGCCATCTTGGATTTCAAAATTAAATCCATTAGCATGAGCTACAGGCCGTACTGTTTGTCTGATCATCATGAAATTTTTCAATTATGTTAATATTGACATACAGATGGGCACGAGTTATCTTAGGGTCGTTCGGCCATCTTTGATTTTACTCTTTGCATGACCAAATCCTTTGGCATGGGCTACAAGTCGTACCTTTGGTCGGATCATCATGAAATTTGTCATGAATGTTAATATTGACATGTAGATGGGAACGAGTCATTTTGGGGTCATTCGGCCATAAAACATTTTACTCTTTGCATGACTAATGAGTAAAATGTACGAACATGAGATAAATTATATCCACTTCCCTCATCCGATCATCACCAAACTTCATATCAATCTTGATATTGATCTACTAGATGGAATCTATCAAATGTTTTTTAATTTCATTGGAAAACATAGCCATCAGCAACCATCTTGGATTTTACTTGATATATCTCTTCATATTGATAATCTAGTATTACTTGGACCTTTCAACTTTCCGCATTCCTAATTGCTCCATTGACTGCAACACATGAAATTATTACCTTTCCAAGTTGAGCTACAGTGTCATTGACACTTTCATCTGAAAATTGCCTAAGGGAACTACTCGTCAAAGAGTATTTAGTATAGAAAGGGTTAAAGAGCATTCTTAAAGTTGTACATGTAATATCAAGTAATTTTCATGTTTTAATCTCCTGTTAAATGGAAAAATTTAAATGGATTTCTTTGCAAGTAGACGGTAGGAAGTTAGTTGCAATCAGTTATGGTGAAATTATAAATCGTTGAGGTTTCAATTTCAACAATGAAATATGCATTGCAATTCCCAGCCATTATTACAAGGATGGTTGATCATGAATACTGAAACAAATTTTGTGACGTGAGTGCTTACTTTCATATCGGGACCTGATGTGGCAATTGCTTGTATTGTCTTTGCACCAATAGCTTTCACCATTCTATCAAACTTGTTGACCTGAAAAAGAAGAGCAGAATGTTGATAATACAAAATAAATGCTAATACATGAATGCTCAAACTATCATCAATATACCTCTCAATTCAGGAACTGTTCGATCTAATTACACAATGAAATTATCAAAACACCAGCTTAAACAGGCTCTCTTTGTGAGCCTTTATTCAATGGCGTAGGCCCATTTGTGTGCATTTTGATCTTTTAAACATTTTTACTTTTATTTATTTTAAATTAAAAAAAATTTAATTTAAAAAAAAAATTTAACCAAAACAATTTATATTTAAAAAAATCAAAATTATTTTTTTTAAATCAAAATTTTGAAAAACTAACGTTATAACTTCCGTGGGGTACCCAGAAAATCGCATAGATGGATGGTCAATTCCTATTCTATTATATAAATTAAGCAAATTAATGCAATACATCCTTATGTAATTGTAAATGGAGACAGAAAATGATGAAAAAGCAGACATTTGGTTATGCATATTGCTGAGAAATAGCTATTGGATGCCCATACTATCACAAATATATACAAATTGCAGAAACTACATGAAAGAGCCTCTTAAAAGATACCAGTTTAGAGAAAAATATGTATTATAATTTATAAAAATATTTCTGTTTCATTGTTCAAATGGTTTCTGACCGACCCAGATACATGCATCCATTCCAAGTATGGTTTCCGATGCAGACAGTATTATATTGGCCAATATCAGGCATTCAAGCCAGACCTACCCCTTTTATGCTTTCTTTATTGGGTTTTTGTTTCAAGCAATGAAGGTAAAATAAATTGCATTTAGGCAACCTGGCGCAAAGTAGTGATTTTGAGAGATCTTCTTCACCTTGCATAACAAACTGTTTTTATACTCGAATCTCAACTCAACAGAATGCGTTTATTATACCCCCCGCAACGAAGTTAGGGGGGGTATACTGGAGTCAGCTTGTCCGTCCGTCCGTCGGCGTCGTCCGTCCGTGGACACAAATTTGTCCGGAGTTTTTCTCAGTCGTTTTTTTATCAATTTCCATGAAACTTGGCACAGACATCAACCACCATGGGAACCTGTGCACCTGCGATTATGACGTCTGTTGGACTTTTTTTAGTGGAGTTATCCCCCCTTTTTCGACTTAGAAAATTTTCACAACATGTATACTTTTGTCCGAGCTTTTATTCCTACATTTTTCAGTCAATTTTTTTAAAACGTGGCACAGATATTTAGTACCATGGGAACTTGTGCACTTGCGATTATGACGTCAGTCCGACATTTTTTGGTGGAGTTATCCCCCTTTTTTTATTTAGAAACTTTTTTTGCAACATTCATAATTTTGTCCGAGCTTTTATTCCTACATTTTTCGGTCAATGTTTTTTAATCTTGGCACTTATATTTAGTACCATGGGAACCTGTGCACCTGCGATTATGACGTCTGTCCGACATTTTTTGGTGGAGTTATTGAACTTATTCCCCTTTTACAACTTAGAAATTTGTTCGCAACATACATAATTTTATCCAAGCTTTTATTCCTATATTTTTCGGTCAATAGGTTTAAGATTAGGGTTATGGTTGTACACCTGCAATGGGAACTGTTATTTTATTATTTTAACTAAATGTTTACTGACATGTGAAACATCTTAGTATTTTAAAAACAGGGGGGTATCCGTAGTCCCATTGGGACAGTCACACCTCTAGTTTCCATTGTATTTTAATCCACCAAAAGATTTTAAAGAAACTGCACAGAAAGCACTTTTTATCGGCCTTACATGTTGTAAAGTGAGTTACCATTCCTGGTAATCACATCTCTGGATACGTTCCATAGGGTTACTTGGAACAGCACCCGAACAACTTCCTGTTAATCATATCTATAGTAAACTTTTCTTTCGGTTGAACTCGATCACGCAATTCCTGGCTGCGCAGTGATATATTTGATGCACACAGTCAATTGCAACGCACCATTCAAATTTGGTCACATGTCAGTGGGCAATGCTAGTAAATCGAAAAACTAAAGTTGGCAGCTCTTGACCAATCAGAATGGTTTTAACGAAGAATATTCAACTTGAATTACAATGTTAATTCTGCTATGATTTTCATGATGCCTGAAATTAATAATTTCTATTATTATAAGTGTCAGACTTCCTAACTTTATTTTTTCATTTATCCCGTCAATATGAAAATTAAGTTTGATGAAACTATGTGGTATACCTTTAGCAGCTCTCGGCCAATCAGAATGTGTGTTGAACGACATATGTTCCTCTTGAATTATAATCAGAATCTGAGTGCAATTTTCTCCCTGTACATTAACTTTTGAAGATAGCTTATGATAGGGTGCTGTGAATCGGCACTTCTCTGCAGAATCAATATCCGATGTTGAATCGGGAGGCCGATATTGAATCGAATCTCGAATTGAATTGGCTAGCTGCCAGTGTATAGCCTAGGTCCTCAAGTTGCGAGGTTGTTATTATATGTTTACACCCACAATTGTAAAGATTAAAAGGGCAAATATAGGCCTATATCCGTCTGATAGCACAATTAATAACTTTGGACAGTTTGTCTCCTGTGGGTTTTGTGATGATTCCTAAGTGAACCAGCGTCTGATAATATAAGGCAATATGTGTGTTGAGACATATACTGCGGATGCATATTTCTTCCTGCACAAAATTCGCAAACATGTGTCAATGATGGAGGTAAATGGAATATTGGAAAATATTTATGATGTAGGGTCCTGAGAATATTCAATATTCGATTCAAGATTCGATTTGAAAGTCAAATTCGATTCGAAATTGCCAACTCGAAATTTCGAATATACACTTATGGAAAAGCAGGCGGTTTACGGGCAGGTACACACGTCGATCTTAGCTGTTTTGTGCCATTTAATTACAGAAAATGATGTATATATGCACCTTATAATTATCATTGTACATCGTGATTATATATATTAAATATAAGTATAGACAGCAATTAGCCACTATAGGACAACTAAATATGTCTGATTTCTATCTTTGAACATGGTAGCCAAAAGCTTGGAGATCGCAGATGGACTGACGACGCGCCTGAATTATAATACCGTAGCTATGAGACTGATCAACCGCTAGTGTTACCCGCGGTCTATCCGTCTCAGATTCCACGTTATGTAATATAGCTCAGAATTTATACAACACGTGTTCCCGGCATCGAAAAATGCATTATGGCGGTGTTTTCTTTTGAAGTTCACTTTCAATTTTGGAGCGTTCTTTGACACTTGACAAAACGTCATCCGTTATTCATGTTTATTTTAAACATGATAAAGCTGCAGGCTTACACATGTGATGAATGCAACATGGTGTATAAATCGCAAGCATCTGGGACAACGACCCTTCTATGGATTCATCTGTCCAAGAAGCATCCAGCACTACATAAACAGGCTACACTGCGACTGTTGTTGCATCTTCAAGTTTATAACAACAGGTGATTCCGAATGTTGATTTGCAATTTTGCATGCAAGTGCAATCTGTACAAATTTTGCGTGATTTTAGTTCCAATAATCCGTTTAGTGGTTATATTATAATCGTCGTGACGGGTCGCATGGACGTTTTAATCAATTATCAATTGAAGTTAATAGTATTGCAAATGACGGTTCGTCGCCACATGAGTTATGATGGAACTTCGTGCATGTAGTTCATGGAACGTTTCACAAATCGTCTAATCGTTGACAAAACATGCCCAATTGAGAATGCAATCTACAGATATGATTCGATTCGACATTCGATTCAATTTCCTGAATTCGATTCGATATTCGATTCGATCAAAATCTCCAATTCGCAGGACCCTATTATGATGTCACTAACCTCAACATTGGACATGTTCCTGGTCTTGCTGATTTCAAGTTTATTGAGACGCCTCAGGTAGTCAATTTCACCTGCTCTAGTCTAAAAATAGAAAAATTGTATAGGTTTATAATATTATATTGTTGACAATTAACTGGATTGAAATTAATTTTCAAAATTATTTTCTGCTACTGAAAATATTTAGACTCCAAATGAACTTATTTTTAGCTCAACTTGACATTGGGTTTCAGTTTTAAATCCATTAGCACACCCTACAGGTCACATCCCTCACCCGATCGTCACCTAAGATCATACAGATCATTGGGGTGACCTCTAGATGGGAGCTTACCAATTTTTGCGGTTTTCAATGAAAAACAGGCAACCGGCAGCCATCTTTGATTTTACTCTTTGCAAATGGCTGCCAAAAAACTAAAATATGAAATGAAAAATGTTTTATTTATTTTCTCGCAGATAGTCATGATTTAAGATGGTAGACTGAGTGCATACCCTAGTTGGGTTCGTAGTCTTGATAATGCAGTGTGTGAAAATATTTCCTGTCAAACTGTCTATGGACCGACATGAATTTCTTTATTTGAACCACTTTTTTTTTAATAATTCAAACATATCTCTCATATCGTGAGGGTAAACACCTGTTGTTATAATACTATATCATACATTGGTTATAAAGGATAATGATTTTTCCTTTCAAATTCATTGTTTGAAATTGAGATTTTTTGAAATTCACGAATCTGACATAGAGTTTAAAGGGGCCTTGGGTGGTAGATATTCAGATTTGTTCAAATGAGGCCGACCTGTCAAAAAGGTATCACAATTTCCCTCTGTAAAGATATCCTGATACTTCTCCTTCACAGAAACTTTTTCAGCTGTGGAATTTATGTTCATTATTTAGATTTTCTGTAGAAGCACAGATTCTTTCATATTCATGGACTATTTGTTAACCCTTCTAGTCTGAATTATATTTGAAACTTTACATTCCAGAAAACAGTAGCTTGCACATGTTTTTTTAAATTGTAATAACTAGTTGTGTCAACTTTGTTGTGATAATTCTGATGACTGGCAAACAATATATTGCTAAATAAGTAAAATATATATCTCCTAGAAGAATCTTGCCCACTGAACTATAGCTATATCTAATTCTAAGTAGAAAAGTTAACATACCCCTGAGTTGAAAAAGGTACCAACATTTTATTGCGGTTCATGTAATAGCTGATAGATGGCGATTAGGCCCATCTTAATCCTCCATGGACCACGTGATCTCCACTTTTGACAAAAAGCAGAATGCCAGGTAAGTCTGTCCTTTTTCCCCTTTCTACTAAGAGATGAGTTGACTTTGTTTTTGTTTTATACAACAACATTATTTCCTTTGATAATTATTGATTTTGTGTAGTTGACACAATGTACTCGCATATTTTATAGCATTTTTATCTTATCTTAATCCAGTTTCGTGTGGCCAAAAAGTTCCGCTTCATATCTAAATAAGCACATCCTTTGTCCATATTTTTAATAAATCCAATAAAATGGCAACTTCCTGGGGCTGATTCCATTCATTACACTAGTGTGGAATGGGTAAATTACCCTGGGCAGACCAGGGCAAAAATGAATGGAGTGATTTTAATGTAAAATAGAATACTAAATCAAAAACTGTTTTTATCAAGGAAATTTGACTAAACCAACATTGGTCGTTTCGAATAGATGAAGGCTTAGACAAATTAGTTAAAAATATATTATATCCGCCATTAAACTAAAGAGAATTACAGAACACGCAAAACTACCTAAATTCTTCAAAATCCACATTCTCTTATTTTTATCTACTTCTTGGCATAATGTCAACCTGTATATTACATATCTGACACATTATACAGTACCGGTATGACCATCATAGGTCCACAGAATAGTTGCGGTCTAAAGAAAAGCATTCAAAAAGTGTGCATTAATATTTTTCAAGAGCAATAAAAGAGTAAATATGTCAGATTTTTAAGAGATGGAGGAATTACATTTTAAATGGCTTGAACCTTTCATTATGGGATCTGCGCTCGTGCAGCATTAAATATCCTGTGCCAGTGCATTCTCTTATATATGCAATTCTCCCATAGGGAGCCTCACATATATAAGAGAATGCATTGGCTTATCAGGTCAAGGTAAATATTGTTAGGCCAATGTATTCTCTTATATATGTGAGGCACCCTATGGGAGACTCACATAATATAAGAGAATGCATTGACACAGGGTTTTTGCAAAATTGCAGGATCGGAGCTGTGCTGGTGCAGCATTAAAGATCCTGTGTCAGTGCATTCTCTTTATATATGCGAGTCTCGCATAGGAAGCATCACATATATAAGAGAAAGCACTGGCTCACAAGTTCAAGGTAAATTTTGTTAGGGCAATGTATTCTCTTATATATGTGAGGCTCCTTATGGGAGACTCGCATATATAAGAGAATTCATTGGCACAGGGTTTTCGCAAAATTTCAGGAAGCTCCCGCCATTGAAGGGTTAAATGCAGGACAATGGGTCATCAAGTTGATTACTAGCTGAGGAACAGCTATGAGTCGAGACAAGTGTGTAAATGAATAACGTGAATTATACATAATATGTCGAGATCTAAAATTGAACAATATAAATGAATAAACATAAATTATTACTTACCATAGACTGAGTTTCAAGATTAGAATAATGTTCAATCTCCTCAGCTTCTGCCTTGAGTTTAGTAGCTGTAAAAAGAGAACAGCCAATGGAAACAATGCCTAAACTGTGCTTCCATCTCACCTAGCGCTGCCGATATTTAACAAACAAAAATCTAATTTGTTTGCATTATGAAGATTTCTTTGGTTCAGTTTCAACAAAAATGTACCATATATTATTAAAGGTATATGTTCAGTTTCATTATATAAACAAGTGATTATGTCTGGGGTCAAAATTCCAGTTGTTTATGATCATGGCTGATCAATTACAAAAAGGAGAAATCATGCATTTCACCCACTCTGCCATCAGATAAATGCTGACATGGGGTGAGACATTTGTCAATAACAATACATAAGAAATTTCATGTCTGCATTAAAAGCACGGGCGGCGTTCGTTGCAGAAATATTCATATTTGTTCAAATCACCATCAACAGAAGGAATATTAAAATATATATAGATTTGTTCATATGCCAAACAATACAGCGCTTAAAAAGTATATTGTCATGAAGGCGTGCGATGGTGTACGTAAACAAGAGCCTGCTCGTGTTACAGAAGTTGTGCTTCTGTTTACATAACACAGCGCAAATCTATTGGTTAATCACACACAAATGATATAAACGCTCTTTATTATTTCCATATCAGGAAAGCAGTAACAAATAACGCTCTTTATGTTTACCATATCCGGATCTAAACAAAAGCCAGGTAACGTAACGTTTTTTGCTTTTGTTTACATAACAAAGGAAAAAAAATTGACAATAACATACTGTTTATGCCATATTTCTGATTGGTATAAGAACAAAGCCTTTCTATATTTTACTATTATTTCTGTTTATGGTGGTTTTTGACTGAGGTGAATATTTTAACAGGCTACCCACCGCCAACGCTGCCCGTATCTTTAATAGCAGTTACAAATTTCTCTCAGTCTGAGCCTGATGACTCTACAGCTGCTGTACTTATTGCAGAGCTCCAGTAACATTGCTCAACCAAAATAGGTTGACAATGCTCTAATAATTCAATTTACAACCAATATTAACCCTTTCATGACAGGAGCTGCGCCGGTGCAGCATTAAAGATCCTGTGCCAGTGTGTTATGTTATATATGCGAGTATCCCATAGGGAGCCTTGCATATGTAAGGGAATGCACTGGCATACAAGGTCAAGGTAAATAATATTTGGCCAATGCATTCTCTTATATGGGAGACTCGCATATATAAGAGAATGCATTGGCACAGGGTTTTCAAAAAATTTCAGGAACCTCCAGTCATGGAAGGGTTAAGTGTACAATATGAATGTTTTCTCACTTTCAGTAACAATTTTAGACTGAATTGGTTATCAGTTGGAAAATTTCCAACCATAAAATGAGGAGGTTAAAATTTTCAGACAGTTGTATGAGGTATTACGTGGAAATGTTTTGGCGTCAAAGGGGGAGGTTGGACACCCCATGTCCCTCTAGCCACATTCCAGCCAACAGATTACTGAACACAGACTGGCTCTACATTGAATGAGCTTGCAAATGTGTAATACTATTTTTGACCAATTTCAGAAATTGCAACCCTTTAAAGTCATATTATGGACTTGTTCGGGCGCGTGAAATTGATTTAGTACCCAGGCACTTTGTCAACTTGGGGAATGTAGCATTCTACTAACATTGCCCAATATTTCAATGAAATCGAACATACCACTCCATAGAAAACATCGTCTGAACTGCGCTCAATTGTAAATATTTACATTTCGATTCGGGATGCAACTATCGGCAATAAACTAACACAAATGATTTTGCCATCGAGAGTCATTGCATTTAATTAATATATAAGAATGACGGCATGTGTTGTCAATTTGGATTAATATTCATAATAAATAACTAATTTGAGCAAGATTATTCCCAATTTCTATTTGATCACCCTACCGGAGTGTTTAACATCACTTTAATATTTGGTGGAATATTCTCTGCAGACGAACCTTCAATTTCACTTTGACATTCTATGATGATTCTCTCAGCCTGAGCCTGGGCCTCAGCTTTAGCCTGTCCTGATGACTCTACAGCTGCAGTTATGGCACAGAGCTCCAGTAACTTTGCTCGTTCTTTCTCACTTTCGATTTCGTTGTTTAACTTCTGCCTCTCCAGTTCACCTTTTGCTATTTGTTCACATCTGTTAGCTTCATGGGTGGCAGAAGCTTCAACTGAGCTGCAGAGATCAAGTTAAAGCATGTAGTATTTGGAAATTTTTTGTCATTACTAAAGCTAACACAAGCATAACCAAAATGTTTAAATCAAGGCACGCAAAGTCAATTTCCATTTCTTAGGCCCTCGCGCATGGTCCCAAATTTAAATTCGCGTATAATAAGTCAGGGAAACTTTTAATCGGTACAAAATAATTGCAGTACTATTTTGTACAAACTTCAATTAAAGTGAGATCAAACAGATTTCTGATTTACTAATGTAATTAGTAACTCTGTTCAAACACGTGTTAAATCATGAAGTGACTGAAATCTCAGTCAAAATGGTAAAAAATGTGTCAGTGATACATGATTGGGTGATTAAATGTGTCAGTGATACATGATTGGGTGATTAAATGTGTTAGTGATACATGATTGGGTGATTAAATGTATCAGTGATACATGATTGGGTGATTAAATGTGTCAGTGATACATGATTGGTTGATTAAATGTGTCAGTGATACATGATTGGGTGATTAAATGTATCAGTGATACATGATTGGGTGATTAAATGTGTCAGTGATACATGATTGGTTGATTAAATGTATCAGTGATACATGATTGGTTGATTAAATGTGTCAGTGATACATGATTGGTTGATTAAATGTATCAGTGATACATGATTGGTTGATTAAATGTATCAGTGATACCTGATTGGTTGATTAAATGTGTCAGTGATACATGCATATGATTGGTTGATTAAATGTGTCAGTGATACATGATTGGTTGATTAAATGTATCAGTGATACATGATTGGTTGATTAAATGTATCAGTGATACATGATTGGTTGATTAAATGTGTCAGTGATACATGATTGGTTGATTAAATGTGTCAGTGATACATGATTGGTTGATTAAATGTATCAGTGATACCTGATTGGTTGATTAAATGTATCGGTGATACATGATTGGGTGATTAAATGTGTCAGTGATACATGATTGGTTGATTAAATGTGTCAGTGATACATGATTGGTTGATTAAATGTATCAGTGATACATGATTGGTTGATTAAATGTATCAGTGATACATGATTGGTTGATTAAATGTATCAGTGATACATGATTGGTTGATTAAATGTATCAGTGATACATGATTGGTTGATTAAATGTGTCAGTGATACATGATTGGGTGATTAAATGTGTCAGTTATACATGATTGGGTGATTAAATGTGTCAGTGATACATGATTGGTTGATTAAATGTGTCAGTGATACATGATTGGGTGATTAAATGTGTCAGTGATACATGATTGGGTGATTAAATGTATCAGTGATACATGATTGGGTGATTAAATGTGTCAGTGATACCTGATTGGTTGATTAAATGTGTCAGTGATACATGATTGGGTGATTAAATGTGTCAGTGATACATGATTGGTTGATTAAATGTATCAGTGATACATGATTGGTTGATTAAATGTGTCAGTGATACATGATTGGGTGATTAAATGTATCAGTGATACATGATTGGTTGATTAAATGTGTCAGTGGTACATGATTGGTTGATTAAATGTATCAGTGATACATGATTGGTTGATTAAATGTATCAGTGATACATGATTGGGTGATTAAATGTATCAGTGATACATGATTGGGTGATTAAATGTATCAGTGATACATGATTGGGTGATTCACACAGAATCGATAAACTAACTTTTCACAGATATTTGTTTGGGAAAATATTGGCCATGGGCACCTGAAATGAGGCTAGGAGCTATCCAATGCAGAGTTGGAATGCTTCCTTCATGTGAGCCTCAATAATAAAAAATAATATCTAAAAATCGCATGCATGATAATTTAAACATGAAAACTTTGTGTGGCCGTTGGAAGTTAAAGTTTAAGTAAAAGGACCCCTCTTTTGTGATATAGAAAATGACAGTGATTTTATCAAGGACTCAAACTCAGTGACCTCACACTATAATTATGCCTCACTGAGAGCTGCCTAAATTCAATAAGTGGTAACATTTATAAGACCTTTTCATTGATATACATGATATAGCATTCAGCTAAAGTTGAAAAAGCTACTGAATTCATTAGATGAACTCCCTATTAATGAATGAATGGGAATCCACAGGCTGTTTTGTTGTTGCCTTAATTTCTCAACATGGCCACAAATGGAGGCTAGACAATTACAAACTGTGTTTGTAGAGGTTTTGATAGGTTTGACGACTTGCTGTTCGTCAAGCTTCAAGTTTAAGGACCTAAGGGCTAAAACTCACTTTGTCGATATTTCAATAGCTAGTTGCACTGATTTTAGCAAGCTGTCTCTCATTTTAACATCAACCGGTTCAATACTCTGAATATCAATACTTGTGACCACCTGAAATGTTAAAACACATCTTTACAATCTTATAATTATTCAACATCGGGCAAAAAATGATGTTTTAGATTAGCAAGAGGGGGGACATAAATTATAAGCCATGAAGGCCTTTAACTTATTATCTGAACATTCCCTTCAAATAACTGAAGAGAAATTTTATATCAAATGCACTGGTTTTAACAAAACACCTCTCCAAATAAATAATAGACCATTCCAATGTCAAAGGTTCTTGGCTCATCAGCTCTGGAATTGCTGTGTAAACAATAACGGTTGAGCAGAAAACTTTATTAATTTCGGTTTCCTAGCAGCAACATAGATTTCTAAGGGTTATACGCTGTTTAAATTTCATGCCAAGTTGTGTCCTTTGAGTGAGAACACCAGTATTGCAAATAATTTGTTGCACCTAGACATGGAATAGGCACCTGGTTTTTTTTCTGGTAAACATAGGCTTGCATGTAGATGTGTGCGCGCATATCAGCAAATCTCGGTGATCTAGTGAAGTGCCTATGAACATGGCAGCAAACATGGCATTACTCAACAAATAGTATATAGCAAAAAGAAAGTTAAACAAGGAATACAGATAGCCAAACATTTGGTAAATGATGGACTAATTATGCACCAATGAACAGTCTACTCAAGTACTAATACACACAATAACATTTTCTTGGTATTTCAAGGTGAACAGTCAAGTAAAACACTACATCAACTTCAAAATAGCAAAAAAACATACCAGGTTATTTGCTTTGAAAATAAGCTCCTTTCTAACTTTTCCGTTCTCGTCCAGACCAAATATTGCATGCCGGATAACTTTAGCGGAATGGCGATGGAAATCATCAAATGTTGTCAAGGCAACTTTGGCTCGGATTCGGCTACCTGGAATGATCATGCAGTTGATTTAAGGTGATTATTAACACTCCCATCCAATATAAATTAACTTTCCAATATATTAAATTTGCCTGGTTTGAATAAGAGATCTTCAACAAAATATGACCCGCCATATCAAATCCAGTCGTAAGTCGGGATTTTTTTACCCTGTGTCAATGAATTCTCTTATATATGCGAGTCGACCATAGGTCGCCTCGCATATATAAGAGAATGCATTGGCCTAACAATTTTTTATCATTTTTTTTAAATAAATGTTTCTTACAATTTTTAGGACATAAAATAAAAAACATCCATTGCCCTGCAGGGAGCCCCACACATATATATAGAAGCATATAGAAGAGTGTCGTCTGCTCATGTTTGTCTACAAGAAAAAATTATTAAAATTGGAAAAAATTGTTAGGCCAATGCATTCTCTTATATATGCGAGGCGACCTATGGTCGACTCGCATATATAAGAGAATGCATTGGCACAGGGTAAAAAATCCCGACTTACGACTGGATTTGATATGGCGGGTCACAAATGTCTACACTCATGACCTATTATTTGTTCATGAAATGTGCTACAAAAAAGTTTTACATAACAAATGTATATGCCGAATTTCGAGTCATCGATTCCTGTTTTCTGGCACGGAGACAAAACATAATTTGAACAATTGTCTCAACTTCTAAAAAAAAATTTCCCAGTACTGCTTCATTCTGTGGTAAATTAAGTTTACTTCATTTTTTAAAGGATAAGTACTTTTTAGTTTTCCCTTCATACTTCCTTCATCATGGATATCATGATATAGCAAATCTAAACCGTATTAACAATATTTAGCATTTGAGTCTCAAATTAATGAAAATTCCTGTTCATCAGGGAATTTAAATGAATTGTTTTTTTATAAAACCTCGCTCATTAAAAAACTTTCTCAGAATCAAAACAAAATCTTAGGTGATTTCTAAAGTTTTGATATTAGATTAGTTTTTCTGACCATCAGGATTCAGTCATCATTAAACTTACCAACATTTTGACAAGCGAATCCAATGAAATCTGGCACAGAGAAGAGTTGTAGTTCTGATTCTATATCACCTTTGTCACACTGCAATATATAAATATAATGCCACTACTAAGAAACTTCCTGATTTTATTGCCAGATGAAGTCAGTAAACATATGTGCACTGAAGTTGCAATGGAGAAAAAGTAAGCAAAACAATATTTCATGATTTCACAGTTCAAATAAATACCTAATGCTTACAGAAACTTTATAGAAAAATTTCTGACCAATTCACAAAAGCGAAAATATAAATAATCGAAGATGACCTTTTGACTTGCATTTGTATAATATCTGATTCTGTGAAGCGATGTTTATTATATTAGTTCAGTAACTGGCTTTCGTACTATGTAACCCAGTCAACAGTTAACTACAGACCACATATAAATTGTGGGCCTGATTACCTGTAGTAGACTTTCTATTTCCCGAACAATGGAATTTCATGTCAGTAGCACCAATCAGAACCAGTGTTTGCGCTGTCGGTGGCCAAATTAGCCAATGGCCAAACTTTTTTGAATTTGGTTAATAAAAATTTCATTTGGCTAAACTTTTGGTCAATTTTTTTTTTACCCCAAATGGAGATGGAAAGCTAATTAAAAAGCGCTGAATAGATCGACATACAGTCCAGACGAAGTTATGCGATGAAATTATCTTGAACTTCGGAAATATCATACCGTAACGGTCCAAAAATATGCGGATTTTTGTTTATAAGCGGTCGATGACACCAACCTGTTTTTATCAGTGAGCACAATGAATACCTGATAGAATACCTGATGACGCTGTTGTTTTTTGGAGTGTTTTTGTAATGTCCAATAAATTGGTGGATCGGAAAAGTATTCACATTCACTACATATAATCAAACTTCACGAGACAGCAACAGGTAAGCTCTAACATTTAACCAGCCTAATCGTCAAAACGCTTAATCTGAGCACTGGTTATGTAATGTTTTAAAATACCTAAATGCATTGTTCCTTAATTAGATGTGCAGGCGAGCAGTTCTTAACTCAATGGTTACGTAATGTGTCGTAAACTGCATCCCTTCTAATAACGACATGGCTTCACATCATAAAAGGTTTGAATACAATAGATATTCAACAGTTATCACCTTACTACAATAAGCAATTGTTAATGACCGTCATGGTGCTAGCGACATGTAATTATTACAATTGCTTTAGCGGATTTTTGTGATTATAATTATATAGAATGTTAGTTTCATGTTTGCGAATTTAATTTCAGGTAACTACTCCCATAGTGCATCTGAACAAATGTCGAAGGAGAGTAAAAACATGAAGGAAAACAATTAACAACCATAGCCAAAACAGAACAGTCCATCGTCTCTGCGATGAAAAATTTCTGACTCTTTTTCACCGGGCGTTTTGCATATGGTCGGATGTGAAATCCCACCATATTTTGTATCAATGCTTTACTTGAATTGATCTGTCTGTGCGATATAACGCATACCTATGTTCGTATAATATTGTTTTTAAAGTTGTTTTTGTGTTGTTTTAGTTATGTTTTTATTATTTTAGTAATTAATTGTGAAGCACTGAGAAAATGAGGATTTAATTTGGCCAAAGTTTTTTTAATTTGGCTAAAAACATTTGGTCAAAGTTTTTTTCATTTGGTTATAAAATTTTCATTTGGCTAAACTTTTGGCCACAAGATTTTTAGGTCCAGCGCGAACACTGATCAGAACTCACTATTAGTGGCACTAAGATAAAAGTGTCCAAACAAAGTGATTAACATAAAGTGCTGTGACGTTATCTGGGGGAAGCCTGCACATAATCAGTACGTATGTCATTATGTCATGGGGTAAGTTGTATCACTATAATTCCTATAGGCGTCTGAAGAGTTCATCTATATATATGTTGTCAGTAATGCTGAATTAGTTAAATTCACTTATATTGATTAGGGGCCAAAATCTGGACTAATTTTGAAGCTTGACCTGAGCTGAGGGACATACCAATGTGCACTGTAAGTCCAGAATCAATTATGAGAATTAAATGCTAGTGTTAATCTGAGACTGTAGATACTTCCCAGAAAATGAGGCCCAAGCAGAATGAGGTCCCCAGAGGGCGAATTTAGTGATGCTAGCCCACTGTGCGAGATAGCATCACTAAATTCACCCTCTGGGGACCTCATTCTGCAAATTTCAGACACACTATATCCAGGCATCCTTTGAGATGAATAAAATTTTTAATCTTGAGAGATAAAGATACGATTTCAATTTGCAAGGAACAATAATGAAAGTGTCAATGACACTGTTGCTCAACTTAGGTAGGGGAATAATTTACTGGTTGACAGTATATAGGAAAGGAAAGGTGCTAATTGCAATGTCTGACCTGTGCCAAAGGATTTAGTCATGCAAAGAGTAAAATCCAAGATGGCTGCTGGTGGCCATGTTTTTTGGCCGAACGACCCCAAAATCACTCGTTCCCATCTACATGTCAATATTAAAATCCATGACAAATTTCATGATGATCAGATGAATAGTACGACCTGTAGCCCGCGCCAATGGATTGAATTTTGAAATCCAAGATGGCCGCCAGCAGCCATGTTTTTTTGCCGAATGACCCCACAATGACTCGTTCCCATCTACATGTCAATGGCAACGTTCATGACAAATTTCATAAACATCAGACAAAAGGTACGCCTGTAGCCCGCGCCAAAGGATTTAGTCATGTAAAGAGTAAAATCCAAGATGGCTGCTGACGGCCATGTTTTTCGGCCGTACGACACCAAAATCCTATTTTCATAGGTATAATATATATTTCCTATAGTAGACACTTACACACTGAACTATATGGTTTACCCTCGCTTGCGTGTTTGTCCAGACGTATAAGGAACCTCTTTCCGTTAATAATGATCAAAAACGGTACGGAATATCTTGAGTACGAATTTTGAAATTAAATTTTTTAACCGGAAGTGACCTTCTGTCAGTCTCGTGTCACGTGTACCTTGCCTACAAATTGGATTGTGCAGGTAAGATAGATCTTTTTCTTGGTGCATCTTGATGACGGTTGTACGAGTGCGCGGGGTGGGCCGGGAGGGCCCTGAGAGTTCAGTGTGTAAGTGTCTACTATAGGAAATATATATTATACCTATGAAAATAGGATATTTCCTACAGAGACACGTTACACACTGAACTATATGGTCGAATGCAAGCCCAGGAGGTGGCCACGAGACTGAGAATATAAACTAATATAAACTAATCCCAAAGAAAACAAAAGAACCTGGTAGGAGATGATGAATTAAAAACAAAAGTAATCTAATGAGAAACCACTTGTTGAGCAGCAACAAGCGGACCTAAGCGGTAGATTGAATCTGACTGAGATTGGAGATCTCGAAGGTAGAAGGAAGAGAATGTGGAAGGTTGAGACCAATATGCGGCCGACATGATATCACGAAGAGCCACAGAGTTCTGATATGCCCAAGAAGCAGAAATTGCCCTAACCTCGTGAGTTCGGATATTGAGCAAATGTCTGTGATGAGGAGCAATTTCCTCATAGGCCATAAGTATGACACGTTTTATCCAGCGTGAAATCGCTCGTTTTGAAATGTCTCTGAAGCGGGTGGCGAGAGAAAGGAAGAGACGAGACTGACCCCGCCTTCTGACCTTTGATCTACGAATGTAAATTCTGAGGGCTCGAACGGGACAAAGATGAGAGTCGCTATCAGGGGGCAGTGCTGGAATTCGAATGACTGAGGGATATTTAGTTGGAAGCTGTGTCTTAGCTAAAAACCCGGGACAAGGAAGAAGCTCTGCAGCCGTTGATGATATCCGTAGAAACTCATCCTTCACTGACAGGGCATGGAGTTCGCTCACACGTCTAGCTGATGCGAACGCTAAGAGAAACACTGTTTTTAAAGTGAGGTTGGTGTAAGAGCAGAGATTCAATGGTTCAAATTCAGCCCCCCCAAGAAAGGTCAAAACCCATCCCAAATTCCATTGAGGTGAAAAGGAACGGCTACGAGGCCTTGATAGCGAAAAGCTAGAAAGTAGGTCTGACAACACCTGGCACTTTCCAATCCATGTTAAACCGTCATGACTGAAAGTCCGGGACAACATCGACCGATATCCCTTAATTGTAGCTGGGGAGAGATTCTTATCGTCGAACAAAAATTGCAAAAATTGTGTGATTGACCTGCGAGAGGGATTAGAAAAATCAGCACCAGTGGAAACACACCATGTAGTATAAATATTCCAACGAGCA
Organism: Siphonodentalium dalli; assembly: GCA_032622095.1. Taxonomy (NCBI): domain Eukaryota; kingdom Metazoa; phylum Mollusca; class Scaphopoda; order Gadilida; family Siphonodentaliidae; genus Siphonodentalium; species Siphonodentalium dalli. The sequence continues at coordinate 177,174,002 of CP136062.1, forward strand.
TGATAGAGCTTCATAGTGGACGCCCTCCTTGACTTAGTAAGGCTCTCCACGACTGATCGGGAAAAACCCCGTTTCCTGAGACGGGACCGGATAAAAGCCAAGCGTGTAAGAGGAGACCGGCTGGATGAGGGTGCGGAACCAAAGGAACGCCTTGACCGATGAGGTCGATGTGTTTTGTCGGTAGTCTGACTGGAGGGACCAGAAGCAACGGACGCAACATTGTTGTCCACAAACGCGTCGGATCGAGGGGACATACGAGGAGCACTTTGCACCGTGATGACCCTATTTTCCGAAGTACATGAGGTACCAGGGAAGCTGGAGGGTATGCATACGCAAAGATGTCGTTCCAAGAGACAGACAGTGCATCCACTGCTGATGCCAGTGGATCGGGACAAGGAGAGATGAAATTTGTTAACTTCGCATTGAAGCGAGTTGCGAATAGGTCGATCTCCGGCTGCCCCCATAAGAGACAGAGACGGTGAAAAATCTGTGGATTGAGAGACCATTCGGTCGGAATTACTTTTCCCCGTCGGGACAGGCTGTCGGCTATTACATTGAGAGACCCCGGTATATGACGAATTTGTAGTAGGATTTGATGATCCTGACACCACTGGAGCAGTTGAAGAGTCAGGGTACACAACTGAGTTGAGTGGGTCCCCCCTTGCTTCCTGATATAGCTGACCACTGTGGAGTTGTCTGACAGAACAAGAACAGTTTGACCCGTTAACAGAAGTTGCCAATGGTATATTGAACAGATCACTGCCATCATTTCTTTGATATTGATGTGAGATGAGGACAGATGACTCGGCCATATGCCCGAAACCGTCTGATGTGCCGGAAGCAACACCCCGCCCCAACCCTGAGAGCTGGAGTCGGTTGTCAGGGTTAGGGTAGGGAACACTTTGTTGAGTGGAATTCCTGATTGTAACCACGGCAGAGATGTCCACTGGGCAATGTGGAGAGCAATTTTCCCGGTGACCGGAATCTGGGTCTCCAAATGATCGTGAGCCATATGCCAGTGTGCAAGGAGATGCAGTTGTAGCGGCCGCAGACGAGCACGACCGAGATGAATTAATTCGCTGGCGGCATTTGCCAGCCCCAATAACCTCATGAAGCTGCATGCTGTGACTGAGTTTTGGCGGAGCGTCCAAAGAGCCTGAGTCCGAACTATTTCGGCTCTCTGGAGTGGTAGTGAGACCAGATCCATGTTTGTTTGAAAAAACATCCCTAGATGGATAAAAGTCTGAGAAGGGAGCAGACTGGACTTCTCCCAGTTGACAAGAAATCCCAGGGCACACAGAAGGTGAACTAGGGATTGCAGGTCGTTTTCTAAAATTGATGGGTTGTTGTGGTTTAGATATAGATCGTCCAGATACCCCATGACGACAGAAGACGCTGTTTTCCTGAAAAAAGCGAGGACAGACTCCATTGTGCGACAAAATGCCCAAGGGCTGAGATTTAGTCCGAACGGAACTGTTCGATATTGGTATATCTTTGTCCGATAAGAGAAGCGGAGGTACCGTCGAGAAGCCTGTTGAATCAACAGATGACTGTAAGCGTCCTGTAAGTCGACACTCACTCCATAAGAGTGAGGTAGGGTCGCCGCTCTGACTGTCTTTGCCGTATCCATAGAAAAGTGGGGAGGATTGAGAAACCGGTTCAAAGCAGACAGATCTATCACTGGACGGAATTTTCCGTTTTGTTTCTTGACCAGGAACAGCCATGAATAAAACCCGGGACTGTTCTGGTTGTAAACTTCTTCCACAGCCTGTTTTGTGACTAGTTCTGAAATGACTTGATCCAACAAATGTGCCTTGATTTTGTCGCGTGGCACTGTGGTCGGTGTTGGATAAGTAGTTAGTGGAGGGGGGGACTCGAAAACCAGAAAGAGACCCCTGGAGACTATGTTTTCCAGCCATGGGTTCTTGTGAAACAATGGCTGCCATGCCTCGGCATGAAGTGAAATTCGCCCCCCGACCACCGGACTTACTACAGGCTGCGGATGTAGGGCGTCAAAAACGACGCTGAGAGGAACGGGTTCTAGACCTCGATCCTCTAGCTCGGGCAGTGAAGAAACCTTTACCTGACCTCTCGGTAGGAGTGTAGGTAGGAGTGTATTGGGAGGCAGAATATCCTGAAGCTTGTCGAGCATTGTCAACCATTTGATGAGCATTAGCTTGAAGCTCATACTGGCGCTGTGCCACCGGTATTGGTTGAGAGGAAGGAGGATATGGAAGGTTATATGACAACGCTGGGTTAGCTGACACTGGCGGACCTGAGAGTCTTACTCTCTTGCGCTCTCCTGAATGCACGACACTCTGTCTGCGCTTATGTGTGGCTTTAGCCATGGACTCATTGGAGCGTTTTGGGGCGCCATACTGTGCCTCAGTAGCGAGTGTTTCGCGTAGATCTGCTAATTTGTTATTGAACAAACTCTTGCTACCCACAGGTTCCTTTACAAGCATATCTTTATGATGTGGTCTTAGAACCTGGCTACGCTGTAGAGACGCTGACCGCAGTATCACCTCCAGGTTGTGATGTATAAGTACAGTGCTAGACATGGCATGAGATATGCATCTAGAGAGAACTTTCGAGAGATCCTTTATATCTCCAACCCGATCCGGGTGAGCTCCCATATAAATTGCAGACGAGGAGAGATCAGCTAATGAAAGAGCCTTGATGACATCCTTATTTGCCATTTGAAGATTCTGATATTGTTTTATAGTAAAAGAAACATCTCTTGGAAGGGAAGCGCCGATAGAGGCGGCATCCTTATCTAACTGTGGTAGTTTTTCTAATGGAATGGGAGCTCCTTCCGAATTATACCACTGCCTGTCAAACCCTGTAGAAGTGCGATTTCCGTTAATTGGCAGTTTATCACCCCAATGAGTATTTGCTTCACTGAGCAGGTCATTATAATGGTTGAACGTGGAAGCTACTAACGGAGATTGTGGTACCGACTTTCTCTCAGAAACAGAGGGCTCGCCTAGCATGGAGGTGATACGAGGTTTTTTAACATGTTGTGGAGTAGGACATAGTTCGGAAGGAAGAAGCTTGGAGATCAGATCTACAGTAGATTGGAAATCACGATCTAAAGCCTCTACCGTACCGATGCCAGACTGCGAAGACTGGAAGGACCCACAGTCTGACGTATCTTGCGCAGACGCGTCGTCATCAAAAGCCTCAGACGCCTTGGGGTGTAAGGATATCGTGTCGCTCTCTGCCCTAGCGTAGGAACGACCTGCAGAGTCCGAAATGGACGACAAAACAGTGGAGTGAGGCCCACCCTGGCAATGGCTCGATCGAGGGGTAAACTCCTCGGCATGGGTATTTAAATTACTGCCAACTACCTGAGTGGAAGGCTGAGAACCTGAGTTCCAATTCGGAGTCCAGGGTGGACATTGAGAACCCCATGGCCAAAACGGGGTTGGATAACCGAAAGGGGGTGGAGCCATCGGACCGGGGTGAGACCCCCCCCATGCAGGTGGTCCCGACCAAGCTGAATGACCTGTCCAAGCAGGTTGTTGGGTAGAGGCCATTGAACCATAACCCCAAGACGGCTGAGAGGTAGGCAAGGCCGTGTCTTTATATAGATCGTGACCAAGGGGACCGGACTCGCTACCTCGATGGGTAGTGCCACTGCCCTGCGCCGAAGTTGCCGTAGGCTTTTCCGCCGGTGTCGTTACGTTCGCACGCGATTTGGCAACTTCAGCACACAGAACCACTTGTGCCGGTGGGGGACAAAATGTCCTGGGGGTCCCAAGTACCCCTGCATCTCCACCGGTCACTCCCCCAATAATTGATTTAACCGCCGAGGCGTAATCTGGGGAGCGTGAGCTGTTCCTACCCGAGAACTGATCCGGACCAATTAATTTTGAAGAAGCAAGACCGTCCACGAAGAAAAATCGTGAACGTACCCAGCTTTTGCAAACTTTGCAACGGTTCTCCGGTGCGCAACCTGCGCACCGAACACACGGAATGTGATCATCGAATTCCGCTTTTGCCGCGTTGCAGACTAAACAAGACATGATAACAATTTATTTTTGTTGAAAAAAAGTTATGTTTTTTGAGGACTTCCCTTAATACGTCCGACTAGGACCACGTATAACGAGAAAAAGATCTATCTTACCTGCACAATCCAATTTGTAGGCAAGGTACACGTGACACGAGACTGACAGAAGGTCACTTCCGGTTAAAAAATTTAATTTCAAAATTCGTACTCAAGATATTCCGTACCGTTTTTGATCATTATTAACGGAAAGAGGTTCCTTATACGTCTGGACAAACACGCAAGCGAGGGTAAACCATATAGTTCAGTGTGTAACGTGTCTCTGTAGGAAATATGACTCGTTCCCATCTACATGTCATTGTTAACATCCATGAAAAATTTCATGAAGTTCCGACCAAAGCTACAACCTGTAGCCCGCGCCAAAGGATTTAGTCATGCAAAGAGTAAAATCCAAGATGGCTGCTGGCGGCCATGTTTTTTGGTCGAACGACCCCAAAATCACTCTTTCCCATCTACAATGTCAATATTAACATTCATGACAAATTTCATGATGATCAGGCTAACAGTACGACCTGTAGCCCGCGCCAATGGATTGAATTTTGAAATCCAAGATGGCTGCCAGCGGCCATGTTTTTTGGCCGAATGACACCAAAATGACTCGTTCCCATCTACATGTCAATGTCAACATTCATGACAAATTTCATAAAGATCAGAACAAAGGTATGACCTGTAGCCCGCGCCAAAGGAAATTGTTGACGGACACACGGACGACGGACGCCAAACCATGGCAATAGCTCAAACTTACAAAGTAAGTTGAGCTAAAAAGGAATTAAACAAAAACTCCTGAATACCACCATACCTTGAAATAGTTGTTGAATGCGAGCTGTAACCTCAGCCTGGCATGGTCACATGTCTCTACCTGCAAAGATTAAAGACATATTATGTAATTGGTCGGGTGCGTGAAACTGATAAGTTAGTATTCAGGCACTATGCCAACTGGAGGAATATAGCATTCTACTAACATCACTGAAAATTTCGAACAAATCGATCATACCACTCCATAGAAAACATCGTATGAAGTACGCTAAAATGAAAATATTTACTTCTCGATTCGGGACGCAAATATCTGCGACAAGCTAACGAAAACAATTTCGCCATCGAGTATTTAATTAATATATAAGAATGACTGTGTTTGTTGTCAATTTGGATATAATATTTGTAAAAATTACTACTTTTAACAAGATTATTCTCCATTTCTATTTGTCAGATCACCCTACCAGAGTGTTTCACATCACTTTAATATGAGGATAGTCTTCAGCATTATCTAACAGACTATAATATTAATGAGCAATCGAGTAAATAAGTACTAGTGAAGAAAGTCAGAAAGCAAAAATGGCTAATTTTTCCTTCAACCATTTACAATGATCAGTCAGCAATGAGAGTTTGATTATTCAGACTGACACAGCAGGTATGACCTCAAATTACAGCAAGTTATAAGAAACAAAACATGTTTTTAACCCTTTCTATACTGAATGGATTCTCCAATTCAGTTATAAAAGTATATATTGGAATGGTCTATTATTCATTTGGAGGGGTGCTCATGTGATAAAAGCATACAATAGACAGAAAAACAAATAATACAAGAGCAGAATGATTCATATTCATTGGTGGGTAATGTTTTGATAAAAAGTTCAACAAATGACCTATGACTTATTATCTGCATATTTCCTAAGGGAACTACTCGTCAATGAGTATTTAGTATAGACAGGGTTAATATTATAATGTCATATTTTCTCAGAAATCATCTGTGTTACAATTATACAACTTAGAGGGACAAAAGGACCATTGTCTGTTTAACAATTTGTTTTTATTAATACCAGTATTTATACTGAGTTAATCTGTGATACGATAATGTGTAATCAATATGATATGCGCGAACCAGACAAATTATATGCATACCATTCCCATGCAGAACATTTCAAAAACTCTTATTTACCAAAAATGTACATTATCTTGGAATAAACTACCAAAGCCTATTACAAATGTAAGCACTCTTCCTGAATTTAAGATGAATTTGAAATAAATTGACCCACCACGAAACCGCCCCAATTCTTTACTAATGGTCCAAGAAAACTAAGCATCTTACACTGTAGAATTCGCAACTACTGTAGTGAACTCAAATCAGATATGTACAACAATTTTATCTCCGATACCTCTAAATGCATATGTGGATACGAAGTCGAAGTTGCCTTTCATTATCTATTTTAGTGAATGTAACAGATATAGATGCGAACTTTTCGACAAGATTGCAACCCACCAATTTATAACATCTAACATTTCCCCTTACTCACAGGGATATCATCAGAATCAAATCAACGCAATGAAATTCTTTTCCATTTTGTTCAATCATACATTTCATTAACAAAACAATTTAATTAGGCCCTTTCTGCAGACAATATTGGTGATCCTCCCATGCGTTACAAATACTGACTATCTCAGATGAAATTTTAAAAGCAGAACGATAGGACTGACAGCAATCACAAACACACCACATATGATGCTGTATATATGTTATGTTCATCATCTACATTGTATTTGTTAAATTGTTAATGGGAGAGGGGTGGATGTAAGTTGTCAAAACTTGTGCCCAGATCCCTCTTGTAATATTATATTACAATAAAAATATGTTTAAACAAACAAAATCTGTGATACTTGAATACTGTTTGCCCACATTACTATTACCTCTAAAATATCAGTGATGAAGTCAGGGCCCAGCATTAAACATAGTGACTTCAAGGCATCCGGTTTCTTGGGTTTGCCAGCTGTAAATAAATAAAGAGTTTAAATACCAGATACATAATTCACTGTGTGAGCTGTTGTGGTTTTATTTGTGTGTATAATAATAACGTGAAACTGATCAACAGGGATTTAGGATAAAGCTAACAAACGAAATTGGTCTAAATGAAACTAATATGCCTAAATCACATGGGAATTCTTCGGAAGTTGTGAAGTTGACAATTTTATTTTCATCCTGTTGGTCCACTGCCGATTCTGCAATTTAACAATCTCCAGACAGTTGCTAACAGGAAATCACGTGTCAATTTCACAAAAAACATACACGCCACTGGAATTTGGTTCATCGCTATAGAAAATATAGAAAAAAATACATGATGTCACCATTCACCTGCGCCTAAGGTATAAGCACCAATGCTATTAAATATATGAGATTGAGCCTTGGTTTAAATATTATTTATTTTGTCTCCAAGATTAAGCCTTATCATCAGGTCTCTGTTGTGCAGAGTTTTGATTTGCTGAACTCATTTCGTTGCATTTCTATACTGGTCCATTATCACATACTATGTGAAAACTGCCTTACCACTCAGGCTGAGAATGTTGAAGTCTTCACTTGGTCCCAAAATCACTAAATCAGGTCCAAACACAATCCTAGCTGTTTTCTTCTCATAGTTGAAAACCTACAAATAAAATTTCCATAATGTAGAATAATAATATCTGTATACATTTTACAAATTAATCTCATTTCAGATAACTCTTCTGATCATCTTTCAAGAACCAACACATCCACCATTTTTAATATAATTGTTTTGAAATATGTTCTTAAATGCTCTATAAAGATAGTGGCTTCATTTTGTATATCATGAATTTTCCAAAAATCGCAAAAAATGACAATGACAATTTGAGAAATGAAAGATACTTTAAGTTCTTTTTCTTTTTGTTGCATAAATTGGTTCTATCAACATCAGAGCTAAATCAGCAAGCCTCACCAACATCCAGGCTTATAGCAGGGTTGTTCATGCTATGTTACTGTTTGCAAGAAATTTTTAATGAGTTGAGTAGAATAATTCATATCTTACTTGTACAGCAGTGTTGATTGGACATCTGTAGGTGACGACCCTAGACTTGTCTCTTCCCTATTAACAGAAATACATATCAAATTGTCAAAAAGAAAGTAAGTTAAATGAAAGCTGGAATGATAACGCTCATTTAAAGCATAGCTTTTAGCCCTTGGCCTTCTTCATTGCTTTTATTTTGAAATAGAAATTACATTATTGGTGTTATACACTTAAAGGGGTACTGTACACTAAATTTGGCCATTTATGGGACCATCTCCTTTTATACTCAACAGAATATATGCAATAAATGAATGAATTTGAGCCATGGATTAGTGCAAAATACACTCATGTGCTCTATGAACGATACAAACAACATGGTAATTATAATGAAAATGAGTTTATGATTCTGTTTATATTCTGTTGAGTATAAAAGGAGATGGTCCCATAAGTGGCCGGATTTAGTGTACATTCCCCCTTTAACTATAAAGAGACTCATATATATATATATATAGTTAAGTTAGTAACACCAATAATGTAATTTCCATTTCAAATAACTGAAGAAGGCCGAAAGCTATACTATAAATGAGCATTATCATTTTTATCTTAACAATCCTGTCCCTCATTTGGACAATAATGAACATTACTGAAACGAACATTTTCTTTTGAAATACTGTTAGCATCATGATTTATATTAGCTGCATGTCAAATATGCCTCTTCCGATGTGACACCATACAACAAACACTGGTACGTTTTCTGTAACTGGAAATAATTAGATCCTTCCAATGAATCCATTAACAGGAGGTTTTAATGGTCAGATATCAAACGTTTTTAAGGAGAGCAAATTTTTTAAATTATCTGCAAAATACTGAATATCTCCCAAAATTGCCTGGGGTTCTTCAGTGAAATTGACTAAACCAATGCATATGGTATGCACACTTCTGAAATTCAAATATGTTCAAGTCGTAAACCCCATATTAACATATATAAAGGCTATCAGCTAGTACAAGCTGGTTAAGGTGTCACCAGACTGTTAGTCTACATACAATAGTCAAGGCATACAAGCCTTGAAATAGGGTGTCTGTCATTTGCAGAATGAGGTCCCCAGAGGTTGAATTTAGTTATGCTACCCCGCATAGCGGGCTAGCATCACCAAATTCACCCTCTGGGAACCTCATTCTGCTGAGGTGTAATCAGAAAGGTCCCCAGAGGGTGAATTTGGTGATGCTAGCCCACTATGCGGGGTAGCATCACTAAATTCAACCTCTGGGGACCTCATTCTGCAAATGACAGACTTTCAAGCCTTTCAAGGCTTGAAGGCATGTACTGTGTACCTTGAGAATGGCTGGATCTATGGATTGGTCATAATAGGCCATCTTCCTTATGTCACCCTTCCCATCACCTCCACCTTGCCTGAAAATATCATAGATTGGCTCAATTATAAAGACCAAAATGGTACAGTTATAATAATTAATACTCCGATAGTCTCACAATTTCTGAGGTTGTGTTAACCTATTACCTGAATAGCAAGGGACATAACTCTGACACATTTTAATTTGTAACAGCAACAAGGCAGGTACATTGTAGTTCCAGTATTAACCCTTTACCCAACAAAACGGCCAAAACCGGCCAAATAAAGCTTCAACAGCCTAAAATATCTTTGGTCTGTCTCAATATAACCATACAAATATGGATATCATTGGAACCAGCTCCTTGACCACATTGTGATAGTTACAGTTATGCCCTGTGCCAATGCATTCTCTTATATATTCGAGTCGACCATAGGTCGCCTCGCATATATAAGAGAATGCATTGGCCTGAAAAAAATCTTTTTTTACCAATTTTTCTTACATTCTTTAACAATTTTATAATTCTTAATGTGTTAAGCCAATGCATTCTCTTATATATGCGAGGCAACCTATGGTCGACTCGCATATATAATAGAATGCATTGGCACAGGGCCCTTCTGTTGGGTAAAGGGTTAAGGGCTGACGTAGAAGTCCGGGTAGATTGTAGACCCCTATTTTTAGTTAATTTCACTAATAGTTTTCAACAATATGTACACAGGCATGTGGAAGTCATGACTACAATTTTCACTGGAATTTTATTGTCACTCTGGCTATGATACTAAGGCCAAAAAAAAAAGATATGAGATTCTGAGGCAATTTTTTTTAATCAATGAGGGCGCGAGTGTTTTATTTTTATTTTTTTTCTGCCCACAGATTGGCAGAGTAAGAATGGGTTATTATACCTTCAAAGGTCCAGAAAATGTAGGGAGAACTTTGTAATGATTTAAACTAATTTAATCTGATATAAAAAATGACAAATTATGACTTCACATTTGACCAATAAATTTGGGGTTTTGGACAGCCTGTGGTAACAATATACCTGATAGTTATCATTGCCTATGGTCTTTTGTTGAATACCCACACATACACTATTGTATTTAGCTCCTATTCGATATTTGAAATATAACTAATTTCCGTTTGACAGTTATCTATTTTCGTGTTAGTACTGTTATCGATTTGGCCAATCCAAAATTGAAATAAAATAGTCCAACGCAGGCCATTTTTTTCAACGTGGCTATGCCTGAGAATCAAAACCCTTTTTTTTTTGCCTAAACCTTTTATTGCAGTATAAATTCCCCCATTATATTTTAAAATGATCCATACATCATTTGTTGGCATGTTGAAATAATAAATGCAGACGGCATACAGAGAAACATAAATCGAAGGAATTAAATTTACAACATGTATTGAAGATTAACATGTTTTCAGATATCAAGAGGCTAAATTGTTAAACTTGTTATACATCATACCTAATATGGGAAAACAAATAAAGCCCAGCAGGCAGTATTAACCTACCTGAGTAACAGTTCACAAGTTTGAGACAACTCTTTCTCATGTAGTTCTTCAAATGCTGAGAGCCTATATGACTGAGGACCCATGACTAGTCTTACCTGAAAAGCAGAAAAGGGATTATATGACAGCAGTACTAGCATGTATTACAATGTTTAGTACTCATTTATTTGAAAAAGAAGACTCGTTTTATATACACTCCTGTATATCTTTATAACAGAGAGAACTTGCATCAGCACTTTATTGGAAAGACGAAATTAATAATTGATCTCTGCACTTGTCCTCCAAATCCTCCAAATAATATTTCATGATCATCTGTTAAAACAATGAGTTTTTGTGGCGCAACATTACAAAAAAATTCTGAATATTAATATTAAAATAAATGTTAGTATTGTCTGATGAACATAATAATATAATGACTTATAGCATAGTTTCAGTTGGACTGTCATTTATGCCACACGTGTATCAGGGTTGTGGTATCGCACTGAGGTTCTTGTCAAAATCACTTAAAAACAAGCAGTTCTAAACAGGGATGTAGCTAGAGAGACTCTATTTAGTGGTGGGGTGTCCACCTTGAAATTTTCAACTGGACACCCCGCCACTCCCCCACCCCTCACGTAGCCCACAGCCTGTCCACTCCCAACATGGAGCAAACTCCCTATTCGTAACATTCCTTTTGCACATCACCCTTAGGTTATAATTTTACAACTGTTGCCTCAAGCTTTCCCAACAGTTGGGAAGTTCCAACCTGATATGTCCCCTTTTTTAATTGCCGACCACATGTAATTAAACATATTTGATTCCCAACAATCCATGGACCCTACACAACAAACACTATTTCTTGACTGTGATTGAACCCATTTTAACAAATCTGTATCCCTGTCACCCAATGATTATGGACGAAAAGAGTTATGTCCCTGGCCTCGTCCCTATTTGACCTGGTGACCCCTATTTTAACAAATCTGAATCCCAGTCACACAAAGACACTCTATACTAAATATGTTCAAATGTCACCAGGTCAAAAAGAGGCAGAGCCAGGGACATAACTCTTTCCATAGTAATTCTTAAAACAAGAACCATCAAAGGTATTAAGCTTATATTTGGCATGGAGGGTCCTTGATGATTTATTCAAATTGGGTCACCTGACCAAATAGGGGCAGAAACATAACATTTCCCTCCATAGTAATTCTTAAAACATCTTCTTCTCAAGAACCATCAGGCCTATTCAGCTTATATTTGGTATGGAGAGTCCTTGGGTGACTGGGATTCAGATTTTTTTTCAAATTGGGTCACTGGGTCAAATATGGGCAGAGCCAGGTACATAAGTCTTTCCTAAATAATTGTTCTTGAAACGTCTTCTTCGCAAGAACCATTTGGCCTATTTAGTTTATATCTGAATCCCAGTCACCTAGGGATAAGTCACACCATATATGACTCAATTCTGACTTGCAGTTCTGGAGAAGATGTTGTTGAAGGATGGACAAACAAATGGATGGATGGATGAACAGCGACTGAAGACCAAAGACTTCATCTCAGGTGAGCTAAAAAGGCTTGAAAGCACGTCTATATGATAACACAGAGAATATGGAAAATCTTACACTTCCTGTCTGTGTATCTCGGACATATATCCCCTCATTCTTGTCCAGAGGAATCATCTGACTGTAACAAAATTAAAATAATAATAGGTTATATTGAGACATATCCATGGTTTTAAATCTACCAACACTCTCAAGTTAACAAACCTTGGAATTCGTCAACTAACATCTGTGAGATTTGTCAATTTCTGCGAAAGTTTAGACGTTATATATGGACAGATAAAATTATTCTTCATTTCTATGTAATCTCCTTTACTTGCCTGATGCAAAAACACAGATTTTAATATTTTCCAGAATTCATTAACGTTTCGGGTAACCAAAAATAAATGAGGTACTCTAAACCAAGTGGGTGACAAATGGCTAACTCCATCCTGAAAATAATGTGTTTCGAAGATTCATTTAGAAAGTAAACTGAAACTGTGCGTATATGATGTTTTTGCTGCTCGAGGAAAAGACACAAAATTAAGTTACTAGTATGGCCTCTTTGCTACAACCAAAGAGATTGCAGTTAATATGCATGCTGGAGGTCCCTATTTAGTGCCAATGAACAGTGAAAAAGCTGTCAATAACCTTGCATGCAATTGATTTTAAGTTTTATTTCTGGGGCGAATAAAGTATTTCACCTCCATATCGGCTTGATCAGGGTCTAATTTCAGTTACCCGTGGCGAATACCCGAACAGATGTCCCTAAAACGTTTCCAGATCGATTTTATGTTAATTTATTTCATCCAATATTACCAAAGTAAGTATCACGACATAGTTTGACTGAGATTGCAGGCACCATTCTTCATGTTAACCCTGCCATGACTGGAGCTTCCTGGAATTTTGTGAAAACACTGTGCCAAAGTATTCTCTTATATATGCGAGTCTCCCATAGGGAGCCTCGCATATATAAGAAAATGCATTGGCCTAAAAATATTTACCTTGACCTTGTGAGCCAGTGCATTCTCTTATATATGTGAGACTCCCTATGGGAGACTCGTATATATAAGAGAATGCACAGGATCTTTAATGGAGCACCAGGGCAACTCCCATCATGACAGGATTAAACACACGTTTGACCATATTTACCAACTACAGTAATGACTCGGAAATCAGAACCAGGAATGGGTCTATTCAATTTCACTTCCACACATGTACCGCAATTATTTTGTACTGTTTAAAATTTTTCATGACATACCGAACTGGAAAAAGAGTACAGCTAGTGCATGGCAAAATACGCCCATGATAATTTCAACAAAGGGCCATAACTCTTATGAAAATTGACAGGCGGATACCAAAATTAATTCCATTCAGTTCAGATTTACTAAAGTTATCATCTGGAAATGAAAATTTAGTGCAAATTCCAACCAAAAGGACCATAACTTTATAGTTCTAAACAGGGATGTAGCTAGAGCATCTCTATTGATTGGTGGGGTGTCCACCTTGAAATTTTCAACTGCAATCTTCCATCTTCCATTGAAACACTCACACTCTGTTGCGAATTTCCGCTTCTATAGGTGGTATGTAGCACCGTGGTCCGTGGATCATCCACCTATCACCTGGTTTTCTTTCTTTTCCTACAAATAATAATACTAATAATGAATAATATTTATATAGCGCTTTATCCCAGATGGCCCAGAGCACTTACATTGCTACTAATACCTGGCCTCTATCACACGTGATACACACATACATCTATACACACATCATAGACCTATACACAAGAGCTGATGACATAAGTTAACACATACATAAAAATTGTTAGACAACATCTGAGATAACTTCCCCATAGTGAGCACAGAATAATTCACTCTTTAACATAGATTTGAATTCGGTCAGAGAGTTTGCAAATCTTGTCTCGTGTCTCAGTGAGTTCAAAACATTTGTAGCATAGGAATCAAATGCTCTATTGCCAAAGTTTAAAAAAAATTTGATGGAATATCCATTAGAGCTTGTGTCTTTGACCTCAGATCATATGTGGAACATATATGCTTAAAAGTTTATCAAAATATTGAGGTAATACAGGGAGAATGCTTGAACTGGATTCTGAGTTTATATAACAGAATGACGCACATTTGTAGTCTATACGAGCACTAATAGGAAGGTAGTGTAATTCTTGTAGCAATGGTGTTACATGTGAAAATTTTGGTTTGCAGGAAACAATCCTTACAGCAACATTAATTACTTTTTGCAGTTTATCCAAATATTCAGTTGCGATATCGGTTGAGAATGGCGTTACAATAGTCTAGTTTTGAAAATACAAATGACAAAACAAGTGTCTGTGATGACGCCTGTGTTAAATATTGCGTAACTGCGAGATGCGACGAAGCTCCATAAACATGGATTTGAATTAACCTGTAAGTTCATGGATAGTGTTATCCAAAACAACACCTAGGATAACTGAATATCTGAATCACCTAAACATCAACTTAGTTTTTTCTTCATTTAACTTAAGTTTATTAATTTCCATCCACGATTTTACATCAGTAATTTGTTTCAATTCTTCGATTAGGTCAAATGACACACACACAAACCATTGTTTAAAAGTAGTTCAACATTAAAACAGCTGCATTTAATTTAAAGTTATACAAGAGGTTTTTTTTATTCTTCCTAACATAAATGGTCATGGAGGTATTATTGAAGTAGTATCCTATCTAGTATAACACAAGGTGATTTTAATAGATTGTACAGTTTGATCAAAATAGACTGATTAATGGGTCAATGATATATATTTTGATGATTAAGGCACGAGAAAAAAGTTTAAATAAATTATAACCAAATAAAGACAAAATTGAGGAAGGGGGATGTAAATCAAGCAATTTTTTTTTTATATTGGCCTAACCCATGACTGAGATACTCAGAACAGACAGAAAACGGCCAGCCAAATATAATAATCATATCTATTAACAATTGAACAAAGAAGAAAAACTTTGAACAGAATATGCAAACAAAACCATTGAACACTCCCTTGGAAGACCTATTGATGGTAAATATCCATGCCAAATTTCATATGAAGCTCTTGGAGCTACACCAGGGATGAAGCTCTATATAAAGGCTATATATTATTATTATATTGAGGCCTCTTTTGGAAGCAGTCCTAACTAATGGCAAATCTTCATTAAAATTTTTATTGAGATCTGACAAACCATGACCAAGATATCTGTGTCATTGGACGGAAAACCTTCATTTACAGATAAACAAAGTATAACTCTAGAGTGGAAAATGCAAACAATATCATTAAGCCCTCTTTTGAAAGCAGTCCTTATTGCAATCCAGGGACATATCCAGGCCATTTTTCATACCGTTTACCGGTTTGGGCGCCCAAACTCTAGGCGCCCAAAAAACAAAACAAAATTACCGCAACAAAAAAAAAAAAAATTATTTAAATTTTTTTTTTAATTCAGGTCCCAATTCATATCATAACAAGATATATATATTTATATATATTGATATAAAGACATGTAAGTTTACAAAAAGATTTATCTTAAGTTTAACAGTTGGAATAATACTGTAAAGTATGTTTGGCTTTATCTAGCTTTCATCTGTGAAAACTTCAAATAGTTTGAGTTAACCCTTCAGACTTCAGTATTTCAATCAAATTCAAGTGAAATTACACAATACAGTACAAGAACAGTGATAATTTGATCAAGTAAACCTGGTTATGATGTGGGATCTCATAATACCAAATGAATAATTAACATGGAGATTAATACTACTAGTAATTACTACAGTAACTTAATAGACATTATTTCTGTACTACTAGTATATTATGAATGTGTCTCTCACTTGAATTTTAGAAAATAGCCTATTGTATGAATTATAGGGATAACGGTCTCATTTCAAGCAGGATAAGCATATTCCATTGAACAAAAAGATATCTGAAAATAACTTATAAGCATTTCCAATCCATAAATATATAAAAAAATATAAAAAGTTATGTTTCAGAAACTTGATCAAAGTGAACTTTCAGTAAAATTCAAAATACTGACTCCAAGAGCTCTAGATTAGCTCTCAATGCATTGGATTAAAAAAATAATCCAGCGGAGACCCCCCCCCCCATCAGCAGGGGGGGACACCCCCTCCCGAACATCCCTCGCTCATGTCTTTGGGATATGCCTTCTGCATATCATTGCCCAAAAACAGGTGTCCCTAAAAAATCCCTGGATACTTCACTGCAAACCTCCATACCAATTTAGTCTGATAGTCCATGACTGAGATACAATAACGATCGATTATATCCCTCATTTTTAATGTGTTCTGTACTAAATATTTTCAAATATGTATGTAACTGGTTCTACTTAAAGGTGCTTGCAGTGGGTAAACTTTTTATGTTCAAGAAGAACATGGATAAATAGATAAACTTTCTTCTTATATTCATTACTGACAGTTCTCCAAAAAACTAAATTGCCCCGTGTTGAAACCATTGTTATGTAAACAAAACTGTCACAGTGATTTGTCAACAAACATCGCTAATCATGTAGTAAGTTCAAATATTTTAGTCTGAATATGATTTTCAGAATATTTTTCCAATGGTAACTGTCAAGTTTTTATTAAACTTTGGTATCTTAATGGACTAGTTGGATTGTTATCTGTAATGCCACTGTAACAGTAATGTTTACATAATGAAGGTTTTAAAATGTGACGTCTCATCACTGAAGAGATATAAATAATAAAAATAAAAACAATTTCTACCTATTTTTCCATATTCTTCTTAGTGGCGATGGTTTACAAACTTTTATGATTTTTCAAATTTATCCGCTGTGAGTGCCATATATCCCTTGAAAATTAAGACATGTTAATATGAACCTTTCTTTGCGAATAACCCTTTACCCAACAGAAGGGCCCTGTGCCAATGCATTCTCTTATATATGCGAGTCGACCATAGGTCGACTCGCATATATAAGAGAATGCATTGGCACAGGGCATAACTGTAACTATCACAATGTGGTCAAGGAGCCGGTTCCAATGATATCCATATTTGTATGGTTCTATTGAGACAGACCGAAGATATTTTAGGCTGTTGAAGCTTTATTTGGCCGGTTTTGGCCGTTTTGTTGGGTAAAGGGTTAACGGAAAAACATTCAAATTATGTGATTCATGGAAATGAACAGATGACACACCTTTTTCATCGGAATCAACAAATTTCTCCTTGGCTTGTATGACGAGAGCCTCATCTGCCCCCAGGATATGTGCTTTTTGGATGCCAGTCTCCAATTTCTCTCCTGAAAACAAGATAAAGTAGTTTATAAGAAAACCATAGTTAGAAATGGTAATGCCCTCAAGATCATACTACATGTATTAGGCATATATATAAATTATAATATAACATATATTGGTTTCATGAATGCACCACCTCAGAATTCCATTAAAACAACTAATCCCTCAAATTATTACAAAAACTATGGCTAAAATAACTTGCATCGTGTGTAACCAGAAATGTGTTGTCCTGCAAGATATCCTCATTGCCCCATTGGAACGGCCAGATCAGCATAGCAGTAAAGACCCATAGTATAGGGCGTAATATTAACTAGAACCAGATAGATTTTTAATATGTGCGGATATTGCAACACATTTGAATAGTTGTCACATTGGGTTGCAAAGTATTTGACTTTTCACAAAGTGCATTCTGTTAATAATTGCAGATGAACACTGTGCTTCACTCTCTATATATTGCAAGAAGAAATTACTCTCCATTATCAGTTAACCCTTCCATGACTGGAGCTTCCTCAAATTTAGCAAAAATCCTGTGCCAATGCCAGGGTTTCTGTTACTACGGCTAGGCGTCCGTGTAACAGCCTCATTCCCCCTCGCTGATGATATGTTTGAGACGTACATGTACCTAAAGTTAATAGCAATCTATCGTAAAAAGAATCCTACTGCAATGGGAGTTCGAGGGTTAAACAGAATACTAGTGAAAAGGCGGGTCAATTGAGCAGTATATTACAGGTACAGTGTAACCTTTTAAAATAGAACTGCAAAAACTACAACGCAATGTTTGGTGTGCGGTCAAATAGAGATGTTAATTGTATACAGCATAGTACACTTGAAAATGTCGCGGTAACATCAAAGAATGCCGGACTGCTGCATGTGATTTTTGTTGATGAAACAACTCACACTCGGAGATCCCGTGCAAATAATATCCCCCAATATGGAGATAAAGTCAAAGTATGGTCAATAATAGTTTTGTTATCCAGTGTAGGGCCCCAAGTACAAACGCACCAATAACGAAGCATGTGTTCACATTTCCCGCCAAAACTCAATTATATTTCATAACACCGGAGCTAAATCTCTTTCATAGCAGTTGTCCTCTATGATCGTCAGACTAATCCAGACTATTGAATAAGCTACGCGTTTCATACCATTCATTTTATGCCGCTATAAATATCTTCTGCAGTATGACGTCACAGCGCACAAATAGTTTTATGATTGACAGAATATATCCTTTCGATTTCATTTTCACGGCAGCTACCTGCATAGATGCATAGATGCTTTTTAGTGTTTAGATATAAATGTCGGAATCCTATAAATTTGTAAACACTGTAACACTTAGCTTAACACTCATTTATTTAGTTTTCAATCAGACGGCGGTCTCACGTGCGTAATTTCATGACCAAATGCTCTGGGTACCATCAACAGAATTAATGCACCCATAGAAATGATCAACTTGAGTAACATACGTAGCTTTGGGTTGCTTTAGGAGTATCTCAGTTGCAAGGAAATGATTACTTTTCAGTGACAAATACCAAAAATTTCTCCAGACAGGATGAACCATGGTCGCCCCGTCATGTTCAATGTTTTCCCAATACGGCTGAAATACGGACTCATTTATTTTCCCCTGGAGGAAACCCTGGCCAATGCATTATCTTATAGAGGTGGGTCTCCCATAGGGAGCCTCGCATATATATGAGAATACATTGGCCTAACATCTTCTCTGGAAAGTTTCTTTATTATCAAATTTCTATAGAAATGTCTTCATATAGATTCTATTTCTTTTTTAGTTTAGTTACTCTATATCTCCAAATTGGCAGACGACACATTGCATAATCGAGGTTCCCAATGGGAGTACATCACAATATTCACCATTTGGGAACTTCAATCTGAGTCTATGTCTCCCATAGCAGATGAGGCCATGCAGAATGAGGTCCCCAGTGGGTGAATTTGGTGATGCTAGCCCACTATGCGGGATAGCGTCACTAAATTCACCCTCTGGGGACCTCATTCTGCAAACGACAGGCACAGCAAATCAGGCTTTGACATACTACATACCTGGATGTAAGAAAAAGGAACAGCAGCCAGTGTGTAGAACTTTCTCTCCAAAGCGAGATTTGCCATCTTCTCCAATCGGATTCAACACAACACAATAACTGCCTTTTGGAACAACAGTCTTTCTCACAGACTTGATTATCTCCTGAAGAAAATTATCAAATAAAATTGATTAATATGTACCACTGGACATGTCGATTTTAATAACTTGTTGAGGTTTAGAATATTTGTCTGTAAATCAATAAAAAGAATCTTGATGATAGTTATATTTCTTGTTCCAAGGGTTTTACTCACACTCCGTGAATCTAAAATATCAGTTACATATATTAAACTAAAGAAACTAAAAATAAACTTGTTAATATGATAATAAAGATGCATTCCATAAAAGATGCAGAATGAGGTCCCCAGAGGGTGAATTTAATGATGCTAGCCTGCAGTGTGGGGTAGTGTCATATGTAACATAATCACAGAGTTCCCACATTTTTCAGATATGACGAATTAATATGAGAAATTTAGATTTATTATGAAGAATGAACACAAACCAACCATTAATGTTATATGTGACATGATCCGGTCTTTCTTCACCGCTCGGGATTCCAATAAAAGCTAGTCAATTGATAATTTATAACTGATGAATTAAATTTTAAGATGAAAAGAGAAAAAAGAAATTCGTTAGGAAACTACATTGTAGGTGTATATGCATATATGTTACTCATCTAATATATATAGTTACTTTTTGTCAAATTATATGTATTTTATTCATGTTTTCAACTGCCCATTTGGGTGCATTTTGCATTAAAATCTTATCTTATCTTATAGAATACACCCATAGTAGCCAAAAATACAAAATTTTCACCACGAGTGGTTAAAACCACAATACCATGAGTGGTGAAAATTTGGGTGTATTTTATTTATGCCATAATTATCATTTCTGATTTGATCTGCAAAATCATCCACTCCGTTGTTTACTTTTAATGTATATCCTCACCGAGAGACACAAACGTGGCGCTATAAGGAATGTGCATCATGCGTAGTGATGCAAATGTTAACGTCATTACGTCAGTCTGTCTCTGACCCACCAGTCACTTAATACAACCATTCATATGTTCCCTAGTTCCTATAACACTAGCAAGCTGCATTTGATTGAAATGCAATAAATTTTCCTTATATCTAATTGAAATTCTGACAACTTCAAATTTTAAATGAATGTATTAACATAAGAACTATTTTCCTAACTACGATGCAGTTCTATATTTCTTACATAAACTAAAGAAACTTTCCATAAAAGATGCAGAATGAGGTCCCCAGAGGGTGAATTTATGATGCTAGCCTGCAATGTGGGGTAGTGTCACTAAATTCACCCTCTGGGGACCTCATTCTGCAAATGTCCAGCATCATATTCTAATGCATGGTTGATTCATGAGATGGACAGACATAAAGACTGGCAAATGCAGTGTTCAAACCCAATATACTGTATGAGTACTCACCACACCGATCTTTGGAAGGAATAACTCTTGCACCTCCCCAGTTAGTAGCCATTCCTGACCAGTTTGTCTGTAACAGTTACATAAGACCCATGTTGGACAAGATCGACTTTTTTAATTCATGTTAAAGGCAGACACTAAATTTCCAACATACTGTTGATCATTTTTTTTTATTGCCATGCTCAAAAAAATAATACAAGGGCCATTAAAAATAAATGGAAAATTGGATAATAGAGGGAGACTTCTTTTATTTCTTTAAAAATTCCAGAAATGTGTAAATATATAAAGATATTAATCTTATGGAACAAAATCCAACGACATTGTAGAATTCATTAATAACAGATATATTTATTTGCAATATTGAATTTATTCTAATATTGAATTTACCAGCTGTAATCGGAAGCTCTGCATAATAACGCAACATACGTAATGTACCCGTGTAAATGGTTTAACGCAGACAATGGATCGTGTCATTGCAACAGACAAACATAACAGTCTGCTGAACGCTACTTTAAATGAAATGAAGCAAATTCACATTCAGGAATTTTCAGTGCATTCTGAATGACAATTACTAAATTTGACCACATCACATGATATCAGTTACTAATCTCATGACTAGCTACGAGAACAGTGTTCATTAAAAAGTAATTGCTGCATGATTCAATAATTACAAGCTTCCAATCGAATCAAAACTTTGTGACAATTTTTAATCTAATGCAAAATGGAAGCTTTGCAGGGCTCACAATGTTTTAAAAAGTTTGATTTATTATTTGTTTTCAATTCGCATTATGCTCACCTTTCCACACCTTTTGAGTCAATGAGGGACTGGTTAGCTCGTAGGTGGAGCCCTGTATCACGAGTGAGAGTGGATGCATCTTCAATTGCAATCACCTGAGGAGATTAAAGTAAAACGATGAAGATAACATTATTAATATTATATAACCTTTAACACCTCCATCTGCATCATTTTCTAAAAAATAAATTTAAGAATTGTTGAGTATTTTTATTACATCTTTCTATAACAGCTATCTGAAGTTAGTTGTGTTTAAAGTGATGTGAAATGCTCCATTGAGGTCTGATTGGAAATACACAGAGAATACCTACAGTTTTTGTTTGAATACCAAAATATCTCATGAGTATCTGGAAAGAAATACTTGTGAAAATTTGATATTTCTTTCACCAACACGAATGAGATGTTTCAGGTAATCAATAAAACAAGACAGTCAATGACTGTGGGGTTGCTCACCAGACTGCAAAGACTGATAAGACTGGGACTCTGGAGACCACAACAGTCAGAACTTTTCATAATCACTTTAAAAGAAGTAGATTTAAACAGGATATGTGGCTAGAGAGACTTCACACATGTAGATTGGTGAAAATCCACCTTGAAATTACCAACTGTACACTACTGATCACCCCCCCCCCCCCCTCCCCTTCCTTCAGCTCAACAAGTCCCCTCCCAACAAGGATCCAGACTCCCAAGTCTTAGGTTGGTATTTCACAACCGACACTTCAAACTTTCTCAATTGTTGGACATTTCAGACCTCACAAGCATCTCTTTATAAAACAATTTAGACATGTTTAAAGTCCAAAAACCATACATGTACATGTATGTCAGATTAATCAGTCAGGTGGTTCCAAGGTAGATGTTTTAATGAATTTGGTATTTCAATGACTTTATTAGACACAAAAGTGTTAACTCCCCATAGCCCTGACATTTATTGACAGGTTGACCTCATTTTAACAAATCTGAATCTCAGTCACTAAAGGATCCTCCATACTATATGTAAGCTAAATAGTCCAACCTCTCGAGAAGACATTTTAAGAATAACTATAGAGACCCTATTTAACCTGGTGACCCCATCTGAATAAATTTGAATCCCAGACACCAAAGAACCCTTCATACTAAATATCAGTAAAATAGACCTTATGGTCCTTGTGAAGGAAGCATATTAAGAGGGAAACTGTCCTTCGCTTGACCCTTATTTAACCAGGTAACACCATTTAAAAAAATCTGAATTGCAGTCAAACAAGAACATTCCATGCTAAATAAGTCAACTAATTCTTGCAAACATATTTTAAGAATTAAAGAATTATTACCAAATATAAGCAAAATAGGCCATTTGGTTCCTGCATAGAAGACATACTGTATCATGGATTAATATGGAGAGAAAGAGCAGGGGCGCCGGAAGCATCCAAGGGCAGGCGGGGCAGAGCCTACAAAAAGGGCACTTTTCCGCAAAAAAAGGGCATTTTCTCCACAAACTCGGGAAAATAACCATAAATTCATTGTGGCAAAAATCCCTATTTTAATGGTATTTGTCGGTTTTTATGGCCGTTTTGTGATAAAATTGACAAAAAATTAATATTCCTTGTGAAATTGGTGGTATTTGGACCAAAAAAGTCACATTTTGCTATAAAAACACGAGATTAAACACACAAAAAGCATTTTCTGTCTCCAGAAAAAGGGCAAGTCCTGCCCCCGCTCGCCCCCTTGGTCAAGGGCAGGGGGGTCAGCTGCCCCCTCTGCCCCCCCTCTTCCGGCTCCCCTGAGAAAGAGTAATGTAGCTGGCCTTGCACCTACATGACCTGGTGACCCTGATTGAACAAATTTGAATCCCAATCACCAAAGGAGCCTCAATATTAAATATGAGCTAAATAGAGCTGGTGGTTCTTTCAAAGGACACTTTTCAAGTTTGCCAAATACTAGTATGTTCTAGTGAGGTGGTGGATATGGAGTGTTAAATGTACTGTTGACAGATTTAAACAATACACATGATAGATTGTTGTAGTAATTGGGAATTAATGACCTCTCGCAGATCTCCAGGGAATGTTTATAAAAAATGTTAGATTTCACTTGACATTTGTGGGCATACCCCACATACAGTTAGAGCCAAAGTAAATGCTCCTTATTAATGATTCTTTATCAAGAATTTGAGTAAATATTATTTTTGGGATCAGGGTGGCAGAAGCAGTGAACGTGAGTGAAGGGCCAGGGGGCACAACCTTCAGAAATGTAATGGCATTAGTTTTTCATTTTTCAAAAAATGTTAAAACAATATATATATATATATCTCAAGGTATGATTTCACCTGAATAAGTGGTGGGTAAGAAAATAATATTGGAATAGCCAATTCTGAATTTAGTGTGTCTGACATTTGCAGAATGAGGTCCCCAAAAGGTGAATTTAATGATGCTATGCCGCAAGATGGGCCAGCATCACCAAATTCACCATCTGGAGACTGCATTCTGATTAGGCCTAGTCTGCCATGGGAAACCTAGGATTGATTGAAGTTCTCCAGTTGAAGTTGGTGATATACCCCAATTGAGCACCTCGGTTATGCATTTTATCTTCCAAATTAGGGGTATCTGAACAGAATGGAAAAAATAACTAAAAATGTCAATTTGATACTCTAGATACTTCCCAGAAGATGAGGCATAAGCAGAATGAGGTCTATGGAGGGTGTATTTGGTGATGCTCGCCTGCTGTATGGGGTAGCATCACTAAATTCACACTCTGGGGACCTGATTCTGCAAATTCAGACACACTAAACTCAGAATTGAAAACAGAAATTTATTTTAATTTGATAATGACAACAGACAGCAGTGCAATTTGTAGTTGTTTACACAAACTGTCTGATATCTGTTATTCCAATCTCAATTAATGACAATGGCTGTCTGTCTCTCTGTAGCTAATACCTGACCCAGTCCTCGGGTAGATAATAACACTATGCTTCTGGTGAGCAGAGGTATTGTGATATGATATGGGGTGTTGGTTGGGGGCAGGGTGGGTTGGGGGCAGGGTGGTGGTCTGGGTCATGTGGGGGGGGGGGGGGGTGAAGGAAAAAAGTTTCAGTGATTTTATTAAAGATTAAATTTTCATAACTCTGCAGATATTATCAAGGTGTTAGTTTTTTTCAAATTTTATAACATGATTATAATCAAAACCGACATTTGACCCAGTGACCTCATTTGAACAAATCTGAATGTGAGTCACCTAGGGAATATCCACACCAAATTTGAACCCATTGGGCCTTATAGTTCTGGAAAAGAAGTCATTATAAGAATTACTATGGAGGAATAGAGTTGTGGCCCTACTTTCTCAACTAATTGACCTGATGACCTCATTTGAACAAATCTGAATGTGATTCACCTAGGGAACATCCACACCAAATATGAACCCGTTACATCTTACGGTTCGGGAGGAGAAGATGATTCTTGACGGACAGACGGACGGTACAACAGACGGACAGACGGACGGACGAGGAGTGATGACTATAGCTCCACCGGAGACTTCTTCTCAGGTGAGCTAAAAACTGTAGGTATTATATGCATCTTATTAATGCTCAAAGTTGCTAAATTATGTGGCATTTATACTTTTAATATTGCAGCAAGACTCGTGCGAAGAAATGAAACATGGAAAGTGAAACTAACAAGTCTCAGTGTCACCACAGTCAAAATATATAAATCTCACGTGCACCCACAGCTGCATGGTGCAGGATCAAAATAGCTGACAACACTTGATCAATCGATAATTAGATGTCAACTGTGTCTGTTTCAACTTTACATGTGTCTGATTTTCTTCGGAAAGTTTTTCGCTTGTTTTACTTCTGCCTTTTACCTATGGTGGTTCTCCTATGAAATGACAGATTAAATGATAAGAAATAACTCTTGTTTCGATTAACCCTTTGAGTGCCAGGTCCGATTTTTGTATCAACCCATATACCCTGTGCCAATGCATTCTCTTATATATGCGAGTCGACCATAGGTCGCCTCGCATATATAAGAGAATGCATTGGCTTAAATTTGTTTTGTTTTTTTTAAAGTTTTTTTACAATTTCAATATATTTTATTATATTCTTTAACAGACTTATTGTGTAGGTTTAGGGCCGATAAGATCGGCCCCTGGCACTCAAAGGGTTAAGGTTATGATTTATAGCCAAAAAGTTTGAAGAAAATTTACTATAATGCGCATTTATAGAATTTGCCTTCACATTTTTCACTCGTGTAAACCACCAGCAGGCTACAGTGAAATAAAATGAAACCTAAAGTCAATTATGGAATCATAATTCACTGCAGCTTCTAAGAGATACAAAGATCTGTGTTTCAAGTCACGCAAACATATCATAAATGTAATTATTTGTCCCATAATGCATTTAGAATACAAGTAACAGATGCCACTTGTCTGCTTATATCACGAGTGTTAGAAACAAAGGGAAACTCTCTAGACCTCAATGCAGTCACTATTACTATCCTGGATATGAACTTTTGCCATCTGGGTTACAGATTAGAAATCACCTGGTCATTTCTGCATGTATTTTGGGGGGAAAAGCTCATGGTATTAGAGTTAACTATTGACATATTATGATATAGCCATGAAATGTTCCTGTCCTTTCACCATTAATGAATTGCAATGAATTTGACTGTTATTTGTGAATACAAGATTTGGAAAGAATTGGGCAACGATGCTTGAAATAATCTACACTTTTCGCAGTATATGAAAAATTGTATTACAAATCTCATCCGACTTATTCAAATTATAAATTACTAGCAGGTGGACCCGACTTTGTCCGGGCTGTTTCCCCTCTGCTTTTCGGCGAATTGCACGATTTGGCCCTGAATTGTCCATTTTGAAGGTCAATGTCAGGTGGGGTCACGATTTGACCCGTCCAAAACACTCCCCGGTCAAAAGTACCTGTAGAAATCCATCCGATTTTACCCGATTTTACCTTGAATTGATCATTTTGAAGGTCAAGGTGAGGTCGGGGTCACGATTTGACATGTCCAAAACACTCAGTGGACAAAAGTAACCCCATGTATCAAATTTCGTCGGAAATCCCATCAAAATTCGCGATTTGACCTTGAATTGACCCGATTTCAAGGTCACGTCGCACGGGCAAACGAATAGACTTACGACACTCCCCATACGAAAGTATCCCCAGACACTAATTTTCATCGAAATTCCGTGATATTCGGGCGTTCGACCTTGAAATGACCCGATTTCAAGGACAAGGTCACGTCGCATATGCAAATTAACAGGCCCATGCCACTCCACGGCCGAAAGTACCCCCACGTACCAAGTTTCATCGAAATCGGTTCGGTCGTTTTCGAGTCCATCGCGAACACAGACAGACACAGACACACAGATCTTCCAAAATATATAATAGACTAGCCGATGAGCCCGACGTTGTCCGGGCTATTCAAAAACCAAATTTCAAGTTGATAGCTCTACCCAGCCCGATGTTGTCCGGGCTATTCAAAAACCAAATTTCAAGTCGATAGCTCTACCCGATATGAGCCCGACGTTGTCCGGGCTATTCAAAAAACAAATTTCAAGTCGAAAGCTCCACCCAGCCCGACGTTGTCCGGGCCATTCAAAAACCAAGTCCGGGCTATTCATCCGGGCTATTCAAAAACCAAATTTCAAGTCGATAGCTCTACCCGTTTCCGAGATCTGGTCTGCGCATGCGCGAAGCTGGCGTCGCACGGGCTCGGCGACCCGATAAAATTCGTATCCGGGGCAAGATACATTCACCTACCAAATTTCAAGTCGATAGCTCCACCCGTTTCCGAGATCTCGTCGGCGCATGTGCGAAGCTGGCGTCGCACGGGCTCGGCGACCCGATAAAATTCGTATCCGGGGCAAGATACATTCACGTACCAAATTTCAAGTCGATAGCTCCACCCGTTTCCGAGATCTTGTCTGCGCATGCGCGAAGCGGGCGCCGCACGGACTCCCCAATACGACAACGTCCACCGCCTGCTCAAACTACACACACGTACCAAGTTTCGTCCCGATCGGTCGAGAATCGTAGATTTGTATAAATGACAGACAAACAAACAAACAAACATACATACAGACAGAGGTGTTCAAAATATATATGAGACTAGCCGATGAGCCCGACGTTGTCCGGGCTATTCAAAAACCAAATTTCAAGTCGATAGCTCCACCCGTTTCCGAGATCTGGTCTGCGCATGCGAGAAGCTGGCGTCGCACGGGCTCGGCGACCCGATAAAATTCGTATCCGGGGCAAGATACATTCACATAGCAAATTTCATGGTACCCGTCCCTCAAAGACTGACCCGATGAAAAATTCCCCTGTTCCTAGGACATATATGACACAACAACCCATTCTGCCTTTTTAATCGAGATAATTGCATTCCGCGTTTTGTTTTGCATCCGTATTTTACGCATGGGTAGCCGTTTAGCAGCTTCGATTGTAATAAAGAGCGTTAATCCTTAACACCTCCGAATATGGTCAATATAAAGATCGTTGATGCCTTAACTCCCAAAGTGGCGTTTGCGGTGATTTTGATGATTGGGAGTGGAGAATGGGTGCTCTGGGCTTCTCCAAAATGCGACGTCGACGATTCCCGTGGGATTTTACCTTTGGATAGGAAGTTTGGTCTCGATCGGTCAACCCGTTTTCGATTCTATAAAGGACATACAGACAGACAGAGGTCTTCAAAATATATATGAGATTTCTGACTTCAGAGGAAATATAACAATGAGTCTTGAGAATATGATAAATACCTCCTCATATGTTCCGGGTAGATATGCTCCGGGCTCGGACACAATCCATTCTTCAGCTGTGACTCTTTTTCTAAAATAAACATTCTCAATATAAATTAGAACTCACGAGGAACTGGTTCAGTATGAGATAATAAGTGCTTTGTAATGTGTGTGTGTGACCATATTCACATTTCTCAGGCCACGGTTAATTCATTTTGCGTTTATATAGCGTCAATTGCCACATTTCCTTGTTTTGTGCAGAAAATAATAATAAGTTCCATTAACCCTTTGAACCCGTAACACCGATATTTAGGTGCAAACGAACGGTGACTATAATATATCCCATAACACCGATATTTTGGTGCAGCGACAACATGAGTCAATAGCAAATGTATATATAGTATAACCAGCATCAGACTCAATGATTTATATTTAAATGGCACATGGATATGTCAGCGTTGCCCACGGTGTGAGAGAGCAATACTTACACTTTATCCTGCTGGGTAAAGTCCTGTTCTGCCCGCAGCCTCAGTGACTGGTTATAGGTAATTATCACTGGCTTCACCATCCCGATGATTCTCTGCATTCAGAAGGAATGATTATAAAAATTTTAACATTATTCTACAATTTGAATACAAAAATAAACAGATTTCTAAAAACCTATTATGTGGACAAAGAAAAGTCGCAATCTAATGTTAACTGCTTTTGTTTGAGTACACTATTTACCCTTTCATGATGGGAGTGCGCTGGTGCAGCATTAAAGGTTCTGTTCCAGTGCAATCTCTTATATATGCAACTACCCCATAGGGAGCTTCGCATGTAAGAACAAGACAGTCAAAGACTGTGGGGTTGCTCACCAGACTGCAAAGACTGATAAGACTGGGACTCTGGGAGACCACAACAGTCAGAACTTTTCATAATCATTTTAAAAGAAGTAGATCTAAACAGGATATGTGGCTAGAGAGGCTTCAAGTCTTAGGTTGGAATTTCACAACCGACATCTCAAACTTTCTCCATTGTTGGAAATTTTCAATCTCACAAGCGCCTTTTTATAAAACCATTTAGACATGTTTGAAGCCCAATTATCCATGGACCCAAAACACCATACATGTATGTCAGATTAATAAGTCAGGTAGTTCCAAGGTAGATGTTTTAATGAATTTTGTATTTTAATGATTTTATTAGACAAAAAAGTGTTTAAGTCCCCATAGCCCCGTCATTTCTTAACAGGTTGACCTCATGTTAACAAATCTGAATCTCAGACACTAAAGGATCCTCCATACTATAGGTAAGCTAAATAGTCCAACCTCTCTTGAGAAGACATTTTAAGTATTACTATAGAGACATACAGTTATGTCCCTGGTCCCACCCTATTTAACCGGGTGACCCCATCTGAATAAATTTGAATCCCATACACCAAAGAACCCTTCATACTACATATCAGTAAAATAGACCTGATGGTCCTTGTGAAGGAAGCATATTAAGAGGAAAACTGTCCTTCGCTTGGCCCCTATTTGACCAGGTGACCCCATTTGAAAATTACCAACCTGACACCCCCATAAAGTTAAAATTTGTGGCCAATTCTGTCCAATAGTCTAACCTGAAGTAGGAACATATATGGACTGGTGATTTAAAAACATACATGTTGGAAAATTAAACCAAACTATGAAAACAGTTCCAACCGATTTTTGGTGTGAACATCTAATCTACAACTAATGTTGTATCAGGCATGAAATTTTCAACTGTTTAAATTTTGATTAAAGTAGGGGGTCAAAACTCCACCCCCTCTACACTCACTACCCATTGCCCCAAACATTGCCCTCACCCAGGCTGCCTAGAAATCAATATTATTATCCCAGTACAAAACAGCGTAGAGGAGAGTTAAATCTCTTATCTCTGCCCCTATTAGAACAAATGTGAATCCCAATCTATGAGATCCATTTATCTAAAAAATCTAGTAATATCAATATACCCCCCAATATTCAATATACCCCCCCCCCCCCATTCACCTGGATAAGCTATATAGGCCCAATGGTTCTTGCGAAGAAATTGTTTTAAGAATTACTATGGAGGGAAACAGTTATGGTCCTGGCTTTGCACCTATTTGATCTGATGAACTTATTTGAACAAATCTGATTGTGAGTCACCTAGGGAACATGCACACCAAAATATATAAACACATTCGGTCTTTAATTTGGAGAAGAAAACAATTGTTGAAAGACAGATGGATACACATCCCAACAGATAGATGGATAGAAGGACTGCCTGACAGACAGAAGACAAATTCAATCCAATATACCCCCCAATTTTTCTTCACCTGGATAAGTGGTGGTTAAGAAAATAATATGAAACAGCCAAGCCTGAATTTAGTGTCTGACATTTGCAGAATGAGGTCCCCAAAAGGTGAATTTAATGACACTATTCCGCAAGGCAGGCTAGCATCACCAAATTCACACTCAGTCTGATTAGGCCTCAACTGCCATGGGAAACCTAGAAACAGATTGAAGTTCTACTGTTGAAGTTGGTGATGCACACCCGGTGATGCACACCCATTGAGAACCTCAATTATGCATTTTATCTTTTGCAAATTAGGGGACATAGAAACTGAACAGAATGGAAAAAGTCAAAAAGTAACTAAAACAAAATTTCTATTTGACACTCAAGATACTTTCCAGAAGATGAGGCCTAAGCAGAATGAGGTCCCTGGAGGGTATATTTGGTGATTCTAGCCTGCTGTACAGGGTAGCAACACTAAATTCACCCTCTGGGGACCTCATTCTGCAAATGTCAGACACACTAAATTCAGGCTTGAGAAAATAATTTTGTTTTAATTTGATAATAACAACAAGCACCATTGCTAGTGCAGTGTTTACACAAGCCTGTCCAATAACATTCTAATCTCTAATCTGTCATTCTGATCTCAATTAATGACCTGACTGTCTCTCTGAAGCTGAATCCTCTGGTAGTATAATATTGGCAGATATAATAACTGCTTCTGGAGAGAGGTAAGTTGTGATATGATATGGGTGAAGGGGCTGTTGGCAGGGTGGGGCCCTGGGTCATGTGAGGGTAAGGGGGGGGGGGGGGGGGGGGGGTGATTTCATTAAAGACTGAAGTTTCATAACTCAGACAGGGACCAGCCTAGACCAGATTTTCAGGGCGAAATGACTTCGCCCTACTATAAAAATAAGGCGAAGTGGCCGTTCTATAGGGCGAAGTGAGTCTACAAAATTTAAATAGATAAGTAGACAGTACTACGACAGGAGTCGCTATAGAACGAAAATAGGAGAGATGTAGCCTAATATGTCAATTAATCTTATGAAACAATGGTTGAAATATGGAGTCTTTATGTTCATTTCACGACCCTAATAACTATTAATAATACCCAAACATAATTGTGAGAGGATAGCAGCATTTTATATCGTAATTGTGGGAGAATGACAGGATTTTATTTCATATTTTTCGGGTTTTAAAAATGCCAACAGTATTTATCAAACCGAAACGAAACGAAATCCTGAACACTTTTACTGCGCTCGACTATTTGTAATCCTGTTTGAAATTTTAATATGCTTCACAAATTAATTGTTTTAAAATTTCTTCCACCAAACTCCATATAGGGAGTGATGAACTGACACACTGTGAGAGCTGTGAGTTGTAATCTTCATTGTAAGGTGTGGTAATCACGGTAATCTAAAAATCACAACAACCAGATTAACAATTAAGGCCCGACACCTGACGATGTTTTCACATCTGCCAGTAATCAGACTCTGTTGTCAACATGCTTCCAGATTGGAGCAATACAGGTGTTAATTGTTTTATAACACCCTGATAGTGGAGTATTGTGTGCAATCACAGTTGACAGTTGTAAACCAAGTAATTATCATAAATTATTTGGGGCATTTTGCCGATTTTCGTCAGTCAAGCGCTAGGGCGACTTCTTCGCCCACGTCGCCCTCTCGGCTGGTCCCTGAACTCAGAGGATGTTATAATTATGTGAGTTTTTCAAATTTTATAACATGTTATAAAAAAAAATTTAAATAAATTTTGTGTGTTAAATTGAGCAATCTGAGTTCCATCTGAATTTTTGTTTTTTTTGTTTTGTTATGTCACTGGCTCCGCCCACATTCGACACAGTGACCTCATTTGAACAAATCTGAACCACAGTCCCCCAAGGACCCTTTGTATCAAATATGAACCCATTCGGCCCAATGAAATTCGAGAATAAGTTGCTGTAAGAATTACTATGGTGGGAAAGAGTTATGGTCCTAGCTTCACAACTATTTGACCGGGTGACTTCATTTGAACAAATCTGAATGTGATTCACCCAGGGAACATCCACACCAAATATGAAGTTATGAACCCATTCGGTCTAGACGGACGGACAGACTGACGGACGGACGGACGAGGAGTGATGACTATAGCTCCAAAGGAGACTTCGTCTCAGGTGAGCTAAAAAGCACTGGCTTACAAAGTCAATGTAAATACTGTTAGGCCAATATATTCTCTTATATATGCAAGGCTCCCTATGAGTACTAATACTTAATTACAAATTTTTTATTTTTTTTTAATTTTAGTTTGAAAATTATGATTAATATAAAGTTAACCCTTTCATGACTGGAGCTTCCTGAAATTTTGCGAAAAACACTGTGCCAATGCATTCTCTTATATATGCGAGTCTCCCATAGGGAGCCTTGCATATATAAGGGTATGCACTGGCTTATAGGGTCAAGGTAAATATTATTAGGCCATGCATTCTCTTATATATGCAATGCTCCCTATGGGAGACTCGCATATATAAGAGAATACATTGGCATAGTGTTTTTCGCAAAATATCAGGAAGCTCCAGTCATGAAAGGGTTAACTTTATATTAATCATAATTTTCAAACTAAAATTTTATAAAACAAATTAATTTGTAATTAAGTACTAGTACTTTGTGCCTGTATTCACTGAATTATAGTCCATAAATATCATATCATATACTAGTAATACATAAATTTAAAAGAGGGTTTCATTAACAATCATTGCAACCTTAAAATTATTAAATTGTTGTTTAGAAAATATGAATTTCAAGTTATTTTTCATTTGTAATTAGGCCAAAAACAAAAAAAGGTTTTTGTTCTCAGGCACCGCCGCATTGAATAAAAAGGGCCGCATTAGGCCTTTTTATTGCAATGCCTGATGTTATGACAAAAAAACTTACGGAATTTTTTTTTTTTTTTAAATTTAAAAAACAATTGTTTTTTTTTTTGTGGGGATTTTATAAACATATCCGTTGCAGATATGTGTTGAATAATAGTGTGCATTGAGCTCTAACATGTAATGTGTTAAAAAGTGACTTGCAGGCTTACAACATGAAGTAGATGACTACAATTAAGAAAATGATAAGCTGACCCTCATGCTCTTCTTACAACTAGTCATTGTGAACTAACTTACACTAATTGTAACAAAAGAACATAGTAGTCAAAGATGTGCGAAAATATTTCTTTTCCCAGAGAGTGATTACAAACTGGAATAGTTTATCAGATTACATTGTTTCCACTGAATCGGTTCAACAATTTAAGGAGTTATTCGATAACAACTGTTATAACGAGCGATATATGTACGACTAAACGTCATGGATAATTTTAAAACAATTAATTCATTTACATTATTCTATACATGTATGTTATTATGTGAAAGGGGTAAAAGTCATGGCGACTTACTCCCCAAACATTGATGATGAGGATGTAACTTTATACAATTGAAAGGCACAGGACTAAATTCAGGATCACATATTAGAATGGGGAAGTATCAGTTTTTAGACAACAATAACAGTAGTTAATGTCAGGGGCATTATATAATGTTAGGTAATCCCAGTCATACACTGGTAGTACAATGTCATTTTTATATAAGATTAAATGAGTTTATATGCATAACAGTTCCTCTACATTTCTGGTTATTACTAGACAGAGGAAGGTATCTTTGTCCATGCTTACTATGCGCAGAAAAAAATAAAAAATAAAAATAAAACACTCCCTCCCTCATTGATTTGAAGAAAAAAATTGCCCGAGAACCAAAACTTATATAGCTCTTTTATTCATTTTCAAAAATGGTTTTAAGATAGTTAGTTAGATGGGTTTTTAGTTAACCCTTTCTTTCCTAAATGTTCATTGACAAGTAGTTCCTTAGGAAATATTCAGATAATAAGTTCAACAAATGATCATCTGAACAATAGGTCATTTGTTGAACTTATTATCAGAACATTTCCCACCAATGAATAGCAATCCTTCTGCACTTGTAAAATCTATTGTCTACTCTTCATGAACATCCCTCCAGATGAATAATAGACCATTCCAATGTATACCTTGGTAACTGATGGGAGAATCAATTTAGCAAGGAAAGGGTAAGACAACATATGGTACTACATACTGCTTCTGGGGTGGGTTTGTATGTCAGTGGACCAGGAAGCTGCCATCTGTCACCAGCTTGTCGTAGTTTCCCATCAGCTTTATGGTCGACGATGGCTTCAAGTTTTATGGCACCACCTGCATTAATCACAGGAAGCTTCCTAATGGCAGGTCTGTAATCTGAAGTCGTCTTTCCAAATTCACAAGCACCATCCAGGCTCTCTCCGGGGTATAATGGAAATGGTTCCTACAAGCAGAAAAATTCACATGAACTTCAGATCACTGTACTCATTTGGTAGATACCATTGGCAAGGTATAATTTACAGATTTATTCCAGGTTCTATCCAGTAGAATGACAACAACAACACAAAATTATAGATGTGCAACGCCAAGCCTCTGACCATCAGTTTAGAGGTTGGTCAATGCTAAATGTTCGTATGGAAGAAAAATTGAGCTGTTTTCTACTATAAGAAGGTCCGTAAATCTGGTGAAAATCAAATGATGAAACCCATCATATGAGAGTATCTTTTCAATCATATGCTAAATGTGTGGAAAATAGCTTCCCTTTCCAAGTCTAACAAAGCCATGCAATAATCCTGACATATATATGGACAAAGCCAACAGAATGTTCGTATCCTAGGCAGCTTCCATCGATGCTGGTCTGTTAGTAATCATACTAGTACTAACATTTAATATTTTAATTCTCATAATTGATACTGGACTTACAGTGCAATATGCCTGTACACATTGATACATGTATGTCCCTCAGCTCAGGTCAAGCTTGAAAATTAGTACCGATTTTCACCCCTAATCAATATAAATGAATTTAACCAATTCAGCATTACTGACAACATATAGATGAACTCTTCTTCAGATGCCTACAGGTATTATAGTGATACAACTTACCCCATGGAATTTCACGTCTGATTGTCCCAGCAGCTGATAACATGCTTCACCACGGACATAGTTTCTGAAAGAAGTCATCATAATTGGAAATAAAATAATTACAATCCATATGAGGCAGGTGGACACATTGTGTATATATATATAATGGTTATGTTTAACAGATAATCCCCTTTGTTTTGAGGTGTCATGTAGTTGAAGCGGCCCTTGTGTACAATTACTTTAATCGGTAATATGTTTACTATGGTATGAAAAATGAAAGTGTCAATGACACTGTAGCTCAACTTTGGGAAGAAGTTAAATTTGTGTGATGAGCAATGAATCGAAAGATTTTGAATAGAATTTTGAAATCCAAGATGGCCACTGGCAGCCATGTTTTTTGTCCGAATGATCCCAAAATGACTCGTTCGCATCTACATTCCAATTTAGACAGCCATGACAAATTTCATAATAATCAGACTAAAGGTACGACCTGTAGCCCATGCTAAAGGATTTAGTCATACAAAGAGTAAAATCCAAGATGGCTGCTGGCGGCAATGTTTTTTGGCCGAATGACCCCAAAATGACTCGTTCCCATCTACATGTCATTGTTAACATCCATGACACATTTTATGATGATCCGACCAAAGGTACGACCTGTAGGCCGTGCCAAAGAATTTAGTTATGAAAAGAGTAAATCTAAGATGGCTGCTGGCGGCAATGTTTTTTGGCTGAATGACCCCAAAATTAATCGTTCCCATCTACATGTCATTGTTAACATCCATGACAAATTTCATGATGATCAGACGAACAGTACGACCTGTAGCCCGTGCTAATGGATTGAATATTGAAATCCAAGATGGCCACTGGCGGCCATGTTTTTTTCCCGAATGAACCCAGAATGACTCGTTCCCATCTACATGTCAATAGCTATGACACATTTTATGATGATCCGACCAAAGGTACGACCTGTAGGCCGTGCCAAAGAATTTAGTCATGCAAAGAGTAAAATCTAAGATGGCTGCCGGTGGCCATGTTTTTTGGCCGAACAACCCCAAAATTACTCGTTCCCATCTACATGTCAATATTAACATCCATGACAAATTTCATGATGATCAGACGAACAGTATGACCTGTAGCCCGTGCTAATGGATTGAATATTGAAATCCAAGATGGCCACTAGTGGCCATGTTTTTTCCCGAATGAACCCAAATTGACTCGTTCCCATCTACATGTCAATGTCAACAGCTATGACAAATTTTATAATGATCCGACCAAAGGTACGACCTGTAGCCCGTGCTAAAGGAAATTGTTGACGCATCACACACGCACACACAGATCATGATGGACGACAAAGCCATGGCAATAGCTCAAACTTTACAAAGTAAAGTTGAGCTAACAATATTAAAGATAAAGGAATTAGCTGTTCTTCAAGTATTGACAGAGTGTGACATTAGGCCAAATAAAATAGTACCTTCGTTTCCGGTAACGGAGGGCAACAAATTAGAGTAGGGAGGGGTTAAACCTCTTCTTTTTTTTTAAATTCCCATAATGCACTTGTAAGGCAATAACAGCCCTTAATGTATTGTAGTTACAGATATCCTATGTAATAATGTATATAGTCTATCTAAATATAATATTTTAATGAACTTGAAAGGAACTTTACTTTTAATTCTTTTATTTAAGTTTTTATTTATCATATGGCTTGGCAATAACAGGAGTGACCGAGTCAGACTGCTCTTTGTACAAATCTCGCATATAGGAGTGGCTGTCTTGAATCTTTTGTCTTAGGGAAGCTTTCACCACACCACTACCTTCCCCACATTGGACACAAAAATACTAAGTCAATACCTCTATAAAACTGATATAGACTTTATTCTATAAGTTTAAATTATTTTTATTTACAAATTATAGTCAGGACTATTATATATGATTGATTCTTGGTATAATTTAGTACATGCATGTAGAATTAAGTAGTTATTCCATAAATAACATGTTGCGTTAAAGCATGAGTTCCCTGTATGTGAACAATTTTGACCTGTTTGTATGAAACAATTAATTGTCATATATGTCCAAAGCCATTTAATTTCTATTAATCAACACCCCCCCCCCCCCCAAACATATCAAATTGAGCTAATAAACATATTCCATAGCCATCAGTCTAAAAGAATTTGGGTTAAAGTTGCCTATTTTTGGATGTTTGTTAGCCCATAATCCCTGGTTTGGTGTGTTATGTGAGTGCGATTTTGCAAGTTAATTAGACTAATGACTCATTTAATTGAAACCAGAAACTTGAACTAATAAGAAACTGGAAGAATAAAGTCAAGTTGGGAGAATGAGATTGGTAATTTTCAGACTGTAAATTGGGAACTTTGGAATTTTCTTTATTTTGCAAATAAAAAGTTTACTGGGGGCCATCTGGCGAATGGGAGGGAGGGTTACCGGAAATAAAGGTATTTTTTTTATGCCTTATAGCTGTCTAGAAACATCATCTGAAGTCTGGATTTAGTGTGTCTGACATATGAAGAATGAGGTCCTCAGAGGATGAATTTAGTGACACTATCCCACATGGTGGGCTAGCATCACCAAATTTATCCTCTGAGGCCCTCATTCTGCTTACGCCTCATCTTCCGAGAAGTATCCATAATCTCAACTTAACATTGTTTTAGTTACTTTTTCCCTTCTGTTCAGTTCCTATATCCCCTAATTTGCAGAAGATAAAATGCATAATCGAGGTGACTAATGGGTGAACATCAACAACTTCAAATGGGGAACTTCAGTCTGATCCTAGGTATCCCATAGCAGTTGAGGCCTAAGCAGAATAAGGTTCCCCAAAGGTGAATTTTGTGATGCCCACCATGTGGGATAGTGTCACTAAAACTACCCTCTGGGGACCTCAATCTGCAAATGTCAGACACACTAAATCCAGATTTAAGGTGCTTCCAGAAAGCAACATAACCAGAACGAGGGGGCATGAAATGAATTTACAAATGAAATGCGTAAACAAGAATGTTGGCAAATATTTCTTTTCGCACAGTGCAGTGCCAATGGATGAGTTCAAAAGTGGGACAGATGCTCAGCTGTATGGACTGAAATACATTTACGACGACTAAGTTATTGTGACACAGTTATTTATGCTATGTTTATGTACTTATATATTCAATGTCAGAACAAAAAGTCGAATGACTTGTTTAAAAAAAAAATGATTATGAAACTTACTTAACCGGGTCAAGTATGACACAATATGATCCTAGTGGTATTATAATCTGTTTCAGAGGTCCAGCTTCCAATCGCTCATGACTTTGTAATACAACAGTCCTTGGGCCAACATCAAGTCGTGTTATATTTGTGTTCTGTATATAAGAAAAATTAAATATATGATTAATAGAGTACAGTATCAATGAACAATTTTATTTTGTTTCTATGAGTCATAATCACTATTATGTGAAATGATAACACAAATACATGTATAGCATCTACTGCTTATGTGAGTATCATAGCAGTTCATACAAATATTTGATCAATTTGGATTTTGTACATCATTCTAAATCTAGATATTACATTGATGGCACACATACAGTACTGAAATACTGGTCTTCATTTAATAAGTCTTCTTTAATCTCCCAATATAAATATTATGGCAATAATAATCGATAGTAATCAATGGATTTTTACAGCACATTACAGTCAATTAGTTCCAATGCAATCATTAACATGATTATTACCCCAAAATTAGGACATTGGTTACCCATCCTCGCTTAGGAAGAAGCATGCAGACTACGAGCAACTAATGAGTGCCTCAATGAGGTCCCCGATACTCGGTTAATGAATGAGTCCCCCGTGACAACTGTAATATGTGATTGCTTGTCAAAGGCAACCAACTCAGTGTTTTACGTTCAATGGCAGAGAGCGGAATTCGAACACATGACGTTTTCACACCATGATGTTACGAATCAAGCACGCTAACTGCTGGACCATCGCGACCCAAAAATGATTTTGAAATGCAATGACTTTGTCAACGAGTCACTGAATAATCCATATATAAGAAAGACTTTGTGCGCTGCCAGTAGGCCCTACACTAGTTTGGATAGAAAATTTATGAAAACTGCTTTGAGCAAGATTATTCTTTACTCTAAATTTTTTATCTAAGTACTCCAGCAGAGTGTCCTTATATAGTCACTTTGAGCTGCATGGACACCGCAATGAACAGAAACAGCATTTCTAGCCCAACTAAAGTACCATAGTATGATACAGCAAATTATATACATCGTAGTGCATTGTGGTTGGTCGGTCTCACAGCTGATCTGTCAGTATATAGGAGGTATAGTTGTCATGGTCCGCAAAGAGTTTCACATCTGAGCTCACAGATTTTGAAGGTCGACATTCACATGGCACAGGAATAGGAGCAGCCTAAGTAATGTAACGGCCCCTATGTGACCCCTGATTCTACTTGTGCCCTAGGTGAGTGCATGTTCTCCTTCCTGTGCCATGTACCTTCAAT
The DNA here is from genome assembly GCA_032622095.1 of Siphonodentalium dalli. Lineage (NCBI taxonomy): Eukaryota > Metazoa > Mollusca > Scaphopoda > Gadilida > Siphonodentaliidae > Siphonodentalium > Siphonodentalium dalli. The sequence continues at coordinate 177,214,325 of CP136062.1, forward strand.
TCTCTCTTTGTTAAAATGTTTTTCAGCCATTAATTCTGAAGGCCTTTGTGTGGTACGCTGTCAAAATTAAGCCTTCAAGAAGTCTAGAATGGCAACATCAGGTTGGGTCTTTTTATCAACATGTACGATATATAACATATATACAAAGGTTCAATGAAAATTAAGATCAGGCCCTAGGTGGAGTGTATCATCTACCTTTTGCCAGGAATTAGATAATTGCTACAAATACTCCTTCTTCCCGAGGAATATAGTGGTGTGGTCCAGATCCCAGATATGTGGGATACAGAACCATTGACATAGCAACATTCAAGACGATCACCACAAAATAAGTTGAAGAAGAAATATGAAAAGTCTCTGAAATATAATGGATATACATGTACAGGTGGTGTTTTAACTTTTAGCCTACATGTATACTTTTATCGTATTTAAGTTCATGGCTGGGAACATGAGATAATTATATGCGACATAACACAGAATTGTGTTTTGCATCCTTGGAAGAAGAAGGCGTTGGTTAAATGTGGGCTGACCTGTGATCTACACCCTCGACATGGTCGAGGGTTATAGAATCTGACATAGTATCGGTTGGACTTTGTGTCACCATCTGCATCCATAGTACCATAAGGATCACGATTCAACCACCAATGCCACGATCAGTGCTCTGAGAACAATTCCATAAGCAAAACAATCTCAAACAAATTTGGAAAACATGAACTGGCAAATTTTGCACCTCCGCTCCTCATGACCATCAGGGTTGACACCGTCGGATCTGGAGCTGACAATAAACTCCTGTCCCATGTGCAACAATGTGCTCATGTTAAAGATCCCTGCAAGATTGTGTTTGTATATTAATGTTTTTACCTCCGACTTCTAAATAATATTTATCTATCTATCTATCGCTACCATGGCGAAGAAGTCATGGATTTGGCCAAAAAAAACTCATTGACAAATTTGGTGGTGGATCTAATCGATCCCAGAGCGCCTTTGACCAGCATTGGCCCCTGCACTAAAACTCTGCATGCATGCAAATTTGTAATCAATATAAATTATAATTATAAATAATAATCAATCAATATAAATTATAATAACCACATTATTGGCATTGATAACTTACATAATCAACAACATGAATAAATTCTAATGGTGCAAGATGTATAATGGCCTTAGAATTGTTATTCATCTTAAAAACTTATTTAGTTACTGCTGCAAAAACTTCCTGCCTTCCAATTGATTTTTCAGCTGCAAAGACCTGTCACATAATTCTATTTTTATCGATGACGGTCTGAAATCGAGGTGAAGTTATTTATAGACAACTGACGTTTAAATGACGTAGTTAAAATTTGAGTACTTGGAACGTTCCAAAATACAGCACATATGGGTAATCAAAATTAAAACTTTGGATCGAAAAAAAAAACAATTCATTGTATTCCTACCAAAACATTATATACTCGTAGATAATCATTAACTACTAACTTCACAAGCTATCAATAATCATCAAATCACCCCAACCAAATTAACATTATGAAGTCTAACCAAACAAAATCCCCTCCAAGTTAAAAATGAACCAACCAGAATGAATTCTCTGACGTCATTGGAATTCCGGAATTTCCCAAACTGTGTTGAAGAAATTTTCGCTGAAGAACCATTTTGCAAGATTTTCTTTCATTTGCGCAAGCAACAGAGTTTTCTTTGACGTCAATTGACGTCCGAAAGCAATAAATTAAAATAACATCTAAAAAGGTAAACATAATCGGGTGATGGTGGCTTTATGCTTGATTTAGCAAACCACAAAGTGACATTCTGATATCGGTCACGCCTTATATTTTCCCGCCAAATATCAGGGAAACTGCATACAAAATATGGAACAAGTTTTAGGTTCTGAAACGGACTATACGTAATTCTGTAACAAAATTTAATTATGGATAGCTAGAATAATGATATGTACAAAAACAAGCTAATATTGACATGCATTTATTATGGGATATTTAGAGTGTGTCTATCAAACTCAATGAGGAAATACTGTTATAAAATGCACAGGCCTTCTAAACAGTGATAATTGAGTGATATTATATATTTTTGAAGTAATTAGTCCACTTACCTAAGCTTATTATAAATGGTATATAAAAAATATACCCCTTCTTATACTGAGTGATAGAGAATAGATGCATTAAATTTCTATTTATTAAGATCTCAGTCACTATTTAGAAGGCCTGTGGATAGCATCACTAAATTAAGCTGAATTGGTCATTCTCTCATGGTTTTGACAGTTTCGTGCAAAAAGACACCCAGGATCTCCTAAACATGCAGAAGGACACCAGGATCTCCCAAATGTGCAAAAAGACACCCAGCATCTCAAAGTCAATTCAAGGATACTGAATTGCAGTGCAAGTCAAAATCAAAGCGAATGAAATTTTATTCAAATTCAGTTGAAATTCCGCTCCGATCAAAAACAAATACTTATAATAATAATAATTAGCAGACGACAAATCTAAAATCTCGTTTTTTTTTATGAGAAATCGATATATGCTGGGTGACTTTTTGCTCATTTGGAGATCCCGGGTGTCTTTTTGCACATTGAAAGATCCTGGGTGTCTTTAGTCATAATACCATGCGACAATGACCAATTCAGCCTAAATTACCCCCCTGAGGACCTCATTCTGCAAATGTCAGACACACTATTTCCAGGCTTGGATGCTTAGTTTGAAGAATAATTTATGAAATGATAGTGCTGATATTAAAGTAGTTTTTGAAAAATGTTTCAAGGATTTTTCTACCCATTTTGGGGGAGGCCTTTAATTCCATTGAGAAAATTTACAGCATAGAAGCTTATAATTGGGAATATATAGAGAATATAGAAACAAGAATTTTCACTTTGAAATTTGCATGTCAGTGCAATCAAATATTTCAATTATTTCTTAGATTGTCTACTCCGAGTCCTACTTTATGTGATTGGACGGAGATAATATTTACCGAGAACAACTGAGAACAAGTCTAAAATTAATAACTAAGTCATAATAATGTTCAATTAAAATGTACACATCAATCTTAAGTGAATATTATACCATATTTGACAGTCGGTCAAAAGCTCTTCAGATCTTGTGTTTGTAATATGTTTTACTTTTAACTAAAAAAATTAACTTATCTTATCTTATCTTTTAAATCACATATATGTAGTTATTATGGGTATACCGAGAACTTGGAACATCGCAGCCACCGTGTTCTAGGTTGGCAGTAACACAAAAGGCATGTGTATTCATTGAGTTGTGTATACAAAGAGGTGTTTCTTCTTAAATCAGCAAGTGAAATTGGATCGAACATTTGATAAGACAGCGCATAGGAGGCTGATATAGGCTATACTTACTCAAAACAGACAATATTTAACACAATTAATGCCAAGATTACGGACTAAAAATTTTTATTCTTGAAAGCAAAATAAAAACATATCAAAATGTTGGACAAATCAGTGGACAAATAGCAAAATTTTGCGAGTCCATGAACAACATCATTAAATTATCGACAGACTAGAACATTTTAAAACTGCCAGATCTAACCGATAGACGTTTCGATATTGTATAAACGATCAGCTAAGAGATAGCATAAAAGAGCACTGCACTCCATATTACTGAGAACAAGTTTTAAAATGCCAAATATGCATTAAATAACATGTTATACTTAAAATATCTATAGTTTACTTTTATGCATTTAACAGATAAATTCTTAATCAATTGTAATTGTTAGACTATACCTAGTGAAAATCTCGTTTTTAACATGCAGCATTATCGGTAGTGATTAATTAACTATGCTTTTTCTCGGTTTGTTGTGTCTTCTCTGTTTGACAAGAGTGTGAACACGTTATTAAATAAGCTTGCCGGCTAATTTGTCATAATAGATTTTATGAAAAAGAAAACTCCCATCAGCTTTTATCTGGGCTTTGGCCTGGCAGAAGTGGTCTGGCAGCTTTAAAGTTGTTTTTGTAAGTAAGTAAGTAAGTAATGCTTTATTCCCAGCCAATTGGTAATTTGGTACATGACAAAACATATAATACACTATGTACAAATGAGAACGCTCCGGTCCAAATATTTGAAAATACACATGCAAATAGTAAATACTGAAAACCAATCATCACACCCAATATATAACAACAATTATGCATACATACACACATACAATTATATATATGCGTGAAACTATCCGTACTTCCTTAAATAATTACAACACAAAAAAGGACTGTTAAGTGTATAGCAGAACTTTAGCTTGTAAGAATATGAGACTATTAAATGCATTTTAATAGAAATTTGAAAGCAAATTATTCAACATTTACAAAAATGCAATTAGGTTTCTTTCTATTAAATGTTGTTGTATATATCAATATCTGCATGAGTTATGTGGGAGAAAAAACAAAACAAACAATTGGAACTTGGAACCGTTATCGAATTTTTTTCAATCCAATTTTGATGAAAGTTGACAGTTTGCGGAGCTTTATCATGTCGTCAGAGTTCAATAAATTGTAGAAAGTGTCTCTCGATGGGCTAGTCAATTGCCACTTGTCGAAGTATTTAGCTCTAAGCTCATTTAATTCTGGACAGACCATTACAAAATGAAATTCATCGCACATGGTGGCACCGCATAGTTTACATGAGCTTCCCTTTTGATTTGGTCTAATCACAGTCTGGACATTGCCCTCATAGCAGAGCTGCTTTGATCGAAAAAGTCCTCTAGTTTTCAAGATACCCCGATCTGTGACTCCTCTCGACTGGTAACTCTTTTGGCTAATCATCCATAAGTGATATAGTTAAAATAAATCAAAACGTTAATTCAAATTTATAAATTATACTGATATATGCAGAGCAGTGATCATCGCATTTTAAAGTTTTCTGAGGAGATGGCTCCAAATTAAATGGTTTACTTAAAATTTTTCCACACATGGAGCTAATTCAAAATCACCAATGCAGTGTAGACGCTGTGAAGTGCACTTCTAATATCTCTTATAGTTGATCGTTTACAATTTCGACAATTACAACTTAGGTACGGCTCATGCTTTTGTGTTACCACCAACTGAGAACATGGACGGCGGCTGCGATTTTTCAAGTTCTCGGTATACCCATAATAACTACTTATTATGTCATTTAAAAGGTCAAATATGGTATAATATTTACTTAAGATTGATATATACATTATAATTGAACATTATTATGACTTAGTTATTAATTTTAGACTTGTTCTCGGTTTTTCTCACCCTGAATGGAGTAAGATGGAAATTTCAGGGCCAGAAATTGGGATCAAACTTGAATATTTTCCATTGGAAACGGGTCAATTTCAGCCCCTGTTGTCCAAAATAATTTTATTTGAAGCCAGAATTTTTTACTGTTGTGATATAAAAAATAAATAATTTGGAATTTTCAGTTATATGAGTAGTCCATTTTCACATTTGTTTCTCACATAGCTCAAAACACACAAACCATGCTCACATGTGTTCTCCGCCCACTACCCCAGACTCCAAAAGGGCCCCAATATTTTAACACTAGAATTTTATAATTCTAATGTGATGAATTGAATATTATGGTTCAGAGGTCAAGTCCTTGTTGATAATCTAGACCAGAACTGATGCTTCTATATCAGCAGTTGAATTACTCTACTACCAAGGCTGCAAATAGTATGTCTGTCATTTCCGAATGAGGTCCCCAGTGGGCTAACATTATCGAATTCATCCTCTGGGGACATCATTCTGCTTAGGCCTCAACTGCTGTGGGAGACCTACGATCAGACTGAAGATCCCCAGTTGAAGTTGGTGCTGGTCACCTCGATTATGCATTTCATCTTCTGCAAATTAGGGGATATAGAAACTGAACAGAAGTGACTGAAAACAATGTTATTTTGAGACTATAGCTACTTCCGAGAAGATGAGGCCTAAGCAGAATGAGGTTCCCAGAGTGTGAATTTGGTGATGCTGGCCCAACATGCGGGATAGTGTCACTAAATTCACCCTCTGGGGACCTCGTTCTGCAAATGACAGACACACTGTTTGCAGGCTTGGCTACTAACAATGCTTATATTTCTTTTCAGGACATTTTCTAGAAAATTCTGAGAAAAATCTAAACTTCCAATTTGATATCCGTTGCAATATACTTAGCACATCAAGCAGCTAGAAAAATGAGCCATAATCTGATTGCCGATTTGGCATCAAAACTCTGTGTGACTTCAGCAGCTATTGTGAGGTCAGTACTGTTTCTTCATGTTGGTTCTCATCTGTACTTTGTTTATATCCCATTCTGATGAAAGGAGCCATGTTAACCCTTTGTTTACTGATATATCAAATACCTACATGACAGTAGTTATCTTCCCAGAGGAGGATCCAGAAAACACCATAAATAACAAGGGTTAAATGTGATAATTTATTGTATCAAAACTCCAGCCAACCTGCTCGAGTATCTGGTAGAGAAACAGAAACTGAATTTAGGACATTCCAGGAATTCTGTCGCAGATAACTGGTCATACACAATGACGTTCATTCAAGAACGTAATATGCCGTGTTTTTTAAGGTTTCTGTTGTTTCCACTATATTGTATCGCGCATAACGGCAGCTGTATATTTACATTCAAATTGTATTCATATAAACCAATTGGGGTATCTCAATTTCTTAACATAATCAATTGAGTTCAGAATCACGCACATTGTAGACAACCCATATATTGTCCATACCAATTACAAATGTATGCAGCAATTGATCACTGTCACAGGTTGCGATCGAAGCACATAATTTGCATAATGCATGTCAATTCCGAATGGGTTCCATGATTACATGTACCGGTACATTCAAAATTACCTACATGTACGTTGCCTAACTTGGCCACTTTATGCTTAAATTTTTGTGATTCCATGTGCTTTGTCGTGTGTTATCTAGACACAAAAATCATGCTGATTCGGAAATATCGGGTGACCGATATCAACATCGAATCGAATCTCGAATATTCGCAGGTCCCTATCATAAACATATACATTAGAATGGTCTATTATTCATTTTGAGGGATGTTAAGAATATATGAGCAGACGGCAGCCAGATGAAAGAATAATACAAGTGCAGAAGAATTCACATTCATTGGTGGGAAATGTTCAGATATTAAGTTCAGCAATGTTTGTTGAACTTATTATCTGAACATTTCCTATTAAGGGATAACTACCCATGAATCAGTATTTAGTTATAGAAAGGGCTAATTACAACGTAGCTGAAATTTCTATTGGCTAAAAAATGCATATGCCAGAAACTTTACTACAGCTAAAGAATCTGTGGTCCACATAGTAGCATGCTCTACGTAAACACTGTCAGTTTATAATTCATGAATTGTTATATATGTGATGCGACATGGTCTTTTTCATACAATTTCCTAAAACTTAAAACTTATACAAAATAAGTAATGATTAACTCTCATATACAAAATATATATTTAGCTCTCTAATCTGGACAGTTCATTATTTATTAAACTTTATTTAACTATTCCATAGAAATCTCATCCTACTTTAACCCTTTGAGTGCCAGGTCGATTTTTGTATCAACCCATATACCCTGTGCCAATGCATTCTCTTATATATGCGAGTCGACCATAGGTCGCCTCGCATATATAAGAGAATGCATTGGCCTAACAATTTTTTGTTTTTTGTTTACAATTTTTTACAATTTAAATAATTTATTCTTATATTCTTTAACAGACTTATTTTGTAGGTTTAGGGCCGATGAGATCGGCCCCTGGCACTCAAAGGGTTAATCAATTAAATCTTTTATATGGCATAAAACACAAGCCATCTAACCCTAAATATCTATAATCCAATGACTTTTACTATCAAATATTATTACTAGTACTTCCAATAGGGTCTCTTCTGTAAATTTTAGGGATCAGGCTGCATCAGGTAGGACCATCATTGAAATAAGAGGGTTCCTATATGTAACTTTCTTTCTGATGTGATCCTAGGCAAGGAATAACATTCACAGAAGAGAAAATATTTAATAAATATAAATTTAACATCATAGAACTATCATCATCTATATCAACCTTTTGGAGACTTACAAACATCTCATGGCAACTATCAGGGAGCCTCGGTTGCTCTGTCGCTGAGGGGTAAAACTTCAAGCCGTTTCGCCCTCCAGCGCTGGTGATGAGGATTCAAATCCACATGTTTCCATCATGGAGTTTGTAACTCAAAATCGTTATCTGGTGGAGTTGTGAGTTACTCGGCGGTGGTTTGTCACACATGATCGACGAGTTTATCAGCCATTGAAATCACTGTTAGATTAGCTGTAAGTGTGCAGATTTACTCCACCACTAAAGCTGGCAATGTCATGATATGGCCTTAGATGCTGAAAGCGACATTATATCCCAATCAATTAACATGGCATCTATCCATATTGTAACAAATATTTCCATCCAATGTACAATTATTTACGGTTACTATAAAATCAATTTGTTACATATATATTTTTTTAATGACGACCAGCTGGGTATGTGTTGTGCAACAACACATGTGCTGGTTGTCCTTATACTAAGTTTGCTTTCGAACATGGGCGCCGCCATCTTGAATTAGGGGTGCCGCCATCTTGAATTTGAGGGGCCGCCATCTTGAAACGTCATTTCAATTAAATTAAAACTACAAAATGTTACTTTTCACATAGCAAACATAACATTATTCATTGCGTGAAGACATTACATGGTTTATACTTTAAACAATAGTCATTACTTAAATCATAAATGTTGCCGATCTGACTCGGGGTTGCTATGCCATTCGGAAAATGGTGGAAATTACGTAAATCTGCACATTTTCGTTAGCCACATCGCGAACACAACATGACTCATCTTGTAAATGTCTAAAATGTTTGTCATATCAGTAAATAAACTTTTCTTTAGTTTATTAAATTAGTAAAAGCACATTCACGTAAACTGTTAGGTTACGTCATAATTATGTTGTATCCAAAGCGATGTCATATTGGCATGCGCATTTCCCCGCGAAAGTTATTGACGTTTTGACAGCGCCATAGCACACAAAGCAGGCATAATATTGGCACGGTTGGCATCAAGCCTTGAAATAGGGTGTCTGTCATTTGCAGAATGAGGTCCCCAGAGGGTGAATTTAGTGATGCTACCCAGCATAGCAGGCTAGTATCACCAAATTCACCCTCTGGGGACCTCATTCTGCAAATGACAGACACCCTATTTCAAGGCTTGGTTGGCATTAGATTTGTTTGGGTTGACGTTGTTTCATAGTGCATGGCTCCGAGTCCGCGCTGGGATAAATGTAGCTCCATGCAATTGTAATCAAACTGATCAAATCCCAACCTATAAAATCACTATAAGATTTGTAGGCTACAGGTACAAACAAAAACATGTTCTTGAAAATTGAATATTCTTCCTTACTTATATTCTAATGATTTGGGTTGTGATTTGAAACAATCAAACAACCCAAATTATGAGGGGGTAAACCCAAGTTCTCACTCATAAGAACCCCAATTTCCAGCCAAGGGTTGTGGAGGCGAATACAACTAATATTTCATCCAAATTGAGAATGGGCATATGGGCCAGTCGAAAAAATGGCCACAAAAGGTGAAAGATGTGAGTGCAATATGAAAATTCTGAGGTAGACCCCACCCCCTACCACAACCAACCAACTTCGTATACGTAATTGGTTATTAGAAATATTTATAGTTAATTATAAATCTTGACGTTCATATAAGTCAACACATAGTAGTCTCAGTAGTGCAGGTCGTGACTGCACGGTCGTCCTTTTTTACATGGATTTCAATGCCATAATTTCTTGTTATACTTCATTACCAATAAAAAATCAATCAAAGTTTGGAGCTTGGTCCATTATGATCACATACTTTTGGGTCTGGTTTAACATAGTTAAATTTTCAATATCCAATAGTCTTTGTTATCTGGTCCTTGCTGTTGCTACTAATTTACTAAATATTCAACATTCTTATTATCAAGACTGAGTTTAGTGTACCTGTCATTTGTAGAATGTGGTCCCCAGAGGGTGAATTTAGTGATGCTATCCTGCATGGCGGGCTAGGGTCACCAAATTCACCATCTGGGGACCTCATTCTGCATGGCCTCATCTGCTATGGGAGACACAGATTCAGATTGAAGTTCCCAAATGGTGAATATTGTGATGTACTGCCTCATCTGCTATGGGAGACACAGATTCAGATTGAAGTTCCCAAATGGTGAATATTGTGATGTACTCCCATTGGGAACCTCGATTATGCAATGTGTCTTGTGCCAATTTGGGGATATAGAGAATCTAAACTAAAAAAAGAAATAGAATCTATGTGAAGAAGTTTCTATAGAAATTTTAGGATAAAGAAGCTTTCCAGAGAAGATGAGGCGTAAGCAGAATGAGGTCCCCAGAGGGTGAATTTGGTGATGCTAGCCTGCTGTGTGGATAGCGTCACTAAATTCACCCTCTGGGGACCTCATTCTGCAAACGACATGCACTCTAAACTCAGGCTTGCTTATCATATTGTTTGCAGATTTGTCACAATGCAAAACAAATACAACACCCACAGCAATTTGGTTAAATCTTGCACAAAATATTGGCAGCTATTAAAATTTGCCTCAGCTAAAACAGAGCTGAGAGAATTTTTGTTTGCTTCGGCTCAGCCGCTAACCAATGCTAATTTACAGGATTTTGAAGGTTTGGGCTAATGTTCTTTTTGAGAACCACATATTTGTCATTACTATTAATTGTGTTGCACTGATGGTCGAGGCCACATGTAACTGAAAGACCCTTGGTGGCTTCATATTTATTCATTATTTTGTTTTCATCTTGTGGTGAAGGAAGAAGAAACATATTTTCACCCATAAGTGGAGTTTTTATTGACGTAGAAATTGTCATCGAGGTAATGGAAATCAATCAACCCAATAGTTTACATGGTTTCCATGTAAACTCGGAATGTGAAAATTGTCATGGTTCATTAAAAACAATTGAACATGGATAATATATATACCTGAGTAGCCAAGATTGGAATGATACTCAAGAGAAGAATCAGTGTCTCTGCAGATTCCTAAGAACACTTTATTAATGAGTCAATACAAATATTCAATTAAAAAGACAAATTTTTTGTCAAGGCAACAGGTAGAAACCATTTCTGTTTTAATATCTCCTCTCCAATATTATATTTTTTTATAGAAGTATGACCCAGGAAGTGTGATCAGAATGACCCAGGGTTTCTGCTAGGGGTTGGGAGAAGGGGACCACTGTAGCTAAATCAGCCCATAACTGAATCCCAAATTCTAAATGTATACAGTAATATATATGTAGATTAATATAAAAATGACAATATTTCACTGTATTTTTATATTTGACAAGCAATGGCTTAGGCGATTAGTTCATATCGAGATAACATCATAGAAACAAGCATTATTTGAACACATAAATTCTACTTATCATATGACTCAATCATTATTTACGTTGGAAACTATGTCATAAATCAATTTCATATCAATTACTAATTCATATCACCTTCCGATAATTTGATTGGTTTGTTGACAAAAAGTGTGTTCTGATTGGTTGAATGGTAGCCGGGGGCCGAGCTGCATCTCTGACTAAATGCAGGTCAAATTCGTGCGCGTCAATCAACGCGATGCCGAAATTCTCGCAATTATAATCTTGAAATATATAGTTTTGGACATTGTTATACGATAAATAGAATATGTAATTCGTATTTATCTAATAAACATACAATATAATGTCACAAACTGAGAACAGAATAGCGCCCTATATCTTCGCGTGCATATTATTTCTGCTAGTTCACCAGGTGTAATTGGGCTTCCGGTGAAATGAAGTGACGTCACATTAACCTTTTGCTGCCGATGTCATATAGCTATTAAGTGATTTGTGTGCGTTTTGGACATCATAATCAATTTATAGGTGTCATATGATAAATAGAATATGTAATTCGTGTTTCTCTCATATGATATTTATGAAACTCGTCACAAATTTTCAGTTTTCTCTCGCCAGACTCATTTCATAAATATCATATGAGAGAAACACTCATTTCATATCCTCTATATATAACCAGGCAGAATCAAACATATGGCTTTCAGCAATGTACACTTCAATATCTATCAGAACAAGACAACTAGTGATGTGTGACTCCCGGAAAAGTGTTATTTTCCATAAGATGGTCCACTAGTGATCAACGTTAGCAAACAAAATAAAATTATTTTCATCTAAACATAAATCAAAATATGAATCGTAAATTTATTCTCGAACGTCTTTAACAACAATGTTGATGGTCAGCTGACCACGTAATTGAAAGGAGCAATAGTCAATTTTATTTAGTGAGAGATAAACAGGTGACCTGGCGTTTATCTGTGGATTTGGTAGGGGAATGAGTCAGAGAGGGATATGGGCTCACGTCATGACATTGGTGTAATTTGGGCACATCAGGGTGATCCATTGTTCAGACTGGTAGGAATAAATTTAGAAATTTTGACCAAAAAGATTGAAACCCATGCATTACAAATCTGAGAATAACATATTCCGAGATAATATTTATTAATATAATCATTCTCGTCAGTTCTCTTATTTATTTTTGGCACATTTCCGTATTATGGGCACAGCGTTTACTGATATGAATTTGGGGGAATATAAAAGTCTGTATGGACTAGGGAAAAGGGACCCTAAAAGGGACACACTGCCTCACTAGTGGAATTAAACCCTCACTAGTGGAATTAAACCCTGGTTTAACCCTTTCTATACTAAACACTCATTGACGAGTAGTTCCCTTAGGAAATGTTCAGATAATAAATTCAACAAACGACGTTGAACTCATTATCTAAATATTTCCCACCGATGAATATGAATCATTCTGCTCTTGTATTATCTGTCTGTTGTTTGCTTTCATGAACATCCCTCCAAGTTAATTATATACCATTACATTGTATACTTTTATAACTGAATGGGAGAATTCATTCAGCATAGAAAGGGTTAAGATTTGTTCTGTTGGATGGACACTCCCTGGATCCAGGCACATGGCCCATCCTAGAAAATGAACTTATTTTGCAAGTGATACAGACATTTTCTTTGCTCTATTTGAAATTGGAGATATTATACCTACAATTATCGCATTGTTTCGAAGTTGACACGAATTGTCAACCGGAGGAATTCACCAAGGCCATGAGCTGACAATTCCTCGTGTCAACCAAGAAACAATGAGATAACTGTTTTATTATATGAAACTCGCTTTGATTGGACAAGACATTGTGACGTCGCTGGGAAAACCTGATCTATTTTCAGGTCTGATAATAAGTTATGTTAACCCCTGAAATATCTGGTCACTCAGAACTGTTATTAACCTGTTGTTTCATTAATGAGGTGTACATCGTTAGATATCTCAATAATTTTTTTTACGTATTAACTTAGTAATTGTGGAAAGAAACTTATGATCATATAATATTGTCCCTTGTTTCTAAATTTAATTATCATGTCATAAAATAATTAACTTTTTAGGAAAGCTGAAGAGTTCCAACAAATACTGTCCATACGAGCTGACACAACAACACTGGCTGCGCTGAAACTGGCAGATGCATCTGTAGCCGTTATATGTATCGACTTAGCCATGTCATTCAAGGGACAGGCAATCCAAAAGGTTAGAGATGAACAAAGCTAGCTAGATTCATAAAGGGTTATATGTACAGTAATGTCCTAATTAATCGACTCCTTTAACCACATCAGAATTATGGGTAACTTTTCAGGATTTAGTCGGAAATATGGCTTGTTGCCATTCATCAGAAAGCTCTCGGTGAGAGCTTTCCGACGAATGGCAACAAGCCATATTTCTGACTAAATCCTGAAAAGTTACCCATAATTCTGATGTGGTTAAAGGCGTCGATTAATTAGGGCTTTACTGTATATTGGTTGAATCTGCAATATTTTTCGGTGGAGGGGGATATTATCAAAAATGCTATTCCGATCATGACATGGTCATTTATTAAGAAATTATAATTTTGTTACTTACTAGTACATACTAAGCAATGAACATATCATACTTAGCCAATGTCAGTAGAGTAGAGTAGTATGCAATTTGCAAGGAATTGCATTGTGCTGATCCAGTAACATTAGATCCGTTCAGATTGATATGTAGCTGAAATTTCTGTGAAAGTTCTTCCTTTTAAGGATGTCATAGATACCATCCATGCAGTCTGGGCTGGAAGAGGAGATCGTGGGTTCAAACTCCTACTTGGGCTAAAATCAATACCAATTTTCTGGCTTGATCTGAGTTGAGAGACCTCTCAATGTGCCATTCCGATCATAACATGGCCATATCGATAGCAAATAACATATGAAACAGTTAACTCAGTGAGCCAGTGCCTTATACATTCGAGTGATATTAATATTTCAAAATTTTATTGGAGGAGTATTACTTCTACCAAATAGCATGTTTCCCATAAATCTTTCATGACGGGAGCTGCACTGGGGCAGCATTAAAGATCCTATGCCAGTGCATTTTTCTTATTTATGCGAGTCTCGCATAGTGAGCCTCACATATATACGAGAATGCACTGGCTTACATGGTCAAGGTAGATATTGTTAGGCGAATGCATTCTCTTATATATGCGAGCCATATGGGATACTCGCATATATAAGAGAATGTATTGACACAGGGTGAGCTTTCCGATGAATGGCAACAAGCCATATTTCAGACTAAATCCTGACAAATTACCCATAATTCTGCTGTGGTTAAGGAGTCGATTATTTAGGGCATTACTGTATGTCAGAATAAAAGTGAATATACTTTCAGGTGGAAGCAGTCAAGTTGTCAGGGGTACCGAAGAAAATTTACACAAACTCACTGAAGGCATTGGAGAACATGCTGGAGTTAGACACAATGACTATAAGTGATATGGCCATCCAGTTTGGATGCTCAGAGGCAACCAGTTTGGCAGAGAAAATCTTGAAAAGGTAACTTACAATTAACCCTTTCTTCGCTAAATGGATTCTCCTGCACAGTTATAAAATGATACATTGGAATGGTCCACTATTCACCTGGCGGGATGTTCATAAAATATAAGCAGACAAGAGATAATACAAGGAAGAAGGATTCCTATTCATTGGTGGGAAATGTTCAGATAATAAACAGCCTATGGCCGTTTGTTGAACTTGTTATCTGAACATTTCTTAAGGAGACTGCTCGTCAATGAGTATTTAGCATAGAAAGGGTTAAGTTGAGCTGACAGTTTGAATTGGCCACCATCAGTCCAAGCCTGAGTTTAGTGTGCATATCGATATCAAAAGTCGTTCAAACCTTGAGTGTCGAAACATGAGACTCAAGGTTGCAGAAAATGGTACTATCTGGGATAGCATTGGGCAAATTCTAAAAGAATATGGCAAAAAATATTTTCATTTGGCAAATTTATTGGCAATAGTAAATTTTGGTCCAGTGTGGACACTGACCAACACTTGGTAAATATATCTTGTAGAGTAGACGAGCTGAATGTATCGGCTGTAATGGTTTAATAGGTTTTATTATATTTTATCAACTTTTTATTATACATATAAATTGTATCCATAGTTACAGAAGCCTGAATGCATTATTACACTCTCAGCAATGTGACATGATGTCATTTGTGTGCATCATTCGGTATCCTTTCATCTTTTTTTAACTGAAAAGGCTGGTCAAGTTGTAGATTAATTTATGAAAGTGTTTCACTTTGATTTGGGTCATAAAAAACTCGTGTAGCAAATATAACAAATATTAACCCTTTCTATAATAAACACTCATTGATGACTAGTTACATCCCCTTGGAAATGTTCAGATGACAAGTCGTCTACTCAGTTTTCCTGAACACCCTTTCAGATGAATAATAGACCATTCCAATGGATATTTTTATAATTGAATGGGAGAATCCATTTATTATATCTAGAAAGGTTAAATTCCAATTAACTAACTAACTATATTCACTGAAAAGCTGTAATGGTGTAAAATGAGGTATAGTTGCTACTCCAGGCCTGCATATTTCAAAACGATGCATAACCTATTTTTTTTTCACCTGGTTTGTGCACACCGGTATGTAACTCATAGATTACCAGAAGAGTTACACAATCTGTTATAAAAACTGCCACTAGTATTATCAACTGGCAACTCATTGAACTAATAATTTTGAATGTCTCATTTTGGGACTTGATAATAATTAAGGCGAGAATTAGTGATTGCGAGACCAACAGAAAATTTGGCGCTACCTGTTTTTCGTTCGGAGCATTTTCATTTTAGGTATCCTCCCGGCTAACAGAACGGTTGTTCGCCTCAAATTTGCAGGCCTGTACTCAAGTACTCAGCCACCCATGTGGTCATGTATCAAGTCAGATGTATTAGGTAAACACTAAAATGAATGCCAGAAACTTAGAAACTGAAATTGACTTTAAAATTGAGTCAGATTGCTGACATGACAGAAAGATCAGTCGACAGATCGTTATTGTCAGGCCTGAAAATATGGTGCGGGTCATTTGCAGAATGAGGTCCCCAGAGGGTGAATTTAGTTACACTACCCCGTACAGTGGACTGGCATTACCAATTCATCCTCTGGGGACCTCATTCTGCATGGGGCCTCATCTGCTATGGGAGACCTAGACTGCTCAGATTTAAGTTCCCAGATAGTGAATATGGTGATGTGCACTCATTGGGCACCTCAATTATGCATTGTGTCGTCTGCCAATTTGGGGTATAGAGAAATTAAACTTAAAAAAGAAAAAGAATGTTTCTAAAGAGAAACAAAAAAACTTGTTAATTTGATAATAAATATTCTTTCCAGAGAAGATGAGGCCTAAGTAGAATGAGGTGTCCAGAAGGTGAATTTAGTGAGGTAGCGTCACTAAATTCACCCTCTGGGGACCTCATTCTGCAAATGTCCGGCACCATATCTTCAGGCCTGGTTTATAGTATCTAAACAATCAATATCAGCTCCGATTAATTGTCACTCGAGCATTCAAATAATCCCTGATTGGTCTGAGAACATCTATGCATTTGCTCTTTCTTGCTAATGGTCATGGAACAGTCACACAGCACTATCCATAGCTTGTCTTTTCTTTAATTATTTAGTTATATTGGCTGACTATGTCAGAAGAGCTAATCTTGACATATATGTTGTTTCAGTATTAATAGCAGTACGGCACTGAGAACATTTATGAGCAATTTTTTGTTTACAGCTATGAAGAAGATGTTAACAAAATGTCATGTGACGACATGGATTTCACTGGACAGCTCTTTCAGACAGCTGCACTCTGTTGTGCTTGTAGGTAATGTACCTAATTTTTATCAAACTTGGTAAGTTGTTTAATCACAAGAAAACACATGTCATATTCCAATATGATGTCGGTTTGACAAATATTGCCTGAGTTAAAGCCCTTGTTGGACTTTTTTGGGTTTTTTGGGTTTCTGGATGATAACTTTAGTATTTGTCTTTCAATTGACTAAAGATTTAGTTTGTGATTGGTCAAGTTTGCATATGTGGTAGTTCTGACAAATTTTGCCTGAGTTATAGCCATTGTGAACCTAGAATATGCAAGGCTGAATTTGGATTCTCTCTATGACCAAACACTTCAGATGAAAGTTTTTATACACCCGTTTGAAAAAACGGTCATAAAATGTTATCGGTCCATCCATCCGTCTGTCTGGCTGTGTGTTCATCAGTTAATCCGATAACATTTTTGGTTTCGGACCGATAACTCCAGTTTGGATTGTTTGATCAGAACAAAAGTTGGTGTGTGTGTATGTGTCTGAGCCAAAACTACAAGCCAAGTTTGATTATGGGTTCCGACCGATCATATTTGAATGAGATACGACCCTTATTCAACATAGAATTCAGCTGATTAATACAAATGTTACAAGTAAACTAACAGGCATATTTACCCACACCCAGCGATGCTTTTGTTGTTTATGTCAATCATTATAAGCAAACAATGGGTATATTAAGCCACACTCCGGTGGTCCACTTGTTGTACAGTTGGAATTGAAAGATATAGCAGGTACACTTGTAAGAATCACAAGCGAACGCTGAGGAACACAAGATAAAAGTAATACTTTCTAGAAAGAAGCTAAAGTTAGGAGTCACAAACAGGCTCTTGGCTAGAGGGCCTCCATTGTGGGGGGGGGGGTATACCTGCACCAGACCAAATTCCCAAAATTCCATTTGCAAGCCCCACCTTGGGCTAGAATTTCCAACCTGACATTCCCCCCCGAGGTTGGAAATTTTTCCAACTGACTGCCATCTCATCCAAAATATTGAATGAAAGTAGGTAAATATGTGACTGTTGGTCTAAAAACAACACATTTCCTACTAATTACTGGTTGGAAAATCAACCTATATGAAAACTTTTGATGTGAAATTTCTAACTCTTGTTTTGTCAGGCATGAAATTTCCAACTGTTCAAAAATTTGACCATCCCAAACCCCCACCCCCCTCCGTCCCTGTTCACTAGATAGAAAGAGAATCACAAAATAGAAGTAAGATTCACAGGCAAGAAGTAAAATACATTTTCAGCATATATTTACAAACCATTCCTATTTTCATTTTCAGAAAAATGAAATTGAAGGTGGATAGAAGTAGAATGTTTGCAAGTTGCAGTGTTAAACGGAAGACGTTTGATAAGCTAGTTACTACCCTGGATCATCATGCAGATGAAATTATGTGTAAGTAAACAGATATGGCGTATAAATGATATTCAAAATATCTCAATTATCACCTGAAAAATAACAATTATAGTGAAACAGTTAATAAAAACAATGAGATTATTCTGACATCCACATGAATTGTGTAGATTTTCATCTGTTATTCTTTAGTATCTCAAGCTATACCTATTATAATGTTAAAACGATTAGGGAATTTCCTGATCGATCAATGGCCCCTAATCAAGTTGTGATAGCGGTTAATCAATGCCAATCAGACGACGTAGAGCTAACCATGTTTTTCCAGGTACAATTTTAAATTATCAAACACTTGTGAGCACTTGTACGATCGGGAATTCACACAATTGTTCCCATCAGAAATCTATTAAAAATGCTCACATTGCAATATATCTATTGCAGCGATAAATGCATGGAAATTAGTCCAAGTTTCCTCGGATTTAAACCAGCTAGTGATATCAGAGAGCGAGATGCTAGTTTACATCTGAGACCCATACATATAGCGTTCTATGTTGGGCTTTAATCGTTGTTGACCCGCTCAAGTAAAACCACCAATATATGTAGTGAGATATCACAATTGTGACTGGATTATTCCATAGAAAACATGATATTTGTCTGAACTCCACAACAGTTGTCAATTGAAAGAGGTAATTTAATGTGAAATATATTTGTCATAACATTGTTGACATATATTCAAAAGAATACAAACTCAATTGACCTCGCGAAGTGATCGTCGCCCCGTAAACAGATTAAAAGTGTTCTTCGATTGAAAGAAATACCAGTAATTTGTAAATTGGGAATCATATCAACATCGCGAGACATCCAGTGTAAGACTTAATCTTTAACTAACAGATAATATGTGAACACTTACGATTTAACAAGCCTGTAAAGCCAGTAACACATACATGTATACCACGACAGTACATGCATCAGACATGTTATTGATTTTGGGTGGGTTTGATTGCAACTCCTTATAGCCAAAGATTGTTGATTATATCTCGGAGATACTTCGTGTCTGGTACAAACGTAAACAAACATATGTTACTCATAATTACGCAGAATATTCTATGCATAATTTAGCATGAAGTATAATACATCATTATGACCCTAAGATGTCACTCTTTCTGTTATATATAGCATCATGTATTGATTTGTTGGTAAATTCAATTGAAAGATGAAAAATACCGCCACTGGATCTGGGTGTAAATCCTGACATAGATCGTTATATGAATGGGTCTTGGATGTAACCTAGCATCCTGCTCTACCGATATCACTAGCTGGTTTATGTCTGAGGAAACTTGGACTAGCATGGTTGTGATATTTTCTGTGGAACAATAATTTATCATATTAATATTAGTTTAAATTTTTATTCAGCCAGCCAGTTATATTATATTAATGGAATCACCAGAACACTGCATGTGTATATGCATGTATATCAATTGAAAACCATAATCGTAATTTGTGCATATCAGCTTGAGTTCAGAATCAGTGACTTCGAATATTGTCTTATAGCGGGTAGATTGTCATTTATCATTATAAAATCATTTTTGTAGCTGTAAAGAAGGTTGTTGAAAAGAGGAAAGCCAAAACCTTTCTTGAAGAAATCGAGAACAAAATTCATGGTAACGTTCTTCTATTATTTTAATCGTGAAAATTGAAGATTTGTTAATTTAGTAAAACATTCTGAACAATCTCAGTGATCTTTATCTCATAAATTGACAAAAAGGGACAGATTTAGATCAGAAAACATGAAACTTCCCACGTCAAGCATCATGAGACTAAAACATTCTATATATGTCCCAGAAAATCTGTCTAATGTTAAGACGAGATATAATCAGCTGATAAATGTGGTATAAATCGATGTATGAATTGTATCACATGGGTAGCAATTTCATGAAATACGTATTATGTTGGAACTGTTGCATGGACATCGTCTGGTCATTGATATTTTCCTGCCAAACGTAATAATTTGATATAGTCTGTTGATGCTTGAAGTACGACATTTTATATTCCCCTCTCAATATATTGCAATATTTACTGATATATGATCGAACAATTGTATTTTTGTCATGGACAGTACCCGGTAGTATTTTGTCAATTTACTGGTGCTAACTTGAACAAGAATACCTAAATCACTAAGATCTTATATATGCCTTTGCAGATGATGAAAGGAAAGAATCCGAAAGTAAACAAAAAAAAGAAAGCACGGATGCCGGTGAACATAACTTTGAGGATTGGAAGAAAGCCCTGCTAATGAAAGTTGGTAATTCACAAAAATGACTACAATGCTATTTGGATATACAATATTGACGACATAAATGTCGCTCAAATGCTGAAGTCATGGTGAAACAGGGTATTTTCTGTAGTTGTCACCAGCTTTGTTCGAAAGCTGCACACATAGTGGGCTAGCATCACCAAATTCACCCTCTGGGGGACCTCATTCTGCATGGCCTGATCTGCTATGGGAGACATAGACTCAGACTGAAGTTCCCAAATAGTCAATATTGTGATGTACACCAGAGCTGTTAAGTTTCACGGATTGTCCGTGAGACTCCCGGATTGCCACGGCAATTCCGCAAACATGGATAACCCCCAATTTCTCCCGGATTCATCAAAACCCCGCATTGAAAATCCCAAAACGAAGTTTTTTTAGTTTTTTAAATTCGTGCATATCCGGGAATTCCCCAAATTACAGTGACTTCCTTATTTCCGGTACCGTAAATAACCACACATTGATGACATTCACAGATTGTACCGTCGGTAACTTTGATGTTCCCTCTGATTGAAGACTTATATTAATTGATTTTCACACCCTGGTGAAGCCACACCTATAAAGGTGTGTTGTTATAGTATACAATACGTATAATCACAAGTTTGCAGCTGTATTGTAAGGCCCCATTGATGCAAATTTCTTAGTTACGGATTAGTCACAATGGTATGCATTATGATGGAATGTGTCCAAGATTTCGTTTGCGGGTAAAACTGTAAGACGGGTCATTTTGTACAATCGATTTCACGCAGACATGTCCGGTTGAAACCTGTGTATCTCGTGTTCGTTTTAACTTATTTTAAACAAAGTTTCTGCTTCTTAAAATTAGTTAATAAATGGTTGAATGTGTGCATTTCTTTTGGGGGATTAAAACGTTAGACGAGTCCACTTTGTAGTTTATTCCGAATTATACTTTCGGTTTCGCGCTTATCCGGCTGTATCCGGTGGAATTCTGAGAATTTTTACTTAGTTTATACGAAGTGTCTGCTTCTTTCTCTTCAATAAATGGTGCTATCTCCCACTCACAGCAGCTCTATTACAACTACCAACAGGACAATCATTACCATTTTATTTAGGTCTATATATTTATAAAATAAACACAAATAGAAACTCAAAAAAACTATATAATATTCATCCTAAAAATTATTTTTGGAACATGAGCATATTTGGGCATACCTCCCGCAAAAATCTCCCGGATTAACATTTTCAAAACTTAACAGGTCTGATGTACACCCATTGGGAACCTCGATTATGCAATGTGTCATCTGCCAATTTAGGGATATAGAGAAGCTAAACTGAAAAAGAAATAGAATCTATGTGAAGAAGTTTCTATTGAAATTTGATAATATAGAAACTTTCCATAGAAGATGAGGCTTAAGCAGAATGAGGTTCCCAGAGGGTGAATTTGGTGATGCTAGCCTGCTATGCGGGAAAGCGTCACTAAATTCACCCTCTGGGGACCTTAGTATATCATTTCTGTGTTTAGTTTATAAATAATACCTGCAGTTTTTGTTTGAATACCAAAATATCTCATGAGTGTCTGGAAAGAAATACCGAATTTCCACTAAAGCGCGAGTGAAAATTTCTTTCCAGACAGGAATGAGATGTTTCAGGTATTCAAACAAAAACTGTAGGTGTTCTTTTTATTATATACACCTTATTAATGTTCACAGTTGCTTAATTAGGTGGCATTTTCACTGTTAATAGTACAACAAATTGAACAGCACTCCGAAAGCAACATTCATCTGGTTGACCCAAATTTATGACCATGATCAGCAGATAGGTAGCAAACCGCTTTCAATGGCAAAACCATGACTTCATTCGGCAAGCTACATTAAACAAATGAAGACTATAGTGAAATAATGAAAGCTGCAGAGAAATAAAGAAGTCGTATTTCACTGTAGCTTCGAAGAGATAGATACGTTGATCCACGTTTCGGTAATTTTCCATTATTTATAGGCCAGCATATAATAAAATGGTGATATCAAATACCAGTAGCTATTATTTTGTATCACAAACCAGTTCAGTTAGTTGAGAAATAATTTTTTTCATTTTTCAGCAACTAATACCATGTAGGACTTAATGTGAGCGCTTGTTCTTTAAAACTAACAGCATTTGGGAATTTAACTTTTAGACAGCTTTTTTGTTTTTGTTTTTTCGCCTCTGTTTCAAAGCTGTACCAGATCATTTCTTCTGATGTTATGCCCCTTGAAGTGAAAAATTCAGGAACCACTATGGGATTAAGGAAAAACAAGGGTTTTGATTCTCAGGCATAGCCACATCGAAAAAATGACCCGCGTTGGACCATATTATTATGAATTGGATCTCACGGTAGTTGTAACACGAAAATAGGACACTGTACCACGGAAATTAGTTATGTTTCGAATATCAAATAGGAGCTAAATACAACGGTTTATTGCGAGTATTCAACAAAAGAGCATTGGCAACGATAACTGTCAGGTATATTGTCACCACAGGCTGTCCAAACACCCCTAGTTTATTGGTAAAATGTGTTGAATATTTCGATCTGCGGTCATTTTTTGGGAAATCTGTCTGTCTGTTATGGGTGCTTTTGTCCGGGGAGTGTTTCAAAAAGGTCAAATCGGGTAAAACGGGACGGATTTCGACGAAATTTGATACCTAGAGGTACTTTTGTCCAGGGAGTCTTTTGGACGGGTCAAATTGTTACCCGACCTGACCTTGACCTTCAAAAAGGTCAATTCAAGGTCAAATCGCGAATTTTGACGGGATTTCGACGAAATTTTATACCTAGGGTTACTTTTGTCCGAGGAGTGTTTTGGACGGGTCAAATCGTTGCCCCAACCTGACCTTCAAAATGGTCAATTCAAGGTCAAATCGGGTAAAACCGGACTGATATCGTATCGACGGGTAAATTTGTCCGGGGGAGTGTTTTGGACGGGTCAAATCGTGACCTCGACCTGACATTAACCTTCAAAATGGTCAATTCAAGATCAAATTGCGGAAAAGCAGAGGGGAAACAGCTAGTCTAATATATATTTTGGGACTTCTGTTTGTATGTTAGCTATGGCCGGGAAAACTGCAGGACGGATTTTGACGAAATTTGATACCTAGGGTTACTTTTGTCCAGGGAGTGTTTTGGACTGGTCAAATCGTGACCCCAACCTGACCTTCAAAATTGTCAATTCAAGGTCAAATCGCGAATTTTGACGGGATTTCGACAACATTTGATACATAGGGTTACTTTTGTCCGAGGAGTGTTTTGGACTGGTCAAATCGTGACCCCAACCTGACCTTGACCTTCAAAATTGTCAATTCAAGGTCAAATCGCGAATTTTGACGGGATTTCGACAACATTTGATACATAGGGTTACTTTTGTCCGAGGAGTGTTTTGGACGGGTCAAATCGTTACCCCAACCTGACCTTGACCTTCAAAATGGTCAATTCAAGGTCAAATCGGGTAAAACCTGACGTATTTCGAAGGGTACTTTTGTCCGGGGAGTGTTTTGGAAGGGTCAAATCGTGACCTCGACCTGACATTGACCTTCAAAATGGTCAATTCAAGGTCAAATCGTGTAATTCGCCGAAAAAGCAGAGGGGAAACAGCCCGGACGAAGTCGGGTCCACCAGCTAGTCAAGTGTATATTGGCCATGATTTTTAAAGATTTATTGTCTATCATTCATTGCGGTACATATACAGTCTCTAATTAGTGAGCGGAATAAGTGAAAGACTTTCTTTGACAGTTTGGAAGATGACTTTATGTTTTCGTTTCGACTGTATTTACACCCGGTATTTTTATATGAATCGGATATCTGGTGTTGTTAAAAATGATTGTGCCCATACATGTGTAGGTATCCCTATATGATGTACATGTAGTACAATGTCTTTATATCAGATTAAATTAGTTTATATCCATTACAAAGTTCTCCCTATATTTTCTGGACCTGGGGAAGTATAATAACCCAGGCTTACTATGCCAGTCTATGGGCAGAAAAAAATAAAACCCTCGCGCCCACATTGATTTTCAAAAAAAATTGCATGAGAATCAAATATCTTCTCTTTTTTTGGCCTTAGAATCGTTTAATTTCATCAACACAACAAGACCTTTTCTGTAACTTTTTGGCTTTCCTTCTATATCATTCTATTCATTGCTCAGCAAACAAACTCCTTCCAAAGTTGTATAAGGTTATATTAGGATCATTATTTTTTCCTGCAAATTGATAGTTTGAAATTGAGATTTTTATTGAAAATTCATAATGGGGCGCCTCCTTATGTTCCCAATCAAATTACTTGGCGAAAGTCGCCCCAAGTCCCTAATTTCCTAGAGAACATTGATGGGAGTATGGAGGGGAAAAACAACAAAGCAGATATGTAGGTGAATCATATTATTGATATCGAGACTTACAATGGTCACCTCAATTCAGAAGTGGTCACAAATGCTGGGTTTCCACTGGGCTGGCCACATTCCTGATCAACACACTCATTCCTTTAACCCTTTCAGTGCCAAGTCTAAGAGCTCTTTCCATCAATGTATCACATTATTATAATCAATAAATTTGAAAAATGATCAAGGAAATAGTGGTTGATACAAAAATCGGACTTGGCACTAAAAGGGTTAACCACCAATATGGTTTTAGTCCTGAAATTCTCCACTCGTTCATCCAAGAGTCACAAATTAGGCGAGTCCAGTCGTAAACCAATATACATGAGGTTATGCACAATAAGTAGTAACTTCCATGCATGCATAATGGACATTTCCACAGCTGTCAATCAAATAGTTATTAGCGGATATTTCTGACCAATCAGCAACTGAGCCGGCCAATGGGCTGCATTGAAAATTCTGCTGCCATCTTTCTTCACCCTAATTTTGATATCCATGTATACATTCAGGTTAAAATTGGCTATATTCAAACAACTGTTTTGTTGTTAATCATAATTTAAAAAAAAAAAATTATACAAATTTTTTAAATCTAAAAATCTAAATGAAAATTTTAAAATTAAATTAAAAAAATTTAAAATTAAATTAAATTTTTTTTAAAGTTCCAATCTATAAATCTAAAAAGAAAATTAAAAACTTAAAAAAAATTACATTTAAATGTTTTTATGTAAATTAAAAAAAAAAAAATTTAGATGAAAGTTCAATAAAAAAAATTGCATGAATCATATACGTGAGTCTGTTTCAGCTAGTTAACAAGTGCAAGTGCTGATGTGTTCATTATTTATATGGATAACGTAATACCAGTGGGCGGAACTACAGCTGTGGGTGTGGCCTCTGTAGAAAGCTCCATTAAGGTGGTTCTTGTTAGATTTTCCTCAACAATAGACAGATTAATCAGTGCGTTTCATCAAGAAATGACCATTAGCTTCATTCATATCATATTTATGTTATTCAACTAGCGAAAACCCTAGAGTAGTGCCCTAAATAATCGACTCCTCAACCAGAGTAGAATTATGGGTAACTTTTCAGGATTTAGTCGGAAATATGGCTTGTCGCCATTCATCGGAAAGCTCTGTGAGAGCTTTCCCATGAATAGCAACAAGCCATATTTCCGACTAAATCCTGAAAAGTTGCCCATAATCTTCCTGTGGTTAACGAGTTGATTATTTAGGGCATTACTGTACATTTATTCGAAACAAAAACCAACACTACAAAAATATTGACGGATACTTTCACATCAGCAACAATTTATTAACTAGAACAAAATTGTGCATATTTAATAATTATATACTGATGAGTGCCCAATAATTGTACATCTATGCTTACTTATTATGCTCCTTATTTGGCACTGTCCACTCTTGTATGTTTTAATTAGTTTTGTCTCTAAAATTTATCAGCTTGCTCATTCTTCAAAATCTCAACTACGGCTGAAGGTGAACCTGACTGAAAAGACAATTAATGGACAACTCCAAAATTAATACAGAAGCATGTGGTTGAAATCCCCTCATGTGTGGACACTTCAAAAATATAATCTTCTGTTGTTGCCTTATTCACTATGAGTTAGTAGTCTGAAAGTTTCCACCCTGTACTACTATTAGGCACTCGAGACTAAACATGCAGTGTTGTAATATACAGTAATGCTCTAATTAATCGACTCCTTAACCACAGCAGAATTATGGGTAACTTTTCAGGATTTAGTCGGAAATATGGCTTGTTGCCATTCATCGGAAAGCTCTCAGGGAGAGCTTTCCGATGAATGGCAACAAGCCATATTTCCGCCTAAATCCTGAAAAGTTACCCATAATTCTGCTGTTGTTAAGGAGTCGATTAATTAGAGCATTACTGTAGGCGAATAGACTGAAACATTCAGGAGTCTGCTTATATTAATTATTTAGCTAAATTCACATAAGAGGGCATGCCCATTTTGAAATGTGAGACGAGTCAACAATAGTATTGCACAACACAGAAAGCTCATCCGAAGTACATTTAATATGCTCAATCTTTGGTTGAAGAGAGGTTGCATGGTGAAAAGCACCAGTTTCTGATCTCAATGGGGGATCTTTATGTGCCATTCCGATCATAACCAAGCCTTGAAATAGTGTCTGTCATTTGCAGAATGAGGTCCCTAGATGTTGAATTTAGTGATGCTACCCTGTACATTGGGATAGTATCACTAAATTCACCCTCTGGGGACCTCATTCTGCTCAGGCCTCATATTGTGGGGAGTAGCTGTAGTCTCGAATTAACAGTGTTTTCAGTTAGTTTTTCCCTTCTGTTCAGTTTCTATATCCCCTAATTTGCAGAAGATAAAATGCATAATCGAGGTGACTAATGGGTGAACATCACCAACTCAACTGTGGAACTTCAATCTGATTCTAGATCTCCCATAGCAGTTGAGGTCTTAGCTGAATGAGGTTCCCATAGGGTGATTTTGGTGATGATAGCCTGCTGTGTGGGATAGCATCACTAAATTCACCCTCTGGGTACCTCATTCTGCAAATGACAAACGCACTATTTCGAGGCTTGATCATAACATGGCCATTTTGATCAGAATTTATCATTTATTCACAGAGATATGAAGCAATAAACATATACTGAGGCAGTGCCTCCAGCCATTGATATATCTTTAAAATACATGATACAGGTTGTTTTTAACAAATATCTGCATTTATGGAATGTATAACATTTAATTTATGCAGATGGATTTATAATGAAAATATTTAATATAATTGAATTTTGTGTTTGTTTAATCAAAATCAGCACAAATTAATTATAAATGTTGATTTGTTATTGAATAGAAGCAGATGACCTGTCTAAGAATATGACCAACCATTTAATGTCTGAAATTATGGCGATCCTGAATACCCAAATCAACGTTATGAGATCCTGGGTACATGGAAACGTTGGCAACATGCGAACATGACCATTTCAGACTCAGTAATCAACCATTTAGTATAGAAAGTGTTAATCTGGATGAGAATCCTGATGGTGTACGATGCTCATTGTGACCCTAAACCTGGCCTTCTCCTTGAAGCGCATCTGATAGATAACTAAAGTTTATAAATAGACACTAGCATACTCTGCACTCAACTCAACTAAACACAAATGTAAATTCTCATAAATAAATTAAAGTGCAACATAATGACATGGGAAACATGAACACAAAGAAAATGAACAACAGTGTAGTAATATAAATTACATTCAACCTATACAAATAAGCACTAAGGCAAACAAAACATTTTGCAACATTATTTGATTTACAGAAATCAGGCGGTGAGCAGAGAGATGCAATCACAGTAACAAGCTACAATGTAGAGTTCTCTCAAATGATACGCTCAGAAAATACTATGGTCACAAGTTTATGTATAAAAAATACTACTTTTTATTGTACTTTTGATTTTCTTTTAGTGTCAACTCATTCCATATATTTTTGGGGAACAATTCTCGACAATATTCGTTGACCAAATGTCACCAATGCAGTCGAAAAATATAATATGGCAAAATATGTTGCCCAAAAAAAGCTGTGCTGTTCACAAAAATCTCTTTAGATTGATTTGATATGAAGCACGAAACACAGAAAGGTAACTTTGGTAGATCTTGTTGAGTTTAAACCCAGCCTTTCCCCAATCTCCAAATATATAGAGGATCTACAACTCATCTCCAGTTTATAGAAGAATTGTGCTATAAATTGGGGACGTTGTAGATTCTATTTATTACATGATCCAAAACCTCGACAAAACATACTTAAATCAACAAATGGGACGCGAAACTAACATCAGCTTCTATTAAAGGCAGGCAATGACATTTCACGTAACTATGCGTTGTTTGCCCACATAAAGAAATAGTCCCAGATAAATAGACTCTTTGGCGTATTTAATGGCGTATATTTAATGACATAACTTTTCAAACTCTTCATTCATTAAAATTTGTTGGAAAAATATTGGAATCCATATTATTTTGAAACGTAGCCTACGGTATGTAAACAGACGAAAAACCGGAAGTCAAAGGTCACCTGGCACTATATCCTGTTATACAACGAACATTTCATATCACAATTTATCACATAATTTGGCTATAAAAGCAGTTTCATAATTATCGGTAATAGACACGTTTAATATCAGCGCGTGCGATGACGTCACGGCGTTCTTCAAATCACTTGCGATCGCTGTAGTTTATGATTGTTGTTTTCGATGAATATTTCGCGTTGCTTCGGGTTTATTTGATCATGTGATAAAAGGTATCTCACACTCGTCCTATTTTATACGTAATTTATCAACCTCGTCCTCTAAATTCTATTTGAGCCTCGGTAAAACTCGGCTCAAATCGAATTTAGTGAACTCGGTTGATAAATTCCGTATAAAATAGAAACTCATGTGAGATCCTCTATTTATAGAATGGAATAAGTGTAGGATCATGTAATAGAAAATTTTATGAAATAGTGTATACCTAATGGCTAAGTTATCAGAGCGTACCGCATGAGAGGCTTCTAACTTGTTTGTCTCAGATGTAAACAATTGCATGTTTAATTGTCCACTTGTCTAAACTGGGTACCCAGGCATGCATGCAATGCCAACTATCATTGAAGGCAATATAATTGGCAGCACTCTCAAGTCAAGATTCTAATTAAAGTTTTGATTTCTTTGCATATATGGCATGAGTTTTATGTTACCAAAATATCTTCTACCTCCAAATTTGATTCACTGGCAAGAACATGCAGCATTAGGTCCCTGCGAATCGGCTACAATGATTTAAGATTTCGTCGAATCTTTGGTGACAGGTGCATTTCCGTGCTTTCTATAGACTCAATGCTCTTACCAGAAAATAAAATGCACTTTAATAATGTAGTAAACGACTTAACGTATGCACATACCGTCAAGACTGATGGCAGGACATGTAATGTTATCGCCAATAATCTATTATCTAATTGACCCAGTCTGTAAGAATGACATTAGTGAACAACAAAATTGCCATACAAGGTTGTGTGCTAGCTAGTGTCGTTCCAGGAATCATTGGAACTCCATAACACAAATGTATGCCAGATTTTCGATCTTTGTTTGATTTGCATAAATGGGAGTCTGAATCCAAGTCCTGAGTATTTTTGTAACATTGTTCAGTAAGTCTGTCAGTTAAAGTTAGACAGCACAATAATCGCAAGTGTAGCAAAAAATACTGCGCTATTCAACAAAATGAAACAGGCATCACGTGGTACGCTTGTCCGTATTTATGTCGACATTGGTTCTCTCATGCATATTTTCTTATCAATACTCATGAAAATGTAATATGAGTTTAAGAGAATAAACTAATTGAAATTGATTGCTTAGGCACAGAAAATTCATAGAGGTGTGGAGATAAGTGCATAATCTGCGCATATTGCACTAGATTGATGATCACCAGGCAATTTTAGGTGTTTCTTCGAAGTTCTATGCAGTTGAACTCGATTGGCTCAGTAACAATGATTCGATTTGAGATTCGATTCGATTTCTAATCATTTGCCTGATTCGATTCGAAATGAAATCACCCGATTTGCAGGGCCCTATACAGCATATATCTAATAATGCTTATGATCATGATCTAATGGGATGTTCCGATATGGGTTACATCAACCATGAGCTGCTGTACATAAACGGGCATTGAAATCTTGTCATTTCATGAAAATATTTGATTGACCCTTGATCTCTATTAATCGTAACAAAATGGGAACAATATGTACAAATAATAGATATATTATATTTTTCTGATAAATAAATTACATCTCTCAAAATCAACAATTGGTAAATTGTAAGTATAAATTTTATTTTTAATTCAACGGGAATGCTTCAAAAAATATTTAACAATAGTAGCTGCAACATGCCTAATAACAATATTACTTTATAGAATTAAATCATGTGAACTGGTAATATATTCATACCACATTAACGTTGGTACATTCTGACACCATTCACACTATGACAGTGCTTCCCAGGTAAACTCCTAAAAAGGCCTAGCCTATTATTATTATGCAGAAAAAGTTTGAGTGATGCATGAGCAGCATACACTCATACTAAGAGAGTTTGTGTTTTGATACAACCAGGCCCTCGAAGCAGACGACAGTCCCATCAAGCAAACCATGGTTCAACCCGATGTGAGAATATTTTGAAATTTGACAAAAAAAGAAGCAATTTCTTCTGGGGGCTCAATTCCTGCTTCCAGAAACTTTTATAATGACTTAACCCTTTACCCAACAAACCGGCCAAAACCGGCCAAATAAAGCTTCAACAGCCTAAAATATCTTCGGTCTGTCTCAATAGAACCATACAAATATGGATATCATTGGTACCGGCTCCTTGACCACATTGTGATAGTTACAGTTATGACCTGTGCCAATGTATTCTCTTATATATGCGAGTCGACCATAGGTCGCCTCGCATATATAAGAGAATGCATTGGCCTAAAAAAAATCTTTTTTTTACCATTTTTTCTTACATTCTTTAACAATTTTATAATTTTTAATGTGTTAAGCCAATGCATTCTCTTATATATGCGAGGCGACCTATGGTCGACTCGCATATATAAGAGAATGCATTGGCACAGGGCCGTTCTGTTGGGTAAAGGGTTAATATTCTGCTCAAATGAGAGATGACAGTAGTTTCACATTAATATTTAGACAGCAGTTTTGCATCCTTACTGTGTTTTGGTCCACTGCGATGGCACGATCCGCTGTCTGCATTCATTGTAGCTGATAAAATAGATATTGAAATAAATGTACTTTTGCAAATCAATCTGTTATTGACTAATTCTATGATAATGCCAAACCTGTCCGAATGGACTATCTAAATATTTAAAAAAAAAATTACACTTCCTCTTTTGATCAACTGAAAACGAGAACCACTACGGAAACGTAATGACATATGCACTTCAATGCAATATAAGTTATGTATTTGGACTTGTGTTGCGTTGAAAATAGAATGTCTCTATTGGGTACATTAACAGATACAATGTAACAAGACGTATCACAGCTGTCTGAACGGTTTTACCTATATTACAATTCAACACAACACACAACGTAAGGAAACAATAACTTCGTCTAAGCACTCTTTCAATCATAAACTAACATCTCTTATTTCTAAAACAGAATGAACATTTTTTATAACAATTTCATTAATCAATTTAATCAATCACAGGGATGTCACAGTTTGGCACATATCCTTTGAGTTATCGCTGTAATAGTCGCTAGAGTTATCTCCACCTGTCCACGAATGCTCCGATTGTGAAACACTACTCCTCATTGGTTTGCTTTTGCTGAGGGACATATCGAGCATCGGCACTGACCGCGACTGAGCCCTAGAGAAGTTCTCGCAGTTGGTTATCACTTCGTTAACCCCCTCATCATCCGGAATATTCACAAACATCCTTTTGCCTTGTGGAGAGGTTTTAGTTGCTATGGTATTGTTTATTTTGATGAGACTTTCCTGAGATCCAGTTGACCTGTGTTGTGAACACAGAGAGTTTCTGACGTATGATTTTATGATATTTGAGTCAAGTGGAGTAACAGTGTTTTGGCATGACGATATGGACAGTTCCAGCGAATCGGAGTGCTCTATCACAATACTCTTCGCTGGATTATCAAGTGAAGGCTTTAGAAAATCGGGTTTATCCAAGAATAAGTCAATGATCTCGGACATATTTGGTCGATCTTCTGAATCTTTCTTGAAGCAGGAATAAATGAAATTCCTCCTGTAATTTGAAACCAAATAGAATTTTATTTCATGAAATGATGAATAATAAATACATTTAATTTTCGCTAACAATATTGGAGTTCGGTAGCCCAGTGGTTGGAGTGTCGGACTTGTAATGGTGCTAACGCACCGGCACGCGTTTGTGCCCGCGCCGGTGGACTGTCATCTCCACAACAGTGGCTTGGCCAGATGAAGCGGTGTGTGTGCTGTATAGAGCCACATGCTGTTTCAAATCTCACGCCAGGTTGTGACCCTTGGGCAAGTTCACTTGTACTGTGCTTGCTCCGTCGTACCAAGACGAAAAATAGGGACCTGGTTGTTAGGTAAACGTAAGCCGCTCTAATGAAGCGCCTGTAAAATGGCAGCAGGCACAAGACTCGGCATTACTCAACAGCTGGGTAAATTACAAGCGCTTAGCGCCCTCACGGGGATAGGACCTATACAAATCCCAATATTACATAACACTATGCTTCCATAGGCTACTAGATGATTCTAAATACCTGTGCCATATTTCTAAGCAATTTAAAATTATGTATTCTCTTATATATACGAGGCTCCCTATGGGAGAATATATAAGAAAATGCATTGGCATAGGGTTTTCACAAAATTTCAGGAAGCTTCAGTCATGGAAGGGTTAATTAACTAAACTGACCTTGGACATTTCAAATTTATTAAGTATCATTGTGATGGAAAATAAACTTCTGTCTTAACATACAGTAATGTCCTAAATAATTGACTCCTTAACCAAAGCAGAATTATGGGTAACTTTTCAGGATTTAGTCGGAAATATGGCTTGTTGCCATTCATCGGAAAGCTCTCAGTAAGAGTTTTCCGATGAATGGCAACAAGCCATATTTCCGACTAAATCCTGAAAAGTTACCAATAATTCTTCTGTGGTTAAGGAGTCGATTATTTAGGGCATTACAGTACATGAACTTACATTTCTACACTACACTTCTCTGGAAGATTTATTCTGTTTCCATTCTTCACATAATCTAGCACTTGATTATTTGATAATCCTTGGTATGGAAAGCTGGCAAATGTGATGATCTCATACACTACAATCCCAAAGCTCCAGACGTCTGATTTCGCTGTGAAAACTCCGTCCCACAGACTCTCTGGTGACATCCACCTCACAGGCAACATCCCTGCCAGAGGAAATGGAATATAAATTGAAATTGACATATATTACAGCATTATCTAAAGCTATATAGAAAAAATGCATCATTCACTAGTGGAAGCCAGATCAGACCAGATTTGATTTGATTCAGATTTAACTTGAATTATAATGTGTGATATGCAGGGCCCTACTGAAATTCATCATAGGCTTCTAAATATCACAATTGTTTCATTGAATCGAATCAGAGGCAAGATTTCACATAAAATCAAACCTCGATTCAAACCACCTTATTCAAACGTTCAGTGACATTAACCATTTGTTTTTGTAGCCAACGATTATAGAAAAAATAAGTAATTTATAACTTCATCTTGGCCCTACACAGTAATATTATGGCTGATAAAAACTGGAAATTTATTTATAAATGAAAAAATCAGACTAGAAGGTACCACTGAATACTAGAGAGGAAAAGATTTTTGGGAATTAATGCAGAGAACGGGATGTTTAACATGCGGCATCTCACATGAGTGCAAGGGGAGTAATCAATGTGTTCCTCATGACGGATCAACCAAGTGGATTGACAAATACAGAGTAGGTGGGATAACTCTATTGTTTGTCGGTCACTTTTCACCGACCCTTGTGTTTAGGCTACCCCATTCGGCAAACGTCATCCGTCTCCATAATGTATGCCTAAAATACAAGGATCGAGGATGGCGTTCACCAAAATAACTGATACAATACAAATACATATGGTTATCTCCATTCTTTTAAACTAGATTCAGTCAATATTTTAATGACATTTTCGTTTATATATTATGGAGAAAGTCGCAGGAGTATCAAGGTGCAGGATGGTTTGAATTTTTTTCGAATCGAACCATTTGCGTGATTTCACATAAAATTGAATCTCAAACAATTGCAGGAGCCCAATTTATCACTGATTCAGCTGTTGGGTCATGCATATCAAGCCTGAATTTAGTGTGTCTGTCATTTGCAGAATGAGGTCCCCAAAGGGTGAATTTAGTGACGCTATCCCGCACAGTGGGCTAGCATCATCAAATTCACTCTCAAGGATCTCGAGCCTCATTCTGATTATAGCTACTTCCCAGAAATGAGGTTTAATCAGAATGAGGCTCTTCTCAAATAACATTGTTTTCAGTTACTTTTTCCCTTTCTGGGAAGTTTCTATCCCCTAATTTCAGAAGATAAAATGCATAATCGAGATGACTAAAGGGTGAACTTAACCAACTTCAACTTGGGGAACTTCAATCTGATCCTTGGTCTCCTTAGGTCCACCATGCGGGATAGCATCACTAAATTCACCCTTTGGGGAACTCATTCTGCAAATGACAGACACATTATAATCAGGCTTGATGCGTATAATGTCAGTTTTATTGGCAGAGCTTAGTTTCACTGATAAATCACTCAACTGCACAATGCAACTGCCAAACTGAAATGTTCAGTACACCACAAGCATGAGTATAATTTGCCTGTTATTTGCAGAATGAGGTCCCCAGAGCGTGAATTAAGTGACGTTATCACGCTTAGTGGGCTAGAATCACTAAATTCACTCTGGTGACCTCATTCTGCTTAGGCCTCATTTTCCCTGGAAAGTTTCTTTATTATAAAATTTCTATAGAAACTTCTGCACATTTTTAGTTTAGTTTCACTATATCCCCAAATTGGCAGACACACATTGCATAACCGAGGTTCCAAATGGGTGTACATCACAATATTAACCATTTGGGAACTTCAATCTGAGTCTATGTCTCGCATTAACAGCTGAGGACTAAGCAGAATGAGGTCCCCAGAGGGTGATTTTAGTGACGCTAGCCCACTATGTAGGATAGTGTCACTAAATTCACCCTCTGGGGACCTCATTCTGCAAATGACAGGCACACTAAACTCAGGCTTGGTACAGCATGGATATTGGACCTATTTAGAGATAGTTGAAAAATAACACTATATTCTTATCTCCCTTGTTCCAAATTTTGTTTCCAAAATTGAATGAAAAGAAATTTCATATATATAATCTTATTATGAATGAGATAATTGTTCAGGAATTGTGCCTGCTGCCCACCTTTCCGGTTAAATCTGTAATAATCGTGATCATATGTTGTCCTCGTCATTCCAAAATCAGCTAGCTTCACTGTTTGGTCACAACTCACCAGACAATTACGGCAAGCCAAATCTCTGAAATAAATTATTTTTGCAGATATAATTTACAAATTACTACCTCAATTAACTCATGTTTGTTTTTTAGATTAACCATAGATATCTCTCAATTTATTATGTCTTATATGTGTATACAATCTGATTGATGTGGTATACTGAGAATTTCGGGATATAGGAGTTCACAAGCATGATAATACTACCTAGAAATAGTTATTGATTTTAGATGTACATTGTGCTCAAAGCTCTTCTTTTGCTGGTGCCAACCAGATCGGTCTAACAATAGTTAACAAGAGCATCGCTAGGACGTGGCAAAATATGTCTGGTAATTTCAACAAAAGAATCACTTTAACAAATTTAGTTTATCATTTAGTAAAAGTAGATTAGAAATGTTGATTTGTTATCATTTAATAAAAGAAGACAATCTATCTAATTCTAATACTATATAATGTCCCATCTATTGGGTAAGATTTTGGAGATCTGGGTACCCTTGTACTCATTTCGGATATGCTGGGTACCCAAATTAACATTTCAAGATCCTGGTTAATCTAATCAATGAAAACAGATTGGAACTTGACTAATTCAGATCTGTTAATAAGATACAAGGTGTGTCATGTCCTGTATAACTCTGTTTTTACCTGTGAACATATTTCATGTCATGGAGGTATTTCAATCCCTTTGCGATGTCTAAAGCCAATTTTGTCAAGCATGATGGGCTGACGTCAGCAGACTCCTTCACAGACCGACCAATCAGGTTCCTTCGGGATAGTAAAAATGTCTTCAAATCACCTGGAAAGACGAAAAATTTAACAGCTGTGTAGTGGATGAAGATTTAATTTTTGGATGCTAGTTCTATATGTGGGAGGGAGAAGAATTGAGAGTATAATCATAAAACAAACAATATTTTAGTTTATCAACATATGTGACAAGTCTTAAATAGTCAGTGGATTTTTTTTTATTTTAGGACAGTTTTGAATGACAAAGTTCTACAGTTTGTCCAATTAGTGGATGAAAGTGACAACTATGGACGCATTCATTTAAATAGCACCAACTCCATGTCATAGACTATTTTAGATATCAATTTAAAATGTCAAATAGTCTATCACTGAGCACAATAAATTCATCAATTAGACCATGCAAATTCAATTTCCCCGTTTCTCAGATCATGGTCCCAAAATCCCGCATGTGCAACCTTCTTATTTGTCTAACAAAATCAAAATTATAATCGGTACAAAATAAATGCAGTACATTTTAATACAAATTTACTCTGACCTGAGATCGAACATACATGTGTCCGCATTCAAATTTCCAATTCATACATGACAATCGTGATGAATGTCATCGGCAATCTCAGTTAAAAATGTGTCATTGATACTTTATTGGGTGACTAGCTGAAACAGGCTCCCATTGGGAGCCTTTATCAGCGGCGTAGAGCA
This sequence comes from Siphonodentalium dalli, assembly GCA_032622095.1. Lineage (NCBI taxonomy): Eukaryota > Metazoa > Mollusca > Scaphopoda > Gadilida > Siphonodentaliidae > Siphonodentalium > Siphonodentalium dalli. The sequence continues at coordinate 177,252,117 of CP136062.1, forward strand.
AGCAGCGGCCCCTTTTGTGCATTTTTATCTTTTAAATTTTTTTATTTTTAAATTATAAAACATTTTAAAATCAAAATGCTATTTGAAAAAAAAAAAAAAAACCTGTTATAACATCCGCCAGGATACCTCGAGTCAACACACCAAATTTAGTTGAAATCGGTCCAGGAGTCTGGGAGAAAAATCATGAAAAGACAGGCGGATGGACAGACAGATCCTACTCTTTTATATGTATAGAATTTTAATAAAATAAATCACATCGAAAATATCAGCTAACTTTTATGGACGTTATGATTAGGTAATAATGGCCACCAGAAACTGAAATTAAACCCAGAGTTAGCCGATCCAGAGGTAGAATGCTTCGTTGGTGTGAGCCCCAGAAAAAAATTTAATCAAAAATCGCACGCTCGTATGCTTTTCAAAATTATTTGCCTTGAGAAACTGGAAATTTACTTTGGCATTATAGAAAGTAGATTGTTAACCATGTACAGTAATGCTCTAAATAATGGACTCTTTAACCACAGCAGAATTATGGGTAACTTTTCAGGATTTAGTCGGAAATATGGCTTGTTGCCATTCATCGGAAAGCTCTCGCCGAGTAATATCATGATTAGCAGCAATGATAGTATTTACCATGAAGTAAGAAATCCATCACAGTGTTCACTGGTTCTCCAATAGTGCACACAACACACCTAACAGCTCAACAATATTTGAATAAGGTATGATAGTATTTACCATGAAGTAAGAACTCCATCACATTGTACACTGGTTCTCCGATGGTGCACACTCCTAACAGCTGAACAATGTTCGGATGATCAAATCGCTTCATTATTTCTGCTTCTGTCAAAAAGTCCAACTGAAATTGAACAATATTTCCCATAAATTTTTGAGTATCTATTTATGTAAATGGTTAAAAATAGTCTCTTACCATGGATACCAAAAGGGAATTTGTTTGATAAAGCTGTAGGCCTACTTTACACAACTAAATGACTTCTTTTTGTTTGAAAAAATATTCCACAACATGATTATGATGCATAAACTGATAAGAAATTTAAACTTTTCTGTACTAAATGATAGATATATATTTAAAGATTGTTTCGCTCTTATAATATAGAAGAAATACTAGATAGAAGTCATCGTAAAAAGTGGTGTTTTGACTTTCAAGCACACCAAGGGAGAGAAGCATGAATTTCCCTAACTACCAATATAAAGGATGAATCAACAACCAGAAATCTATATCATAATCCATTCAATGAATTTTCATCATGAAATTTAACATAATTACATATTTAACAGCATAATAAAAATGAGAATAATAACCAACCTTATCTTCGATACTCGACCCAACTTTGAGTGTTTTCACAGCCACTGCCACCCATCCAGAAGTATCGTCAATCTTGGCCTCTCCACCAAACACTGTACCAAATGCTCCCTCGCCCAGTTTTCTGTTGATGACTATTTTCTCCCTGGGGATTTCCCATCCGTCTAGCGACAGACAGTCATGCGTGTCTGCTGACAACAACCCGAGCTCTTTCATTCTGTTATGGGTACTCTTCATTTTCCCATCATATCTGTATAAATTGTTTAGATATTCATGGTAAAAATATGACAAAAGTGATGACAAATTCTTTTTAAAATAACTTTTGCATGTATGCCATGTTTTTCCCCCCATTTTTTTTTGTATTTTTCACACATAACCCAAGCAGGACCAGCCTATAGGGCAACTTGGGAGACATATTCTCACTAAAGTACAGTAATGCCCTAAGTAATCGACTCCTTAACCACAGCAGAATTATGGGTAACTTTTCAGGATTTAGTCGGAAATATGGCTTGTTGCCATTCATCGGAAAGCTCTCCCCAACAAGCCATATTTCCGACTAAATCCTGAAAAGTTACCCATAATTCTGCTGTAGTTAAAGAGTCGATTACTTAGGGCATTACTGTATGTCATTTCTCCCTATGGTCATTTGTTGAACTTATTATTGGAACATTTCCCAAGAGATAACTTCTCATTATTGAGTGTTTAGTATGGAAAGGGTTAAATAATTCCTTGAATGGCAAGAAAACAGATGGCTATAACTCTTTTGATGGTTTAAATGATTAAATTATAAAAGTATACATTCAGATGATGTATGCCTCATTTGGAGGGGGTATTTTTGGATAATTCAAGTGCCAAAGACAGGATTAAAAAAAAATTAATAGATACATGAACATTATTTAATAGATAATCAATCATTATGGATTGTATAAATCATTCCAATAAGGAAATGCTGATATAAGATTTTATATAAAATGTTCAATATTCATAGACGCTGAGAAAATTTGTATGCCTTTTGAATAAAGATGACAGAAATCATAAAGCTCCTGTGATAAAGGATTATCTAGAAACTCACCTTTTCTTCAGGCAGATGAGTAGCGTAATGACGATGGTGATGAAGATAACCAGGGATGTGAAGAGGATGATAAGAATGATCGCCCACTCACATGAAACGCCGAAAATCAGACGGATCGCCTCAACACTGCAGTCAATTATTTCTACAAAAACAATATTAAAATCAATTCTCAATCATCTGGGTCCAGAACAATAATTATCTATTTTTTCACAAATATAAATATAACACCTGACATGAATTATAATTTACGTTTTACAATCATTATGACATCTAATGACCCTACGACTAAATCGGTAACTAGTAGGCTACAGTAATGCCATAATTAATCGACTTCATAACACTGAGAGCTTTCCGATGAATGGCAACAAGCCATATTTCCGACTGAATCCTGAAAAATTACCCATAATTCTGCTGTGGTTAAGGAGTCGATTATTTGGGGCATTACTGTAATTGTTTCACTCTCAAGTCTGGATTTAGTGTCTCTGACATTTGCAGAATGAGGTCCTCAGAGGGTGAATTTAGTGACGCTATACCCTGCGCGACTGGGTAGTGTCACCAATTGCACCTTCTGGGGACCTCATGCTGCTTAGGCCTCATCTTCTGGAAAGTGTCTATAGTTTCAAATTAACATCGTTTTCAGTTACTTTTTCCTTCGGTTCAGAAAAAATATTTGCAGAAGATAAATTGCATAATTGAGGTGTCTAATGAGTGAACATCACCAGCTTTAACTGGGGAACTTCAATCTGATGCTAGGTCTCCCATAGCAGTTGAGGCCTAAGCAGAATGAGGTTCAAGGAGGGTGAATTTGGTGCTAAAAATTTATGCTAGCCCGCCATGTGGGACAGCGTCAGTAAAATTCACCCTCAACCTCAACCTGCAAATGTCATGTGCAGACACACTAAATGCAGACTTGTTCGCTATTGATATTGCTATTAGGTCACAAGATGATTATTCATAAGAAATCGCTTGGTTTTCAAGTAAAAAGTGAGTTCCCCCTTCAAAAAACTCATTTCCAAACAATGGCCATGTGATAGATTATAAAATGTCATAATTATGTAACTCTTTTCACAAATTGGGAACACGATTCAGGACAGTATCTTCTACTTCAGCCTTTGGTCACACAAATTTTTCATAGTTTCCTGTTTATAAGCACGAGACGTATATATAACATGCTACTGTGCCATATATCTACTATATTACTATCTATAGTCTTTTTAACCCTTTCAGTGCCAGGGGCCGATCTCATCGGCCCTAATTTACGGTCTGTAAAATCGGCCCTAAAAAAATAAAAAAATATTTGGTTTGAATTTATTTTGGGTATGCTTAAGCATGCTATAGCGAATTTTAAAACAAACTGGATAAAACCTTAGGGGCATGTTATAACTCAAAACTATCACCAAGTATTCATAGTAATAATTTTGATGCCCATGAAAAACGTAAGATTCCCTGGCACTAAACCTACAAAATAAGTCTGTTAAAGAATATAAGAAAAAAATATTAAAATTGTAAAAAATAATAACAAATGATGAAAAATTGTTAGGCCAATGCATTCTCTTATATATGCGAGGCGACCTATGGTCGACTCGCATATATAAGAGAATGCATTGGCACAGGGTATATGGGTTGATACAAAAATCGGACCTGGCACTGAAAGGGTTAAACAAAGGGTAGATTCCAACTTTGCTATAAACACATAGAAGGAGGCAAGCCTGAGTTTAGTGTGCCTGTCATTTGCTAAATTCACCCTCTGGTGATCTCATTCTGCTTAGGCCTCATCTTCTCTGGAAAGTTTCTTTATTATCAAATTTCTATAGAAACTTCTTCACATAGATTCTATTTCTTTTTTAGTTTACTTTCTTTATATCCCCAAATTGGCAGAAGACACATTGCATAATCGAGGATCCCAATGGGTGTACATCACAATATTCACCATTTGGGAACATAAATCTGAGTCTATGTCTCTCATTGCTATCAATCAATAATTTATTTATAAATTAGATTATAACCATCAGGCCACCTGGCTACATACCATTGGTTCCATCTGTTGGAGCTTGTCCATTAGGCGTAAGCCATCGGATATTCTCAATCTTCACTACCAGATTTCCAGATCCATATCCATGTGGTGGGAAATATTTTCCAATGGTTTTCGTCTCATTGTGAAAAACCTGCAGAATGTTGACGATACCAGATCTGTCACTGCCATCAAATTTCACATGACCAGTAACACCATGGAAGTTGGTGTCATTTAGCATGGACACAAATTTTCTACAAAAGAACAGAGAAAATGGTGCTTGAGTGAACAATATAGTTAATAAGTATTCATTTTCTATGTTTTTATTTAACATTTTCACTACACAATGATCACATACAATCCTGGAACATCATACACCATTTCAAATGTTGATATACACTGGTTCCGAAACACTAATTTTCTGAGTTCCTATGATGGCCCACTACTAGTGTGGTGATGTAGGTCTACACTCGGTGCAGTCGTTGAGCACACAATGCAAATTTTATGTCCATACACAGTACGGACATATAGCAGCCAAGTTGAAAAGATTAAATATGCAATACCAGGTTTGGGAACAATTCATTTACATGCGCATGATGGTACATTGAATTACACACTTTTTTTAAATGCTGCCACTCCATGCATCGTCGGATCCATCTAAAATTATTTTTATGTGCAGTGAAAACATGTTACCGGTACCTTCATTTTGTCTGCATGTACAGTAAGGGGAGAGCTTTCCAATGAATGGCAACAAGCCATATTTCCGACTAAATCCTGAAAAGTTACCCATAATTCAGCTGTGGTTAAGAAGTCGATTACTTAGAGCATTACTGTAAATCAAAATGATTTTGTACTGATATACGCAACTTTTTTTTATATAAAGTACTCTAAATAAGAAATTACTAAAAGCAGCAACATGGATTGATTCTTTCAGCAGATATTAGGAAAGCTTACTTACTCTGTAGTTCCGTGGGTATGGAATGATTCCAACGAACTTGGCTTTTCTCGGAACAATTTGTCCAACGCAAAGGCATACACCCACACAGCATCATAAACATAACTGGCAAATGGGCTGGCATCAACATCCTACAATTAAATATTTAACATATCTGTACATCTTGTAATTATAATACTGGCTGACATCTTAACATGTGCTAAGGGGAGAAAAATTAATATTAATTATAAAACTTTACAGTATATTGTTCATCATCATACAAATTTATACACTCATAAATGCAAGACTTTTTCACTGTATCTCCAAACAAAACACTATAAAAAATTTTTTTGGCTAGTATTATTTAAGAAATACTTGGTCAAAAACACACTATGCTGTGGAAACCTAAATTTCACAACTATTTCTGGAGATATTTTCTAAGTACTCTCTGAAATTATAGGTGATACCGGTTTGATAATTTCGACTCAAATTACCAGGATACATGACTATCTTTGACAATTTTTAACAACTCTGCAAAGCACAATATTTTTGTATAAATGCAAGATAACCGTAATTTAATTCACATGACAAAAAATCCCATCATGGGTTGGACAGGTTTTTGCATTGCTGGAAATCAGAAATCCAAATAAATAGTTATTAACAACATAATTTTTTTCAATATGGGAATGTATGTCAACACGGCCATATGCTTTTCTGTTTATAACTCACATCATGTCCCACTCTTTCCATATACATCTGTTTGTACTGATGAATAGTAATGTTTCCAGGTATGGTGACATCATCAGAATCAGAGTGAGCCTTGGATAGTATAAAATGGCCATCAATCGCATACTTCATTTGTTCGGTGGTACACGGCACATACTCCTGTGGACGGAGATCCTCTTCACTTGGGATGTTATTGAAGTAATCGACATCCCACCAATCGGCGGAGTACCAGTCTGGCAGAAACCAAACGTAGCCCTGGTGTGCTGTCATATTCTGCAATATACAATTAACCCTTTAATCACTGAATGGATTAACCCTTTCTGTACTAAATGGATTCTCCCATTACCGGTATAATCATTGGATAGTCTATCATTATATATGAGCAGACGACAGATATAGGAGAAAATAATAACGACCACGCGCCCGAGATCGGGTCGTGTATAGGTAACAGGTGGGCGCGCATACTTGTGACGTCACACATAAATTACAGTATACCGTGAAGGAGAAATTTTTATTCACACAACATTTTTGTGGAAAAATCACTTCCGGCAGTGGTTTCGCAAAATCGCGGAATCAGCAATGAATAGAATTTAATACTTCACAACTTCCGATATGTGGCAATGGACAACTGAAGTATTTATTTATTTATATGTTATGAATATGTCCCGCAAAGGTTAATATTAGATCAGTTTCATTTGTTAGCTAAATGAAGGCAGTTACGGCGTCGTGACGTCAAAATGTCATTTGTCTCTGCGGGCCAGAATCCAGACATGACTGGACGCGTTGTGTCGTCTTCGCTTAATCGCAGCGACGTACATTGTAGTCTATAGCATTCACTATATACATTACAATATAGAGGCTTTTATTATCAAAGGCCGATAGGCTATATTAAGGCATTATGTACTTATCGAAGTCCACTGGCATCCAAAACGATCTACATTAACAATCAAGCATTCGCGTCGCTGACATGCGTATAGGCCTAATATATATGCATATATAGTTCCACGACTATTTGCACCATCCTTTGCATTGTCCGTCTTCTTACTATTATGTCGGGGTCGGTCTATATATGCCTTGCATATTATCATATTACAAGGATCCATATTCACTGCCAATGAACTGGTGGGTAATGTTTATATAATAAGTTCAAAAATGACCATAGATACTCCTCTGGACTGATATACGACAGATATACGAAACGATAACAGTGGCGCAGAAGGGTTCATATATATTAAATTGTATTATATATTATTATACATATATATTAAAAGAAACTCAATGTAAATATTTCCAACTAAAGGAATGCATATACTAACCTGCAAATAAGCTTCACACATCAGCGTGCGAGCAGCATGAACATAGAAATCAGCGATAATCACTCGAACCTTCTGTTCTTTTATATCCCTGAATACCTGAAATATGATAAATGTCGTTCAAGATTTGTTTATTTGTAAATAATTTACGACATCGGGGTTTGAATTTGCTTGGGTTTTTCACTCTCAGGCTTCTTGAAATTACTTTAGGGGTGTTATAAACATTTGATGGTTGTTGTTATCACTGATTATATCTTCAATCTTATTTGTATGTAACTGTTAATTCTAAAAGTCTTTAGAGACAGTAGACCCCGAAGCCACGACAAATGTTTTTCGCGGCTGGCTCAACCAATTTCGTGGCTGGTTAGCTTGCTAAGCCAACTCAGTCTCGATGTTCGTGGCTGACGAAATATGGCGGCTCAGCCGGCTGAGACATTATCAATCAGCGTATTTCCTAATCCCCGGTTATAGACCCCGTTTGTTTTAGCGTTTGTGGTGAATCCGTAGAATCCCAAACCACATGTGCTCTTTTTGGTGTTGGGCTTTTCCAATATGGCAAAAATACACGAAGGACCGGCATGGATGTAGTTTCCCATCTAATCAGTTACATTGGAAGTTTTGTCGACTTCAGACTGCTATATTATCACTGGCATCGGGCGATATATGCATGCATCATTGAATGATGAATCTGATAGCAGGCCCTAATGATATAATATTTCAAACTATTTGCTATTCTCTTCTACAAGTTATGTGCATATATTGACAAATTCCAGTTATGTCTGAGACTGAGTCGTGTCGAAATAAACAATTTATACTTTAACCCTTTCAATACTGAACGGATTCTCCCATTCAGTTATATGAAAGCATTCATTGGAATAGTCTATTCCATATTGAGAGGTCCGGGTGTTCTGATAATATAACAACCATGCCGAGTCCTTGTGAATATATATACCAATATGGGCAATGTGGTTTAGTTCTTTGCGATTCACAGTGAAGTTGTGCTTGACATATAAGCCCATGCCTGCGGCTCAGCTATTTGACAATTCCGGCGGCAGAGATTTTTTTATGTGGCTGGCGTAGAGATAATATGGCTGGCGACGGCTTGTGGCCAATATGGCTGGCGGCTTCGGGCTCTAACAGACAGCGTCATGTGCTCTGTGCCGTCAGCATCAAAACATGATGTATATTGTCACTGAATCACATCATTCAGGTCTTAGATTGTGTTTTCTTTATTTGTATAAAAGTAACGACCATGTACGGCTATACTCAATCTTTTCAATTAAAATTGAATTGAAGTAACCCCAATGTTTATTCAAAGTCTTGAAAGGTTGGATCCATTGGCATTGGCAGCATCTCCATATTCATAATTGACGACAGCTACTGAATAAGCACGATGCATGCCACTTGCAATTACAACACTGTACTATTCTTGTGTTTGATGCAACGCCCACAATGTTCACCATGCGAATGCCTCAATAGTACTACTTTTATTCTAATTCTGTGCCAGATGCATGAATCGCAAATAATGCACCATTCACGATGCCATAGAATAAACAGATAATAATCTGTGCAGTATACTCATATATTGTCATGTTGAAATAATATACCTGTTTAATCTCATATGGTTCTGTTATTTTGATAATCTTTCGTTTGAATACTGATATGCCTTTCTCTAAGAGGTGCTCTTGAAGTAGAACGTGATACCCTGGGAACTCATGGCCCCCTTCAGCTATGGCTCCCACTTGTTCCCAACCCATTTTCGAAATGAATTTCTCATACACAAATCGCTGGTGATTTATTTGAGGTATAGTTCTGTAGAAGTATGGGTATTTCTGTCTGTCTGACAAGGAAGATGCTTCCGCACTGTAGCTAATGACGACCATATTGAAGTGTTTGGCAAGTGCTGCAATAGGCTCTGCTTCATCTGAGCATCCGGGACCTAGAAAAACAAGGTTGATTGGTTCATTTTCGTTGAATTAACATTTTTAACATTGGGAATGCCTTTAGTTATGTGCTTCGATTTTAATGTAAAACCACTATAGTATTGTATAAAATTATATTGACATATATATGTACACTATGCCGCAAAGGATTCTGAAGTAAAAATATTTCAAGAATCTAAACCTTGATGTGCATTCCGCACAGTCTTGAAATCATGGTTGGTTATAAGTCTTCAATTCTGAAAGTATACAACAGATTGGACTATTTATAGAAATATCTTGATAATATAAGCGACAACCAACAAAGAAACGCTATGAAATAAAGCAGTTTGTTAAACCATTTCATGACTGGAGCTTACTGAATTTTTTGTAAAAACCCTGTGCCAATGCATTCTCTTATACATTTTACATAGGGCGCCTCACATATATAAGAGAACACATTGGCCTAACGATATTTACCTTGATCTTGTATTTAAGCCAGTGCATATACTCTTATATATGCGAGGCTCCCTATGGGAGACTCGCATATATAAGAGGATGCACTGACACAGGGTATTTAATGCTGCACCAACGCAGCTCATGTCATGAAAGTGTTAATATTATCTTCAAATGAATGAAAATAAATCAAGTGACTACCCATCAGCAAGGCTCTAGTTATCAATAGATTAATATACAATGACTGGATTGGAAATCTGCAGCAGCTCATTTATTGTTTTATTAGTGATGCTCAAATGTGCATTTATTTTAAATTTATATGTACTCTTTCATGTATCTATTATAATCACAAATAAATAGAGGATATAAGCCGCGAGCAAAAATAAACATTTGTCTCATTCACAAATGACAAAGTTTTCAGTATTCTTTTTATTATACTTGTTTCCAAAGAAATTCGCAATTTACAAAGATAAATGTTCTCACAATCGCCGTCTTCAATTGATATATCAAAGCCAACAGCTGATCGATCCGCAGAATAGAGAGATATTGTTCCTGTATTCTTCAGTATTTTTCCCCATAATTGTGTCGAATTTGGTGACACATTGGTACAAGTGAATCGGTGACACGCATGAGCTAGTGTAAAAGTGAAAACTTCTATACATCCCCTTCTAAATTTATTTAATCACAATTTTTTTTATAAATCACTGTTAAGCATATAATAAAACCATTTTCTGACTATCTCAGTCTCAAAATTAAAAAGTAGAAATTAGCCAGTTAGTTTCAAGAAAATCGCCGAATTATTTAATATGACTTCACATTAAAAATCTTTTTTTTATGTTCCATTCTTACCTAATATCCCAATAATTTGAGCAGTCTCATTGGCGAGGTACTTTATGAATGACTTCATGGCCTCATCTGGCAGACAGTGACTGTCGTGCATCATCAGCTCCAGAGAGTATCCAGGTAGTATGCTGTCATTCTTATTGATCAAGTCCAAAGCTATCTTAGCTCCTGAAATATGGTTAAAATAAATGCAATGTTCATACACGCTATACGGTATGCCCCGGCTGGCAACCAGATTTAGGTCGTATCGGTGTTTTATTTATTGTCACACAGCCAACGAGATGATTCACCCCCACAGTTAATATTAATCCTATAGTTTTGACACACGTTTTCTCCTGGGTTCCCACTTGAGCTGAACTTTACTCACACAGTGATCTAGCAGAGCAGAGATTTCATACTCTGCTAACATGTTGTTAGACCGTTTTATACATTGCGCCAAACACGGGTCGTGCTATCTTCCCTTGGCTCAACATTGGCGAGTCTCTGGCATGGTTATGTTTGTTTGAATTATACGTCGAGCCAGCTGGCACGTGCCATAATCGTATATTTCTAACTATTTTAGAATTTCTGATATGATATAATCATTTCCCTTGGGAAGTTCACGAAAATAGGCCATGATAGTGTCCTCTGACAATGCACTATAAACCGGCCCTCGTTGTGTCTTTATTTGTACATCTTATAAATTCAGTGCATGAATCTCGGAAACACTTTCGTTGGTTCCAAAATCTGGATCTTGTCATTCATCTCCCTTGAACCTTCGTATATATCTCGGCAATAAATTCATTCCCAAATTTCGCGAATGTCCGTTGTCAATTAATACATGCATGTCCACATAGTACCAAACCATTGCCTTCAAGGTATATTGTCAACGGCCAAGAGTCGGCACGTCTGTGGCCCGATGCTGTTTTATACGACATGCCAGACACGGGTCGCGCTAGGATGACTCAGAGATGATGTAATGACCACAAAAACTTCAAATTGTGCATGCTCTCCGCCAAAGGGGTCCTAAATGGGGAGTGATTTTCCCTGAATCATCTTAGCGCGACCCATGTTTAGCATGTCGTATAAAACAGCATCGAGCCACAGATGTGTAGCATGTCGGCACCAGGCGTTTAGCACATCGGGTCATCCCAGAGAAATTCTGACTAGCCAGTTGGTTTTAAACATCGTGCTCCAGTTGCGCTATCTTGGGACTATTTCACATTAATTAGGCTGGCGCCGTGTCTGGTTCGACATATAAAACAGGCCTTATATTGTCTTGCTGGTTGTGTAATCAAAACAAACCTACGATGTGACCTAAATACACTCATTAGATGGGGCACATAAAACAAGCAGTTCCTTAGTCTTAGTCTTGGTCTTAGAAACAAACAAGGACAATGTCCGGTATTTATCGATTCTCTGACCTTCAGCAAAACAAAATATTTGGGTGCATTTGACAACTGATTTGACAATCTGTGGTTTTTTTCAATGGCTCTGAAATCATCACGCCTAAATATCTTGTGATTAGTTGTGTGACATAAACAATTGTTCTATAGAAGCAGGCTTCAATGTACTCTCCAAACTTAGTTGTAATGTCACTTAACCCTTTCATAATGGGAGCTGCGCTGGTGCAGCATTAAAGACCATGTGCCAGTGCATTCTGTTATATATGCCAGTCTCGCATAGGGAGTCTCGCATATATAACAGAATGCACTGGCTTACAAGATCAAGATAAATATTGTTAGGCCAATGCATCCTGTTATATATGCGAGGCGCCCTTTTGGTGCCTCGCATATATAAGAATGCATTGGCACATGGTTTTCGCAAAATTTCATGAAGCTCCAGTCCTTAACCCTTTCAGTGCCAGGGGCCGATCTCATCGGCCCTAATTTACGGTCTGTAAAATCGGCCCTAAAAAAATAAAATAAAAATTGGGTATGCTTAAGCATGCTATAGCGAATTTAAAAACAAACTGGATAAAACCTAAGGGTCATGTTATAACTCAAAACTATCACCAAGTATTCATAGTAATAATTTTGATGCCCATGAAAAACGTAAGATTCCCTGGCACTAAACCTACAAAATAAGTCTGTTAAAGAATATAAGAAAAAATTATTAAAATTGTAAAAAATTGTAAAAAATAATAACAAATGATGAAAAATTGTTAGGCCAATGCATTCTCTTATATATGCGAGGCGACCTATGGTCGACTCGCATATATAAGAGAATGCATTGGCACAGGGTATATGGGTTGATACAAAAATCGGACCTGGCACTGAAAGGGTTAAAGGGTTAAAAGTGCTCCAAAATGCGAGGGATGTAAAGCTACTGAGGTGTTCAATTGCAACTGAGACGGCTGTATGCCACTAGATATTTAACCCTTCCATGACTGGAGCTTACTGAAATTTTGTGAAAACCCTGTGCCAATGCATTCTCTTATATATGCGAGTCTCCCATAGGGAGCCTCGCATATATAAGAGAAAGCATTGGCCTAAAAATATTTACCTTGACATTGTAAACCAGTGCTTTCTCTTATATATGCGAGACTCCCAATAGGAGACTGGCATATATAAGAGAATGAACTGGCACAGGGTCTTTAGTGGTGCTCCCGCCTTCAAAGGGTTAATGTCACTTAAAAGTGCTCCAGAATACGAGGGATATAAATTTACTGAGGTGTTCAATTGCATCTGAGACCGCTGTATGCCATTAGATATTTAATGAATAGATATAATTGTTGTTTTATTGTTTTAACCTGGTTCAGACAGGAAGCCTTGATAAGGATTGGGCAAAGTAAAATGCAATTTATGTATTAATATTTCACCCAGATATGAAATATTTGTAAATATGAATTGTCTCATTGGATAGCGTGTAAAAAATTACACACAGAAATGTGTTTGGAAAATAGCTAGAATCCCTTTTTCCCCACAATTAACCACTAGACTATTAAATCAGATTAACCAAACTCACCTTGTACTAAGCCTGGTTGAGCGTAATAAGGTCCAGATATAGGAAATAGTCCTCCGAGGTAGATTTTAGTTTTGTTGTCCATGTTTTTGGGAATCCAGTCCCTCCACAAATGTTCATTGTTATGAAGCCAATGACATGCTATTTCCTCTTCCCGAAGAAGTGGGTTATTATTATGCATTTTTAGAATATCGTCATACTGTTTTTGATTGAAGTGGAGATGAGATATCACATGATAAGCCTCTGGGGCTTTCTTCTTGAGCGGTGACCAGATCATTTTGGACATTTGGTTGACGTCAAAATCACAGTTGTTAGGGAGATCCTGGGGATCTGACGTACACAAAGGAAACTTCACTCTCGTGAATTGGTTTGTAACAGTAAGTGTGTTTGGGTACCAGTTAAAGAACAGCACTGGAAGTTTTTGACTAGTTCGATCTTGCACGAAATCAGTTATGTTAGATCCAACCCATACGATCTTAACAGGAAGGTTGAGATTTTCGACTTGCTGTATCGGTACTCCCATGTCAAAATCTGGAAGGTAAAAACAAGAGTTGCTGATAAAATATGTTTAAATATTTCACGACGAGAGCTGTGCTGGTGCAGTATTAAAGATCATGTGCTAGTGTATTCTCGTGTAATTGCCGGTCTCCCATAGGGTGCGTCGCATATAGAAGAGAATTCACTGGCTTACAAGGTCAAGGTAAATATTGTTAGGCTAATGTATTCTCTTATATATGCGAGGTTCCCTATGAGAGACTTCGCATATATAATAGAATGCATTGGCACAGGGTTTTCAAAAGATTTCAGGAAGTCATGGAAGGGTTATATCAATGACTGAATTCTATGTCTTCTGCACTTGTACATGTATTATCAAAACATCCACCTCCCTATTGGAGGCCAAATTCACATTTAATAGCTAATTACGCTTAAGCATAATTGCCTCACTCACAACTCCATTACGCTTAAGTGTAATAGGTTTTCATAGCCTAATTACTGTACCTTACATATATACGCAGAACGACACGATGTGTAAATGGGTTTGTCGATACGGCATGAGTGTTGTCGCGGAAGGATAGAACGAGAGGCGCTTGCGCCTCTAGTTCTATCCTTCCGCGACAGCACGAGTGCCGTATCGACAAATCCATTTACACATCGTGTCGTTCTGTGTTTATTACACGCTTCGAATCCTAGAATCCGTGCATTAAAAATACAGGATTAGAAGGTTTATTTAGGCTCATACAGGGCGTGTTTGTCATGTGTGATGATTATTTTATTTAAATAGTTCCAGTTTCATGGTTGAGGCGAACGTCATGTACGTCAACGAGATGCGTATGGAACGAACATATGGAACGTACGTTCCATACGGATTTGTAAATATGGAACAGCAATAACACTGTACTTCTAGGAAAAAGCGTGTAATAAAATGTTATCATCTAAGGTAAATTTTTGTCAAAAGTTACTAGCATATAAAGTAATTGGCTTTTATCCATTTCAGCTTAAACATAATGGAAATCTGAATTACGCTTAAGCATAATGACATTACACTTAAGCATAATGGCATTACACTTAACCATAATTGCATATGCGCTTAAGCATAATTGTCTATTAAATGTGAATTTGGCCTCCCATACCTCCCAACCAGACTGAATATTCCACATAATCTGGGATGTTTCCTTGGGTTGGAATATTCCAACTAATATCTCAATATTTCCAACTTTTGCAAATTTCTAACAATGGTTGGAAATTTCCATTTAATGACAGTCCAAAAATAGGATTGGAACTTATGGAAGTATGAGATTATTCAAATTTTCATCTAAAAAAAAAAAATTCAAACTAAATGCTGGTTGGAAAATCAAACAATTTGAACCTATTTTTGGTCTGAAATCTCCAACAGATCTGGCAGGCATGAAATTTCCAAATATTGGAAGGGTGAGACACCCACAAAACCTTTCATCATTTCAGACTAAAAACTGGTTAGAAAAACAAGCCTATTTTAGGTTAGAAATTACCAAGTGACATTGTGGCAGGCATGAAATTTCTAACTATTATCTTACCATTATTGATAGAGAGGAGGATGGAGCATGCAGAGGGATCCTTTCTCCCACAGCTTGAGGCGATGTAACTTCTCTGCGTACAGCCTGGGGTGTTACATTCCCCTATTGTCGACTCTTCAAGAATCATTGATGTGAGGTGAGATGACATCGAAAATTTATTGATAATGTCTGGAAGTTTCAGAGCTCGCCAATGGTCAATGATGGTGTTGTTTTTCCAGCATTTGTCCACCGTGTTCTTTGTCATGTACCAACCAAACCTATAAATGTGGATAAAATAGTTTCCTCAAATAAAGCTAAAAGATATTTTGATATTGTATCCTTTAAACCCTTTCTGCATTAATTACTCATTCCTAGGTTCCCTTAGGAAATGTTAAGATATTAAGTTCAACAAATGTCTATGTAATATCCATTCATCTGTGTGTGGTCTGCATATATTTCCTGAACATCCCTCCAAATGAATAATATAATATCCCAATGTAGACATTTATAATTGAATGGGAGAATCCATTCAGTAAAGAAAGGGTTAAAGAAGTATTCAGGCCATTTTTATGGAACCTAATTGACTTTTTATTAATATTCTAGTTAGGGCCCTGCGAATCAGGTGTTTTCATTTTGAATCGAATCGAATCATTGTTTAACTGAGCCGATAGAGTTCAAATACATAGAACCTCGAGGAAACACCAAAATTGACTGGCGAAAACCGCCTCATGATCGTCGATGTAGTGCAATATGCGCAGGTTATGCGGTTATTTACACACCTCTATGCCTTTTCTGTGCCTAAGCGATCGTTGAGTACAGATAATAGCATACAATCATGAGAGAACCAATGTTGACATAAATACGGTCAAGCATACCGCGTGGTGCCTGTTTCATTTTGTTGAATAGCACAGTATTGTTCACTACACTTGCGCTCCTGTCGCTTGAACTGACAGACTTACCGGACAATGTTTACAAAATACTCAGGACATAGATTGAGACTCCCATTTACGCAAAACAAACACAGATCTAAAATCTGGCATACATGTGTGATGGAATTCCCATGATTACTGGAACTACACTATCACACAGCCTTGTATGGCAATGTTGTTGTTCACTTATGTCATTCTTACAGATTGGGTCAATTAGTTATAGATCTTAATCACAAGTTTTGGGTATTATATACTAACATTCATGCGAGGGATTGGTGTTTCTACAATCAGTACATCGGGGATGATCACAATTTACTATCAGTTGATAATGGCAGATAGCCTTTTTATTGTAATCAGCTTTGAATGCAGATTTGCTCCAGATATATTTCGCATCAAAACTGACGTCTGACCAAATGTTGATGAAAGAAAAGATTGGTAGTTCCCAGCTATTTTCAGAGTATGTGATATTAATTGACTATACTGTCTGATTTTGTTTTTTGACGTTTCAAAATAATTAATAAATGGAGTTGGTAGCCTATAAAGTGTGCACGAAGAGCGATACATGTAAACGATATAAATTATCAAATTTCTAAATGTGTTCAGATATAAAGAGTGGGTCGGTGTGACTATTTTATCTTTTCCGGCATATGATCCTCATTTCCTGCTTTTGTAAGGTGATTATTCTGCCTGTACTTTTAGAATGGCCAGATATTTGGATTGCATATATAACAAGTGACTGTGAATTAACGCGAAGTACAACGAATTTAAAGATTTAGTTATTAGATGTTTCACCTTATTCAAACAGCATAGATTAGTTGGCGAAAACATTACATGTCCGGCCATCGGACATAAATGTTTAAGTCGCTTACCACGTTATTGTAGTGAATTTTCTTTTCTGGTAAGAGCATTGTGGTCTGTAGAAAGCACGGAAATGCACCTGTCACCAAAGATTCGACGAAATCCGAATCATGGTAGCCGATTTTGAATCAAATCGAATCAGACGAACGATTTCTAATCGCATCGAATCGAATCGATTCGCAGGGCCCTAATTCTAGTGTATAAAACAAGATGTTTGGAATAAGAATTTCCACCCTTTCTATACTAAATGGATGGTCCCAGTCAGTTAAAAATGTGTACATCAGAATGGTTCATTATTGATATGCATGGATGTACAGGTAATATATGCAGACGACAAATATATAAAACTAATAAAAGTATAGCAGGAGTCCTATTTATTGAGGGAAATGATTAGATAATAATTATTATCTGAACATTTACTGTGGGATAACTACCCATCAATGAAGCTTTAGTACAGAAAGGGTTAGAGTCTCTATCTTGTTTGTTAATGAAATTATTTCATATAGTTCTGATTCTTTAGAGGGACAGCAATAATTATTTAATTAACCCTTTCATGACAGGGACTTCCTGAATTTTTGCGAAAACCCTGTGCCAATGCATTCTCTTATATATGTGAGTCGACCATAGGTCGCCTCGCATATATAAGAGAATGCATTGGCCTCTAGTATTATGGTCTACCATCTCATTAATAATTGGCCTCTATAATGGTATACCATCTCATTAATAATTGGCCTCTATAATGGTGTACCATCTCATCGATAATTCTTTGGTATACATAGGTATAATTCATATGACAAAATTTGGTTTCTACATTTCTTCAGCAGAACACAACACACCTTTGTTTACTAATTACTCTTTAAAGTAATGTGAAACACTCCGGTAGGGTGATCAAATAGAAATGGAGAAAATCTTGTTCAAAGTAGTTATTTTAACAAATATTATATCTAAATTGACAACACACACTGTCAATCTTATATATTAATTAAATGCATTGACTCTCGATAGCGAAATTGTTTTCGTTATTTTATTGCCGATAGATGTGTCCCAATTAGAGTAGTAAATATTTACAATTTAGCGTAATTCAGACGATGTTTTCTGCGGAGTGGTACGGTTGATTTTCTTGAGATTTTCGGTGATGTTAGTAGAATGCTACATTCCTCCAGTTGGCACAGCACTTGAATACTAACTTAACAGTTTCACACACCCGAACAAGTACATAATATGTCTTTAAAGAGTAGTTCCCTTTGGAAATATTCAGATAAAATAAGTTCAACAAACGGCCTATATGGGCATTATTATCTGAACATTCCCAGCAATGAAAAGGAATTCTTCTGCACTAGTATTATCATTTTATCTGTCTGTCATCTGCTAATTTTTCCTGAACATCCCTCCAAATGAATAATAGACCAATCCAATAAATACTTTTACAACTGCTGTGTGATCCCATTTAGTATAGAAAGGGTTGAAATAGATTTTAATGTTGTAACCTGAGGTAGATTTATCTACTCACTTTCCAAATGGCCCCAATGGACCACAGTCCACGACTCTTTGAGAATCTGTCCATGGATTTTTACTAAAACCGGCTGGCATCCATACCTCCACATTAACCATCGTCTCTGGGACAGAGGTTTCATTGTGATTGGAGCAACTACAAAAGAAAAGACTTAACATATAAGGTGATAAGAAATAATCGACATGAACATCGAAAAGGATCAAGCATTCACAAGATATGCTGGTATGTACATGTATGGGGGGCCTTTTTCACATTTATTAGACAATTGTGCTTAAAGACATTTTATGGACTAGATCAGGTGCGTCAAACTGATCAGTTAGTATTCAGGAGCTATGCCAACTGGGGGAATGTAGCATTCTTCTAACATCACTGAAAATTTCAAGCAAATCGACCGTACCACTCCATAGAAAACATTGTCCAAACTACGCGCAATTGTAAACATTTACTTCCCAATTCGGGACGCAACTATTGGTGATAAACTAACGAAAACGATTTCGCCACCAAGAGTCACTTCATTTATTTAATATACAAGAATGACACTGTGTGTTGTCAATTAGGATATGATCAAGCCTTGAAATAGTGTGTGTGTCATTTGCAGAATGAGGTCCCCAGAGGGTGAATTTAGTGATGCTATCCCACATAGCGAGCTAGCATCACCAAATTCACCCTCTGGGGACCTCATTCTGCTTACACCTCAGCAGAATGAGGTTCCCAGAGGGTGAATTTGGTGATGCTAGCCCGCTATGCGGGATAGCATCACTAAATTCACCCTCTGGGGACCTCATTCTGCAAATGACAGACACTATTTCAAGGCTTGGATATGATCACTGTAAAAATAACTACATTGAGCAAGATATTCTCCATTTCTATTTGATCACCCTGACGGAGTGTTTCATATCACTTTAAGCGTAAGTGAATCACGCTTAAGCGTAATACATTACGCTTAAGCATAATTCACTTACGCTTAAGTGTAATGTTGATATTGCATTACGCTTAAACGTAATAGAATTATGACTGTATTATGCTTCAGCATAATTCATTTACACTCAAGCATAATTCATTCATTCATTCAGATTAATCACACTTAAGCAT
Organism: Siphonodentalium dalli; assembly: GCA_032622095.1. NCBI lineage: Eukaryota > Metazoa > Mollusca > Scaphopoda > Gadilida > Siphonodentaliidae > Siphonodentalium > Siphonodentalium dalli. The sequence goes on from CP136062.1 coordinate 177,272,077, forward strand.
AAATGAATTATGCTTAAGCATAAATGGACGCTCATATATACACTCTCATAGAGAAGTAAAAATCTTTTACGCTTTAGTGTAATCAGCTACTGAATGTGAAAACAGCCTCCCATAGGTATGCATGTTTAACATATTTAACATAGGCTGCGATTTTTTTTATTTTGGATTAACTGAGTGACATACATGGTAGAAATGGTTGTGTGTTACAAGTCACAAAATATTAGGGAATTAGCTGAAAATAAAAAAAATTTAATTTTGACATATTCTTATAATTTTATCTGCAAATTTGAGCTAAGATTAATTTTGACTGCCTTTACATAAACTATAATAAACTATTATAAACAATGAATAAATCAACCCATTCTGAGACACTTAATGTCATAGATTTTTTGTTGTTGAAAATTTTACAAAACAATTTGCAAAAGATTTTCTTGAAAACCATGAAAAAAACTTTAGGATATGTGCTTTAATATATTACCAGTAGAGAAACCCCAACCACAAATATTTGTTTCTTTGGCCTAATCAGTTTAATCAATATTGATTTTTGCATCTACACACTCTATTATTTATATTCACCATTTCAAGTCATAAAATGTTTATATATGAATTTCTATTTTAATATAAGATAGCCATTTAAGTCAACAGCAAGTTATTAGCCTGGTTTACAACCCATCTACCCATCTAATATTGGAGAAAAAGTTGGATGTTATCCAACTTTTTTTCCCAATATTGTAAAAAATTAAATTATTGATTGGTTTAATAGGTTTCTGTTCATGTCTAAAAAATATGAGACATTTGGTGAAGAAAATACTTGATGCCAAATTCATTCCTATTATTTCTCATTTTTCCCATTATTTCAATCGTTTTATGAGAAGATATACCTTACTTTATTTGTTTAAATTTAATAAAACAACTTGTTTCCAAATATATTGTGAAATTCATGTACATTTTCAAATGTTTTCTATCACATATGTGGTGATGAAAACTTGTTTCATTATTTCCCTCTCCTGCATTTACCTTTTTCCATTCAAATGTCTGTAAACCCAGTAAACCAGGCTATAATATTAGTGAGACATTAGGGTATTATTTATCCACTAAATATTAATGATTTTAATTTAATTTTTATAATCCTACCCCCCAACATACTTGAAAAGCCTCTGCCAACCATGCAATTTTCTATGAGATCTTTCCAGAACTTACTTAGAGTGGGTGCACCCGGCTAATCTGTTAAGAATAAGAGATGCATTCATAGAATCCCTCTCGATTATCTCGATCTCGTCATAGCCGATTACTTCAGTCAGTAAAGTTTTCAGAATGCTATTCGTTATCCGATGAGTTGTCCTCGCGCTACTCTCCAGGATGATTGGGTGCTTCTTGTCATTATAATATAGGTGGCGCTTGTATTGGAGCTCTGTATATATAAAAATTTACAAAGATATTTATCATAAACTACAGGAAATGTTTTATTTAATGTACAGTAATGCTCTAATTAATCGACCTCTTAACCAAAGCAGAATTATGGGTAACTTTTCAGGATTTAATAGGAAATATGGCTTGTTGCCATTCATCGGAAAGCTCTCCCCGAGAGCTTTCCGATGAATGGCAACAAGCCATATTTCCGACAAAAACCTGAAAAGTTACCCATAATTCTGCTTTGGTTAAGAGGTCGATTAATTAGAGCATTACTGTATAACACAATACAAATACTAGTGATTGTTGGAGAAGTTCTTGAAATTCACACGAACCTCCTCTAGCCATCAGGGATGGTGTAATCGTATTCTGTAATCGTATTCTGTAATTGTATTTTATTTGTACTGATTACTGATTTGTGTTGTAAATGTTATCCCAGAATTATAGAAGTCAAAGAATTGTATTTGTAATAAAATATTTTTTAAATTGGTGACTATTGTCAATTACTTTTTTGTTTTACTTTTGATTACCTCTTGCCAAAGGATTCTAAGTTAGATACTTTTAGAAAGTTGAGATAAAATATTTCTTTCTAAAGCATCTACCTGAATGGGGCCCAATGGATACAAATGGGTATACAGTAATGCCCTAAATAATCGACTCCTTAACTACAGCAGAATTATGGTAATTTTCAGGATTTAGTTGGAAATATGACTTGTTGTCATTCATCGGAAAGCTCTCACTGAGAGCTTTCCGATGAATGCCAACAAGCCATATTTTCAACCAAATCCTGAAAAATTACCCATAATTCTGCTGTGGTTAAGGAGTCAATTATTTAGGGCATTACTGTATGTTGCATTGCTGATGGCAATCATAGAAAACATAAAAAAATTGTTCCATCAATAAATGATATTGTTTTTGTTTGAAGTTAAAGGTACTCAATCCGATCAGAGGGTCCCCATCTCAACAGATTCAAACAAAAACAATCCGATCAGAGGGTCCTATATTACTATTTCTTTGGCTTTGGGGTTAAAAAATATTTGATTCGAGTCGAGGAACCCATCAAACAAAGCTCAGAGTTATTAGATATTGATTTTTTAGATTTTTTACCCCCAAAGCCAAAGAAATAGTAATATAGGACTCTCTGATCGGATTGAGTACCTTTAACATATTAATGGACAGCCATAACTTATGTCAAAACAATGGATTCTAGTATTACATCTATTCCCTACAATCAGAATATGTTTTACGTCAATGCTAAAATGCTATTACTTCCAGTTTGAGGCAGCCTGAAGTGACAGGTATATGTATGTGGGTTAACAAATTAAAAAAGTCCTTACCTGGATAGTGCTTGAGGCATCTCTCCTTTCCCAAAACACTACCAATAATGATAAATGCATAACATATTAAGACTACATGGCCTGTTCCCATGGTAACAGTGCAGCTGCCATTGGATATCCTAGGTAACCGACTCTCTCACCAGTGGCATTCTCCTTGGTAACATGAATCACCTTAATGCATGTACTCTGACATGCAGGATTAGTCTGTAATGGCAAAAAATATAAACTTAAATTTTTAATAAATGATGTGTTCATGTGTAACCATGAAATCTGTATGGTACAGCTAAAGGGTACATCCGGATGAACCATCTATGATTAGTTGGATAACATATATATCCTAGGGGCGGTGTGTCAGGTTGGAAATTCCAAAAAGTCAGGAATTTTGAGGTAATCAGTTCGAAAATTCCAACCCTATACTGCCCCATCCGCACAGAAATTTCCCCCACTCAGAAATGTTTGTCAGCTTTAAGGGTGCAGTTGAAATTCTTAGTTGGATATCCCCCTTCCAACCGAAACCCTCTAGCCACAGGGGGGGGGTGTCCCTCCCTCCATTAGAACAAAATATGATCAACAAATTTCGGAAATTTCAAGCATGCACACCATCAGTTGGATATTTCACACCAAAAATAAGTTGAACTTGTTTTCATATTTTCCAGCCAGATTTAATGTGAATTTTTTTTTTTTATACACAAAGTCGCCTATTTCCCTTATTTCGATCAATATTGTGGGACAAGCTGAAATGGAAATTTCTAACTTTAGTGGGATGTTAGGTTAAAAATTTCCAACAGCTGGTAAGCTGAGGTACCAGATTGAAATTGGAAATTCTAACACATTTTAGACGGGGGAGATGCAAATGGAATACAAAGGGACCACAGTTACTGGACATACAGTCAGGAACAATTAAGGTTCCTGCAACTGGACACCACCACCACCCTATATGCGTGATATGGAGACCCTATGCTATTGACACGCCCCTGTTTGACTGACGAAAAGTCGACATTCCGATTTTTACTTTTAGTAGTCTCGGGAATGTCATATAAATCTCATATTTGGCAATGCATGGTCCATCACAATATTGAAACCCAGGATATACAGAAACTGGCTACAGTAAAATAAACTTCTAAATTCCGACCAATGTATCCCACAATGCAACGTGTCAAAGATTTCGCGCCAATAGAGATCGCCATGGCAAATAGTTTGGTCTCTTCTTCCCGCCAACCAAACATGCCGTTGATGATCGATACGATACATTCGACGAAATCAGATCAACAAAGTTCACTTGACCTTGTATTGGTTACTAGGTACGGCCAAATATTTGTATGTTATTTGATCGAGGGGAACAATGTATAAGTTCTCACTTTACCATTATTATTAGTTAGTGAGTCAAACCATGCAGGGGAAATTCCAACATTTCAATTTACATTTGGGTCTTGGGAAGTTTGATTTATCACATCCATGTTACTTACACCTGGGCAAATACAGTGTCAGCCGAGTTCGCTCAGTGTCGCCTACATTTATGGCATTCCACCCCCTAATTCAATTCAGTGTTTATTACGAAATTGGCTCACAGCTAGACGTTGCCTAATTTATGTAATATCGCCTAAACTGTAAAATGAATTATCAATTAGGAACAGGTATTAATTAACTAAGAAATATATTACAGATCTGCGTTATTTTTTCAATATTATCAAGTTCCCCGTCAGAATGTCGATCATAAAGTTCCCAGGTTTTGAACTGCATGTCGGAATATGGTCTTTAATTATATCTAGACTTGCTTGTTATATAAAATAAAATAGAAAATGGCCCGGATACCTGCATGTGTAGTGTATATTGTACGTTCACTGCTAATTAGGATCACCGGGAACCAGCTTTATATATTGGGTGTGAACGGTCTATGTTATATACAGTCATGTCAATCTGGTTGATTTTGAAGTTTTAAATCTCCACCATGATACACAGCTCTTTTTCGAGGATGGGTGAGCTAACTAACTGTCGAACTAAAAGGATATTGACGCGACCTTGTGATATATCATGACCGCGTGCGTTTTCTCTATCTATCGAATTCAATACTGGCATGCAAGGATGGAACAAAAACGCGAGTCAAACACGAAATCGTTCACAAATGAATGCTAACCCGCCCCGAGATAATGATCGGATGAGTCAATTAAAACTGTTTGTGTGTTTTCATCTCTTTGACTGTAAGTACCCGCACGCGTGAATGTACGCCCGAAATGTTTGAGAAAACATTAACAAAGCCCAAAACACCTGTACAAATTACTTATATAATTTCGAAATTAGCATAGGATATTTGAAGGACTAATTCGCTGTATACAATTGCTCAAAGATGCAAAATTGCTTTCGTATATCTTAGGTGCATTCTCTTCTGAAGTATATAGGTATAAAAACCTCCATTGCGTGCTTATGTTCGTTTCAACTGAGAGACAAATTGCCGTTTTATGCAAATTTGTGTTTAATTTTAAGATGGCGTGCTGGCTTCTCTGTGTGGGAAAATGATAAAATGATGTTGATACCAACATAATATCGACAGCATGACAACGGATGTACTTTCAGAAGTTACAAAAGAATACTTGCATTGCAGTACCAATAAAAAAGTTGTTCCAAATATAGTTTTATACCCCACTTGCCGTCTCGCGGGCACACACCATCGTGTCAGGAAGGGGTTGAGGGAAAGGAAATGAAATTTTAACCATGTTTTCCGATAACATAATATAAGTATATTATTTAAGAAGTGAATGTAGAAGGGTGTGTGTGTTATTGAGGGATACGGCGCTGTGGTCGTTGGGACACATTGTGTGAACGGATCTCACTAAAGTAAATGTGCCCCCAACGACAACATCGCCGTATCTACCAAATAACACACGCACATGCACATTCATTTCTTATATTTATATAGCTTTTTGATGATTTATTCCCATAATAAAGCTGAGTGTATTCTTGTTTATTTTCACAAAATGGCAGATAATTTGAGACCAGCCCGATATAAGGTTTCCAAACTCTTAGCGACGATAACGTGATCGATATAAATAACTGGCTTCAGAAGCAATTCGGCTGAACCTTGAAAAGCACGCCCAATTATTCTGCTGACCGCTTTTAATTATTAGGTCAGATTAGGTCAACAATTGTAGCTTCATGTTCGTGATACACTTAAGATATCTCTGCATTATCGGGATGTAAACCGGGTGACCTAATAGGCAGTTGACCAATCACCAAACAGGGTGTATTGTATCGCGGACAGGCTATATATGTAAGTATATCCATGTGTGACCCGCCATATCAAATCCAGTCGTAAGTCGGGATTTATTTTACCCTGTGCCAATGCATTCTCTTATATATGCGAGTCGACCATAGGTCGCCTCGCATATATAAGAGAATGCATTGGCCTAACAATTGTTTACAATTTTAATAATTTTAGATTGTATTCTTTAACAATTTTATAATTTCACCCATACATGCAGAGCCCCAGACAAACATGAGCAGACGACACTCTTCTATATGCTTATATATATGTGTGGGGCTCCCTGCAGGGTAATGGATGTTTTTTATTTTACGTCCTAAAAATTGTAAGAAACATTTATTTAAAAAAAAGGATAACAAATTGTTATGCCAATGCATTCTCTTATATATGCGAGGCGACATATGGTCGACTCGCATATATAAGAGAATGCATTGGCACAGGGTAAAAAAAATCCCGACGTACGACTGGATTTGATATGGCGGGTCACATATACTTACGTAGCCCGCCTGTGTTACAGTAAATCATGTTCCGTGATTGATCAACTGCCAATTGTGTCACCCGCTTCATACCCCAATAACACAGACCGTGACACGAACACGACGTCACAAATTGTTGACATAATTTGACCTAATCACTAAAAGCGGTCAGCATAATAATTGGGCGTACTTTCAGTTCAGCTGAATTGAATCTGAAGCCAGTTATTTATATCGACCACGTTATCGTTGCTAAGTGCTTGGAAATATTATATTGGGTTGACTTAATGTGCTGCGTGGGCTGATCTCAAATTATACGATTACGAACAACAGTCCAATAAGATACATGTACCAAAGCTTAATCAAAATGGACGGTAAACGTTGGGGAAAAGGTCAAACATAGAAAAATATTCTGAAAATTATATTTATCACATAGTTAGCCCTTAAAGGGGTACTGTACGCCAAATGTTGTTGTTGGTTTCTATAGTCTCCGAGTCGGAGAATCAGGTAACAATTTTTTCATTATTTGAAAGTCTGTTGAGTACGAAGTAGTGTTACGGATGGCAAATTTACCGGAATGCAAAAATACAAATTGTCGTTGTCGAGTAATTTTTGTACAGTTTTCAACCAAATGAATCAAATTAAAGTTATATTATATGCATACTAGTCCCATATTCTCATTTAAGTTATTGTATCGTCACTAGTCAGTGAGTGGCTTGAGTGTTCTCCCCGTATCATCATAATATTTTAAGCGATCGTGTGTGCGATCAGTTTAACAATCCAGTATCCCTCAATTACTTTATTTGATTACTTCGTGTACACGGAAATTCGTAATTTAGTCGACGCCATTTTATGGCTCCAGTCATAAATTCAATTTATATCAAATCATTAACTTTTAAATTCTAAAATTTTAAGATAGCCTATTAACCTGAGCGTTTACAGAATACATCTTCGACTCAAATTACTTATGTTTCTATATATTATCGATATTAGATCGTTGTTATGACCGGAAATTTAATGAAAATGGCGTACAGTACCCCTTTAAACCCGGCCTCATATTTTCTATTAAGATACACGTGTATTACCGGCACGCGCAGTTACACGTACGAGAGCTTGGCACAACGATGTCACGTTATCAATGTCGGAACTTTATTATTATGTTAATTAGAATAGAATAGAATTGTGATGGGTTATTTAGTGCTGACTTGGAGATAAACATGGGTGATAAGGGTGGTTGAACAATTTTGTCAACATGAAAAGACACATTTAAAATGGAACTATGTTTTTATTGTGTCTTTACTTCTTCTTTGGTTGTGATAAGGAAATCGATATTATTTTATTTTTTTAACCCCAGCTGTTTTGAGATAGTTTTTCCTCGCTACAATGTGTTTAAGTGATAAAATGGATCTCAAACTCGTCGTAATCCTATACGTGATGTATTAACCTCGTCCAGCTAAAGCCTGGCTCGAATCGAATTTAGTGCACTCAGTTGATAAATTGTGTTTAGAATTGCGAATCACTGGACATCCTCTATATATTCAATTTCAGAATAATTATTTGAAATTACTACATGATTAGCGATATTTGTTGACAAATCACTATAACAGTTTTGTTTTCTATGACTATATTGTCTATATACATTACATATAACAGAACTCACGTGAACATAATACATGCAAAAAAATATAATATACGATACTCACAGGAAGAGTACTGTATACTGTCAGTTGAAGTGGAATCGTATCCTGGGTATAGATTCCGAACAGAGAATGTTAATCCGTTTAGGTAGATGGGATTACGTCTAGGGATTTAGGATACACCTGTTATATTAATGTCAAAGTTGACCTACAATCAGACAAGGAATCAAAGCTAGAATGACAATACAAACAAATGATTTACACGACAGTTAAATGCTATCAAATTAAATGAGGTGAATTAGATCGAGCATGTATAGACCTATAGTATCTACACGGTGAATCCCGTCCTACGTATAGCCACGGTTTCGGTTGTATATATATATATATAGGAATGTATATTACTTTGAAAATTGAATACTCGTCGGTGGGTAGTTTACTTCATTCGTTCGTTTGAAATTTCAGTTCTTGCTTTTAAGGACCAGGGGACCCCCAAATTCACCATAGAATTGGGTACCTTGTTTTTTGCCACATGGCAGTCGTTCAGAATTCTGAGAAGTCCATGTGCATGGAGAAATAGATAAATGGATATATTCGTTATTGATAGTTCTCAAATAACTAAATTCCGCGTGTTAAACCATTGTGTAAACAAGTCCGTTACAGTGATTTGTCAACAAACATTACTAATCGTGTTGTAAGTTAAAATATTTTAGTTTGAAAATGATTTTCCCATGGGGTCGACATGCGATATCTCATTATTGGAGAGTTGTTAATAAACGAAAATAAGAACAAAAGTCGTTTTTTTTAAAACTTATTAGGAGAACATCCCTATAAATAATTAAAGCAGCACACAAGGTTCGGATCTTGAATTAATCCTTCATATACTAAATGAATTCTCCCACTCAAAATTATTTTCGGAACGGTCTATTACTCGTTTGGAGCAGTGTTTAGGTAAAAGCAGACGACGGACAGAATGATTCATATTCATTGGTGGGAAATGTTCAGATAATAAGTTCAACAAACGACCTACTCGTCAATGTTTGCTTTTATCACATTCCGCGGATCAAAATAGGTCGATAAATACATGAAATACTTATATTCGGATCATATATGCATTCTGCAGCATTCAATTTTAACAACGCCGGGGTGTTCGTTGTTAAGATTTTTCCCAAAAATCCACATTTTATTTTCCGTTTTGTGAATATATCTAGATCGGTGAATAAAAATGGTTTATATCATTTCAGCAAATGGTTAGAGGATATCACTTCGTTAAGAAAGCTCATTAGCTTTGAGATTTTTCATGAGTAAAAAATACATCCGCGACGAAAGTTTATATTTAAAAGTCGAACATAAGTTACATAACAAGATATAAATTCGCAAAGCAGAGAACAATGTGCGTCACAAAGTGCACGATCAGTGTATACATTTACCATACATTTACTTCGTTTGTTTAGAAATAAACTAAATTGGTTGCAAATATGTGGTTCAACCTGCCAGTCAATCGAAACGAGGTAGCAACCAACAATAGATGATGAATTGATACCGCCCCAGGTCACTGTCGTTACGTCTGATCTTTTTTTCTGCGTCATTCCTTGGGACACTGGTGTCACTGTACGCGGACCAACCACTGTGTCATCTCGATTTGTCAAGGAGAAAACTATTTTTCTGATATAAAGCCTATACCGTATGTGTTCTTGAAAGTTGATGGTTATGACAGACGCGTTTTTTATGCTAAGGAATTACTAGTACACTCACCTCATATTGTTCGAAAAATTGGGCCCACGGTGTGTGTTTTAGTATATTTGAGGGTCATGGCAGCGAGGAATATAACTAATATTATACCCCCTCTGATTTTTTTCGAAAAATTGGGGCTTACCACAGGTCCCTGACGCAATATTAGTTATAACACTATAAGTAAATATACACATATAAAGGAATTTTAGGATTGTTACTAATTTTGTGTCAGGGTACGTGTGAGGTGTATACATGTATACTGGATTGACTGTCTGTCTGTCTGTCTGTCCACCTCTCCGTCTAATCGTCCGTCCGGGCATATAGCTCAGTCAGGGGTTATTTGACCTGAATGAAATTTGGTATGGAGGCTCGCCAGTACCAAATTACGTTATTTGCACTTTCTGCTGTTCTGCTCTAGATTTATCCTTCTGTATCTAGAATTGTCTGGAATAGGGGTTTTATGTCGGTCCGCGTAGATATCTCAGAATGGTTGGTGGGCCCTCAATGAAATTTTACATGGAGGTTCGCCATCGGGGTGCTTTCATAAGAGTCCCCAAATGACGATAGATTTATCCTCCTTTGCTTACATGGAAATAATGGTTTGTTTTTGTCGATCCACCGAATCTCTCAGTCGTGGATTATATTGTCACAATGCAAGGCGTGTGTCACGTGTGTTCATCATCACATGGAATGTCAATGAAGTGTGTATGTGTGTTCATCATCACACGGTGTCCATAAAGTGAGTGTGTTACGTGTGTCCATCGTCACAGCTAGGGAATGTCAATGAAATGAGTGTTCATCATCACATGGAATGTTAATGATGTGTTGGTGTTACGTGTGTTCATCACAGGGAATGTCAATAAATGTGTGTTACGTGTGTTCATCACAAGGAATGTCAATGAAATGTGTGTTACGTGTGTTCATCATCACAGGGAATGTCAATGAAGTGTTACGTGTGTTCATCATCACAGGGAATGTCAATAAAATATGTGTGTTATGTGTGTTCATCGTCACAGTGAATATCAATGAAGTGTATGTGTTACGTGTGTTCATCGTCACAGGGAATGTCAATGAAGTGTGTGTTACGCGTGTTCATTGGCACATGGAATGTCAATGAAGTGAGTGTTCATCATCACATGGAATGTCAATGAAATACGTGTTACGTATGTTCATCATCAAATGGACTGTCAATGAAGTGTGTGTTATGTGTGTTCATCATCACAGGGAATGTCCATGAAGTGTGTGTTACGTGTGTTCATCATCACAGGGAATGTCAATGAAGTGTGTGTTACGTGTGTTCATCATCACAGGGAATGTCCATGAAGTGTGTGTTACGTCTGTTCACCATCACAGGGAATGCCAATGAAGTGTTGTGTTATGCGTGTTCATCATCACAGGGAATGTCAATGAAGTGTGTTATGTGTGTTCATCGTCACAGATAATGTCAATGAAGTGATTGTGTTTCGTGTGTTCATCACAGGGAAAGTCTATGAAGTGTGTGTTACATGTGTTCATCATCACACGGACTGTCAATGAAGTGTGTTACGTGTGTTCACCACCACAGGGAATGTTAATGAAGTGTTATTGTGTTCATCATCGATTAATGTCAATGCAGTGTGTTACGTGTGTTCATCATCACAGGGATGCCAATGAAGTGCGTGTTACGTGTGTTCATCATCACACGGACTGTCAATGAATTGTGTTATGTGTGTTCATCATCACATGGAATGCCAATGAAGTGTGTTACGTGTGTTCATCACCACAGGGAATGTTAATGAAGTGTTACTGTGTTCACCATCGATGAATGTCAATGCAGTGTGTTACGTGTGTTCGTCGTCACATGGAATGCCAATGAAGTGTGTGTGTGTTACGTGTGTTCATCGTCACATGGAATGCCAATGAAGTGAGTGTGTTACGTGTGTTCATCACTGGGAATGTCAATGAAGTGTGTGTTACGTGTGATCATCATCACAGGGAATGTCAATGAAGTGTTTTACGTGTGTTCATCATCACATGGAATGCCAATGAAGTGTGTGTTACGCGTGTTCATCATCACAGGGAATGTCAATGAAGTGTTACGTGTGTTCATCATCACAGTGAATGTCAATGAAATGTGTGTTACGTGTGCTCATCATCACAGGGAATGTCAAATAAGTGTGTGTTACGCGTGTTCATCGCCACAGGGAATGTCAATGAAGTGGGTTATGTGTGTTCATCATCACAGGGAATGTCAATGAAGTGTGTGTGTGTGTTACGTGTGTTCATCACAGGGAATGCCAATGAAGTGTGTGTGTTACGCCTGTTCATCATCACAGGGAATGTCAATGAAGTGTGTGTGTGTTACGTGTGCTCATCATCACATGGAATGTCAATGAAGTGTGTTACGTGTGTTCATCATCACAGGGAATGCCAATGAAGTGTGTGTTACGCCTGTTCATCATCACAGGGAATGTCAATGAAGTGTGTGTGTTACGCGTGCTCATCATCACATGGAATGTCAATGAAGTGTGTTACGTGTGTTCATCATCACAGGGAATGCCAATGAAGTGTGTGTGTTACGCATGTTCATCATCACAGGGAATGCCAATGAAGTGTGTGTGTTACGTCTGTTCATCATCACAGGGAATGTCAATGAAGTGTGTGTTACGCCTGTTCGTCATCACAGGGAATGTCAATGAAGTGTGTGTTACGCGTCTCATCATCGCATGGAATGTCAATGAAGTGTGTGTGTTACGCGTCTCATCGTCGCATGGAATGCCAATGAAGTGTGTGTTACGTCTGTTCATCATCACAGGGAATGTCAATGAAGTGTGTGTTACGTCTGTTCATCATCGCAGGGAATGTCAATTAAGTGTGTGTTACGTGTGTTCATCATCACATGGAATGTCAATGAAATGTGTGTTACGTGTGTTCATCATCACAGGGAATGTCAATGATGTGTGCGTGTTACGTGTGTTCATCGTCACAGGGATTGTCAATGAAGTGTGTGTGAGTTACGTGTGTTCATCATCACATGGAATGTCAATGAAGTGAGTGTTACGTGTGTTCATCATCACAGGGATTGTCAATGAAGTGTTACGTGTGTTCATCGTCACAGGGATTGTCAATGAAGTGTGTGAGTTACGTGTGTTCATCTTCTCAGGGAATGTCAATGAATTGTTACGTGTGTTCATCATCACAGCGAATGTCAATGAAGTGTTACGTGTGTTCATCATCACGGGGAATGTCAATGAAGTGTTACGTGTGTTCATCACATGGAATGTCAATGAAGTGTTACGTGTGTTCATCATCACAGGGAATGTCAATGCAGTGTTACGTGTGTTCATCATCACAGGGAATGTCAATGAAATGTGTGTTACCTGTGTTCATCACGGGGAATGTCAATGAAGTGTTACGTGTGTTCATCATCACAGGGAATGTCAATAAAGTGTTGGTGATGTTCGCATATTTCTTAACCTTGTCAATTATAAATTTCGTTTCAGTCTTGTCCATGCTTCCGATTTGACACCGAATAGGAGTATTCAAACGCCCGTGGTGCAACATTTTGTTTGCCCCCCCCCCCCCCCCCCCCCCGCACACAATGTGCCCCAGCCACATGCACGCACTCTGGAAGTTTTATTGTCTCCCGGGAAATAATCTGCCGAGCCTTACTAAAAATGACAAATTAGTGAAAACATATATATTTCACTTTCTTTACCAAGTAATTCCCTTGTGAAATGTGCAGATAAGTTCAACAAATGGACACGGCCACCAACGAATGGGAATCCTAATGTATTTGTATTATGTTCGTCTGTCTGTCGTCTGCTTATATTTCCTGAAAATTCCTCTGGATAAATAGTATACCATTCAAATGTGTACTTTTATAAGTGCTGGTATAATCCCTTTCATGGAGGGAGCTGCGCTGTTGCAGAATTAAAAATCCCACAGGGAGCCTCGCATACATACGATAATACACTGGCTTACACGATCAAGGCAACTTATATAAGAGAATGCATTGGCACAGGGTTTTCGCAAAATTTCAGGAAGTTCCAGTCATGAAAGGGTTAAAATTAAAAGATATATTTTTGGCCATTCGTCCTCGACTCGGACATGATATGGAAATATTCGAGAATGCTGAAAACATGCACCAATAATGTTTTCTAACAGTTCTCAGAGAGATTCTATTTCCAGTGTTTTAACCCTCCCATGACTGGAGCTTCAGAGAATGCACTGGCAAATGATATTTAATGCTGCACCAGCGCAGCTCGAGTCATTAAAGGGTTAAATATGATGTATATATCTAATTCCCGAAAGGTTCTGTATATATACAGCATTAATGCGTAACAATAATTTATAAGACATTTTGTCACTGGGAACCTATATTTTCCCCCATGCACAAACCAGGGGGGGGGGTCGGATTTTTTTTTCAGGCACGTATGCTGATTTTTTCCTTTCGACCCTTGTTGGGACCCACCCACCCCCGCGTCCAAAATTTTTTCCATTTTTTTCCCCGACCATTTTTGGACACCACCCCCCTTTTAACACTAAAACATAGATTTGCGGGGGAAATTCACTGTAAACAGCTGTATATGAATTTCTGTGCATACTATTTGTCATGGATGTTAACATTGACATGTAAATATAGGAACGAGTCATTTTGGGGTCATTCGGCCAAAAAAACATGGCTGCCAGCGGCCATCTTGGATTTCAAAATTAAATCCATTAGCATGGGCTACAGGCTATTGTGTTTGTCTGATCATCATTAAAATTTTCATTTATGTTAATATTGACATTCTAAGGTGTTTTAAGCCAAACTCGTTGCAAAAACAGTCAAAAAGACTTGCAGGAAAAAAAAAAATTAGTTGCGGTACTTTTTGCACTGGCAAGGCGCCATGCATGTCTGATGAGGCAGAAGTGCAAAGCCCCAGAGCCATTTTCATTTTATGAAGTTATTTTTCCCTGGGACAGAAAATGTGGCCATTTTTAGAGCATTACGCGTTTCAACAGTAATGTGTATCTTTTTTAATTGAAAATATATGATTTATAAGTGGAATTTATGTAACACAAGATGTATATAATTATGCTTCTCTTTTTTTGTTCGAAATAAAAATGCAAACATGCCATCAACACCATAACGAAGTTCCTATATATAAAGGTTGTTGTTGTTGTTGTTGTTGTTGTGGTTGTTGTGGAGCATACCTCCATATCTTCACACGGAAGCCCGAAAACCGTGTTATTTATCACAGAGCACAGCTGAGCCAGCACACATGTACCCATAAAGGTCTGAGTTTTTGTCATGTGCACTTCGTGCACTGGCAACCCGCCATGCATGCATGTCTGAGGTATAGAAGTGCAAAGCCCCAGAGCCATTTTCGTTTTATGAAGTTATTTTGTTGCTCATATCAGTGAACTTTTCCCACGTAATTCATGGTCAAACATAAAAATAGCAATGTTATGGGTATGCACGTTCTAATGGGTAGTCCGTGTCAACATGCATTAGGTAGACGTCTGGACATGTCGGGTACCCGAATATGTAGATCGCACACAGCGTCGGGTGGGATATTTGAATTGAACACCGGGTGCAATTCACTGGGCATTACGATTCGCATTGTGATGTCCATGCGAACTGTTCTTTCATATTTGTTTTGAAAGCTAAGTACCGGTGTTTGAACTCGAAGCGTGAGAAAACAAACTATTGAGGAATGCCTAGAATGCGATACGGTAAATTGCGACCCTTCATGCCACGATGAATCCATATTCATATATATATAATTTCCGTCAGATATGAAAATCGACAGTGATCTGCATACAGATGAGCATGCATGTATACACGCGTATGTATTATGTTGACATGAACACCTCTTATCATTTATATACACGGAAGGGCATGGATGTTTGAAACCTGGTGGGCGATAACCATATTCGGGAACTGCAGCATGGATGACCTGTCCAGTTTCAGTTACAGTCCAGGAAATATTGGTCGATTCTTGCAGCCCTCCCCCAGGAGTCAACTTCGTTCTTTATGTCTCCTCTTTTTTCGGTTGTTAACCCTTTACCCAACAAACCGTTCAAAAACGCCCAAATAAAGCTTCAACAGCCTAAATATCTTCGGTTTGTCTCAATAAGACCGTACAAATATGGATATCATTGGAACCGGTTCATTGACCACATTGTGATGGTTACAGTTATGCCCTATTTATAATTTTTTCTTACATTTTTTAACAATTTTTATAATATTTTTCTACATTCTTTGACAATTTTATCATTTTTAATGTGTTAAGCCAATGCATTCTCTTATATATGCGAGGAGACCTATGGTCGACTCGCATATATAAGAGAATGCATTGGCACAGGGTAAAAAAAACGTTAAAAAGGGTTAACAAAAGTGGCCGCAGACTCCACACACGATGGCGTTCATCATGGCGGCCATTTTGTTTGATATGCACCAGGTCTTTTTGCTCGCCATTATTGTAAATATAATATCACATGCGGTTTTACTTTCAACTGGATTCGTTATATCCTAATATACAGCGAAAACAAATTAGCCAAAAATCCGTCACCCAAATCCAAGATGGCGGCCAAAATGGTGACCAGAAATTGAAAGATCACAGAAAATCGTTGAGTTTCACATCAGTGAGAGTTATTGTCACGACAACTCCATCAATGCTTACTGTTGTGAGTAGGGATCGAATAATGAGGCGAAGTACTTTCCTTATATCTCATCCAACAAAAAGTCCTCCAAATCCAAGATGGCGCCCAAAATATATAATATTCTAACATTTTACATGAAGATTGGTATTGTCATTCTGGATAGAACGACGACAAGAACCTTATATAGCTTACTGTAATTTCCACTTCTAACCGATTTAGTATCAGCTTAACCATCTGCAATTAGTTAAAAGACAACTACATCACATAGTCAATATTGTCTCAATGTAGTTTAACTGGCCCCTTCTATAATTCTTTACAATTAGCATATACACCATATACTCAAAACTATTTGCGTGATTCCCACTTCACGTCGAAACAATCCATTAAAATATAGTTAAAGGTGCATGTATGTCCCAAAACTGTCAGTCGAGTGTATCCAAAAACAATAGATATAGCAAGTTTCACAACTGTAAATAAAACAACCGGCATGTTGACGGAAGTAAAATGCGGTTCATGGCTTCATGTGGTGCCAGGTAAAGAAGCCAGAGATCACCCGTTCACTTTTTGATTGGCTAATTCACGTTTCACTTTTGTTATTTTATTGTTGTTTGGTAATCGGGTGACATCGTCACGCACGACTGGTCGTGTGAAATTGGGGTAATCCCCAGGTTATATTCGGGCCTATAAAGCATTTTCCGAAACAAGTACATATATAATTTGGAAGGAGGTGCATAAGATATAGGTTTAGAATACACGAAATATTGATATGCCGGCTTCGTGTGCTCTGAAGTAAAACAAACGCTCTTTATTTCTATAAAATCAGGATAAACTAACAATGAACGCTCTTTTCTTTCCCCACGCCGGGAAGATGTCTGTTTTTATTTTTTTTGGGACCCAAACATCGTGTTCAAAGTTGTATATTTGTGACTTCAATGAGTCTTTCTGTGACATAAATTAAACCAAAGCGCTGTGCCCGCAAATAACACACACCCACTACAATCATTTCTTATATTTTAGCTTTTTAATGAGTTATTCCCATAAAAGCTGCGTGTATTCTTATTTATTTGCAAAAAATCTGCGGAGAATTAGAGACTATTCCGTGCAGCACATTAAATCAGCACAATATAAGATTTCCAAGGATTTAACAACGATAACGTGATGGATATAAATAACTGGCTTCAGATGCAATTCGGCTGAACTTTGAAAAGCACAACCCATTATTCTGCTTTCAGATTAGGTCAACAAATTGTGACGTCGTGTTCGTGTTACGGTCTGTGTGTTATTTTGGGTATAAAACGGGTGACCCAATTGACAGTTCACCAATCACCGAACAGGATTTTGTGCAACACAAACGGACTATGTAAATATTATTGTAATATGCGGTGTTATACATATTGGCTGCTTGTCCTTAAAGCCCCCTCCCAATATATGTATTTCATCATAAATAAAATAAATATGTAAATATATAAATTTCCAAATCCCATCAAATATATCCCAAAATTTATTACGCAAGTGTCAGCCAGTGACAAACTCCGGGCAACTGTCTTCTGATTGGCTCCGATAATATTTGACACCAGTTGTGATTGGCTGACACTGACGTAATTCATTTTTTTGAAGTAATTATTAATTGTCTGTTATTTGTTCGAGACTTGATCGAAGACGATGCTGTTCTAGACAGTATATTATACCCATATGGTACCCGAGCTATACTAGGCTATATTGACTCTAATTACTCTGTACTATAGTACCTGCCGAACGGATTGATATTGGATATATCGGGTTTGATTAGAAATATTCGAAGAGCACAGATCATTGTTATCGATTTTGAAAAGCATTTTGTATGAATTTATCATGAATTTCAAGTCGAGATTGACGCAGATAATAACAAGGAAGACATACTTTGATATCAGAAGGCTATTATTATTATTGCAAAGGATCGACCATGATTGACCTCATAATACGTATATTTAATGGTCATTGAACAAATTGACATACCAAGTAAGTATCAGACTATTATCTTGTTCAATGGCGCGATAGTTTACTGTGTAGGTATAATTATGATTGGGGGGCCACACAAACACAATGGAAAACATACCTTAGCGGATGACGACAACGCTCCGATGTAAAGCAAATATGTCCCTGTGTTTATCCATACCGTGTGACCCAGACATCATGTGTATATTAGTTCACAGCCCGTGCATAATCCCGTGTTTGTAACCATGCGCCATGATTGCCTTTTTGATGCTCCAGCGAGGAGGATAGAGATCTTCTGATAAATGACTGATCGCGGCGTTGAGATATACGCACAATATTGCGTTGGAATAAACGTATATCAGGGGATCGTGCGTGATCAAATCCGCATGGCAGTTTGAGCTCCAAAATACAAATAGTAATATTAGCTTTTGAATTTTTCTCGGTATCGATATATATCTTAACTAACTTTCTACCAGCATTCTGTAACAACCCCCCCCCCCCCAAACAAATACGCATTGAAGTAATGAAAATGCAACTATGAACAAGGTGTTTGCCACACCCACACCCCAAAAAACAGCCATTTGCACGACATGGAACAGAAAAGAGCGTTCCGTGTTATTCTATTCCTGATATGGTAGCAATAAAGAGCGTTTGTCTGACTTAGGGTAAAAAATTGAAAACGGCTAGAAAATGGCTGTGACTTTGGCAAGTATATTTCAAAGTATATGGAGCCGGCATATCAATATTTCGTGTATTTATCGACCTATCGTGTCCGTCCCTCCAAATTACGTAAACAAAATTTGGAGGTTCGAATAAGCCATGTCCGTTTAAGGTATTTGCAAGGAAACGCATAATGCGTCGAAAACGACCACAAAAGCTCACAATTGAGAACGCTCTTTATATCAACCGCTTGTTTGTGACACAATTTAACCCTTTACCCAACAGAACGGCCCTGTGCCAATGCATTCTCTTATATATGCGAGTCGACCATAGGTCGCCTCGCATATATAAGAGAATGCATTGGCTTAACACATTAACAATTATAAAATTGTTAAAGAATGTAAGAAAAAATGGTAAAAAGTGTTAAAAAAAAGATTTTTTATAGGCCAATGCATTCTCTTATATATGCGAGGCGACCTATGGTCGACTCGCATATATAAGAGAATGCATTGGCACAGGGCATAACTGTAACCATCACAATGTGGTCAATGAGCCGGTTCCAGTGATATCCATATTTGTATGGTTTTATTGAGACAGACCCAAGATATTTTAGGCTGTTGAAGCTTTATTTGGCCGGTTTTGGCCGGTTTGTTGGGTAAAGGTTTAAGCATGTAAAGGCTCTTTATTTGAGGCGATCGTTGGATTTTACTGGGCTGACACAAATTCAAAACGTGTTAAAACTTCCTATACAAAATAATGCTAACCACTGTCAACTATGGCATCAAATTTCCCAAAACGTGTTATTT
Organism: Siphonodentalium dalli; assembly: GCA_032622095.1. NCBI lineage: Eukaryota > Metazoa > Mollusca > Scaphopoda > Gadilida > Siphonodentaliidae > Siphonodentalium > Siphonodentalium dalli. The sequence continues at coordinate 177,291,991 of CP136062.1, forward strand.
ATCAACATTTTGTTCAACGAAATATGGCCGTATTATCACTTGAGTATTCACGAAATTTGGCCGTATTATACCACTTGTTTTTAGAGCTATCCATATTCATCCGCAATTTTGTCCGATACCGTCCGTTTGACGACGTGTTTCTGGGCAACATAGAATTGCAAATCTCGAGAAATAACAAACTTCAAAAACTGATATCTGATCACTTTGAGCTTTGATGGGTTGTTCCTCGACTCCAATCAAATATATTTTGTTTATCCTGGAAGCCAAAGAAATAGTAATTTATGAGCGTTAATTCGGATAATGCATCTTTAAAAATTCTATATGCACTTTCATGACGGGAGTACCAATCTGTCACAAATGCTATATATTGTTAATATATTGCACCATTTGACACTCCATGCATCTGCTTTATTCAATATCTTGCCAAATATATACGGGACAAGATTTGACAGGAAAAGACTTGCGATTCTGATCCCACAAATGAAAGACATTGGATTCAAAAATACGATTGATTGGGGCATGCATATTAACATTAGATATGTCGATACAAGTAGAAATTTTGTACAAAAGATGGGGTTTTTATCGATAAATGTTGAGTTTGAAAGTCTACTTGCTCCTGTATAGTACATAAAGCGTGGACATCGAGCCCGTGCTCTCCATGTTTTTGTTTTCATCGTCTGTTTTATAAGTTATCGAACAGTTTATCCTAGAGTTGTTAGAAGTGAGGAGGTATTAGAAATAGTGAACTCCAGCGTAGCGTATCTAATATATATGTTGGGACTTCTGTTTGTTTGTCTGTCTGTTTGTCTGTTAGCTATGGCCGGGAAAACGGCTGGACCGATTGAGTTCAAACTTCCAATCTAAGGTTAAAAACACGCGGGCAGTGTTTACCGCCGTTTTGGAGAACGTCAGAGCACTCCTTCTCCATTCCCCCGCCACCGCAATGGGAATTCATGGGTTAATCGCGTGATAGTTAAATAGCGTTCGTATCCGCAGTGTCGTTGATAAAGAGCGTGTATGTGTCCAGACATGAGCGTGTTGTGTCTGTGTCCAGACATGAGCGTGTTGTGTGATTCGTACTTAGGGGTTCCTATAGGAATGGGGGAGATTTTCATCGGGTCAGTTTTTCCGCCTGAGGTGACCTTCACATTGAAACGGGTACCCACAAATGATCTAATATATATTTTGGGACTTCTGTTTGTTTGTTTGTCTGTTAGCTATGGCCGGGAAAACTGCTGGACGGATTTCGAAGAAATTTGATACCTACGGGTAATTTTCTCCGGGGAGTGTTTTGGACGGGTCAAATCGTGACCCCGACCTGACCTTGACCTTCAAAATGGTAAATTCAAGGTCAAAGCCCGGTCACCTGCTAGTATTATATAAATAGCGATTCGTTTGTTAAAGTGGCGCGCCGTTTAAATATATGTTGTATTCTATATTTACTCGTTTGCCCCTGTGTACATGCCCATAAGACGATGGTGGTGTTATCACCTGATAACGACGACCAATCGCCCAATAATGCGACATGGGGATACACCTGGAATGGCTTGGTGCTACAAGAGAACGAACGAGTTTTGTGCGTGTATACCCCCCGGATACACATATATGTGTAATAATAACAAGCTTCGTACATCTAGCCGAATGTCTTTAAAATCGGAAGTTACGAATATCAAGCATGTTAAAAGCGTGCCTTTACACATAGAATCTTGAGCGATAGTTATATCTACACATCGGAATGTAATCACATTATCTGCCTTTTACTGGAGGGACATAATTTCTTGCACAACGTAAATGCCCGCGAGGCAGATAAAGTATATATACAATGAATTGGTATCTTGAAAGTCTTGGTGCGATATTTACAGCTTTCATTGCCGGAAGAAAAATAAGTCATTCGCCACTGTATATGCCTGACCAGATTTTATGCCGCGCCTCCACTAATTTACAGTCGTAAAACATCTGAATTTTTCCGAGGTGAATCAGTCTTCTGTTCCAATCTTTTACTAACTTTTTCTTTGTAAAATTATAATGACTTAGGAACAGAAAGTGTTTGCATAATTTGAGAGTTTTATTTTGTATATTTGTTCAATATGATTTAAGTATACACCAATGGTTCGATCAAAGGTACTGTACATTCGTCGTATAAACATTACACTATAAGCCTAGAGTACGTGTTTTGTTGCTTCCATTCGCAGTATTTGACACAAGGGTACGTCGACTTGATGCCTTTCGCGTATCATAATTATACACATTAAAGCCATATGGCGTGCTTATTACGAAGGTGACTTCCATCAATTATTCCTTATTCGAAAAGTTTGTATTTCGGTCAAACAGCAGGTGTTGTATGGTTGCATGCTCCATACACCCACCCGATCCAAAATGGCAGCCGCCCGGCCAGAAGGGGGCGAATAGGGCGAAAACGAATTCGTGAAGCTAAAAACAAATTTTGCTTACATTTGGACGGTCGGTATAGTTTCTACTTGTATGTACGTGTTATACTTGGATACAAGTACGATGGTTTACTTTGATATATACCTACTTTGATATATACCAGGGTATACTTCGGTAAGTGCATCATGGTATACATGGGTACAGTACCCTTGCACACTTCCCAAAATAGTGTATTTTTTCTTATGGGTGTCTCCCCAAAACACCCTTTCCATACATTCATGCACCCGATAAAAAAAATGGTAGCTGCCCTCCCAGAGGGTGCGAATAGGGCTGCACACCCGTCATTTCTAAGCCCCGTTACCTATATCGGTCAAACAATGGGTCTTGTACTGTGGCCCCCATGGACAAAGACACCATTTTCCATACTCCTGTTTATATATATTGAAAAAAAATCAGCCTCAGTTTTATTGGTATATATATGAGAATCACAGAGCACACATATATACAATATATATATAGATATGCGACCCCTGGTTTTTTTCTTATAATGCCAGGGGACGGGTAGACGGGGTATGACGAACATTTCTACACCCCCGCTCATACATACATAGCCACCCTCATCATCGTCACTATTTTTCACCCTTAACCTCATCCCATCCATGAACACCGTCCTCGTCATCACCATCGTCACCATCATCGTCGCACTCCTGATAATCGCCTTCGTCATGCATGATATCAAATGTATACTCATCACTATAGTCACATGGTCCGTCTCTTTTTCCACAAAAGGTCTGAAACACCAGATTTTCAAGAACAAACATGAATTTTTGTCCATTTTAATTCTGATTACAATTGTGTATACTTATTGTATCATATATATATTTATTGTTATTTATGTTGTGACATCGGCCCCGTGTGGGTGTAATTGTCAATAAACTTATCTTATCATCGTCGTCATCATCGCCTTCATAATCATCATTGCCATCACAATCGTCGCCTCACAAGTTTGGAGTTTGTGATGATACCCGGGAAGATTTGAAAGGGCCGTCGGCCCTCTCCTACAACCCACTTGTGAATGCCATGATTCCGCTGAAGAGCGTTTGTAAGATTGATATGTGCTCATGCACAGTAGGTGTTTGCATGCTGTGCATGAGGTGGATGTCACCAAAGCAGGAAGCAAAGCCCCACCCCCATTCCGAACCAGGACCGGCGGAGAAGTCTTACCTTGATTTCTCTGTGTGGGTTTTATGTGTTGATATGCATATATATTGTTTTGAGTTGTGAATAGCTGTACATATTGTCCTATTTAGTGCATGCTTGCATGGACTCCAGTTGCCTTAGTCTGTTGTATTCCGGGCTTGTACTACGGGCTCAACTCTAGGAAGAGGGTGCAATGCCGACCGGTTGACTTAAGGTCGGTTGGGGCTCCTCAACTTTCGATGGTGCAATGGCCGCCTTCTACTCCTGTGCGAGTGTCAGAACCCGTTGACCTGGTTGTGAGGTGCGTGCGCATATGAGGATGCAGCTGAGGCCAGACTGTGTGGTTGGCGTGTCTCTGAAGGTTTGGAGTGCCAAGTAGTGTTTCTATTTATTGTGTCCCACCCGTCCTCCCATTATAAGCACAGGCGCGGGTGAAAGCATGTGTTTTCATAATTTGTATATGTAGTTGTTTTTGAGAATTTGTTTTAAGTTCAGGTTTTGTATTTGTTGTTCAGTGTAATGAGTTTACAAGGTTAGCAGGTTAGTTTGTTGTTTGATGGAGATAATTACTCAATGGCTTATATACTACGGCCACGACAGGCGTATCTATGCCGCCCGAGGACATTCATCAGCGCCTAAGGGGCCATCTAGGGCGTGAGCCCGCTACCATGCGACTTGCATTACTGCAGGAGGGCGTGGACAATTCACTGTGATACCGTGCCGATGATCAGTACGAACCAAAGAGCCCTCGGAAACATAATTCATAATTACCTGTCTTCTAGCTAGAAGAGAGTTTGATTAGTGTACTTACTATCCGTGTGATCGACCTCGCGTTTTTTATGAGTTTTGTGAGATAAGTCTATTTGTTTGTTGTTGATTGGAAAGTGTTGGTGTGACCATTGAGGGGGATTATTCAAACAAATCACAGAATAATCGTCGCCTATATATCATCATCAGATTTTATAGAACATGCTACGCCAGTGCTGAACCATGCACCTGCTGATTGGTGAGCGCTCCAATCTATCATTAGCGGTACCGACTGAGTCCTCGGGGTCCCAAAACGTTTACACAAGGGGAGGAAAAAGACAGAGCAAAAATTGGTCTAGATATGAGGTAAAACGAAGTATCGGGACAGAATGTATATCTGAATTTATGATACACTGGCTCGGTTACCGAGAAGATATATAACAAAAGGTATAATAGATTAAAGGTCAACTTAAGTGGAAACGAGCGAGAACGTGTGCCAAAAACAAGGAGATTATAAGACCAAGCATGGACATGGATATATATATCCGTCCGCTGTGACAATCAAAACAAAATGCCGATACGACACTCTATAGCTATTATAATACTAGCTGGTGGGCCCGACTTCGTCCGGGCTGTTCCCCCTCTGCTTTCATCCGGATCTAACATCGAAATCCGTCGAAAGGCGCGATTTGACCTTGAATTGACCATTTGAAGGTCAAGGTCAGGTCGGGATCACGATTTGACCCGTCCAAAACACTCCCCGGACAAGAGTAACTCTAGGTAAAAAAATTCGTCGAAATCCATCCGTTTTACCCGATTTGACCTTGAATTGACCATTTTGAAGGTCAAGGTCAGGTCGGGGTCACGATTTGACCCGTCCAAAACACTCCCCGGACAAAAGAACCCATAAGTATCAAATTTCGTCGAAATCCGTCCGGCAGTTTTCCCGGCCATTGCTAACAGACAAACAGACAGAAGTCCCAAAATATATATTAGACTAGCAGGTTAGCCCGCCACTGGCGGCAATCGTCAGCAACATTTTAATTTTTGTAATAAATTTTTTAATTAAATTTTTTGTTTTTCAATGAGTTAATTGTGCCTTTTTAATTTAATGTTTTTTTTAAATTTTTTAATTAAATTTTTTGTTTTTCAATGAGTCAATTGTGCCTTTTTAATTTTTTAATTAATTTTTTTGTTTTTAAATTTTACCCGATTTGACCTTGAATTGATCATTTTCAAGGTCGGGTCGGGGTCACAATTTAACCCGTCCATGACACTTCCCGTAGGTAGCAAGTTTGAGCTCAATCGGTTCGAGTCTATATAAAGGACACACACATATATATCATTTGTGGGTACCCGTTTCAATGTGAAGATCACCTCGGGCGGAAAAACTGACCCGATGAAAATCTCCCCCGTTCCTAGGAAGCCCTAAGTACGTAAGAATGACACAACACGCTCATGTCTGGATATAGTCACGCTCACGTCCGGACCCAGACGTAAGCATCACATTACACGCATACGCTCTTTATCAACGACACTGCGGATACGAACGCTCTTTAACTATCAACGCGATTAACCCCACAGTGCCAATTTTTGTGACTGGGAGTGGAGAATGGGTGCTGGGAGTTTCCCCAAAACGCCGCGACGACCATTCCTGTGGATTTTTACCCTTAGATAGGAAGTTTGGTCTCGATCGGTAAAGCCGTTTTCGATCCTGTGGATTTTTACCCTTAGATAGGAAGTTTGGTATCGATCGGTAAAGCCGTTTTCGATTCTATAAAGTATATATATAGGGAAGTCTCAAAATATCTAGTAGAAGAAGATTGTTTATGAACAGGGGATATCGTAGCGGCGACGACCATTCCTGTGGATTTTTACCCTTAGATAGGAAGTTTGGTCTCGATCGGTAAAGCCGTTTTCGATCCTGTGGATTTTTACCCTTAGATAGGAAGTTTGGTCTCGATCGGTAAAGCCGTTTTCGATTCTATAAAGTATATATATAGGGAAGTCTCAAAATATCTAGTAGAAGAAGATTGTTTATGAACAGGGGATATCGTAGCGGGTATATATGTCCATTATTTCATTAACGCCCATCGGGTGTATACTGGTGGCAAAATATTAGAAACAGGTGGGCCGATGGGACTTTTATAAATAGAAAATTGGTTTTTCCTGTTTATTTAAAAGTCGAACTGCGCGATCAGGAGGCCGGTCACTGGTAAAAGGTGTAGTTGGGAATTTAAATTTCGTTTATTGTCCTTTACATTATTATGTCAATAATGTTGATTTTTGGTTTGTGACAAGCTATGTCAATTACCAATAAAAGAAATTTAAAAGATAATTTGTAAGTCTTATATTTCAACTTTTATAGATATTTTTCGGCCGCCGGTTCGTTAATTAGGTGCTGGTTGTTATTGTTATTTTAACGGAATTTTGAGTTGGTAAATGGCTGGACCATGCACTCTTGGCGGGAACACAATACCTCCGATTTTTTATCCGCATTTAGAAGCTTCCTGGTGTGGTGAATGAGAAACCTGCATTAATAAGCCGTAGTTGCTTGTAATACTTCGAAGGATTAGTTGTTTTAACGGAATTCTGAGGCGGTGAATTCGTGTAACCAATATATTTTATATTATAATTTATATTTATGGCTAATAATATGATCTTGAGGGCGTTACCATTTCTGATTATGGTTTTCTTGTATATGCATGCGTGAAGAAATTCTCATTTCTTAACGGAATAGTCATGTCACGAATAGAATGACATAATGAGATATCCCTATACGCTCCTGCAGACCCGCCAAGCTTGGACATCGGTCCCGGTTTTCCCGCCTCGTCTATATAACCAATACTGAGATGATGCATGGTAACCATGCATGCACGGCACAACCACCTCAACTACGGGGACATCCTCTAGACGAGAGTTGAGCTGCGCATCACGTATATATAACCGAGAGTTGAGCTACGTGTCGTCGATACGAGAAAGAAAATTGCAATCGCCGATCGTCCAAAAATCCTTGACATAAATAGAACAACATTATGTACATTTCGAACAAGCAATTTTCAAATTGTCGATGGTCAAGCGCTGCCGAAGATGATAACATGCACCTGTACCATAAATTATGTGATGATAACAAAGTTGGCGATGAATTTCATTCTTTGTTTGAATGCGCGAGTTTTAGCGAGTTGCGAAAACAGATTCGTGAAGCTAAAACAAATTTTTCTTACAATTGGAGGGTCGGTAGTTTCTATACTTGCATATAAGTGATCCTCAACGACTAAAATCGACAGCCCATGATATGATATATGATCATATATGCATGCATACATCATAGTTGCTGAAACCGACAAACAGTAAACGAACTAGCATCCCCACACCTATCTCACGTGCACAATTATCCCATCTCATTCGTATCCATTTTGTTTCCATGCACTCGAAATCAACCATGCAGTTTGTTCCAAGTTTCCCCCCGGTGGCTCAGTGAGTAAGGTGAATCGCGCATTAGGCCAACATAAGCCTCCAGCGATGATGGTTCTAATCCAGATGAGGACGGAGTTTTGATCCACACATATATACATGGAAGGTAATATTTACGCGATTCGTGTATCTGGGCAAGTTTGCCTGTTGCTTTTGGGGGTCGGTGGTATCTACGTGTGGTGCATAGAGTAATTTACCTATGACATTACCCACCCCCGCATTACACCCGTAAACTCTGACAATGTAGCGATATATGACCTTTAGCGACTGAAACCGCGATAACCCCCCAATATACAAAACCATTCCAAGTTCATACGTTATCGGTGTTTGTCGCCTTGTATTGACGGATCTGTAGATTAAAAGAGTTAATCTTTCGGCTCAATTAAGCATATAAGGGAACGTACGCTATTATATATAGTATTTATCAATTTAAGGAAATGTATGCTATTATAGTATTATCAAGGAAATACGCTATTATATAATTTATCAAGGAAACGTACGCTAGTATATAGCAAGGAAATGTACACGATTATATAAATTAGCAAGGAAATGTACGCTATTATAGTATTTATCAAGGAAATGTACGCTATATAATAGTATTTATCACGGAATTATACACTATTATTTTCCGAAACCTGTTTGAAAGGTGCACTTGCGATAATTTGACGCAAGTATATAATGTCCGGGAGTTTTTTTGAGAATCATTTCCATATATACTCTAACACTGTAATGTATTACATACATTAGATACATACCTGCACTCATGAAGTATTTACAAACATCGTCATTTATAAACAAATATAATATTTCCAAATTATCCCATTTGTCTATGCACTATTCATCGAACATAAGTTTTGGCGTCGTATTCGCCGTACAGGCAGCTATAATCATATTATCACCGACGCATAATTTTGAATCTTATAACGTAGGAATGTTCCCCGTGGAGTTGAAAACGGCGTCTATATAATTTAGTCCATTGTAAAGCTTGTGAAACATACAAACCATGGAAGTGTACTTTCGTTATTTGATGGAGTATAAATATCGCGAGCATTGACATAAATTGAAGTATAGACCAATCTATTTATCTGGTCAGGTGTGATAGGCCGCCGTCGCTGTGCGAGCTATATACCATGCTTGTCTCGATCAGCTTATATCAGTGTTGTGAGTGGAGCTGGGGACATAAATGAGCTTCTGTTATCAGGGCGACCCCAATTGCCCTGCATTCCTGATGCCTATTGCAGTTACTGTCAACAAGACGTTTGAGAATATATAGCTTGCACTAAATATACAAAAACATTGTATGACTCAAACTTGGAAGATAAAATAACAATCGAAAACAAAACTTTGGATTCAATGTCTCCGAACATTTCCCGCCGTCATTGTTAAATGTTATTTCTCATATATCTACGCGTCCCGAAAGTTAGTTATTTTGTTTATAAAGGTGACACACGTTACTTATTCCTTATTAGATAATTTGAATTCTGTCACACAAAGGGGGTTCTATATATGGTTGTCACACAAGGAAGAGTTTCGAAATATTCCGAAAACTGACCCCAATCAGAACATGCAGAAGTGACTTCCGCAGAGAGGTCCGATCGTATGCGATCGAGCCTGTATGACCCCTATGCCATGTCTCGATAGTCCGCCCCCAAACCGAAACCGACCCAAAATGGCCGCCGCACATATCCCGATTATAGGACCTGCAATTGTTTCTATTTAGGCCCATTTACAAATTTAATTAGGCCAATCAAAGGGATTGTAGTGTGGCCCACAAGAAACCCTCTCGAAATACCCGATCCGAACCAAAATGGTTGCCGCCCAGAAACTATAATAACTGCATGCATGCGTGTATATATGCAATATACATACAATCTTAGAAGGGTTAAACAGATAGACCCACACGTTTGCAGACAAATACAAACACGAACATTCGTACTCATTGACATGGCGAGATTACAAAAGGCCAAAGTGCACCGTTTTCTTCTTGCCAAGCTTTGAAGAATGCCTTATTGACATATGAGGTCGTCGGCTGCTCATTTCCGTGCCTGGTCGCGTTTTAATACCTGAATATTCGAGGGAACATCAAAGGCTTCAAGCCTGAGTTTAGTGTGTCTGTCATTTACAGAATGATGTCCACAGAGGGTGGATTTAGTGACGCTATCCCGCATAGCGGGCTAGCATAACTAATTCACCCTCTGGGCCGGGACCTAATTCAGCTTAGGCATCGATCATCTTCTCTGGAAAGTTTCTTTATTATCAAATTTCTATAAAACTTATTCACATAGATTATATTCCATTTTAGTTTAGTTTCTCTATATCCCCGAATTAGCAGACGACACATTGCATAATCGAGGTTCTCAATGGGTGTACATCACAATATTCACCATTTGGGAACTTCAATCTGAGTCTATATCTCCCATAGCATTTGAGGCCATGCATGAGGTCCCCAGATGGTGAATTTGATTATGCTAGCCCGCTGTGTGGGATAGCGTCACTAAATTCACCCTCTGGGGACCTCATTCTGCAAATGACAGGCACGCTACAATCAGGTTTGAAGGCTGTGGTGTTGAACATGATTCGTTGCGCAAATTGATCGGCAAAACATTACTGTCACAATCAGCGTTTCGGGATTGTGCGATCGGTGAGACATTGTCAAAACATGGCATCCACAAAACAAGGTCCCGTGTTGGTTCACATAATTATAACACACCTTTACAATAGATTCATGTATGTTGGTTCACATGCACCTTCACAAAACATGACCCTGCGTTGGTTCACATATGCACGTGCGTGAGAGGGATACATTTTGGTTCACATATATTGGTTTTACATACAATGCATACACCCTTTACAAAACAAGGGTCTCAAAATGTTAGTTAAAACAGAACATTTCCATGGCAAAACAGGACCTTGCGTTGCTTCACATATAACACACCATTCACACAAGAGCCCCCCCCCATGTTAGTTCACGTATACAAGACAGCCTTGTGATGTTTTTCGTATCACAGGCTAGAGCTCTCTCCCAAAACAGTATTTAAACTTGTTTGGTTCACATATGGCACACACTTCATAAAACACGAATGTGTGTTGGTTTGCATATCCCAGACCCTCACAACTGAAACAGTACCAGCAATAAAGTACATCCAATACATAACAGGGGATCAGTTTGGCACACATACAATGCAAGCACCCTTCATAAAACACAGGATTGCATTCGTTTCCACATCACCCACCTTCATAAAGCAGGGACATGTGTGGCCACATATAGTACAACCCTTTACAAAACAGGTTCACATACAAATAGACCCCCACAAAAAAAAACGGGAGATCAGTTTTGGTTTATATAAACAGTCCCATGGCAAAACAGGGCACTGCGTTGCATCATATATAACACACCCGTCAAAAGTTGGTTTACACCCTTCATAAAACAAGGCCATGACTATTGTGTTGATTTGCATATCACAGACCACAACAAAACAGGGCCTGTATTCGTTCAGATAGTACAGCCTTTACAAAAACAAGGCCTTGGTTTATGTATGCACCCACCACAAAACAGGATCTCGATCATGTTGATTCACATATAACACTTTCATGGCAAAACAGAGCCTTGTCTTACTTCAAACCCTTCACAAAAGAGGGCATCGAGTTGCTGCACATACAATAATTCATTCTCAAAATGGCCTCATGTTGGTTCATATGTAACATACCCTTCATAAAACACAACCTTGTGTTCATTTGCACACCATGCACCCTCAGAACGCAGGGACTTAAATCGCCACATATAGTACAACACCTTACAAAACAGGCCCTCGTGTTCATACACATACAACGAACCCACAACAAAAAGGACCTCAGATTTTGGTTCACATATAATAGTCCCATGGAAAATCTATTGCATTACATATAACACACTCATCACAAAACATGGTCTCAAGGTGGCTTACATATAACACAACCTCCCAAAATAAGGGCCTGTGTTGGTTCATATAAAACACCATCATAGAGTCCTCACACACTCTCCACAGAACATGGCCTTATTTTGTTCACATATAGACACACCCTTCATAAAAACAACCATGTTTTTGTTTGCATATCAACAACAAAGGTATATCCTTCATGTAAGAATACACGAAACCACGCACCCCCTCCATTCTCCATAAGTGTTAGGGTCAGGGCTAGGGTTAGAGTTAGGGTTAATGTATTCTTACACAAAAACAGGGCCTCAGTTTGGTACACATACAATGCATGCACCAACCACAAAACAGGGCCACGATAATGTTGGTTCACATATAACATTTCAATGTTCTCATAGTATAATCCTCCCTCTCCTGGTCAGCTATCCTGGTGAGGAACAGGCCAACCAAACTTATGCCACATTTCCTCCATGTGTCACTATTTGTCACTCATGTACATGTACCTCTGAACAAGAGTGCAAAATTAATCCACTTAATTATAACCGTAACTAATTCCTCAACCAAATCAAGCAGTATTCACACCCATATTTCATTGACCACCTAAAAATACTGGTATTCCTCACATTCTTGAAAATATACAAGTATTGCAAGATGATCGCGCAGGTCACAGCATGAAGACATCAAGATAATCATATTGGCTACCAGATAAAGCATAAAAAAAAAATAATACTATAATCGTCATCTCACAACCCGACCCCCCCACCTAACCCCATGCCCTCACCCCTTCTTGCCCATCTCTATACGAAACTACACATTATAAATAAGCACCCGCACTATATACACCCAATATACATACATATTACACTGTATCATTATACAAGCATAAGGGCCCTGCCCTTGCAAGTTAAACTTTTTGTGGGGTCCTGTTGTTCTCAAAATGGGCTAATGTTAGTTCACAAATAAAACACCCCTCACAAAAAAGACTTGTGTTGGATTCATAACATACACCTACCACAGTTTGATAACATATTTTCCCATGAAAAAACAGGTCTTGCATTGCTTCACATATAAGACACTCACACAAATAAAGACCCAGTATTTGTTCACAAATGAGACATCCTTCCTAAAACACAGCTTTGTCTACTACACACATTAAAAGCACGAACACAAGTCTTTGAAATTCAATGAAATTTCAAATTGGCAGGCAACTGCTATTCGGTTTGAACAAGTTTTCACATTATCTTCAGAATCGTTGCAAAATGAAAGGATTGCATTCTGTCAACTGTATTAGCTTAGAAAGGTGCCAAAATCTAACAGAAGGCAATCTGAATAATTGCAGGGACACACCAATTTCATGATTTAACTACTGGCAGTTTAAAATTAAACTTTTTAAAATACCTGAAATAGACTATTTCTTTCTCTAATCTTGGACAACAAATTCAATTAACATATAAATCTCATGGGATATTTATGGAACAATCTCGGTTTCCAAATGTAATTACAGTTTAAAGACATTTACTCAATCACAAACTAATAAATCCCAAAGCGATTTATAAAAAAGATTATGGTTAGGCAAATGTCTTTAAAATGTGTAACAGGAAATCACTCAACTGCATGTAGAAACCACCAACCCCTGGGAAGCAACTGACATACATGTACAGAGACTCCAGAGACATGAACTAAGTTATCTGCCCTGTGAGTGAATCACAAGTCCAGCTTAGACGTCACTGGATGACCCAATGTAGGGCAAATGCACTGGGCCACAGGGGGGCTCCATGGTTTGGATGTTCATCATATGCCAACATCTTTCAGTTCAGCCAATATACCAAGATGATATTGCAAAGGAAACTTGTATCTAATAATGGGGTTGTGTAGAATCAGCATTTTCATCTTAATTATGGGTCTATTCCTTGGTAGAATAAAGCGGTACTGTACACTAAATCCGACCATTATGGGACCATCTCCTTTTATACTCAACATAATTTATGCAACAAATGAATGAATTTGAGCCATGGATTATTGCAAAATATACATGTGTGCTCTATCAACGATGCAAACAACATGGTAATTATAATGAAATTGAATTTATGACTCCAGAAGGAAAATTAGCTTTAAACTAAAATGAGCCATTTGGCCAAATTTTGGAACCAAAATATATTCATATCATCCACATGTCAGCATTGATAGATATTGACCCCATGATCAGATCAGGTAACGTGAGAAAACAGGAACATTTTCCCAAATCCAATATGGCTATCAACCTTCATGGGTGGGAGGGAAATGACAGTCAACACATCTCACTCATTATACAATTACATGTAAATCATAAATAAATAAATTCAATATCATCAACTTAAAAATAAAAATCAACAAGACACATCCTGAGATAGCATGTCGTATGGAACACTATTTTAGGACAGTAACGTTCGAAACAATCAAATGATGTATTAATGTTTTTCAGGTGAATGATGGTGGCTTCGTGATAATATTGATGAATCGTGATAATATTAAAACATGAAACCTGGATCCAATAGTATGGAATGTGTGAAATAATAATGATGAATTATTCATATAAAACTTAAATAACTGTAAGAGGACGGAATGGTCGGAGATGAAGTCACTGACTTTACCCGGTTAAACAATGTAAACATACAACATAAATTTCTTATTTTTGGCAATTATATCTGTTTGATTCTGCAGCTATACAGTAGAAAGCAGAATAGTTTTTGAAAGCTAATTTGTTCGATTTTCCACTAGTGTTTATATTTATCTGATTAAACAAAGACTGATGTCCAAACAAAAATGAAGAAGCCAATCAAATGTTGATGCACAGCATCTGTCACTGCATACTGTTGTATAAATCTCAACATATAATTTTCAACATTGTCCATTATACAAGACAGGTTTAGATCGAGAAGTTCAACGACCTTCACTATTAGCTACCTACAGTCACCTGATTGACTTAACCATTTGATGACGGGAGCTGTGCTGGTGCAACATTAAAGACTCTGTGCCAGTCTATTCTCTTATATATGCGAGTCGACCATAGGTCGCCATGCACATATAAGAGACTACATTGGCCTAACAATTTTTTATCAATTTTTCTTAATTAATTTAACAATTTTTATAATTTTTTATAATTTTGTATTTAAATTCTTTATCAATTTTTATCAGTTTTTCTTACATTCTTTAACAATTTTTATTATTTTTTATCATTATTTCTTACATTCTTTAACAATTGTTTATCATTTTGTTTTCATTTTTTCTTACATTATATAACAATTATAAAAAATAATAATAATTTAAAATTTGTTTGGCCAATGCATTCTCTTATATATGCGACTCGCATATATAAGAGAATGCACTGGCACAGGGTTTTTGCAAAATTGCAGGAAGCTCCAGTCATGAAAGGGTTAATTGCCTGATTTTTTCTTGCAATGATGAATATGATCCATATTGATCGACATATGAGATCACATGCATCATCTGACCGTAGGTAGCTGACAATGCCTGAAGTTTGACTTTATATGTTCTTGATCTAAATCTGTCTGATGTCTCCATTGGCTAGACAATATTATCTGAGATATGAAATATCATTTCAGCTACAACATATCATCTATTTTATCACTGAGGTTCTCCAGTAGTAAACTGATGTTGTTCAATGACTTTGTTTGATTTGTAGACTTCAATCCAGGTGAGTTCTGTAGGCTATAAAGCATTTCTTGTAGCTTTGGAGTTAAGTTCGCCTTCTTCAGTGTGACTTTGGCCTGCGAAAAAAACAATTTGAAAGACGCCTATTTAATATTTCCATCTTGTGAGTAGGACGTTGCCATCCTTTTCAGCTACAAAAAAATCTGAAAGAGAAGTATTGTCAGATCCGAACGGCTAAGCTACATGAAAACAATTCTTCACTAAAGCCTTCAATAACTATGCTTCACGAATTAACCTCTTGGTTGCTATACAAATACCATACTATGTGCTATATCTTCAGCATACTAGCAGTCTGCCATCTTTCATAACTGGAACTCAGAGATTGGGGCATCGTAACAGTATCTCAAAATTTGAAACAGTGTATGATGTTCCAGGATTGTGATAGTAATAGTCTTTTAACTGAGTCAGTTTTATGGTTTTCTTGATACTCCCAAAATATTTTTCCAATGGAAAATGGCCATATCAACAGACCCGCACATGACATAATTTAGCAGTGAAGAGGTTAAGAGTGTACTCCACTTTATAGCCGCATATAATCATGAATAAAATATAAGAATAATGCCTTCCCTCCCTCATTGACTTGTCAAAAGCCAAATTGTCTGAAAATGAATGAAATATATTTGTGGAGTATTCTGACTGTAAACTTCTACAAAATGCAGCTAATGAACAATGGGCAGTCTTATCTACAAAGTCAATCTTCAAAACAATTGAATCTCCAGGTTTAACTTTACCAGAGATGCTACTGGCCTGATTATAATAAATTTCCTAACCTCTACAAAATAGTTATAACGAGTATTTCCAAGCTAAGCTAAGCTTTACCAGTGACAATTGTAGCACCATGGTTGGTAAAAACAATTCCGTTCTATCAAGAATAAAGGAAGTTCAACCATCTGTATTTGACCTTGGATGTATTTGCCACCTTGCCAACTTGTGTTTGAAACGTGCAATGAAAGAGGTTCCTGTTCCTATTGAAGAGTTGATAACCGATATCTATGGACATTTCAACAAGTCATCAAAACGACGAGAGGCATACACGGAATTCGTAAATTTCACGGAGACAGAACCTCTGAAAATCCTCAAACATGTGTCAACACGGTGGCTGAGTTTAGAGCGATGTGTTAGAAGAGTTATTCAACAGTGGCCGGCGCTTGAACTCTATTTCGCAAGTTTAGACATGGACACGGATCGTATGCAGCGAACTGCTGAGCGACTCAAGGATATTAGAATGAAATTATATTTTTCATTCCTGGAATTTATAATTAATCCACTGAATGAATTCAACACATTGTTTCAGAGTGATGAAACAATGTTAGGATTGATGATGATCGAGATGAAAAGGTTGTTAAGAAAGTTTCTGGGCAAATTTGTCAAATCTGCAGTAATTAAACAGCACAAGGACTTTACATTAGTTCCGTTCTCGCTGAGAGACAACCAACACGACGACGACATTCTGGCAGTAGGAATGAACTGTAGACAGATAATTGAGGACGAGAATGTCGACAATGCAATTCTTGATGATTTCTTTTCCACTATTAGGAATTTCTATGAGGCCATTGTGACAAAAATGCTGAAGAAATTCCCGTTCGATGACAGTTTTCTTGGCGATATGGCAATATTAAATCCTCGAAGTGAAGTCCGTGATGCACTGGATGCAAACATTGTTTCTGAAGTGGCCGATCGATTTAAGATCAAAGTGAACAAGGATATACTACAAGACGAGTTCGACGACTTGCAGACCTACAGTGACGACGACCTTCCGCGATTCGATCAAGAGGTGGATAGAGTGGATGAGTGGTTTAAAATTATGAATCTCAAAACTTCAACTGGAGTGTTCAGATTCAAGAAATTAGGCGAAATAATCAAATGTTTATTAACTGTGCCTAACAGCAACGCAGACTCCGAACGAATATTTTCAATTGTGAGAAAGATTCAACAGAGTTGCAGGGCAGACTTAAAAAATGATACCACTTGTGCCCTGATAGCAACGAAGTTGAATCAAAATGGGGATTGTTTCCAATTGAACATTTCTGAAGACATGAGTAAATTGGCAAAGGGTGCAACACTGTCATATATAAAAGAACATAAATAAGTGAATGCCGAGCCTGTATGATTAAAATGTGCTAAATGTATTGTTTGTTTAAATCTTTATTTTATGTAATATATATACACATGTTTTTATTGAATAAATTGATGAATTAAAGCTTCTTCTTTTCATTTTACATCTGAAAAAAATATCTCCCTGATAGGACCCACAATCTCCCTGATACAGAACCCATATCTCCCTGATCAAAATTTTCTAGGTTAACAGGTCTGGTGACGACTAAAATCAGGCTGCAACAAACTCAGAACATATCGTCATTTAAAGAAAGAATATAGACTTGAGCCCTATTTTCTCAACATGAAGACATTGGAAGACAGAATATCTTTCACCAGATTCAGAATCAGTAACCAATCAATTGCTATAGAGAAGCGGCGCCATGTATGGCTCCCAGTAATAGTAGAAGATAGAAAATGTCTGTTTTGCTGTGAGGATGTAATAGAAGATGAAACAATTCCTTATGGAATGTACTGCATATAGACAACTTCAAAGTAATGATTAACCATAATCCAAATTTTCAAAGCATTGATGCCAATGACCAATTTAATATGAATCGTACGTGACACGTAGTGGAGAAACCACACATGATGTGCCTCAAATTTGCCTTTTTTCGGCGACATAACGCTAAGAATAATTTATGTAACATCATGCAGTGGTCACGACGGAGACGACATGCCAAATGTCCCAAATTGACAAGACGTGTCGTGGATTGTAATATCTTGTCTGGATTATCATCACTTCTTCATTTTTCGTTTTCATTAAGCTGACCAACGAAATTAGTCTAAATGAAATTAATAGACTTAAATCACATGTGAATTCTTCGTAAGTTGTGTCAAAGTGGTTACTTTCATTTTTATCGCGATGCTTCATTTCCAATTCCTGCGCTTTTTTTTTGCAATCTCAACACGGTTGCTAACCGGAAGTCACGTGACAATTTCTCCAAAATCTATACCGGCAATCTTGAAAAATCACTGATGGATATAGAAAAAATTATATGACGTCATTCACCTGCCTTAGGTATAAGCACCCTTGGTGGTTGCTATTACTATATTGACAAATGAGTCCCGATCGATATGCAAACTGATCTGTCACTTCTTCAGTGCTCATGATGAGCAAACAGCAGTTACAGTAATGCTCTAATAAATCGACCTCTTAACCACAGCAGAATTATGGGTAACTTTTCAGGATTTAGTCGGAAATATGGCTTGTTGCCATTCATCGGAAAGCTCTCGCCTAGAGCTTTCCGATGAATGGCAACAAGCCATATTTTCCGACTAAATCCTGAAAAGTTACCCATAATTCTGCTCTGGTTAAGAGGTTGATTAATTAGAGCAATACTGTAGTTAACCATTATGATATATGATATGACATATATCTTGAGACTCTTTGGGCATTGCAGCGTTATACGTAATGTTTTGTATATACTATTATCACACGTTTTGTACACATTGTTATCCATTGTATTAGCAAACTGTCCTCGTATTGATGTTTTTGCCAATAAATCATTATATATAGTATGTATACCTTTTTATTGTTATAGAGTAAGCACCATAAGGCAGACAGTGTGAGTGTCTGAATCAATTCCTCGTGACTGCAAAGGCATTCCATGAGGATAGGAAGGAGATTGTCTGAAAATAAAACATGTATGAGAAATGACTAGACTGATGGGCAAACTAGCTGTAACAGAAATGACTAGATTGCTAGCTGACATGAGCTGCAACAAGGACATAGTGTCTGAGGAGCGTATGTCCCACTCCCAGTCAAATGGCAATCCACTATATGAAATGTTGGATATTTTTTCGTTCAAAATTACTGCAAACCTCGGCCAAAATTTTAGTTTAAGCTAAATTTTCCTTCAAGAGTGTATACTTGGTCCCAGTATCATGAAAGTTATTACACCGGTATGAAGCCATGTGCAATAATGTGTGAATGTTAAAGTACAATAGAGTGAAAATGAAGTCAAAGGTAAATGGCAAAATGCTTGATAAAATTCTAGACTCACAGACCACAGTTGAAAAAAGCACTAGTATGAGTCTTTACTGTGCTAGCCCGGGCATTGGGGCCGAAAACACTCACTCACTGAGATAGATTGATGCATGAGAGCATGAACCCATAATTGAGATGAAATAGCTGATTCTGCATAATACCATTGTTAGTTTGCTTCACACATATCATCTTGGCAGCCCTCTTTATTCAGATTGTTTGGCTTCGGCAATCCGCTACTGTAACCCTTTGTCATGGCCCAGTTTGCTTCAGCAAATTGCGTCGACATTTCTGATTGCCATGGAGTCAAGGCTCCTGCGAATCACAATTTTTTTGGCGAAAAGAACTTCGAATCGAATCTGGGGCAAAATTTAATATCCAATCAAACCTCGAATCTAACCACAATAATTAAAAGTTCAGCGACATTAACTATTTGTTTTCGTCGCAGACGATTAAGGAAAAAATGACAGGTAATTTATTATTTCACACGACTCTACACTGTAATACTTTGGCTGATTATACTAGAAAAATTAATTGATAGATGAAATCGGATTAGAAGGAACCATTGTGAATACAAGAGAGGAAAAGATTTTCGGGAATGAACGCAGAGACTCGTATGTTTAACATGGGTGAAAAGGAGAGTAATCCAAGGGACAAACAGCCATGTGAATTGACAAATACAGAGAATGTGGGATAACTCGATTGTTTGTCGGTCATTTTGCACCGACACTTGTGTTTACCCCATTCAGAAAACCTTGTCCGTATGTAAAGTATGCCTTCAGTACAAGGGTCTGGGAGTCCTGGATGGTGTTTACACTAATGACTGATACAATACACATACATATGTAGTTATTTCCCTTCTGTTTGACGAGATTCAGTCAATGTTTTAATGACATATTTTGTATGTATATTAGAGAAAGTTGCATGAGTAACCCGGTGTGGGAGGCTTTGAGAATTTATCGAATCTTCATTATATCGAACCATTTGAGTGATTTCACATCAAATTGAATCTTAAACGCTTGCAGAAGTCTAATGGAGCCCCCCATGGACCAGTTGCTATGGTGCATTAGGCCAAGAATACAAATTTGTTCAGCACCTCACAATGGGCTGAGGGAGAGGCTGTATTTTTAGCAGAGGTGGGGGAGGGAAGAGTGTGTGGCAATACAGATATAAAGTTGGAGGTACAGCCCCCACCCAATTAAGTACATTCCTGTCCTGAAATGTATCAAACACAGAATGGAATGTTATCATGTATCAATTGAGTGTATTATATGAATTTTGTTTCATATGAGTAAGTTGAGGACACCAACCTCTTTCTATATGAAGTGTTTTCTGTGTAAAACTGAATGCAAACCTAAAGTTAAAGTGATGTGAAACACTTCGGTAGGGTGATCAAATATAAATTGAGAATAATCTTGCTCAAAGTAGTTATTTTTTATGAATATTAATCCAAATTGACAATACACGCCATCATTCTTGTATCTTAATTAAATACAATGACTCTTGATGGCAAAATATTTCGTGTTCTTTTGTCGCCGATAGTTGCTTCCCGAATCAAGATGTAAATATTTACAATTGAGCGCAGTTCAGATGATGTTTTCTATGGAGTGGTATGGTCGATTTCTTGGAAATTTTCGGAGATGTTAGTAGAATGCTACATTCCCCATGTTGACATATAGCGCCTGAGTACTAACTTATCTATTTCACGCACCCGAACAAGTCCATAATATGTCTTTAACAAAGATTATCAAAACTCACCAGCAGAAAGCAGTTTCGGCTTGTTACTGGTATGACAGCACAAATTACGGATGATAAGCAGAGCTGGCTCCTGATACGATTTCATCTCAGCAAATTCTAGTAGCAAGTCAACAGAATCTGAAAGTGATGGACAGGCCAGTGAAAGGCCCAATTAATTTTTGAATGCCCATATAACATTATAAACAACATATTCCATATTATATACCATTTGGAAGATGAACCAAAAATATATATATATTCCACCAGAATATGGCTGTGGCCTAGGAATGTCACCAAGTGATAGAGATTCTCAGATTCATTCCAAGACTTCCCTGTTGTTAGACCAGAATGCAACAGAATTCAAACTAAGAAATAGAGTTATTCCCCTTCCATTGAGAATAATAGACTTTACAGTAGTCAGGATCAAAATTAAGCACAGAACACACCTCGGTACCTCAACAAAAACAACATGTTCCCAGTTTATTCGAATGGATCAGTTGATAATACAATGTTTTGGAGCTTCCTCTTTCAAATGGTATATAAATATGGAATATGTTGTATATAATGTGATCCGGTGATAAGAAAATTATGTGGGCCTTTAACCCTTTCAGTGCCAAGTCATTTATGATGAGTTACTTGTTATAATGTCATTTGAATGTTAAGTCGTTTGTATAATATCCCTGAAGCATGAGAGCCTCCCGTTCTCACTTATAAATTGAAATCTACACCAATTAAGTTTCAAAATTATAAAATTGCTGTGGTAAGTTTTTAAAATGTTCCTATATATCTTAAATCTACCTAGATTCCCTAGGTTGAGAAGGAGCACATTTACCAACATATCACTGTTGCTATGGGGATGAATATGGAAGATATCTGCTAAAAATGGTTAAAATATTAAGTTTAAGTTCAGTGTTAAGAGTCAGTCAATTCATACTGGGCGCGGAATTTTCTGGGCTGTTTTCTTTCATCCGTAGCTATTCAAAGCGTGCAATTTTTATATTCACAATGCGATAGTCAGGGTAGTTAATCGTTTGAGATCATCATTTTGGGTCACCGAAATTGTCTTGGAGATTCTTTTTTTTGGGTCAAAATTATAACAGTGAATTGGAATTTCAAAACAGATATTACAAGTGCTAATTGTGGGAAATGTTCAGATAACAAGTTCAACAGACCGCCTATGGCCGTTTGTTGAATTATTATCTAAACAAATCTTACTAGTCAATGATTATTTAGTAAACAAGATAATTGAAGTGAACTTATTGTAATCACCACCCATGCTTACAGGGTGTAACAGTGGTTTTCTAATAAGAATTTATTATTCGAGCACAAACCTTTGATTTTGAGTACCATAGTCTGGCCCTCCACTGAGAATGATAAGCCTTGGATCACATCCAGCCACAATGATTCCTTAGATGACTTCCCCTTAGGTTTTGTACTCCTCCGGGGGTTCAGATTTGAGAATTCACTCAGGAAATTGCTCTGGAAAACAGAAATAATGCAGGGGATGTTACACATATAAAGTGTAAATGAATTTCCTGACTTATTTTGGACCTTCAAAGGCCAGTTTGTGTTGACAAAACCCAAAATACTTGTATATTTTTCACCCATTCTGCTCTCTAAACATAACAAAGGACAAAAAAACTAGTGTTTAATTATCCATGTGAAATAATTGCATGGACAGACATATAGATGAATGGACGGATGGATGTCTCAACTGAACAATATGCCCTGATACCTCATCAGGGCTGCAGAGATATGAGTCTTATTATGCTTCAGAATAAACCATTAAAATAAATAGGTATCATTCTCTACTCATCAGTGAGTATTTAGTAAAGAAAGGGTTAAGTGTCTTACTTTGCATATTATATTACGGCATTCTGTTGACAAGCAGAGGGAGGCTAGCAGTGTGAAAACAGCTTTATGGTGGTTCTCTTTGGCAGGCTGCTTCTGAGCGACTTTTATCAAACAGTGGACGAGAGAATTCTGTCCGAGCTGGGACTTGTTGATATTTGATGCCGTGGCAGACGTAAAGGCTAAAGAACCACATGCTGCAGAATAAAAATTATTTTTTTGCATGTGGAGGAGAAATTCAAATTTGAAAATAAATGTAAGTTTTATTTCAACTGTAAATCCACTATTATTCAACACATATTTCAAGCTTTAGATAATGTATATGTAATATTTCTGTATTTATATAAAGTTATAAAAGCATAACAGAAACCGCTTAATGAATTCAAACATAGCAATAGTCATTATACTGTCAATCCCTCATGCAAGTTTTTGTGATAACCCTCTTGCAAATTTTTGACAGCCGTTGTATAATTTGTTGTAACATCTGTCCCACAGCCAGCTTACAGTTTTTTTTGTAACCGCTCTCTGGAAATTGAACAAACAAACAAGCATGTGTCTCAATTGCTATCAATTGAACAACTAATAGAAAATGTAGTGCTATTCAAATGGATTTACTGATGCTGACTCATGGCAAAACAAATAATATATTAAACAATTTATGTTGACTGTCTTTTTTTCGCCATTCTTTATAATTGCTGTAAGTTGAGGGTTCTGCATACTAAATATGAGCTAAAAAGTAGTACCTGCAATGTAACTTCTTACCTGTAGCACATGATGATACATAGGTAGACAGCAATGACAATGATGATATCATCAGGCTTGAATCCAACAGGCACCATGCCCAGAATTTATGTATGAGGCATGGCAATCCCGAGTGGTAGCATGCCAGCTGAAAGTAAAATTCAGGGTATTGTAGCTTTGAATTAATGTGGGGTAGTCAAATATGACTATAGAATAATTTCCCCCAAAGTAGATATTTTCATACCTTATATCCAAACGGCGTGGCCACTCTTATACATGAATAATATGCAACATCCCTCATTGGCGAAATCAGTGCCGTTTATTTATCGATGAATGTTCGTACAGAATTAAGCAGTAAATGTTTACAAATTGTGCATTGTTTTTTTTAGAAATTGTGGTTTGAATTTTCGATAATACTTATTGGATCACAGAAAGTTTATGTTGGGGTAGAAATTGAACTTCAACCATTGTTACTTCTCCCTGATAACAGTCCACTTCATCCCAATATAAACCAAACAGTGAGAAATGATTATCACAATTTTAAACCTCTAGGCTGGTCCCTGGGGAATACATAACATTTTAAACCTCTAGGCTGGTCCCTGGGGAATACATAACATTTTAAACCTCTAGGCTGGTCCCTGGGGAATACATAACATTTTAAACCTCTAGGCTGGTCCCTGGGGAATACATAACATTTTAAACCTCTAGGCTGGTCCCTGTGGAATACATAACATATCTACAGTAAAGAATTTCAAAAGTAATTTGTAACTAATAATTCTCCATACTTTTTAGAGTTCCTGTGTTCATTACTATGTCAAAAAGTTTTATGTTCCTCACGATTTTCATGTAATTAACCACAATTTCATAAAGGTATGTAGCCGACAGTCTTTATTTCAAATAATCAGTCACAAATTCACTCGTAGCATATGTGTTGGAAGAAATAGGGAAACTCAAATCATATGTCCATAAACGTTAACTTTCCCATATAAGACTATAATATGCATATGATGTCACAACAAATTCTCCCAGCAGAGGTGGCAACAAGAGGACTGATCTGCAGCTTCATGTCTCTATCTAACTGTCACTGACCTTTACATCCTCCTTGTGATACATGAAGTTCCTCAGCAAATCCAACGTTTGTGTTAGCTCTCCAAGCAAGGGGTCATCCTGAAGAGAGTGATTAACAAAATGTACGACTCTCGAATAATTTACTTGTAACAGGAACATCGCTAGGGCGTGGTAAAATATGCCCGTGGTAATTTCAATGAAGGGCCATAACTCTGGTGTAGTTTGGCGGCAGAACCCAAATTCGAACTTGACCTGTATTTTGGGCAAGTAAACTCACATACTAACAACCTTCATTCCATTCAGTTCAGACATATAAAGTTATCATCTGGAAACGAAAATTGAGTGCAAATTCCAACAGAAAGGGCCTTAAGTCTGGTGTAAAATGGCGGATGGAACCCAAATTTGAACCTGACCTGTATTTCGTGCTTGTAAATCCACATACCAAATTTCTTTCCATTCAGTTCAGACTTACTAAAGTTATCATCCGGAAATGAAAAAAGCAAATGGACAGACAGACAGACAGACCAATAACATAATACGCCCTGTTTTTTCACAAAGGGCGGGTAAAAAGCAGTAGAATAGGAAGCTCTTTTCAAATTTTATTTAACCCTTTCTTCACTAAATGGATTCTCCCATTTAGCTATAAAAGTATACATTGGAATGGTCCATCATTCATTTGGAGGGATGTTCAGGTAATAAAAGCAGATGGCAGGCAGGCAAAAAGATAATACAAGTGAAGAAGGAATCATATTCATTGGTGGGAAATGTACAGATAATAAGTTCAACAAATGTTTGTTGAAATTATTATCTGAACATATCATAATGGTTAACTACTCATCAATGAGTATTAGTATAGAAAGGGTTAACAGGTTATTCAGGGTTACCATGAATTGCCTTGCATTGAACTATATGTCGTGGACATGCATGCAAACATGCTTTTTGATTTATTCTCATAATTACAACTGAATATTGAGAAATACAGAATGATATACACATATTATATACATGTCTCCAGTGCAATGGGGATATCTTACACTAAACAAAATTCTTATTTGTGTCTGGTTTTACCAAGCGGTACGAACTTGTGTTGAGTGCGGTTTTTTCTGCGCGAATTCCAAAATGAATTTTGAGGATGCATGAGTCATGTTGGGCTTGGATATGCTCACTTTATAAAGACAAACACATCAAATCAGTTAAACTGAAAATTATTAATTTTTGTTACACTCCTATGCATGATTTCCATTGAAAATGCTGTTATTTAAAAATGGTAATGTCACACTCTTGACGTCATTGACGATGGCTTACTGATCTAGACTGAATTTTCGATAGTTGATCTTTCTCCACATTGGGATTTTCGTACATAAACTTAATCGAAGTGCCATGTCGAAAAATTCGAAATCGAGTGAATATTTTCGGCGCGAAAAGTGTTTTATACCCGATATTATAATTATGGGAAATCCAAGAGAATCATGGGAAGTTCAAAGGTCACTATAGTTCGTGTAACATAAGTGTACCGGTATCGTCGGAGTAATATATAGTCTATAGAGTAAATATTTCCGGTTTAGAAATTACACATTTTGATAACAAAATTGCCCAATAATTCACTCGAGGCGAGAGACTTTTAGGTAAAACTTGCGTGCGTACTTGTTTCTTACAGACGTCTCTCGCCTTTCGTGAATTATTTAACACAATTCTCGGAACCAATTAATTACTCTCTATGTCACACGCAGATTTAAAACCCTGTAATAAAACTAAATATAAAATAAATTCGAAATTGTAAATGTGACACTACTGCTGTAGAATTTGTCAAATTAAAGTCTGTTGCAGCAGAGAACATAGAGTTGTTAGCTAGTAAATCAACTGTGTTAAGGTCAAAATACAGTCATTAGACAATGTTTCCTTCAACCTCTGACATTAGCCAAGATAGGTGCTGCCCAAGATGGAACACCAAGACTTGTGTTTGCTATCACACCCAGATGTATATACCTTTTTCCTTTGGAAAGGTTTGCCAATCTGTATGGATTCCATGCTGAGTTGGGAGTGAATCTTTTTCAGATGTTCTGCAGTTCCTTCTACCAGACCCACTGTAAAATTGATGAAGAGCTGCTATCATTATACAATATTTATGTCCCAAGTATAAGTCTACAGTATAAGTAGATGTGCACACTCAAGAAACATTTCAGTTATGAATTAATAAAAGCTAAAAATGAGGGGTTAGGGAAAGGGCCACTTGGCCCTTTCGAAGATCCCGGGGTTAGCCCCCCAAACCACAAACCCTGCTGGAACATTTCATTCAGAATCACACATTACATAGACAAACACCACACAAAGAGATGGACACATTTACACTGCAGACAGAAAGAGAGAGAGATTTTTACTAGAATCAGAGTAGATTTACACCACAAATAGAGATGGGGAAATCAGACAGGAACACATCACAGAGAGAGGCAGAGAGAAAGCCAGACAGATTTAAACTACAATCTTTCATGTACTTACAGTCTAAAGCAGTAATTTTCGCAGAGTCTGAGATCAATAGCAGACATTTGAGGCAGCAAGTCGAGTAAGTCTTCTCATCGGAAATCTTCGTGAGGTTATTTGAGTTCAGGGTGAGCATCTCATATTTGTTCACCACAGCTCGGCAGATTAGTGATCCGTATGTCTCTGTATGGCCACCTGAAATGGATAATAGCTGCCATAATGATTGTCCAGGTGCTGCCTAATTCGAGAATATAAAAAAGGCTCACAATGTAAATCAC
Source organism: Siphonodentalium dalli (assembly GCA_032622095.1). NCBI lineage: Eukaryota > Metazoa > Mollusca > Scaphopoda > Gadilida > Siphonodentaliidae > Siphonodentalium > Siphonodentalium dalli. The sequence goes on from CP136062.1 coordinate 177,319,659, forward strand.
CATCGACATATCAGAGAACGGGTGGAGGAACTGGCTCACAATGTAAATCACCATCGACATATCAGATATGTCCCTCAATTCAGGTCAGAAATTAGTCCAGATTTTCGCCCATGTCGGGGTTCAAACCTGCACCGGCCTCAGCTAGCTCAAACTGAAATGAAAGTGTCAATGACACTGTAGCTCAACTTGGAAAGGGAATAATTTAATGTATTACAGTCAATGGAGCAATTAGGAATGTGGAAAGTTGAATGTCTAATACTAGTTTATAGACATGAAGAGAAAAGTAAAATCCAAGATGGCTGCTGGCGGCCATGTTTTCGGCCGAATGACCCCAAAATGATTATATCCCATCTACATGTCATCGTTAACATCCATGACAAATTTTATGACGATCAGACTAAAGGTACGACCTGTAGCCCATGCTAAAGAATTTAGTCATACAAAGAGTAAAATCCAAGATGGCTGCTAGCGGCCATGTTTTTTGGCCGAATGACCCCAAAATTACTCGTTCCCATCTACATTTCATTATTAACATTCATGACAAATTTTATGATGATCAGACTAAAGGTACAACCTGTAGCCCGTGCTAAAGGATTTAGTCATACAAAGAGTAAAATCCAAGATGGCTGCTGGCGACCATGTTTTATGGCCGAATGACCCCAAAATTACTCGTTCCCATCTACATGTCATTGTTAACATCCATGACAAATTTTATGATGATCAAACGAACAGTACGACCTGTGGCCCGTGCTAATGGATTAAATTTTGAAATCCAAGATGGCCACTGGCGGCCATGTTTTTTGTCCGAATGACCCCAAAATGACTCGTTCCCATCTACATTCCAATTTCAACAGCCATGACAAATTTTATGATGATCAGACTAAAGGTACGACCTGTAGCCCGTGCTAAAGGATTAGTCATACAAAGAGTAAAATCCAAGATGGCTGCTGGCAGCCATGTTTTTTGGCCGAATGACCCCAAAATGACTCGTTCCCATCTACATGTCATTATTAACATTCTTGACAAATTTTATGATGATCAGACTAAAAGTACGACCTGTAGCCCATGCTAAAGAATTTAGTCATACAAAGAGTAAAATCCAAGATGGCTGCTGGCGGCCATGTTTTTTGGCCGAATGACCAAAAAATTACTCGTTCCCATCTGCCTGTAGCCCGTGCTAATGGATTGAATTTTGAAATCCAAGATGGCCGTTGGTGGCCATGTTTTTTTCCAAATGACCCCAAAATTAATCATTCTGGTCTAAATGTTGATGTCAACAGCTATGACAAATTTCATAATGATCCGACCAAAGGTACGACCTGTAGCCTGCATTGTTGACGCCTTACGTACACACGGACGACAAAGCTCAAACTTTACAAAGTAAAGTTGAGCTAACAAACTTTACAAAGTAAAGTTGAGCTAAAAAGTATCCGCAACCTAACCACTTCAGGTATGGGGACATCCTTAACCCTTTCATGACTGGAGCTTCATGAAATTTTGCGAAAACTCTGTCACATATCTAAGAGAATTCATTGGCCAAACAATATTTATCTTGGCCTTGATTGGCGCTGGTGCAGCATTAAATATCCTGTGCCAGTGCATTCTCTTATATATGTGAGTCTCCCATAGAGAGGGAGCCTCGAATATATAAGAGAATGCTCTGGGTCACAAGGTCAAGGTAAATAGTGTTAGGCCAATGCATTCTCTTATATATGCGAGGCTCTCTATGGTAGACTCATATATATAAGGTCCAGTATATTAGAGAATACATTGGCCTAACAATATTTACCTTGACCTTGTAAGCTAGTGCATTCTCTTAACCCTCTCATGATGGGAGCTGCGCTGGTTTTAATTTTAAAAATCTTGTGCCAGTGCATTCTTTTATATATCCATGTCTCATATAGGGAGCCTCGCATATATAAGAGAATTTATCCACCGCTCACTACGTCTATTGACTACATAAAGCCTGCCTAATAAACGTTACGTTTATTACGTCAATGTAGCTTTATTAGGTCAACGTAGCTTTATTAGGTTAGTACTACTTTTATGACGTAATTTGATATGCAAATTGCGCAGCTAACTAGGGACGTCAACCGGCCTTAATGACGTCATTGTGATTTCAGAACGTTTTTGTCGTGTATAATTCACTAAAATAATTCGAAAATGATATATATTTTAGCTCTAAAACATCTATAAATCCTCAGAACAAGGTCTGCTTATAATAAATATAAAAATTCCAACGAACTATTTTGCTCTAAGCTGCATTCCGGTTTCCCCACGTCATGAATGCTAATTGGTTTGCTTGACCTAATAAATGTAATGGCGTCATCGAAGTAACGAATGTAAAACTGAGGAAAATGACAGATTTACCTCACAAAAGGCAAGTTTTGTGCGATGGATAAATAAAATATGTAGCTAATGTCGTCGCTTAAAATGTTTATGTCCGCTCGGGGGATTTGGCATCTATTGTACTCGGCAAAGCCTCGCCCAATAGATGCTCAAATCCCCCTCACGGACATAAACAATTTAAGCGACGACACTAGCTACATATTCTATATGTATTGGCACAGGTTTTTCGCAAAATTTCAGAAAGCTCCAGTATTAAATGGAAGGGTTACACTGCAAACTATTTAGATGGTCTGTTATACTATTTTGCCTAGTGCTTCAATCAATAGCACAAATTAGCCTCACCTTTAACACATTCCAGACATGAGCTGATGCTAATTTCCATGTCAGGGTCATCAGAGGTCGCCAACATTAACCTGCCTTCACCAGAAAATAACACCGAGAGGAACTGCAAGCAGACGACTCTCAACTCCTCCATCTCATTGGACATCGAGTTTAAAATATCAAGCATGCAGTCTGAAATATAAAAACATTTGCTGATTAACCCTTTACCCAACAAAGTGGCCAAAAACGCCCAAATAAAGCTTCAACAGCCTAAAATATCTTCGGTCTGTCTCAATAACACCATACAGATATGGATATCATTGGAACCGGTTCATTGACCACATTGTGATGGTTACAGTTATGCCCTGTGCCAATGCAGTCTCTTATATATGCGAGTCGACCATAGGTCGCCTCGCATATATAAGAGAATGCATTGGCCTAAAAAAACAATTTTATAAATTTTTCTTACATTTTTAAACATTTTTTATAATATTTTTCTACATTCTTTGATAATTTTATCATTTTTAATATGTGTTAAGCCAATGCATTCTCTTATATATGCGAGGCGACCTATGGTTGACTCGCATATATAAGAGAATGCATTGGCACAGGGCCGTTCTGTTGGGTAAAGGGTTAATGCATGGCAAATGTGGCCCTTTCATCTACTCAATGGTTGCACATATAGTATACAGTAATGCCCTAAATAATCGACTCCTTAACCACAGCAGAATTATGGGTAATTTTTCAGGATTTCTTCAGAAATATGTCTTATTGTCATTCATCGGAAAGTTCTCAGTGAACTTACTGTCTGAACATTTCCTAAGGGAACTATTCGTGTATTTAGAACATAGAAAGGGTCAAATTGAGAGTTCAATTGTATTTCAATTGTATCGGGCCAGGCTATTAAATATCTGATTGGTTTGATACTGAGGAAACCATGAGTGGCCCTACAAATTACACGGATACCTCTTAGAGATGTTACAGCACATATAAATCATTAAGAAGAGTAAAGAATTAATTTGATCTCACTCGCAATCCAGATTACTCCTATTTCTAAATTAAAAGAATGGCTTACTTCATTAATTCAATATTTAAGCATCAACGTATTGGTCCTGTCAATACAACCATAACCGTAATACTTGCAAATGATCAGAGTTTCGTAGGAGCTGGACAAAGCTGATTGGGTAAAACAAAATTCTATCAATCATAGTCAAAGCAAAGGCTCACTTTATTACATATTCAAGCATCGACATATTAATCTTTTTGATACAGTCAAAAGACTTACCTGCAAATGGCTGCCAGAGTTTAATTATAGCCGGATAAAGCTGCCTGTAAGCTGATTGGCTGGATTGACACTGTAACAGTTGCATACAGATCTGCATCGTGAGAGACCAGATGATGCGGCAATCGGGCAGCAATTCGGGGAATCCTGTCAATTATAAGATGGCTTACGAATAGTATGATGCTATATTCAGCTGGATTAAAACATTCCTGAACTAAATGGATTCTCCCAAACAGTAATAAAAGTATACATTGGAATGGTCTATTATTCTTTCTGAGGAGATTTTATGAAAAATAAGCAGACTACCAATCATAAAAGTGCAGAAGGCTACGTAATAAAATAACTATTCTAAAGGAATGTTATACTTCTAACAAGGGCAGAGATATTTCAATAAAATATCTAGATCAGACAGAGTTATATGTGAATTCTGAAAGTAAAACCATCAGATCAAATTCATGTTTGTGTCATTTATTCTTATTCTGAGCTAGTGAAATTAAATTGTGATTTTTAAATAATCGAGTGGGTCTTTTTGCCATACACACCTTCAGCTTGTATTACGAAGCTTGACACTAATGAGTTGAGTAAGTTGCTATCGGACAGTGCTTCCTGCCGTATCGTGCTGTCATTGATGATACATGTCATTAACAGCTCCACCATGCTCGAATACATCCGGAGAAGATCCTTAAACAGCAGCTCAGCGTCATCATTTGGTGAATTTATCATTTCATTTTCACAGTCTCTGAGTAGCTCCATGTCAAACAACCTAGCAAATGAAAGAAAGAACCAAGCCTTGAAATAGCGTGCCTGTCATTTGCAGAATGAGGTCCCCAGAGGGTGAATTTAGTGATGCTACCCCGCATAGCGGGCTAGCATCACCAAATTCACCCTCTGGGGACCTCATTCTGCTTACACCTCAGCAGAATGAGGTTCCAAGAGGGTGAATTTGGTGATGCTAGCCCGCTATGCGGGGTAGCATCACTAAATTCACCCTCTGGGGACCTCATTCTGCAAATGACAGACACACTATTTCAAGGCTTGGAAAGAACATCAATGATGGTTAACCCTTCCATGACTCGAGCTTCCTGAAATTTTGCGAAAAATCATGTGCCAATGCATTCTCTTATATATAATATGTGAGTCTCCCATAGAGAGCATTGCATATATAATAAAATACATTGGACTAACAATATTTGCTTTGACCATGTAAGCCAGTGCATTCTCTTATATATGCGAGGCTCCCAATGGGAGACTCACATGTATAAGAGAATGCACTGGTACAGGATGTTTAATGCTGCACCAGCACAGCTCCCATCATGATAGGGTTAATTCAGCAAATGGTTATATACATGGGGCTTTTCAAGCTTTCTATAATATACAAATGTAATTGGGGGAGAGGAAATATGAAAATATTCCTACAGTGACAAATTTCAACTGATTTTTGCAAAGAGCATATTTTGGGAATCATAATTTGCCATACTCTTTAGTTGGTTATTGTTGGCCGGTGTGAACCAAATCTGACGTGCCATATTTTGCATCATTACATACTGGTGTGTGGGGATAAGATTTATTCCCAACCTCTTATTGATGACTTGTGTTGTCTCATCCATGAAATATACTTGAAATCAACATAATCATAGATTGTATCCCCGATTATCATACCAATCTGAGTTGCTTGGTGTATTTATTATCTGCATTTGAAGCGGTTTTCACTGCAACTTTTAAATTCAAATTTACAAGGGATCCCTGTAAACTGTTGTGATAAATTACCATCAATTCATATCTTCAGATAATAAGTTCAACAAACATCCTTAGCAACAAATGAATTCTTAAGAGATTTTCTGAGTCTACTTATTGTATATGCACATCCCTACAGATGAGAAATAGATGAATCTGATAATGTATATTTTAGAACAGAATGGAGAATCTATTTAGCAATCAAAGGGTTAATGCATACGAAATGCAAAAACTATTTTTATTCAAATGTATGCTCATAGCAACTGCCTGTGGGTGAGCTGGGATGAGAGGAAGAAACGTTAACATTCTCCCTTTAAGTTATAAAAGTATACATTGAAATGGTCTATTATAAACTTGAAGGGGTGTTCAGGTAATAAAAGCAGATGACAGACAAACAAACAAATAATACAAGTGCAGAAGTGATTCATATTCATTGCAGGGAAATGTTCAAATAATAAGTTCAATAAATGATAAATGAACTAATTATCTGAACATTTCTTAAGGGAACTACTCATCAACAAGCCTTGAAATAGGGTGTCTGTCATTTTCAGAATGAGGTCCCCAGAGGGTGAATTTAGTGATGCTACCCCACATAGCGGGCTAGCATCACCAAATTCACCCTCTGGGAACCTCATTCTGCTGAGGTGTAAGCAGAATGAGGTCCCCAGAGGGTGAATTTGGTGATGCTAGCCCGCTATGCGGGGTAGCATCACTAAATTCACACACGCTATTTCAAGGCTTGCTCATCAATGAGTATTTAGTAAAGAAAGGGTTAAAGGGATCATACTTGAACATAAGCCTCATGAAGGAATACTTCTTCAATTCTGCAAACGCTTCTTCTGGAGCGAGAATAATGATGTTTCTTAGCAGCTGGCAAACAGCCGACACCAAGGAGGGCGTTGCCACGCTCTGGTATGCAATGTCATTGGATGCAGCATTCTCTTCAGTCTGTGTTGTATCTACAATGGTAATTCAACAAATCAACAATAATTTTATATTTCAAGAATATATTTAGAAAACAAGCAAATTTCAAAACAGCAATTATCCTATATATTAGATTCTATGTCATTACGTTGATATGTAAGTAGCGGATATATGGGCAACTAAAGTAACACAGGTTTCAAATTGTGCTGGGGATAAATCAATATACCCTGGAATTATCTGATTATTTAGTTCATATATCAGACATAATAGTATGGTCTATCACTATGAATGAGTACTCCTGTTACTAATTAAGTTAATCATTAATTTTCTTGATCATTAACCCTTTACCCAACAAACCGGCCAAATAAAGCTTCAACAGCCTAAAATATCTTTGGTCTGTCTCAATAGAACCATACAAATATGGATATCATTGGAACCGGCTCATTGACCACATTGTGATAGTTACAGTTATGCCCTGTGCCAATGCATTCTCTTATATATGCGAGTCGACCATAGGTTGCCTCGCATATATAAGAGAATGCATTGGCCTAAATCTTTTTTTAACACTTTTTACCATTTTTTATTACATTCTTTAACAATTTTATAATTTTTAATGTGTTAAGCCAATGCATTCTCTTATATAGGCGAGGCGACCTATGGTCGACTCGCATATATAAGAGAATGCATTGGCACAGGGCCCTCCTGTTGGGTAAAGGGTTAATATATCAGAATACAATGAATCAAACTGTCGGCAGGCTGATGGTATATATGCTGCATATGCAAAAAGCAGACAATTTTAACAATTGATTTGTTTCCTGACCAATAAAATAAAAGCAATGGGACCTTTCCTTTCTACAACTTACTGTGAAGGGATCTGGGTGTCGTCGACTTGCTTGACACAGTTGTGGGAATAGAATCCATCTTTAGAGTTGGAGTAATCTGAAATGAAAGAAGCTAAAAGTTTATTGTCAGGGAATATTCAAGCAAAAACAAAATGTCTTATTATGTCAAGATAGGCATATATGTATACATAGAAGAATGAGTAACTTAGTTTATAACTGTTCACAGTGAAGACATGTTTCACATTGAATCACCAAAATAATATATAAATTATCACAATGTAAGCCGCTCAATATAATTCTAGTCAAATAAATAGTTTGCAATAACTCATAATAATTTTTCATGATAAGTCTAAAGCAATTGATAAAAAGCTAACTGAGAGTGCGATTAGTTGATGTGTTGGCAAACAATTACCTGTTTAGATGAGGTTAGAGTCGATGGTCCAGATTTACTTCCTGTTGGGTACTCTCCTGGAATAAAATGATTTACAATTGACTATAAACTGAACTGGACTGCATATGATGAGAATGCAATGTAATTAACCCTTTAGCATTCGGAGAGCCCGAGAGCACCATGCTGCGTATCGTCCAGAAAGCCCAGAGAGCCCTGCCGTTTCGGTGCCATTTAATTCCCGAAAATTATGAATATATGTACCTAATAATGCTTAATGTACATCGCGAATGTTATATAAGTATAATAATAGTAAGTATTGCCAGTAATTAGCCACTATAGGACGACTAAATACATCTGAATTCTAGCTTTGGTAGCATGGTAGCTAAAATGTCGTAGAGATCGTCGATGGACCGACGACGCGAGTAAATTATAATAGCTATGAGACTTGAGCAACCGCTACCGTTATCCGCCGACTATCCGTCTCAGATTCCACGTTATGTAATATAGCTGAGAGCCTGAGGGTGTAAACAACACATGTTCCCGGCGTCGAAAAGTGCGTGTGGGTGGTTTATTTTAAACATGATAAAGCTGCAGGCAGTGCAGGAACTTACACGTGTGATGAATGCAACATGGTGAACGACCCATCTATGGAACCATCTGTACAAGAAGCATCCAGCACTACATAAACAGGCTACCCTGCGATTGTTGTTGCATCTTCAAGTTTATAACAACGGGTGTTTCCAAATGCAGATTTCCAATTTTGCATGTACATGCAAACTGTACAAATTTTGCATGATTTTAGTTCCGATAATCCGTTTAGTAGTAATATATTAATCGTCGTGATGGCCGCATGGATGTTTTAATTTTTTTTTCCTCGACAATTATCAATGGAAGTTAATTAATAGTATCGCGAATGATGGTTGATCGCCACATACGTTATGATGGAACTTCATGGAAGTTCATAGAACGTATCACAAATCATCTAATCTGATTATCATTGACAAAACATGCCTAATTGAAAATGCAACAAACAGGTATGATACGAATAGATATTCGGTTCGATTTCGTCGATTCGATTCAATATTCGATTCGATCAAAATCTCCAATTCGCAGAACCCTAGTTTTTTCCATCATAGTTTACAACAAAAATATTGCATTATAATAAATTGCTTCTATTTTTAATGTAAACAATAAAATAGATGTTACATTATTAATGTTTAGGTTTTTATTGGGTTTGTGCTAGATTTTGTACAATTTAATCAACATTTCATAATAAAACGAAAACTACCGATACTGCAGTGATATTTTTCAAGTTGACTAAATCAATGTACTCAGCAATTGTGATTTGTGTACAGTCATCTAACTCAATACCACTCAGAAGTGCCTTTTGACGCCTTATGACATTTCCTCGGAAGCACATTTTGTCACCTTACGTCATTTCCTCAGAGGCATCTTTTGTCACCTTACGTCATTTCCTCAGAAGCACCTTTTGACACCTTTTTATTTAATAAAAGTAAAAACCAAATTATCATGGCTTTCTCCATTAATCGTCATGATTGTTTAGATTTTACATGAAGCATACGGTTGAAGTATATTCTATCCAATCAGAACATTTTATTTCATTCACTCCTTACCTTGCTTGAAAGGAAAAAATAATAAAAACGATGATTGCTTTTGATAACTGTTGCAATATTTTAACATTTAAACTTGGAATTGTGACATTATTGAAAGGTGGCAGTCTATTCAATTGGTAGTTTGAAACAACAAATTCTGAACAAATACTAAATAGAGAAACCATGAGAGGCCATTTCTAGAATTTAGAAACTAGACTGACAGCGATCACAGAACTAAGGTAAAAACATGCTAAAGCAGACTAAAACGTCAAAATCTCTGAGGAAATGGGACGTAAATTACATCGTCGTGGCAAGGTGTGCTGAGTTTTTAACGTCACAATGTCAAAGTAACCTGGGGGTTGTAGTCAGCTGCGGTCAGAGTGGTAATATAGTTTTATTTTACAAATTAGTATTTGCAAACTTTATTTTTATTTTCAATAAAATGTTTATTTGACTTGTTTATGTTTTTGAGCTGTTAATAATACGTACCTGAATTACAACTATCAGTATCATGATTTGACCAGTGAAGCGAAGATAGTTCAACTTCACGACACCTGCGCGGTTGGTGTTACTAAGGACGCCGTGTTGTTATAACTGTATAGGCCCTATATATGTTCTCAAATAAAACTGTTTGCAATTTGTTTACTTTCAGAGAAAGCTGTTCCCAAAATTTCCATTTTAAAACTATGATTAAAGTCATCTTTTTGACATTTTTATTGTTATATAATATGGTTGATGTAGTCTTCAGATAGTATAGATTCCTTCATGTGGTGTACTAGGACAAATGATGTTTAACCCTTTCATGACTGGATCTTCCAGAAATTTTGCGAAAACAATGTGCCAATGGATTCTCTTATATATGGGAGTCTCCCATAGGGAGCCTTGCATATATAAGAGAGTACATTGGCTTAATAATATTTACCTTGACCGTGTAAGCAAGAGCATTTTCTTATATAATCGAGGCTCCCTATGGAGGACTGGCATATATAAGGAGAATGCACTGACCTAAACAGAATGAGGTCCACAGAAGGTGAATTTAGTGCTGCCAGCCTGCTGTGTGGGGTAGTCATTAAATTCACCTTCTGGGACTTCATTCTGCAAATGTCCAGCACCATATTTTCAGGCCTGCTCATAAGATTGAAAAACTATAATGCCCTAAATAATTGACTCCTTAACCACAGTAGAATTATGGGTAATTTTTCAGGATTTAGTCGAAAATATGGCTTGTTGCCATTCATCGGAAAGCTCTCACTGAGAGCTTTCCAATGAATGGCAAAAAGACATATTTCCGACTAAATCCTGAAAAATTATGCGTAATTCAGCTGTGGTTAAAGAGTCGATTATTTAGGGCATTACTATATATGATTATGAAATAGATTTCATTGAACAATGTGTTTCTAAGTTATCAACACTCGTTAGCGTGAAGCCGTATACTCATATTTCTTTATTGTCTCCACTTGGGAGAGTTCTTACAATAAAAAATAATGGAATAATCAGTTGACAACATGTAAAATTCTCTCTATAAAACATAAGACAAAACACATAACAAGGCTGTATTTTCTTACCCAGTGTTGACATTGCTGTAGAGTTGGTGCTGCAGTTTGAGTTAAAGTTGTTGACAGATGCTATGGAGACTGGGTGTATATTTAGCTGTGGGTAAAAATTTGACATCAGGACGAGCATTTCTTGATAAAATTGACTGTGATGAAGCAGAGCTAGAAGGGCTGATAGGCCGACCATCGTCACCTGGAGAATATAAATGTATATGTTAATATTACAGATTATAATGGAAATTAAATCTTATAGCCAATGTTTCCAGAATCAAAGAATAGTAAATAAACATAGATGTAGTGGTAGTTTGCAATGGTTTGGATTTCTCACTAAAATTGATCATTATTATATCAATATCATTTGGCAGGTCAAGTAAGACTAATAAAAGTACGGTTATAACTACATGTACATGAGCTAGCTGGAATGAAATCAGTAGATATTGCTAACAGATTATCCCACTAAGATGGTGATTTATATCACACGTATTAGTGTTAGTAGCAGACAAACCTGGTAGTCAGTGTCTGTGACGATGGGTCCCTGCCATGGTGTTTGTGTAAGCTCCACTGATCCACTTGGCATCGTCTGCGACGTCAGATTAACAAGTAACAGGGCGGCCTGTATTAAATAATAACATATTAACTGCTGTATAGAGACTAAATTCAGTTCTAGAAGTAATCATTGCAACTGACTGTTCTTCATTCGATGAAACATTTAGATGAAATAAGCAGACAGCAGGCAGGGATTTTATTATCATTATGTTTGCTGTTTTCTGGCCAACAGACTCTCTAATAATAGTTTTATGTGTACCATTAATATGAGATCTCCCTTTAATTCTGATCCTAAGAATTACTTTAGCATAAATGTAAAATCAGTTCTCAAAAAGCCAGTAACTCATCATGTGAGATAAAGATTTCTGCTGGGGTGGAAAATTGGCACATGGCCTGACATTAATATAGTGAAAGACCCTGAAAGTTAAGTAATTTACCTGTTGCCGGACAATGCTGCATTCTGATTGATCGAGCAATATGTTAAACGCCACGCCCCATATTCCACCAGCGATTTGTTTGCAGTTCGATGTCATCATCAATCGTCCTGAATCGACAGATGTAAGTGCCACAGCAATCCCAAGTCCAGCAGCTCTGACCTGAAATCATATACAACTCATGAATTATATTTCATATATGTCTGAAAGCCCCATACCCATATTCAGCAAATTTGAACCCTTCCATGACTGGAGCTTCCTGAATTTTTGTGAAAAAACGCTATGCCATGCATTCTCTTATATATGTGAGTCTCCCATAGGGAGCCTCACATATATCAGAGAATACATTGGCCTAATAATATTTAACATGATCTTGTAAGCCAGTGCATTCTCTTATATATGCGAGGCTCCCTATGAGAGACTTGCATATAGAGAATGCATGGACACATGATCTTTAATGCTGCACCAGCACAGCTCCCATCATGAAAGGGTTAATGTAACCATTTTACTAAAATAACTAAAAAAAAATTAGTCAATAATATTGTGCCAAACTTGATTAATGTGGATAAAGGACATTCTACCATATATCCGTTGGGGCAGAAATATCAATGTAGAATTTCTAGCCATAAGTACCACTAGCTGAGGACACACTTTGTAAATGAGACAACAAAGCAAAGTATACATGAAAGATTCTCTCAGAATGTAGATCCAAGAAATAAATAAATTATTATCTCAGATCATTGTGTAGATCATGCCATGAATCTATACTCTGGCTTTGCCTGTAGAAATCATATTCCACCAGTTCAAAACCCGGGAACCTTTTGATATTCCGACTTGATCTGATGGGGAACTTTATAACATTGAACAAACATTACAGGGAACATATTTCATTGTTAATACTTGTTCCCTAATAATCTATTTTACAGTCGGGGTGGGGATGATCCCAGCTTGAGATTGCATGATTTTTGTGAATTCTATGAGCTGATATCGCAACAAACATTTAATTGATTACATGGGATAAATTCCATGATTGTAAGTGACGCAAAGCAAAATTGCTCATCAAAGTCACTAAAATCATGCAATCTTGAGCTGGTACCTTAACTAAGAAATATATTACCTGCACTGTTTTTTTTCAATGTTATAAACTTAACTGTCACAACATAAAAAATTCACAGGTTTTGAACTGGTGAACTATGATCTCTACGGGCATAGCCAGAGTCGAGATTCATGACATGATCTATTCATTGTGTTGCTCAGATTTAAAGCATTATAAAAGACCGTGTTCGGCAAAACCAATTACACTCTTCCGCATCATAGTTGCAATGTTGTTGCATGATATATAATTTTCAAAATAATTTCCTCACCTCTGGATCTCTGTACACCCAAAGGTTGAGAAGCCAGTTCAGACCAGGTTCAGCAATCGCATCACTGCCTTGTCTGGAGAAGAGCCAGTTCTTAGGCCAATCCTGGAGTAAGTAGAACATATGTGAGAGGTCTTCAAATACAACCATATCACCAGATTATAATACTGGGCATCTGAAGTGAATGCTAGAATATACATTATACCTATACATGTTTTGATATGTATATAAATTCCCAAATTTTTAATTAATAAAAATCATGTCAACTTCTCAAATCAGTTGCCTGCAATCACGTTTTGTACAAACAGACTCATTTGGGAGGAAGTTGTTGTCAAGTGCTTAGAGGGACAATTATGCAACTTTTTTATAGCTGCGACCACATGCTTCTTTGCAAATTTTATACCCGGATTTTCCAGTTTTTTGATACTTGCATGTTGCGATAAATTGGGTATTTTGGTGATAACAAATTTATCTGCTCAAGTTTTGATGGTAATACATCACTTTGATGCCTCATCATATTGTAAATCATGTTTTCAAGTAAATCAATTTATTTCAGACAAACATCATCAATCTGTTAGAACACACCTTTCCATTCACATTGGTAGCCATTTCATAAGCCAAGTGCCGCAAACACAATGTTGCTGCTTTAGTAACACCTTTCCCCATGTAGGACATGGAAGCACCACCTCTACCAATGTGGAAAGCAGACACTACCTGTAAAAAATTATTTGTGAACAGTAGAATTAATTAATTTATGAAGATGGTGATCGGTTATATGGATTGAAGTCGTTTTTGTTGGTCTTTGGATTTGAGATTGTTACTGCAAGTAATTTGAATATCATAAATACACCTTAAGATGTGTCAGATATCAAGGTTGGGGCTAAATATACCTCTATAAAAAAATCTTGTTGAATATAAATGAAAAGGTTTATAAAAATTTAGATTTAATCTGACAATCTTAGGAATTATATAAAATGGAAGATAAAAATATTACCACCTCGTACACTTTCTGATTTTTAAATACATAATTAAATTTTCTAACAATGGGTTTGATTGCCCATTTTAGCAAGTCTATTTAAAAAAATTATTACTGACAGAACCAGATTGATACCATATTACTATATCATGTATTGCTATCTTTACACTTAAATTATAAGTTATGATTGGCAATATTGGTGGTACAACTACATGTGTAAAAGAATTATCAGCAGATATTAACACGCTGACTGCCGAATATGAGTTATCTTGTACTTTTTGCATGTAATTGAATGGGAGCCGGCAGTCAACATGATAAATTATCAAGTACCTCAAGTAAGCAGTTGAGCACCTGAGAAGAGAGGGATTCCTTGCTTTCTTCCCTGCATTCCTCACTCCATCCAGGTCTGCAAAAAGCATAAAAAATTGTCCTGTGAATTACAAAATTTAGTCTAGAAATATCAAATGATATAGTGAAAAAAGTTTTGTTGAATCCTCAAAGTAAAGACAAATGTCTAAGTAAATATGTCTAAGTCTAGGTACGTTTAACTTTATTAGGAAGAATTTTTTTTCATATTCTCTTGAATGTTTTTACATGGTAGTTAATTAAGCAGTGACTCTTAAACCTTTGTTAATTAGTTATTATTTTATTATCAGCCTGTTATTTTCCACATTGGTGGAATGGGAGCAAATAATAATAATGGACGAGGACACTTGCAAGACATCCAACTCCAAACTGAACTACACCAAATGAACATCTGAGCCAACTGTTGAACTGGGTACACTGTACTACAGTAGTTAAACAAGAATTATGCAATTTTAAATGCAGTTTAAATTTTGTAATGATAAAATATTCCAGAAATCTCATCCAAGCACAGGAATGTTTTGGCAAAGTCCACAGGGTTTTATGTATAGGTCCCTGTGACATAATCCCTCACAGTGATGGGAAGAAATAAACTGCAAATCATAACCAAATATACAGTTGTGTATTCTCCTGAATATATAGTGCATAAAACTCTATCCCAGTCAAATCTGAATATACAGATGTCAGTTATTCACAAACCTGGCTGAAATATGCATGAGACACTGCAACGTTCCCTCGAGGGAAGCCAGATTGTAAAAGTGTGGAGCATCTGCTACATTGAGTCGCAGCAGCATCTTCCTAGATAAGTCACCACGGAATTGCTCTGCCTTTAACCTAGAGAAAAAAATATTCATGTTTCCTTATTATAGAGGCAGAAATGAAGGTCTTGAGATGCAAAAGAAATATGTCTTATAATGCTGAGTTTTAGGTTTATAGTCAGTTAGTGAATGAGTCCCCACCTTTAAAACTTTCTATCCTAAATTTTAAATTGATGAGAAGTTCCCTTTGGAAATGTACAGATAATATATTGAACAAACGACAATGGGCTGTTTGTTGAACTTATTATCTGAACATTTCCCACCAATGAATAAGAATACTTATTCATTTCTGTTATCTTTTTATTCATCTGTCGTCCCTGAACTCCCCACTAAAGGAATAAAAGACCATTCCAATATAAACTTTTTAACTGGTTGGGAGAATCCATTTAGTATAGACAGGCTTAACATGCTAACCATAGCAATGCAAAACCAGCACATATTAAATTCATACCTGCGAGACATAGAATATGGCAAGCTGCTGCTGTAACATGAGATGAACGAGAGAAGTTCTTTATCCAGAGACCTGAAATATAAATAGGAATTCATATTCCAAACCTTAAACCTTTCTATACAAAATACACATCGATGAATTGTTCCCTTCTGTAATGTTCAGATAATAAGTTCATCAAACGACCATTATCTGAATATTTCTCATAAATGAATATGAATTATTCAGCTCTTGTATTATCTGATTTCTGTCTGTCGTCTGCTTTTATTACCTGAATACCTCTCCAAATGAATAATAGACCATTCCAATGTATACTTTTATAACTGAATTGGAGAATCCATTCCGCATAGAAAGGGTTAATCAACCTATCTTTCATAGAATCTAAGATCAGCTAACATAAACTTTTCAATTATAAGAGTATCTAGCAAACAGACCTCAAAATATAGTGCTATACATTTGCAGAATGAGGTCCACAGAGGGTGAATTTATTGACGCCCCGCATAGTTGGCTAACATCACAAAATTCATCCTCTGGGGACCTCATTCTGCATGGCCTCATGTGCTATGGGAGACCTAGACACAGGTTTAAGTTCCCAGATGGTGAAGTGCACAATTGGGCACCTCGATTATGAATTGTGTGATCTACCAATAAGGGGATATAGAGAAACTAAATTAAAAAAGAAAAAGAATCTTTCTAAAGAAGTTTCTCAAGAAACTAAAAATACTGTTTAATTTGATAACAAAGATAATTTCCACAGAAGATGAGGACTAAGCAAATGGGATCCACATACGGTGAATTTAGTTATCAAAGACCGCTGTGCGGGGTAGTGTCACTTAATTCACCCTCTGGGGACCTCATTCTGCAATTGTTCAGAATCATATTTTTGGCCTGCATATGAGTATATAGCAATGAAATGAAAGTAAATATTTAGAAAAATAAGCACACTCCAAACTCATCTGAGCACATTAGAGACTCTGACAAATATTTATTGATAACCAAGATTAGTATTCATAAATTTAGAGGACTCATATTATCAGAAACTACATAGCCAAATAGTCACCATTTCCAAGTGTGTACACACAAACCATGAAGAAATTTTTAAACTATTTAAATTTTTTTATTTAACTCAAGTTAAACCTAAAGAAAAATTTATAATGAAAATAAAAAAGCTGTACTAAACCTAACATGCCCTTATTATTACTGACCTCTTCATACTTATGGTATTTGCATCATCCATCCCGTCTGTGGCGACAACCCGATTTAACAGGCCACTCAATGGCCCATTATCGTCATATAATAGCTCGCCCAGTTGGTGAACTAAGTCATCAGGAATGTTATCACTCAGCTTCAACATCGTCGACACAAAATGCAAAACGTCTTGAAGAAGACACTCATCAGCATCAGAGTTAGGGATAACTTTTAGAAATCTAGAAAGAAATAAAAACAAAAGCATTTGGATCATTCCTTTATTAATGTAGGATGATCCATTTAACCCTTCCATGACTGGCGCTTCCTTTAAATTTGGTGAAAACCCTGTGCCAATGCATTCTTTTATATATGCGAGTCTCCCATAGGGAGCCTCGCACATATAAGAGAATACATTGGTCTAACAATATTTACCTTGACCTTGTCAGCCAGTGCATTCTCTTATATATGTGAGGCTCCCTATGGGAGACTCCCTTATATAAGAGAATGCACTGGCATAGGACCTTTAATACTGCACCAAAGCAGCTCCCGTCATGAACCTCATGAAAGGGTTAAAGCTTTCAGAGTAGTGTATAAATCGGAACATTTTGCGGTGGCTGTCATTGAGTTTATTGATTGAGAGAAACTTTGGATAATGAAGCCCAGATTTTCGTCATCTAAAGTATTTGTGGTGAAGAATTCATGATCTCAAATTTCAAGGTGGTGTTGCAATTTGTTCTTAAAGCCAGTTACATGGAGACAAACTAGTCTTGCAGAAAACTTGCAACAAATGCAAAAAGTTTGAGCTAGTAATGTATGGTACACCTAGAAATAATTTTGATTGTCATTCATGGTCAATATTCATTTCTGCTATTGCATTGATAAATAAAATTATTTTAACAACTTAGTTTTACCCATCAACTTAATACACTTTGCTTATCAGACAACCTTAATATCAGCCTGATATTGTTTAATTTTCCAAGATTTGACATAGCTGCAATAATGTGTAAAGTGTTTAAAGTCTGACAGGTTATATTTTATCCTTGAACCACGCTTGATGAAAACAAAATTAAAATGAACGTTGAATCAGCGCGTACTTTGTTAGGGACGTCCACCAGTTGAGATCATGGAGCTTGCCAATGACGTCACTGCCAGAGAATATTGATATGACAAGAGCCAGCTTCTCTACAGCACTTTTGACATCCATATGCGACGTTGCATTGTTGACGTCATGTAGAGCCTTCTGTAGACCATGAACGGGACTTGATACCATGAGGAAAAGATTGTCCTCAGATTGTAGCACTAGTTTGTTTGAGAACCTGAAAGACACATGAGAATTTTCACTATATGTAAATTAGCTACATGTACATGTAACATGAGTTACTATGGTATTGCTATGGAGATGCATCAGGTGGGAATAGTCACATGATTTTTTGGCACCAAATCTACATGTTTATAGATATCAACCAAACGCTTTGCAAAAACGTGTGAACAATAGTGGGTGGTGAGGACCAGTTGTACACACTGTGACAACCAATATGCTTAATAACTTAAGAAATCCCCTTCTTCCACTGCCTGCACAGCATTGGTCACTCATTGTACACACTGCGACAACCGATATGCTTAATTGACTTAAGAAATTCCCTTCTTCCACTGCCTGCACAGCATTGGTCACTCATTGTACACACTGCGACAACCGATATGCTTAATTGACTTAAGAAATCCCATTCTTCCACTGCCTGCACAGCATTGATCACTCATTTGTTTATTAGAAGATTGTATTATTTCTCTTTGCTACATGTTCCATATGCTAAAAGTCGAACGGACATGACAGTGTGCATGAGTCAGGTAACTTTTGTTGGTGAGTTTGATGTCAAAAATAATTTTAGCAGGGGAATATCAGATAAGTTCTGTAATGAAATTGTATATTAAGAAAATTTAAACACCTGCCTTTAAACACATTTTTCAATACATTCTGTTAACATAAAAATGGGATATCTGTGGACATACAAAATCATTGCAGTTTGTAATCCATTTTTCTTCGCAACTTGAAAATCGTAATTTACTCACCCACTCTTGTCAGATTCTGAAGGACCTTGCCCTTTATAGAGATTTCCCACGAGTTCATCCATACCGTTGTGCCATGTGACGTTCCAGTAGATCCTCATGGCCTGCTCAGTAAATACATCCTCCAGGAGCTCACTGTTACTAATGTTTGGACAATTTGGACTTGTATCATGATGTATCTGTACTCTAAACGGAAGCTTATATCTACAAAAGAAGGATAATTCAGCTCAAAGAAACCAGCTTGTTATATCGGTTGGTAAAGATGCTGATTTTATGTCGAAGAACTATTGCTTTATTCTTACATAACAAAATTTAAGTCAACAGTGACATAATCATCTAAAATCCCTATTAAATACAGGTAATAAAATATTACAATGATACCAGTGACTGGTTTATTCTATAGAAGAAATGATATTTGTTAGGAACTGCCCATGAGTTGTCAATGAAATGGTAATTTAATAACGAAAAAGAATTCCAATTATCAACGCTAACGAAATAAAAAAAATAAAAATATTGAGAACTCATTTTTCCTCGCAAAGTGAACGACCATACTTAGAAATAGGTTCCGTCTTTTTACCGACATAAACAAACATATGATTGCCTCTATTTTAGCATTACCCCAACGAAAATAGGAAACACTGATGTGACAGTGTTGAAGTCTAATGATATAAATGACTGAAAGCTTCATATATGATAGTTTATTGGTGGTATTATGTTAGGCAACCATGACTGAGATGAAATGTGGACCTTCACTGGTCGAAGAACAATCATTTTGATGCAATGAAAGTTATTTTTTCCAGGAATTGGTAAATGAGGAACATATATAAGCCCATAGGGTGCATTCACAGTCTCTAATTAATCACCGGAGTAAAGTAAAGCAGAACTTGTTACGATCATTGTTTTGGTTGTAAAGGGAAACCAATACAACTGCTCTTAGAATATCTCTTATGATTTATATTAAAATGTACCTGTGCAAAGTCTATTTCTTTGGGGCATAAATAACTCCAATAAATTCCAGTCTTATTTACATATGAATGTTTTCAAAAGCAAAAGGTGCTGATGCACTATTCATTTTATAGTTAGAATATTCTGGGGGAAGCAGTCATTTGACCAACCAGAATAAAAAGTACAAGTAACTTCAGCAAAGGATTCATTGCAATATGTTTTAAATATAAAATGTTACCTTGCTTTAAATATAAAATGTTACCTTGCTTTAAATATAAAATGTTACCTTGCTTTGATCACAGCGGGCATGGATACAATGCTGTAGCTTTTCCCAGCACTGAAAAAAAAAAGAATCAACATTTAATTTATTAGCAATAGCCTAAATGCGAAGTATTGACCTAAACATGCGGGAACCATGACTTCGACTAGATGTTGACTTGCATCCATTCAATTGTCAGAATTATATTCAACAAATTATTTGTTGAACTTTTTTGTGGATATTCCAATGAATGAATGGGAGAATGTTTCTGTGTTCTCAGTTTACAATATTTGAATGTCGCAAAAAAATTAGTTTAAACCCCTTCAGGCCCATTAAAGGCCCTCTTAATTTTCTAACCCCCCCAGATCAAAATATAAAATATAAGATACCATGCCATATTATATTGAAAGAGGAAGCTCCAAAACATTGTATTATCAATTTATCCGGTGTAATAAACTGTGAACATGTTGTTTTTGTTGAATTACCAACATTGTTTTGTGCTTAAGTTTCATCTGGTTTTGCTGTGCCAAGTGTATTGTTTTCAACGGAGTGGGAATAACTCTATATTTTAAAGATAGAGTTATTCCCCTTCCATTGAAAATATATTTTTTAGTTTGAATTTTGTTGCATTCTGGGAGCCATAATGAGGGGAATCTTGTTATGATTTCAGGTGTTTTCTATTTCTCTATGAGCATCTTCTGAGACACAGACGTTTCAAATGGTGATGAATTATAATATTTCAATCATATGTTATGGCATAGATTGTTATTAAAACCATATATCAAGGCACTATAAAAAAAATAATTGGTGAATTGAAATTATCGTGGGCCTTTAACTTCACTTACCTAAATTCAGGTTTGGCAACTTCAAAGAATAACAGCAATGTCAATATATGGGCAATTTCATAGGATAACTGGTCATTCTTCTTTATCAATATGGCAACTAAAAACAAAACATTCAAAATGAGATCATAAACATAAATATTTGAAACAAGTGGCAGACTCTGTGGTGAAATGATGTTAATATGTTCTACCTCAGTCAAAAAAACATTATGTGATTGACAAGAAAGAAGTATAAAACTACCTAAAGCAATCTAAAGAAGCAAAGAAAAAAGGGAAACCAATACAACTGATCGTAGAATACTGTGCAAGTACATTTATTCGTGGTGGTCCAATTTTCGTGGTTCCCGAAAACCATGAAATTAAAATCCTCTCGAAAAAAGTTCATTAACAAAAGTTTTGCCAAATTAAACTATCGTGGTTGCCATTTTGGAAAATACTATGTTGAAAATAATTTTACCATTTTTTAACCAGCTTTTAAGAGGCGTCTTTACATTATTTCATTGGAAGTTTGGGTATTTGTTTGATATGGTGTTTGTGTATATTAATTAGCTATTGACTTTGTTAAATAAACTTCATCCTCGCTGATTGTTTTGAGAAACAAATACATTCACCTAGCTTATGTTAGCTTATGTAATAAAATCTGTTGTCAGCCTTTTCGACAGTAGGCAACAAAAGCTCAATCATGTCAATTATGTTTGCAGTCCGGGAGGGCAATTGCTGATGGCCCACCGAGGTGGCTAAACTGCCGTTTCTTAGACTTGAATTCTTATTATTGGGAGTCTGTACGTAACAATTAGCAGTGGTGGACCCACAAATTTACAGACCCACAAAAAAGTCATAAGTTGGTAAACAACGAAAATTATTAGCAACGAATTTAAAACCATTTACAGTATCTCATTACACAGCTTATCATAATGTCTCTTGAATATGTTGTAAGTTATGGAGAGACCAATAGGTCATGTCAACGTGCTGAAAATTCTTTGTACAGAATGTTGACATGACCTATTCGTCTTTCCATAACTAACAACATATTCAAGAGACATTATAACAACCTACCACAGATAGCCAGGCATGTCAGAACATATACATAGTTATGATTGATTGATTGATGGTAACATTGTGTGACATTAATGGCTTGAAACCTTGTTCCTCAGCGATTGGTTGAATAAAAACTCAAAACATCAATGTCACACTATGTTAACATCAACAGCATTGACATTCCCAGTAATCATGTGATGATTTGCAGTATGGGTTTTCAGGAAAATGTATGAGATGAAATAAGATTAACACCATAGAGAATGGGTCAACATAGACATTGCATTCATATACTCCTTTATACAGAGATACAATGGGTTTGGTAATATTTGATGTAGTTTCCCTGACTTTCATGAAAGAGGCAATCAGTTGTATAGTAGGGCTCTGCGAATCATTGTGCAGTCCAATCGAATCTCAATTCGAATCAGGAGTAATATTCGCGAATCAAATCTCAAATTGAATAAATATATGCATGGTCCAATGATGCGATGTAAACTTGATTTAACCCATTCATGACTGGAGCTTCCTGAATTTTTTAGAAAGCCCTGTGCCAATGCATTCTCTTATATATGCAAGTCGTCCATAGTTTGCCTTGCATATATAAGAGAATGCATTGGCCCAACAAATTTTATATTATTTTTAATAATTGTTAAAAAATGAAAGAAAAAATAAAACAAATGATAAAAAAATACTAAAAAGAATGTAAGAAAAAATGATAACAATTGAGATAAAGTAAGTAAGAAAAAATCATAGAAAATCATGAAATTGTTAAAGAATATAAGAAAAAATGATAAAAATTGTTATAGAATGTAAGAAAAATGATAAAAATTGTTGAAGAATGTAAGAAAAATTTATAAAAAATTGTTTGGCTAATGCATTCTCTTAATTATGCGAGGCGACCTATGGTCGACTCGCATATATAAGAGAAAGCATTGGCACAGGGTCTTTAATGTTGCGCCAGTGCAGCTCCCATCATGAAAGGGTTAAGTAATTTTAATTTACTATATAAGTCCACCTTACCTGATAGTAAGTTGTGGTAGAGCTGCTCATTATGAACTATTTCTTGTCGCAGTGAGTTGTTATAGTGCAGCAAACATCGGATGGTTGCTAAGCATGGCAGGATTAATGGCTGCCAATTAAAAATAAAATTAAAATGGATATTAAAACAAAATACCAAAACAATTGCTGCACATGCATTTTTATATGATATTTGGAGGTATTTATGAGAAATGACAGAATATCTATTTATTGGTTCATTCATTTATTGTTTAATTTACATCGATAATTTTACTCAGATGAGAAAAGCATTTGAACAGATTTATATCATTAAAGTTATGAGGGAAACATCACTTTTAAAATTACGATGAATACGGAATTTTGAATGATGGCAGAGCCATTGTCAATCAACAGGTATTTGTCAAATTACATTAGACAACTATATATCGGAAGTCATCAACATGTCAAAATTAAAAATATTTCACATAACCGGATATCAGTATATTGTCTTACGCAATATCGTCAACAATTATAGCAATCATATTTCAGTGTTGCCAACATATTGCACAGAGTGAACTAGAGGTGGGCTGTCCCAATCAGGGTTGCCAATAGGTACTGGTACCGGTACCGGAACCGGCGGTAATCAGGAATTAAATCGGTACTGGTTCTAATGTCGAGTACTGACTGTTGATTTATATTAATATACCTCTTAACCAATATAAAGGGTTAATTAAGGAGCTCAAGATAACGCCAAACACAACTGCGATGGGTTAACATGATATCGTCAGCACATTCAAACATCA
The DNA here is from genome assembly GCA_032622095.1 of Siphonodentalium dalli. NCBI lineage: Eukaryota > Metazoa > Mollusca > Scaphopoda > Gadilida > Siphonodentaliidae > Siphonodentalium > Siphonodentalium dalli. The sequence goes on from CP136062.1 coordinate 177,343,746, forward strand.
AAGGCACAGTATGCCTCACTATGACAGAATGCATGCATTGTGTGGGCGCTTGTGATAACTGTATTTCTTTGATGCGGTCGGAATTTGTGATATAAAGTTAATGTCACAGACACAGAGTGTATTTGACTATTTTCTCTCAAAATCTATTCCAAATTTTCTAACTAGCCAACTACAACTAGGCTTACTGGAAACGACTTTGGTTTCATTGGGTGACATCATTTATGAAATTACAACATGCGAGATTGCGAGTAATATGGCCGATTAGTGAGTTTTCTAATTAATTACCACACAAATAATATGGTGTACCGTGTATCCATACAAGCCTACAATGTTAGCCGGCCCAGTAGTCAAACATACATGTCTACATTCGTTGCACTCTGTATTCCGTCTTTTAAAAAATCCTCCCTTTGCGACTTGCTGAAAACCGCCACAGACAACAACTTAATTGTAAATGTCGTTGCGATTTTTATTTTTGTTGTTTGACTAAACCTCGAACTTAATGAATAATTGATGATGGAACCCCGCGAAACCAAAGTTATTTGCAGTATAAAAGTCCACTCAATGAGTACCGATAACGACCCGGTTTGCGGTACTGAACATCAGTAGGGAACCGGTACCGAAAGTTGTGGTACCGTCGGTACTTTGGCAACCCTGGTCCCAATGGGACCGAGGATACCCTCATAGAAAATGTAGGAATATAAGCTCAGAGAAAACTCTGCATGTTGCAAAAAATTTAAGTTGAAAAAGGAGGATAACTCCCCCCCAAAAAAGTCGGACGGACCTCATAATCACAGGTGCACAGGTTCAGACGGACCTCATAATCACAGGTGCACAGGTTCAGACGGACCTCATAATCAAAGGTGCACAGGTTCCCATGGTACTAAAGTCAGACGGACCACATAATCACAGGTGCACAGGTTCAGACGGACCTCATAATCAAAGGTGCACAGGTTCCCATGGTACTAAAGTCAGACGGACCACATAATCACAGGTGCACAGGTTCCCATGGTACTAAAGTCGGACGGACCTCATAATCACAGGTGCACAGGTTCCCATGGTACTAAAGTCAGACGGACCACATAATCACAGGTGCACAGGTTCAGACGGACCTCATAATCAAAGGTGCACAGGTTCAGACGGACCTCATAATCAAAGGTGCACAGGTTCCCATGGTACTAAAGTCAGACGGACCACATAATCACAGGTGCACAGGTTCCCATGGTACTAAAGTCAGACGGACCACATAATCACAGGTGCACAGGTTCCCATGGTACTAAAGTCAGACGGACCACATAATCACAGGTGCACAGGTTCCCATGGTACTAAAGTCAGACGGACCACATAATCACAGGTGCACAGGTTCCCATGGTACTAAAGTCAGACGGACCACATAATCACAGGTGCACAGGTTCCCATGGTACTAAAGTCAGACGGACCACATAATCACAGGTGCACAGGTTCCCATGGTACTAAAGTCAGACGGACCACATAATCACAGGTGCACAGGTTCCCATGGTACTAAAGTCAGACGGACCACATAATCACAGGTGCACAGGTTCCCATGGTACTAAAGTCAGACGGACCTCATAATCACAGGTGCACAGGTTCCCATGGTACTAAAGTCAGACGGACCACATAATCACAGGTGCACAGGTTCCCATGGTACTAATTATCTGTCCCAAGCTTTAATAAAACAAGAGATGGACTGTCGTCCGGTACATACCCCCTAGTGGCATACCGCCTAGTGTGGGCATATCTATAACTTATGACTGCTATACTCAGACAGATAGACCCAAAAATCAGCATTTTCATATAAACGAAGATGAATAACTATAGCACAAAAAACAAAACAAAACAGTTGAATATGCCATTAAATGTCCTCATAGTGGTGAACATCCATACAAAATTTCATTGAGATCCGAGCATTACTGTTCAAGTTATGACCTGAACAGACATCGGATGGACCAAACAGCCAACATGTCCAGATAAACGAACTTGAATAACTCTAGAATGGAAAAGCCAAACAGAACAATGGAACCCTCTTTTTAATGTCCTCATAGTAGTGAACATCCATACCAAATTTCATTGAGATCCCAGCACAACTGTTGAAGTTACGACATGAACAGACACCAGACAGACCAAAAAGCCAACATTTCCAGATAAACAAAGATGAATAACTCTAGAATGGAAAATCCGAACAAAACGATGGAACCCTCCATTGAATGCCCTCATAGTTGTGAACATCCATACCAAATTTCATTGAGATCCCAGTACAACTGTTCATGAACAGACACCAGACGGACCAAAAATCCAACATTTCCAGATAAACAAAGATGAATAACTCTAGAATGGAAAATCCGAACAAAACGATGGAACCCTCTATTTAATGTCCTCATAGTTGTGAACATCCATACCAAATTTCATTGAGATCCCAGCACAACTGTTGAAGTTACGACATGAACAGACACCAGATGGACCAAAAATTCAACATTTCCAGATAAACAAAGATGAATAACTCTAGAATGGAAAATCCGAACAAAACGATGGAACCCTCTATTTAATGTCCTCATAGTTGTGAACATCCATACCAAATTTCATTGAGATCCCAGCACAACTGTTGAAGTTACGACATGAACAGACACCAGATGGACCAAAAATTCAACATTTCCAGATAAACAAAGATGAATAACTCTAGAATGGAAAATCCGAACAAAACGATGGAACCCTCTGTTTAATGTCCTCATAGTAGTGAACATCCATACCTAATTTAATTGAGATCCGAGCACTATTGTTCAAGTTATGACATGAACAGACATCGGACGGACGTACGGACGGTGCAACGGATGGACGGACGCACACACGGACGGACAGGTGCAAAACAGTATACCCCCCTTTTTTTTTAAAAGGGGGTATAATTAACAGAAAAATGTAAGAATTAGAGATTCAACAAAGTTGCTTCTATGAACGCGCCTTCGACAGATTCCCCGACAGATGGAAAGACGGACTGACAAGCTGATTCCTATATACCCCCACCATAACTCGTAACGGTGGGTATAAATAAAGTGATAACATAACATACATTTTCTGTATTCTTCTCCTGACTGGCAGTATCAATAATGACTTGAGTGAGAAATTCAACACCTCCGAGTTTCAAAAAGTAGGGATGCAGTTTGGGATCTGTTGTGAATAAATAAAACATTAGTTTGATATTAAGTAACAGTAATTCTATACACTTCATATAATAATATCAGGAGAGTAATTATTAAATAAAAGAGGTTATTTTCCCCATTTAATAAAATCCTTAAAACTAATTCTTAATCAATCCAGCATGAAAGAAAACTACTGCCAACAAAATAATATATGTTCAAGGATATATAAATTGCTTACAGTTGATTTATGAGTAAAGTTTTCCTAATTTATAAAACATTCCTTAACCCTTTACCCAACAAAACGGCCAAAACCGGCCAAATAAAGCTTCAACAGCCTAAAATATCTTCGGTCTGTCTCAATAGAACCATCCAAATATGGATATCATTGGAACCGGCTCCTTGACCACATTGTGATAGTTACAGTTATGCCCTGTGCCAATGCATTCTCTTATATATGCGAGTCGACCATAGGTCGCCTCGCATATATAAGAGAATGCATTGGCTTAAAAAAATCTTTTTTTAACACTTTTTCTTACATTCTTTAACAATTTTATAATTTTTAATGTGTTAAGCCAATGCATTCTCTTATATATGCGAGGCGACCTATGGTCGACTCGCATATATAAGAGAATGCATTGGCACAGGTACGTTCTGTTGGGTAAAGGGTTAACCTCTTGGCTGCTATATCAGATTCAATACAATCGATTGTACGTTGTGAAGTTAGGTGTCTAAACTATAACTTCGCAACTTTCATTTGTACATTATTACTTCAATAATATATTTATTGCAATGATAGTACCACATTTGATATTACGTTTTTTACAATGGTTAGTAGACATAAATCATGTATCAGCCTCAGTATACCTTTCATCATGATAGAAAGCTGCTCAGCAGCCGACTTCCTTACGACGTTATCAACCTTCTCAGATGTGAAGATCTCATAAACTTGCTTCACTCCATCATCCTGAAAGATGGTTAAGCAACATATTATGTTCTGGCAATGAACTGTCTCACAATGTAAAGACATAAACACAAACACACAGAAAAAATGTACAAATGGTTCTGCTTTATGACAAAAGTTATGCAACATGTACAACCAATTCTTAAACAAAATTTTGTAACAATCTGAAGATATTTGCCGATGTGCAATCAACAAGCAAAAATATAGTAAAGTGGTGGTTATTGTTTGGCAATTGATATATCTATGAGGTTTGAGCAGTAATATGCTGCCTTGGAATGAAAGTAATTCAAGTGGTTACCGTGAATAAAGATTCCCCTTGATCATCTACATCCTTGGGGTGGGTCATAATAAATATATCCTCCAACGCATCCACTGTTGACACGATACTCTCCTTGTTTCTGCTATTCAATGTCATGGACAAATAACTGGCAATGTTCTTCAAAGAGTTATATCGAGACCTGAAAAAATTAATACATGGAAGTTTGCAAAATAAAAGGATGGAAAACGCAATGTGCAAATTTATATAGATTTTCTGAATGAGTTGTGTGTGAATTATGTAGTGATCTATTCCACGAGATCTAAATGAGAGATAAAAGTTTATTGATTTTAATGTGCATTTGAAGCCCAACACTTGACTGAGTTTATATATAGGAATTAGAATTTACATTGAAATTTTTATGGAAAACAGTAAATTCTTTAGTTATGATCTTTAGTCATAATTTATATTAGTCAATTCATAAGTCATGAATTATGTTGTCACTTGCCAAATGTTTGAGGTACCCTATCAAACTGGATAAGATGATACATACTTCCTATTTGATGAGAACAGCAAACGGAGAGATCCTCTGAACTTCTCAAACTTTGTAAGCTGATTGAATGATTCATCTTTTGCAGGTCTCAGTGCTATCTCTAGGTTTTCACTTATTGCCATGGTTGAGCCAATATAAGACTAGAATAGAAAATTATTATTAATGTCAATAGAAACAATAATTTGACTCGAAAACTAGGATTCAGTTTATCATCATCTTCACTGACTATAGAACAAAAAACACATAGAGCACCAAATAACACCAGCAGTCAGAGCATTTTGCATATCTTCCACAAATCTCTGTTCAACGTAGATTCGGACTCAATCAGTGTTTCAGTCTTTATCAAAATACTTTACCTGAACTTCGCTTCACATGAATCCACCGTATGTTTCTGTACCCAAAATCTGCATGTATCATATGAACATCCTTATAAAAGAAGAATAGACCATTCCAATGGAAACTGGTAGAATTTAATTTGAAAATCCATTTAGAAATTCAAGAGTTAAGATGGAATTTTTGTTCGGAATTGTGATAACTAACCTGTAAAATGGGAAGGCTCTTGTGAAGACATTGATTGAATTCTTTCCACATTTTCTCACCCATCAGAAGTTTACTCATCAGAAGATGATTGAGAATTTTTCCAGCTAATCCAGAAAGCTGAAAATAAGAATTTAAACAATGAGCGAGGCAACATAATGTTAACCCGTTCATGATAGGAGTTGCGCTGATGCAGCATTAAAGATCCTGTGCCAGTGCATTCTCTTATACATATGTGAGTCTCCCATATATAAGAGAATGCACTGTCTTACAAGGTCAAGGTAAATATTGTTAGGCCAATGTATTCTTTTATATATGCTATAAGAGAATGCATTGGCACAGGGTTTTCACAAAATTTCAGGAAGCTCCAGTCATGGAAGGGTTAAGAGATGAATGTCTAGCAAAAAAGCAAAAAAACTGAGTTGGTTTTATAATAGAGTAATGGAATCATATCTTCATTGAAGAGGTTGCACCACCGTGCTGGCATACACCTACGGCGCAAATTAAAATGTGGGTGTTGCCAATGCCATCAGCTGAAAGAGACTTCTGCAATTCTCAGTCATTCAAAAAATGGTTTAACCCTTTACCCAACAGAATGGCCCTGTGCCAATGCATTCTCTTATATATGCGAGTCGACCATAGGTCGCCTCGCATATATAAGAGAATGCATTGGCTTAACACATTAAAAATTGTTAAAGAATGTAAGAAAAAATGGTAAAAAGTGTTAAAAAAAGATTTTGTTTAGGCCAATGCATTCTCTTATATATGCGAGGCGACCTATACTCGCATATATAAGAGAATGCATTGGCACAGGGCATAACTGTAACTATCACAATGTGGTCAAGGAGCCGGTTCCAATGATATCCATATTTGTATGGTTCTATTGAGACAGACCGAAGATATTTTAGGCTGTTGAAGCTTTATTTGGGTGTTTTTGGCCGGTTTGTTGGGTAAAGGGTTAAAAACATCAGAAGAAGACCACGACAGACACAAATCATTAAAAATTGATGAAGAGCCGTAACTGAGGCAAAAAAAATTAGGATAAAACTGGTTTGCTTACTGAACAATGTCATTTGCTCCTCTTTTGAAAGCAGTCATGATGGCAAACCTCCATACCAAATTCCATTTAGATCCGACAACCCATGGCTGAGATATCTGCATGGATGAACGAAAATCCCACATTTCCAAATAAACAAAAAAGAATAACTCTTGGATGGAAAATGTTAACAAGGTCATTTGCACCTCTAGATCGTTTTAAAGCAGCTATGATGGCAAACCTTCATACCAAATTTCATTCAGATACGATAACCCAAGGCTGAGATATATGCCCGGATGGATGAACGGATGGCTAGACGAGCAGACGCACCAACAAATGGACGGATGGACGCAGTCAATCCAGTATACCCCTCATTTTCTTCGAAAAGTGGGGGTATAAAAAACTTCAGATATAAAAAAATATACCTGATATTGGTTTTCCACTAATAAAATGAATTGAATTGAGATATGTTTCCAATAGAGGTGAATAACAGAACATATCTACTGTGAATAATGCTTTAATGTTTTAGTTGAGATTATCTATGAATGACTAAAATGTGTAATGAGCAGACTGAACAAAGATGAACTGTCTGGTATAATTTCAGCATAATCAGATTGTGCAACTTAATTCAAAAGGATAGCCTTATAACATGGTAGAGTGGGAAAAGGGGTATAAATTTATTTGACCTCAATTGGATTGAATTTTGATTTAAAAATATTTATCAGAACATATTGCTATGAAGTCTAGGAAGGTTTTAATATTTGATGATGTGTTTCATAATGAACTAAAAGGCAACTAAATTTTTACATTTATTAGTCGAAAGCTTATCTCTCACACATGAAAAGTAAAGCGGTAAGATAGTGAAATATACAGGTACCTGTGGATTGATGTGGGAGAGTCCGAAACAGGAGATCTCGTAAATAATGTCTGAATTGAGCATGAATCTGCAGTAGTGATGTGATTTGTTCTTCGTATCAGTGGCTGCAGCACTGACATTCAGACTCGCCTGAAAACAAAATTAATAAAAAACAATTAGAATTCAATAAAACCAAAAGTATCATATTCAACTCTAAATAATTAATAAGGCCACACAATGTCAATTTCCCTATTTCTCAGGCCCGAGTGTATGGTCACGAAACCCTGTGTGTGCGACCTAATTATTTGCATTCAATGTGTTGGGGAATAAATTAATCTTTATCAAAGACACGCGGAATTGACATCAAACAGACCCACTTACCAGATGAGATTTTGATGCATGTTGACACAATTGTTCAACAAGTTATGGATTGTGACAGGGACCGGCCTAGAGGGCGACATCTTCTCTCTAAATTGAGTCACTTCTCCCTAATTTTTTCCTAGGGAGAAGTGACTTCTCTCTCACAAACCTGTATGCATATGTCTCTATAATATAGCATATTTAAACTGTATTTTCTTATTATAATGGTGTATTTACTCATTATAATTGTTTTAGAAATGGGCCTATTGTATTGCATAATACGTAGTGGATCATAGAATGGTGATGTTGGGGTATAAATTGAACTTGAGCCATTTTGACTTCTCCCTGATAACAGTTCACTTCTTACTGATAGTCAAGTAGGGAGAAGTGACTTCTCCCAATCTGAAACATCTCGGCTGGTCCTGGATTGCAACTGCTATCTCAGTAACAAATATGGAAAGTGGGTTAACATAATAGTAAAGTTATCACTATCAGGGTTACTAAAGAGTCTCCAGGGGTGGCATGAGCAGGGGGATTGCAGCTATTCCAGTCCCCAAATGGCCACAACTGTTGCTGTACAATCGCCGAGTTTACAATGGGAAAAGAGACCTTATTGTGTTGTGCCCTGTCTTTTAGTGCTTCCACCACCATGTCGGTCTCCAAGAACAAGAAAATGAAATTAACCCTTTCATGGCGGGAGCTGCGCTAGTGCAGCATTAAAGACCCTGTGCCAATGCATTCTCTTATATATGTTTTTTTTTAAGGTAAGAAAACAAAATTGCAGTGCTCATCTAGATTTGAGGAAAATATATTATGCTAATTTTCAAACAATAATATAGCGTGAGTGGTGTGCCATATGTTATAAATTTGAAGAACAATTTCAAATTGAGATAATTAGCATTAAATATCAAAATGTCAAATAAGTTGTCTCCATTTTTTTCCAATTTTGGTTAATGGTTATTTTGAATTTTATTGTATTTTTTTTATAGTTACCTGTATTTTATCCAGAACTGACTGGTAAGCTTGTTCTCTAACAGTGAATACAGGGTGAGCCAGAAGGTTCAGAATTATTCTCTGGCTTCGCAATTTCAGCTTGCTTTCTATAGAAGTTCGAGAGCATCTGAAAATTGTTTGGTAAAATAAAAAAGATTTTTCTTAGGTATATTGGTTGGTAATCTTTGTTGAGCTATAGCTCAGAAGTCAGAACAACGAACAACATTATCTGAGTCAAATGATAGGACTCAAGACTTTTGAATCTTTGCCAAGTAACATATACACAAATAGCCTTGAGCTATTGCATATTTGAATCCAATAAGACCTGTAGTATTCAAGTTTCAATTCAACAGAAAAACATCAATGAGAAGGAAAGCATGACAAAACTAGTCATATGAAATCTATCGGGGCTACCACCATCCCAAACAACAATCAAATTTTTAATCCAAACGAAAGTTACCAGGTGAAGTGTTTGCACATATGGAAGGAATGATGGACGGACAGTGCCATTGACTATAATACCACTATTATCTTTTGGGAGTTTGGAGCATTATAAATGATGAATAAAGTTAAGATACACACTTACATATAAGAGGTGACGTTGATAAACTCAGTGACAAATTTTGAGTGTTGAGTGTAGTATAAGCTCTCTATAGCCTCCTCTGCTTGATCCAACAGTTTATCTGGTTCAGCATTACCCTACAACAATAGAGAAACATTTATCATGAATAAAAATGAAACTCCTTCTCTAACGATCCAATTGTTTCACCAAAAATATAAGGTCCAAAATAATGGAACTGAAATTAAATACGATACTTTGCAATATTAGGCCAAATAAAATATATCATTTGAGTCTCAGACACCGCCGCATTGAAATAAATGGCCCGCATTGGATGTAATATTTTTGATAATTGGTATGACCAAAAAAATGTTTTTGATACTATGTATGACCAAATACTATGCATGACCAAAACAATTTTTTTTTATACTGTATATGACCAAAAAAAATAACGATAAAAACAAAATCCAAGAATATTTTGGTATGTTTTTACCAACATGTATTGACCATTAATTGCAACATACATGAACTCTTAACCCTTTCATGACTGGAGCTTCCTTAAATTTTGCGAAAACTCTGTGCCAATGCATTCTCTTATATATGCGAGTCTCCCATTCAGACTCGTCTGACGTGTTGGACAGAGCAGAATGAGGTAACCAGAGGGTGAATTTAGTTATGCTAACCCGCTGTGGTGGGGTAACATCACTAATTTCACCCTCTGGGGACCTCATTCTGCAAATGTCGGGCACATATTCTCAGGTCTGCTGCTCACCAGTAATTTAGTAAAGTTAACATGCAAACAAATTCATAGTAGACTAGCCCCTTCTTTACTAAATACTCATTGAAGAGCAGTTCCCTCAGGAAATGAACATTTCCCACCAATTAATAGAAAGCCATCAGCATTTGCATCATCTTTTTGTCTGTCTGTTGTCTGATTTTAGTACTTGAACATCCCTCGAAATGAATAATAGACTTTTCCAATGTATAATTTTATAACTGAGTGGGAGAATCCATTTAGCATTGAAAGGGTTAGTACAGATCTTTAGACCTCATCTGAATTTTTACAAAAACTGCTGTAACAAACCTGAGCAGACATAGTGAAGACAGTAGATTTATCCATGGATTTCATCACATTAACAGCATCCCGATAGAGTCGGTGTCTCTCGTGATCAAGTAGGTGCATGAATTCGACGAGAACTGAATGAGCTTGTGGAGACGAAGCTTGGAAGCAGACATCAAACACATAGAGATTGAGACAACCTGCCAGGCTTTCTGGGACTGCCAGATGACACTAAAATAACATATTATGTAGACTTGTAACAGTATATACACTTGATAGTTGAAGAAGGGAAAACTACTGAACATTCCCATCTATTACAATAAAGGCACAGTTTAACTATTAATTAAGTAAAAAAAAGACCACGCCTACAGGAAATATGACGAAAACAAAATCAATGTTGATCGTTATTTTGTAGTAGTAAATATACATATTAAATTTTTCAATTCAGTTTACATTAACTAACTGTCTGTAACAAAAATTGACCCCGAATTCAAACAAAGGGCCATACCTGTGGTAAAAAGGGGTTTCAGAACCCAAAATTGAATTTGAACAGTATTTTGTTGTATTCAGGTCGGTAGTTCTAAAGTTGTCATCTGAAAAAGAAGAGTGAATAGATGGATGGACAGGCAGATAGACAGGCAGTTGGACAGACAGATAGATGGATGAACAGACCAATTACATAATATATCTTATTTTATTTTAAAGATGACACAATAGTTCAATGCAGCCAAAAAATGTCCAATAAAAGGCAAAAGATCACAGAGCTTCGATGTTAGCTGACAAGGACTTACCTTTTCAAGGGGAACAAAATTCCATAGAAGTTTGGAGAGGAAGTTCCCAACACCGACAAATACTAAGCGGCTACATACAGCATCTTTCTGCTCATCTTCATTGGTCAGAGAATGGCACGTTTCTACAATCTTCTCAAAGCATTCACCAAATTTATCAATCTGAATTTTAAAAATAGTGAGAATAAGTTTATGGTAAACCAATTCACTAATCTATTATATATTTTGGAACTTCTGTCTGTCTGTGTATATGTATGTGTGTGTGTTATAGACTCGAAAATCAAATTTGGAATGTAGGCCTACTTTGATCCCGGGAACAATATGGGTGGGTCCAATTTCATGTGCGACTGTGTCCTTGACCTTGACCTCGCTCATATAGGCATGTTTCTGGACCTTGACTGATCCAACTCAAATTTGGTATATAGGCCTACTTTGATCCGGGGAACAATATGGGCGGGTCCAATTTCTAGCGTGTCGGTGTCCTTGACATCACTCATATATGCTCATATAGGCATGTTTATGGACCGATCGAACAATAGTTTGTCCAGATGGAGGCGATCACAAAGAAATCCCTAAATAGCCCGGACAAAGTCGGGCACATCAGCTAGAATTCACTATAAAACAAAATCTGCTAGAATGAGTCCGAACAATTTCAGAAATTGCACATACATAATATTCTGGTGGTAATTATCTGTGCAACGTTTCACAAAAACAGGAGTATAAAAAAAACTATATAAAAAACAATCAGAAAATATAGTGTGATATATTACCACTTCACGGGCTGATGATCCTTGATTCTCCCAAACGCTTGGAGAAATCGACTCCAGCAGCACGTCAAGGAGATTCTCCAGCAGTGTGAAAGCTTCGGTGATAACTCGTTGGTTGTTGGACTTCATCAGAGATAGAGTCGCCTCCATTGTTAACAAACAAAACTGACTGAGAGTGAGCTGAGAAAACTGCAGCGAGTGCATTTCTTCTATATCAGTCTCTTCCCGCTGACTAGCATGGTCAAACTCATTGTTGGATACTTTAGACGACGCTCTGAAAAGATTGGTATGGCATTAATTCTTTATAACACAAGACAAATATATATCAGATTGTATGAGATACTGGCTGAGTATGATGTGTTCATTGCTTCAAATGAGTATGAAGAAATTATCATTTCTTATCAAAATGGCCATATTACGAGTACCTCCCCATGACATTTTCATCTAGCCTAGGCTGTGATGATGGTATCCACAATATAACACTTTTGCTACGGAGATAGAAAGACACATGTTAGTGTATGAATGGGTTGATATCATTGAGCGAAATTGTGGTGAATTAAAACTCATAAGACTCAAAGTTCATAATTAAGTAGAACAAATTTTGCCATGTAGCATACCTGCTTGATTCAGTGGATCCAAATTCCCTGCCATCACCACGATGTCGTGGATCACTAACTCCTGTTGAAGATCCATCAGAGTTGTACCCTGAGCCGGTCTGTGAACTGGATATCGAGGATATAGGAGGAAGGAAGTCTGAAAATAGTGTCAGATATTAAGTCTAAATAATTCAAAATAAGAGCATCACCAGGTGTGGCATAATACACTGTTGGCTTGTTTCGAAATGCATTTCAGAAATCTATTGGGAGTTATCAGTCATAAAGGGAAAATCCCCAATTCAAGCACAACTTATATTTTGAGCCAATTAAGTCACATATCAATTTTGGTGGTGATCAAGCAACCCAAACTGCAGTTATCAACAGGAAACCAAGAAAACTGGAATTTCAAATTGAATAAGGGTCCGTAACTCTTGTAAAAATGGGGGAACGGAACCCAAAATTGAACTTAATCTGTATGTATTTTGTGATTGTGAACCTACATACCAAATTTCATCCCATTTAGTCCAGAACTGAAGTGAGAAATGGATGGCCAGACAGACCAGAAACATACTACATTATGATTTTAAAACTGACATAAATAGTAAGTCCCGCATCATATTTTTGAGAATATCTTAATGATGTAATGAATCTTTGGTATGATAATCTCTTATATGTGACCAACTAACTGTGCAACACATCTTACCAGTAATACTAAATATATTGTGATTTGTTACATGTTTGAATGAATATCAATTTAATGAAGGGTTATAGTTATAATATAATATTTAACCCAAGGTTATAGAATATCACAACATGTGATGATGGAGGATGCCAGTCAATGCCATTATGTCTGATTTTGTGTAGCTCCAGAGCTCGAAGTGATCAAAATGATGGCTCCAGGGTTAACACCAGATAATTAGAAGTGAACAAGTTTGAAAAAGATCAATAAGCAGGCCACACTGCTGAGATATCGATCTCCTGGCAAAACGTGCAAAAACAAGAGGTTGGCGTACATTTTATTGCAAGCTATTCTGACGGTGAACATCCATACCGAATTTGATTGGGATCTTATAAAAATGACTGAGATATCTGCACTAACGAACAGAAAACAAAATATGTTCAGATAGACATAGAAGTATAACTCTAGAATCAGGCCAAATTTAGTGATGCTAACCCGTACAGCGGGCTAGCATCACTAAATTCAGCCTCCGGAACATCATTCTACTTGGGCCTCATCTTCACTGGAATGTATTTTTATTATCAAATTAACAAGATTTTAGTTTCTTTAGAAACTTTGTTAGAAAGTTTCTTTTTCTTTTTTAGTTTAGCTTCTCTATATCCCGAAATTTCAGACAACACAATGCATAATCAAGGCACCCAATGGGTGCACATCACCATCTTCACCATCTGGAACTTAAATCAGTGTCTAGATCTTCCAGAGCAGATGAGGCCATGCAGAATGAGGTCCCCAAAGCATGACTAAATTCACCCTCTGGGGACCTCATTCTGCAAATGACCAGCAGCATATTTTGATGCCTGTCTAGAATCAAACATGACCATCATTGGCCCTCTGTTGAAAGGCCTCCATACAAAATTTCATTCAGATCCGATAGGCAATGACTGAAATATCAGTATGGATAGAAAAACAAAGAAGGATAACTATAGAAGGGAGTACGTGAACGATATTGTCCCTGCATTTTAAATGCCTCATGATGGCTAACCTCCATACAAAATTTCATTCAGATCCAACAACCCATGGCTGAGAAATTTGTTAGAATGTATGCACGAATGCACACATGGATGGACGCACATGTCATCCGTTATACCCCCCCCCCCAATCTTTGAGTGGGGGTATAATAAAAATAGATAGCAAAGCAGCTGTACAAAGTGAGAATAAATGTGACTACGTACCTTGTTTAACTGTATAGAGCGCTGGATCCTGATAGTACTTGATACGGTTGTTTAGACTGTGGGTGATATCCGTCAGTGTTCTCAGTGTATGGACAGTAACATCAGATATACCAACGCTCCTACTTTCTGAAGCCACCAAGGACAAAAGACTCTAGAATAAACAGAAAATGAAGTGATTTTTTCTATTCTGATTCTAGTTTGATTTGCTTATAATCAAGATGCATAAATCCAGATTAAATTAGATATAAATTTTTGTTTGGAGATTAACATTATGACCAATTGAAACAAAAGACCATAACTGGTGGTCATTGATGGACAGAACCCATAACAAATAAACAAACTTGAATATGAGTACAGCCGCTTGTGGGCTTGTTTGAAAATGAATTTTATTGAATTCAGTAGAACAAAAAAACATAATACGTCTCAGTTTTATAGATGGGCATATTTAAATTAAGCCCATTTTAGTCCATAATACCTAGCCAACATTGAAAACCAGTTTATTTACAATTACAAGCTATTATTGTCTTAACTTGAAGCAAGGGTTGACATTATTCTCTTATATATGTGAGTCTCCCATAGGGTGCCTCACATATATAAGAGAATGCACTGGCTTACAATGTCAGGATAATGATTGTTAGGCCAATGTATTCTCTTATATATGCAAGGCTCCCTATGAGAGACTCGCATATATAAGAGAATGCATTGGCACAGGGTTTAGGCAAAATTTCATAAATCTCCAGTCATGGAAGAGTTAACCTGGATAAAAGTATTGCTGAGCATACCTTGATAATACTAGGTCTTTGTAAGAAGATCTCAGATGGAAAATCTTGGAAGACAACGTCACTTAGGAAATCACATGAGCCAACAAGTAAATTTGGATCTTTGTTCTGAAGTGAGCTAGAGAGAGGAGATAATAGCAAAATAGTGATGGGGAGTTGGACAATTTAATGTGTAAAAGTAAACAAGCAAAATAGTGATGACTGGCTATGTCTAAGAGAACACTGACTTACAGTCAAACCATTTCGAGACAAAGAATGTTTGATCATAATTGCGAATTGGCCTCAACAAAGCTATTTTTCTTGCATCACAAAATTATATCCAGGAATATTTAAAATGTAAATTGTGAAAACTTTGATGCCATTTATTTGTAATCATAGCACATAGGTTATCACTTCTAAACATATGAGAGAAAGATTTAAAATACAAAAAAATTAAATTTATTTCCAACAATAGCTGGGCTGTCACCTGGTGCATACCCACATGTGGGATACCACCTTGTGTGAGCATACCTATAATACTCCATTGAATTTCCTCACAGTGGTGAACATCCATAGCAAATTTCATAAAGGTCCAACAATCTATGGTTAAAATATTTGCTCGGATGGACATTTCCAGATAAACAAAGATGAATAATTCTAGAACAGTAAAACCAAACAAAACGTTTGAACAATCCTCTAAATGTTCACATAGTAGTGAACATCCATACTATATTTCATCAAGATCCGACAACCTGTGGCTCAGATATATGCTCGGATGGATGAAAAAAAACATTTCCAGATAAACAAAGATGAATAAGTCTGGAACGTTTAACCCGAACAAAACGATTGAACATTCCATTGAATGTCCTTATAGTAGTGAACACCCATACCAAATTTCACTGAGATCCAACAACCGGTGGTTGAGATATAGTACACTCATAACTAGAAAGTTTAAACTTCCAAATTGGAAGTTTGATACTTCCATATATATTAACATATATATCCCAATCCAATCCCCTCCTCAATCTTAACCTTTTCCATAACCCAAACCTTAACCATAACCATACCTATCTGCAACACATACCATATCCTAAACCCAAATGTTTTCAATAAATATAACAATTACTCTAGCCATAACCATGACCACATCCATAACTCTAACTATATATATAACCCTAACCAACCCTTACCCATTACTCTAGCCCTGACTATAACCAATAACCGTATTCATGGTTATAACCATAACCCTGACCCAAGCACTCCATTGAATGTCCTCATAGTAGTGAACACCCGTACCGAATTTCACTGAGATCCGACAACCGGTGGTTGAGATATCTGCCCAGAAAGATGGATAGACAGAGGGAGGATTGTACGCATGTCATCCAGTATACCAATCAATTCCTTCGGTCATGGGGGGGGTGTAAAACCTAAAATTGAATCATTGTAGTTAAATCTCCAAGAAAATCACAAGAAATGAAAGCAATCATATCTGTATCATGATATAGTACACTCATATGTTATTAGCTCTGGGCATGAAAGGGGTGAAAGCTTGATGCACTGAATGAGTTGAATTGAACCATTTGATATCATAGCCAAGCTACTAAACCCACAGATGGGAGACACTTACGAATTTGTTGACACCAGAACTTGCCGATCTGTTGGAGTAAGAGATAACCAGGGAAACACTGTCATCTTAAAACTTTCAGAATCATCAACTGAAAAATACAAATGGAAGTAAAAAAAATAACTTGTTGATTACCTTACCCGCATATAAATTCTAGCAATACTCTTTTTCGCTCAGTTTTAAGAGTTCAAAACTGACAAAAGTATTTCCAAAAAAGCCTTGTATCAGACGGCACTTTCGGTTCTTAATCATTTCTGACAGTAGCTATAAAGACCATCCCAATGTTAATGATATATATGCCATGTATTCTGGACTGATCAGTCCAAATTCCAAAATGTAAAAATTTCCTCTACATAAATTTGTTCAATGTAAATGATGTCATGAAAAATCAGCCTATCAAGAGATGACGGAATGATTATTTGGTTTCCCTTATGTTGATGGCTTGTGGCGTAAACCTAGAACATGTTGTACGGCTCACGAACCAATCAAAGACACCATTTCTTGCTGGAGGCAGAACATAATTGTACCTGGCTGTTCCTGCTGTGGTTGATTAGGCTCGTTATCACTGAAGAATCCGACCCTTGGTACGTCCAGTTGCTGATCAACCTGCGGTGCTGGAACCGAAGACCTGAATCGGCTGTCACATGAAATTCCAGATTCACTAAGATTCTCCGAGTGTGCTAAAATGAGACATACTATGGGATAGTTCAACTTACAGTAATGCCCTAATTAATCGACTCCATAACCACAGCAGAATTATGGGTAAATTTTCAGGATTTAGTCGGAAATATGGCTTGTTGCCATTCATCGGAAAGCTCTGTATATTGTAGTGTAAATTGCCTAAAGCTGCTCTTCAAGGTTTGTTTTCATTGGCCAGTATTCCCATAGATACGTTGCAGGGTACTGGAAACCGGGGGTTCACAGTCAAAACGAATCTCGATTAGAATCAGGGGTGAGTTTCGCAAATCTAATCGTATCTCGAAACGAATATATACATGAGCCAAATCTGGGATTCAAAATTTCAGTTTCAGCAAACCAGGGTAACATAATACCAGTTTTGTGAACTTGGGATATTTAGCGCCCAAAATCAAGCCATAAAGACAGCAGTATTGCTATGTGTACTGGGGGAAAACAGGGTATGAAATTACAAGGGTGTCAGTAACAAAGGAGTTGATTTCACAGTTAAGGTACCCAAATCTGGATGGACGTTAGGATGGTAAGACAGATGGATGGAAGGATGGACGAAGGTCATTTCTATAAAAAGTTGGAGGACAATGACTCGGATGTGTGAATACCCCAAAACAAAACCACTTTTCTAAAAAAAAAATCCCTGACAAAAGTACCGTAGGTTTATCACTAATCTTGGGATTATATAACTTGTGTTTCAATTAAATTTAATTAGTTTAAAGACAAATTTACTACAAGTTCTAACTTTAATGTATATAATATTATAATTTTGTTCTTCAAAATTAATGGCTATATTTCACTAACTTAATTGAAATACAAGTTATTTCTTAAATGATGTTCATATATTAACCACGAAATTGACATTATAATTGCAAAGTGTATAATGAAGGGTGCTACAATTTTCTTTAAAACCCAATGGTTATAATATCACAAAACTAATTAAAACAAGAGTTATTGTTTAATTTATATAAATCATAAACTAACCAGTGGCAGCTGTGATTGTCTGCCTGTTATAAATACACTCGGCAGTGTGGTCTCTCCTGCTGAGATCAGGCAGTCGCATTACATTCTCCATAATGCTGTCAATGATAGTCTGCATGGCAGGAGGAACGTCCTGACGCAATTCACTAAAAAACTCAATGGCACCGACATCCTGTAGAATCGCTGCCGCAGATGAATTCTAAGGATAAAATTATGAAACTAGAATATATATAGTATTATATTTCAATAGCCTGTGTATGTTAGGCTAAATCATATTCATTCATTGGTCAATGGCAAATTGGGTCATGTGTTTTATACCCCAAATAAAACACACCATAACATGCACCCACGTCACATCTTATCAACCTGAATGACCAATAATAGTTGGCAGAACAACTGGCCACGTTTGATGAGCACAAGGCCATAGACTTAATCGATTGATGTCAAAAGCAGAATATTGGGCTCAAGCCTGGATATAAGAGGTCGGACACGGTCATTGACCGAGCCAAATACACCGATGACCGGCGCCGCCGTATTATCGTCCGTCAGTTTGTCCGGCGCCCATTATCTTCACAAAAATATATAATTAAGGGGAAAACAACAAGTAGATGTATTATCCGCGGAAAGACATTCAATTACCACTACTGTGCACTAAATATCAAATACCCCCACCAATACAACGCGTTTTACCGAAAACATGTTAATGATCCGTTCCGTATACAGGACCTATAAATGTAATTTTAATGCAACCTCTAACCTAAATTGTCCGCGATTGATGATTGATCGCAAACTGCGAATTATCGCTGCCTTCACATCCGCACTATTTACGACTTTCTATTTTTAGAACGTGAAAAACCCAGAAAAAATGACTGCCACTGGGGGGGAAACTCCAACCAAGAAATACACTTCGTCGTGTTTTTCTCGTTTGACGTAAGATACACGGAGATGTCACAAGTTAAATCAGCACAAGTGTAATATATTCCACAAGTTAAGGGTGTTAGTTGGAGATTTAGCGGAAGAAATTCCGAAAAAATTCATACCGGGTAGTTTTTAAATCGCCGCGTTTTGAAACTGGAAAAGAATTCAGCAGAGACATACTGTAAATGACAGCCTTGTCTGACTTTGCACCCCTGTCACATTATGACATAATAATATGAGCTTCAGCTAAAAGTGATGTAAAACACCATAATTCATAACATGGTACATCAATGAATCTAATTTGTGCATTGGAATGGGCTAAAAAACAACTAATTGCTGCTATTTATTGATACCAGGTAAATGACAGACACACTTTTCAAATGTCAGACGCCGAATCTTTGGTGCCTGTCATTTTGTCAGACACTCAAAAAAAAATTATATCCAGGCTTGATTGGGCTAACTTATAGTGTTACATGGTGCCAGTATAATCTCCATACTGCAGACAGATTTCAGAAAAAGGAAAATAATTTTAGTAGATTTTATGGAAATGAATAAAGAAAAAGTAATAAACTCTATACATTTATATAAAATAGAATTGGTGTTGTTAATGAATAGAATTATCCCCATTCTAGTGACGTGAAACAAACGCAAATAGAATTTTTATCGGGAAACATTGGCATTTTTATTACCAGTTCTTGGTGGCTATTAACGAATAGTTTGTGAGTGGTTAATGTTTATTTATTTGTTTAATATTACATATATGTAATGCATTTCTACCTGATGTTTTATTGACTATATTCTCAATATAAACATGTATGTAGTGAGTATATTATCAATGGGAATGCCGTTCCCAGTAAGAACATCGTTTTATTCTTGAACATTTTACAATTGTGGATGATGGTGATGATAATATAATATGGAATAAAATAATAAATAAAATAAAATTAACAGAGATGAAGCTCTATATAGATATTATTATTTTAAACAAACTAAATTGATGATGAAACGAAACATAAACGATACACTGTATTTGTGCTGATGCTGGTGATAGAAAAATTTTGAAATTTCGGATTTATGCATTTTCGGTTAACCCTTTACCCAACAGAAGGGCCCTGTGCCAATGCATTCTCTTATATATGCGAGTCGACCATAGGTCGCCTCGCATATATAAGAGAATGCATTGGCTTAACACATTAAAAATTATAAAATTGTTAAAGAATGTAAGAAAAAATGGTAAAAAGTGTTTAAAAAAGGTTTTTTTTTAGGCCAATGCATTCTCTTATATATGCGAGGCGACCTATGGTCAACTCGCATATATAAGAGAATGCATTGGCACAGGGCATAACTTTAACTATCACAATGTGGTCAAGGAGCCGATTCCAATGATATCCATATTTGTATGGTTCTATTGAGACAGACCGAAGATATTTTAGGCTGTTGAAGCTTTATTTGGCCGGTTTTGGCCGGTTTGTTGGGTAAAGGGTTAATTGCATAAGAAAAAAAGCCATGCACTGATGCTTTGCAATAATGCGAAATTGACTGTACATATATATAGTAAAATAGCAAATTTCATGTGAACTGCTTTGTGAACTCTTTGGGAATAAAAACTAACTCAAATATATATCATATTATACATTTATTGCATTGTTTCGAGGTTGACACGAGGATTTATCAACCCGAGGAAGTTAGTATTCACTGAGGTCGCATGCCGAGGTGAATATTACCTTCCAAGGGTTGATAAATCCTCATGTCAACCTCAAAACAATACAATAAGTGTTTTATAATATGATCTACCAATGTTTTCAAGCACATTAGGACTGAAATACAGTAATGCCCTAATTAATCGACTCCTTAACCACAGCAGAATTATGGGTAACTTTTCAGGATTTAGTCGGAAATATGGCTTGTTTCCTGCTGTGGTTAAGGAATCGATTAATTAGGGCATTACTGTACCTTACTGACCCATGTATATTTGTACATCGATCCATCAAATGCACAACAATGTGATTCAAGAAGACAAAATTTAACAAACAGGATTTACAATTCATATTAATTACTCATGACGTTTCGTGAGCATGTTATTAACCCATCATTTCTATTTATAGGAAAATCCAGTAGATATTGTATTTATCAACTCCTTTTCCGTATCATTTAGTATGGGACTTTTTGAAGAAATTCATGATCATATAATAACAACATTTATTAGGCCACAAAAAATAAATGCCTTGATTGTCATCAGCTCCCTGCACGATATTTTGGCTCTGTTTTGCAGATTTATTTATATTTTGTTATTTTGTTTAAGTACTCATGATCCCATGACATTGGTAGTCAAATATAAGTCTGCCTCTGTTGTAAATTAACTTAGCAAATGTCAGTGATATCTGTGTGATGCGGAAATCTGTTTTAAACACATTTTAATCGCCAAATAAATTCCAAATACAGAAAGATTAGGATAATACTACTTGTATTAAACATAATCTGGCTATTTATATTTTACGGCTTTAACAGGATATATCTATTTCATCACTAACCTGTGACAGCTGATTAAGAAGATTCAGCACCTCAAGCTGACGTGGAACGCTTTCAAAGTTAAACCAATTGAGTAACTGTGTGAAAAGATATCTCTCATGTACAACATCTGCATCGCATATCAATTTATGTTCCAACTTCGACAGAATGTTGTCCAAAGCCCTGACTCTGATCTCTTCCAGCTGATGACCTATATTATAAAATACAGCCAATCATGTTACAGCAACTAGCAACATCTTAGTTTGGCGGGGAATGTTCACCCTCCATATGTCTACTAACTCGAGCCTGTCAATAAGGGCACTAACTACTAGCTTTGCAGTTTATATAACAAAAGGTATCTTTCTGTTGATTTTGGACGAGGTTCCAGTTGCCACAGATAATTTGACAATGGGAGCGTACATGCACGAGCCGGAATTACCACAAAATCACCATGGTGTGAGACCACCAAACGATCCAGACCTTGGATGGCGAAGAGATGAAAATCGCGTACGAAAATGGTGAGTCACTGAGCGTCTATTAAAAATATCGCGGTCACTGGCAAAACATGTGAAAATAAAATTGATGTAAATACTAGCGAATACCCCCTTTATTCGAGCGGACATGTGTAATAATCATAACGCATACTCAATACATCGAAATATGAAATATAATTCAAGGAAAAGTTGTGTGTCTGCCGAAATGTTAGTCTAAAAATATACTAGTAGTATTTTTTTTACTAAAAATGTCAATTTTGTGATGTATTGAAATTCTGGACTCGACCAGTGCCAGTCCATGGCTGCTCACGGATTGACATTGGATTCAGCTATTAGTATCAGTACTATCACAATCAGTGACAGTGTTTGCACTGGCTAAAAAAATAAATAATAATTTGCCAAAAATTAGCTAACTCTTGATTTGTGACATTGTCCAAGAAAAAAAAGTGTCTTGAATATTCAACATGTTAATTGTTATCTCGACACATCTTGAGATCCTGACATGTGCATCTCAAGATCGGAACATATTACAGTAATTACTAGTATCTCGCAATATTATTTTGAGATCTCATCATAATTTCTTGAGATCTTGCCATATGATCTCAAGAAAATATGTTAATATCTCAAGATTCTTTTCTCGAAATCTCGAGAGAGTTGAGATAATGTCTCGGTGGAGATATTTTCTATAACAGTATATGGTACATTGTATATCATTTTGAAGACAGATTCATTGTGGTCCAAGTGAGATGATTAATCATATTCATGGGTTCACGTGACTGCCGGGGTTCTATACATGTATATCTAGTACATGTATGTCTTTTGAATGAAAATCTGTTACGGTACCGGCATAGAAGAGCAACAGGAGGTATCTCGGATTCTCGGTCCAAAACAGCATCAACCCAACTAATTTCCCAAGCTGTTGCGGACTGAGAAGACTTGATCTATACATGCCAATGTATGCTATTTCTGAATATATAGTCATGAAACGGAAAGAAATTAACTTTCCTAGAAAAAGTTGTTTGAGTCAGTATTTGGGGCGGAAGAAAGATACCTGGGCTTTATTGTCGTCCCAACTCCCCAACCGAGAAGCTACTTATGACAAAAATGAACTTGTTATTTTATTGCTTATTTTGCTTCATACGGTCATGAAATGGCGAGAGATACTCAGGCCTCGGTATTTTCCGCCTCCCACCCAAACCATGACTCAATGAAATTTTTCTCGATTAAATTTAATTTCTCGCCATTTCATGACTACATGTATATAAAGCGCTATACATGTAAGTGATCAATCATAAGATATTTTTTTCTCATATGCAGCTGCTGGGTTTTTTGGGGGGGTGGTATATTCAGGCCTGTGTAATTTCTCCCCACCCCAAATTCTGACTCAATAAATTTTTTAATGGATATATAGGGCAATATAAGCGATTAAATAATTAGTTTATTTTTGTCATATGTAGATGCTGGGTGTGGGGGATACTCAGACCTGGGTATCTAATTCCCCCCTCTCCTCCCAAACCCTGACTCAAACAACTTTTTCTTGTAACATGTTAATTTATCGCCCTTTAATAACTATAACATCAAAATAAATAAGCATTAAATTAATATATGTACATTTATATTTTGTCATATGTTGAATTATCGGTGGGTGTGAGCATTTGACAGACTGAAAATAGTAAAAAGGGGGGATGCACTGGGGGAGATATCATGTGCACGTGGTCAGGTAAACAAACCATACATGTATTAAGTCGTGAATCCTTAAAACAAGATATTAACAGACCTGGATAATGAAATAGATACCTGGTAAACAATTCAGCAGGTATAACTCCTGATAACAAATTTGTGCGAAACTTGTCCAAGATACATGTATCCATGAGAACAAGTGGACGGGCAGACGCATGCCCACTGTCATTCATCAGAACATACAGCAATGCCCTAAACATTCAACCCCTTAACCACAGCAGAACTGTGGGTAACTTTTCAGGATTTAGTCCGAAATATGGCTTGTTGCCATTCATGAGAGCTTTCCGGTGAATTTCAACAAGCCATATTTCCGACTGAATCCTGAAAAATTACCTATAATTCTGATGTGGTTAAGGGGTCGATCATTTAGGGCATTACTGTATGTCGAGTTTGTTACACATTTGTCAAATTTTGAATCAATAAAATGGAGCAATTGAATGTTAACTCTGAGTTGTTCCATAATACATGTATTTCCCTTGTCATTTCAGGTGTTCATGCGGCCTATGTACAGTGATGGAGACTACCTGTGAGTGCAGATGTTGCCATGAGATTGAAAAAGTTGAGGCCAAGCTGAAGGAAGTGACAAAAGCGTTTTCAGAGGAAGAAGGACACTTCAAGTGTATCACTGAGAGACTGTCCCATTCAGGAGTGTGTGTCTGTACCCATGGGTACTTGAAATTGCATGGTTAGGATACCAGCAACAGTATAGTCATCCGTTTAATGGACCTCTGCACAACAAATACAGGCATATAGCATAAAGACAGTTTATTCGGTGGTGCTATGGCTAGTTTTGGCTACCTTGGTTTGCATAACCGCAGCCCTCTTCCATCGTGAATGGCATCAGTATGCTTTCCTAAATGATGGTGGAAATTACAGGGGCTTTCGTTTGCCCGAGCTGGAGAAATGAATGAATGAAATCTTAATAGATTATTGTTACAATGTATCTCCCTAATCTTCATCTCTCATAAAATTCATCGACAAAATATCAAAGTGTTATATAACAAAATGGCAAATTTTCAAGTATTGTTTTAAGTGGCATTCAGAAATGGGTTAACTCTTCCTGTGAGTAGAATCTCTCAGGTCATGCTCCATTTGCTACATGCCACATCTTTGTATCTCACATAGTACTAATCTAATTGTTATGAAATGTATCTAAGATGGGACACATGGCGAATGGAGCATGACCGGAGAGTTTCTACTCACAAAATTAACACATTACTGAGCGCCACTTACTTGAAAGTTTGCTTTTTTCAGATTTAGATTTTTTTTCGGGAGAATGAACACACAAAATAGTAAGTTATCCCCAGACAGAAATCACTCTATCTCCCATGGTAATTAGTGTTGAAACGATTAGCGATTTTAAGGAATCGACTAGTCGCCAGAGGTAGTCGACTACTAGTCGACTAGTCGGACTCCTTCTAAGAGTTCCTGTTTATATGCCCATATGTTGTATACAATGGGCCATGTGGCATCACAGTTATGAGTATCCAACTCTTCGTTTCAGAACGTTCAAACGGAAAGCACGTGAACTATATAATCTCTCGTTTTGCCCGCGAGTCTCCCAATTTGATGTCTTAAACCCGGTTCACTTGCATCCTCCATATAATCTCACGATTTGGGGAATGCAGGTAATAAAAACATTTTATTTAAACAAAATTGTCGCCGGTAACCAGGAAATAAATAGTCAAGTATCGTTCGTAAGTCTCGGTAACGAGATGTCGGGTGTGTTCTATTGTCTCTCTGACTAGGCGCCTCATGTCGCGGGGGGGATTTTAGGTATTATAATATATTCAGTTACTGAGTTGACTTTCCCAGCTTGACTTGTCGTGAAGTATGCTTGAAGCCATTTTGTTGCATCATTAGTATTACGCGTGTCACAGTGAGACGTTATCACTGATCAATTGCGTCACATCGAACTAGACAGTCTTCAGTCGGCAGCGACACTTCATGTCTTTGATGATCAACATAAAAGAAACCGCGCCTACACGTGCATACATTGGGTTGAGTACAGGTCATGGAGTTCACCGCCCGTGCATGACTGATGGCAGTGGCATCGTTAAAGGAACACTGCAATAAGGCTATAAGAAGTTATTATGTGTTAACTGTTACAGATACTCTGGCAGGAGAGTGGAGCGAAACGGTCGTGATTGCTTCGATCCTTATTAGTTCCTCTTCAGTCAGAGCGTTGAGCACGGGTGAGTCGTGTGGCCGCGCCTCCGGGTGCAGCTGCCCCCGTGCTTAACGCCAGTGAGACGGTTTTGGATTAGGCTTATGGATTTAATCCCATACGCCGTGTTGGCCGCAGTGCAAAGGTGTCGGGTATTGGACATTGCTAACTGGAGTCTCCAGTCTAGCAGGGGATACCTGACCCTTTGCCTGGAGTTCCGGGCTGAAGATGCTGGCACCCAGAGATCACAGACCCGGGACACCAACTCCAAGACTGCCTCCTGTTCCATGAAGTTTGGGAAGGGGCCTCACAAGAAGAAGACGCCTACCAGAAAAAGAAGGGACGCTGCCAGACGGGCGAAATGGAAGAAGAAGGGGGGTGACTGTTGATCTGCCAGTAACCCCTCCCTGTGTGGATCAGCCGACGTCCAGTGTCACAGCCGGCAGGTCGGAGTTGTCTGAGAGACGCCCAGACGACCCGACCTGCATGGAGACAGGCGACATCGCACCAGCTAGCAGGGACTGCGTTGATCTGCCGGAGGTCCCTGCTGTCGTCGTCGAGGCGAGCGGAGAAAGGGAGCAGGAAACCACCCCTGCTGTTCCTGCCGCCAGCTTCGAGGTAGAGTTGGACAGCTTGCCACCACGGACACCGGAGTTCAATCTCATCCCGGTGTCTCCCAGCTCTACCACTGGCAACAACAACAACACAGAAGAAGATAATGAAGAACTCGTTCTGCTGAAACACGAAGCCTTGGAAAGCCGAGTACACGCTGCGGCAGCCAAACAACAGAAATACATCATGACCAAGGCTGACTGTGCACTATTGGAAAAAGATGTAATCTACACAGCAGCAGACTCTGGTGACCCATCTAACCTAGAATACCGGTTAGTGGATGGGAACATCCAGTTCCGGAGGGAGAAGCCAGTCAAGAAGATCGACACCAGCAGCTCGAGCTACGCCTCTCCCTCGGATGCTTCTTCGACTGCACCACCACCAGCGAAGAAGCCCAAAAAGAAAAAGACCAAAAGAAAAAGATAGACCAAAATTGCAACTTTTTTATTTTATTTATTTTCTTATGTATTCTAAAATAAAGGCAAAATACATGAGGGGTTAAGGGGAGGACCAATCGGTCCTTCCGACAATCCCGGGGTTAGCCCCCCAAACCACCCATGCAAAAAAAAAAAAAAAACTGTTACAGATTACGTGATAATATGGCCGTGCAGTGGCACTGCTGTCATGATAGCACATGGGTAGTGCTTTTTCCCGACTAATCGACAAGCAGATTTCGGGATCGACAAATTTAATAATCGCGTCGACTTCGACTAGTCGATTAATCATTTCAACACTAATGGTAATAATCTAATTGTTATGAAATTTATCAAAGTGATTTATGTCAGGGGGTAACTTACTTTTTTGTGTTCGTTCTCCAGAAAAAAATCTATTTCATGACAGGGGTTAAACTAAAACATGCCGAATGAAAACTGATATTTTCTTGATTCAACTAATATTAATTGACATATATACATAAACTTTTGGAAAATATCTAGGGACTTACCCGATAGAAGTTTAACTATTTGGCATCACCAACAACAAAATGACATTCAATATTTTTCAGCAAAAAACATAATTTAACCCTTCCATCGTTCAGTAGTTCCAAATGAAATGTTCAGATAATATGTTCAACAAATGACCTGAACTTATTATCTAAACTTTAACCACCAATGAATAATGAATTACTAGATACCCGGTGTAACACGTCGTCTCCCCCAGGATATCTTCTTATGGTTTTTCCGCTTATTTTGCTTTATATAGTCATGAAATGAAGATGTCCAGACCAGGATATAGCCCCCCCCCCCCCCCCCCAACCAGCACCTACTTGAGAAAAATCATGGTTTTATTGCTTATTTTGCTTTATATAGTCATGAAACAGCGAGAAATTAACTTCTTCCGAGAAAAAGTTGTTTGAGTCAGGGTTTGGGTGGGGGTAAGATGTCCAGGCTAGGAAGGAAAAGAAAGAAGTCCAGGACCTACATGACAAAAAAATCATCTTGGGGTTTTATTGATTATTTTGCTTTATAGTCATGACATAGCAAGAAATAGACTTCTCCTGAGAAGGTGATGTATGGAACTAATCTGCATAAAATGACAAAATAATGACCATTGTTCACTATTTTTAAAGCAAACGCTTATTCTGGTCGTTATCGTTGTCACATTTTTGTATATTATAATGAAAAAAGAATGAGTCGGAGGAAAATTTGAAAAAAAACTCGAACCCCATACAATTGTGAGGATGTGATCCATTTTGGGAGGGGCTGGTGTGTTTACCCTAAACATAGATATTATATTATTTAGCGTAATAACACTCCAGTATTTACTTTTTCAACTCAATGAATGGAAGAAGCCATAGTATACTGTATAGATCTGTATTTCACTATTTGAACATATTAAAATCATTTTCACAAAGATGATACATGCAGATAAGTAGACAGCATAGCCGCACAAGAAGCCCTTCTGATAGTTCAGCCATAAACGTAATTCATACTCTTCTTGTGGAACTTGAAAGCAGAAATCTGCGAAAGCGGTCACGTATCCCATGTATTTCATATCAACAATACCTACACCAGCGGCACGGGAGTAGAGATTCATGGCATGATCTACTGTGGACCTATTATGACAGTCACAGTGACACACGAAATTCGTCCAAATATGTATGCATTTACTCCAGAGCTGTTGGCCACGCGAATAAATTCCTGTCGTATTATTCAATATTTTATTACACATATAAACCCATTCCGAATTCACGATTTCCAACGAAAACGAAACATGTTTCAATGTGAAATAAAATGAAAGTGTCAATGACACTGTAGCTCAACTTAGGTAGGGGAATAATTTAATGGTTGACAGTAAATGGAGGAATAGGAAAGGTGCTAATTGAAATGTCTAACCTGCGCCAAAGGATTTAGTGATGCAAAGAGTAAAATACAAGATGGCTGCTGGCGGACATGTTTTTTGGCCAATTGACCCCAAAAGGACTCGTTCCCATCTACGTGTCATTGTTAACATCCATGACAAATTTTATGAAGATCTGACCAAAGCTACGACCTACAAACTTCATGATCATCAGACGAACAGTACGACATGTAGACGACGCCAATGGATTGAATTTTGAAATCCAAAATGGCCCGTGCGAAAGGATTTAGTCATGCAAAGAGTAAAATCCAAGATGGCTGCTGGCGGCCATGTTTTTGGACAGAATGACCCCAAAACGACTCGTTCCCATCTACATGTCATTGTTATCATCCATGACAAATTTCATGACCATCTGACCAAAGCTACGACCTGTAGCCCGCACCAAAGGATTTAGTCATGCAAAGAGTAAAATCCAAGATAGCTGCTGGTGGCCATGTTTTTTGGCCAACGACCCCAAAATCACTTGTTCCCATCTACATGTCATTATTAACATCCACGACAAATTTCATGATGAACAGTACGACCTGTAACCCGCGCCAATGGATTGAATCTTGAAATCCAAGATGGCTGCCAGCGGCCATGTTTTTTGACCGAATGACCCCAAAATGACTCATTCCCATCTACATGTCAATGTCAACATTCATGACAAATTTCATAAATATTAGACCAAGGTACGACCTGTAGCCCGCGCCAAAGGATTTAGTCATGCAAAGAGTAAAATCCAAGATGGCTGCTGGCGGCCATGTTTTTTGGCCGAACGACTCCAAAGTCACTCGTTCCCATCTACATGTCAGTGTTAACATCCATGACAAATTTCATAAACTTCCGACCAACGCAACGTCCTGTAGCCCGCGCCAAAGGATTTAGTCATGCAAAGAGTAAAATCCAAGATGGCTGCTGGCAGCCATGTTTTTTGGCCGGACGACCCCAAAATCACTCGTTCTCATCTACATGTCATTATTAACATCCATGACAAATTTCATGATGATCAGACGAACAGTGCGACCTGTAGCCCGCGCCAATGGATTGAAACTTGAAATTGAAGATGGCTGCCAGCGGCCATGTTTTTTGGCCGAAGGACCCCAAAATGACTCATTCCCATCTACATGTCAATGTCAACATTCATGACAAATTTCATAAAGATTAGACCAAGGTACGACCTGTAGCCCGCGCCAAAGGATTTAGTCATGCAAAGAGTAAAATCCAAGATAGCTGCTGGCGGCCATGTTTTTCGGCCGAACGACCCCAAAATCACTCGTTCCCATCTACATGTCATTGTTAACATCCATGACAAATTTCATGATCTTCCGATCAAAGCTACGCCCTGTAGCCCGCGCCAAAGGATTTAGTCATGCAAAGAGTAAAATCGAAGATGGCTGCTGGCGGCAATGTTTTTTGGCCGAACGACCCCAAAATGACTCGTTCCCATCTACATGTCAATATTAACATCCATGACAAATTTCATGATGATCAGACGAACAGTACGACCTGTAGCCCGCGCCAATGGATTGAATTTTGAAATCTAAGATGGCCGTCAGCAGCCATGTTTTTTGGCCGAATTACCCCACAATGATTCGTTCCCATCTACATGTCAATGTCAACATTCATGACAAATTTCATAAAGATTAGACCAAAGGTACAACCTGTAGCCCGCGCCAAAGGATTAGTCATGCAAAGAGTAAAATCCAAGATGGCTGCTGGCGGCCATGTTTTTTGGGCCGAACGACTCCAAAATCACTCGTTCCCATCTACATGTCAGTGTTAACATCCATGACAAATTTAATAAACTTCCGACCAACGCAACGACCTGTAGCCCGTGCCAAAGGATTTAGTCATGCAAAGAGTAAAATCCAAGATGGCTGCTGGCAGCCATGTTTTTTGGCCGAACGCCCCCAAAATCACTCGTTCCCATCTACATGTCATTATTAACAAGAATGACAAATTTCATGATGATCAGACGAACAGTACGACCTGTGGCTGCTGGCGGCCATGTTTTTTGGCCGAACGACTCCAAAATCACTCGTTCCCATCTACATGTCAGTGTTAACATCCATGACAAATTTAATAAACTTCCGACCAACGCAACGACATGTAGCCCGCGCCAAAGGATTTAGTCATGCAAAGAGTAAAATCCAAGATGGCTGCTGGCAGCCATGTTTTTTGGCCGAACGACCCCAAAATCACTCGTTCCCATCTACATGTCATTATTAACAACAATGACAAATTTCATGATGATCAGACGAACAGTACGACCTGTAGCCCGCGCCAATGGATTGAATCTTGAAATCCAAGATGGCTGCCAGCGGCCATGTTTTTTGGCCGAATGACCCCAAAATGACTTGTTCCCATGTACATGTCAATGTCAACATTCATGACAAATTTCATAAAGATCAGACCAAAGGTACGACCTGTAGCCCGCGCCAAAGGAAATTGTTGACGGACACACGCACACACGGATGACGGACGCCAAACCATGGCAATAGCTCAAACTTACAAAAGTAAGTTGAGCAACAAAACCACGCAGAAACCGATTTCGATAACACAATGTCAACAGAGTGTGGGAAGGTCCTCTATGACGTCACGGGTCAAAAATAAAATACACCTCATCTGTTGTTTTCGTTTCGAGCGGTGCGCATGACAAGGGGGTTTCCTGGAATCTGAATCGATAGCGGCTAATCTCGGGGCGATTCATTTCGTTCTCAGAACGACTATGTGTGTCTAATAAGCGGGGAAATGGGTAAAATATTAACTTCGCGACGGCGACTTTAAGGAACAAATTTGTGTCATCTGCAAACATGATAATTTTCAAAAGTGATGGGACGTTGCAGATATCATTTATGTTTAGTATAAAGAGTGAGGGACCTAGTACAGATCCTTGAGGAACACCACATTTTATTTCCAATGAATCTGATTCAGTACCATTAATAGATACGTATTGGTGTCCGTTCTTCAGATAGCTTGAGAGCCAGTCATGACATATTCCTCTTATCCCATAATGGTTGAGTTTTGACAGTAAAATTTTATGATCAATTGTATCAAATGCCTTTTTTAGGTCAATAAATACTCCAAGAAGGTATTGTGATTCGTCTTTTGCATCTGAAATTTCTTTGACAAGTTCCATGATAGCTTGAGAGGTAGATCGGTTGTTTCTAAAGCCATATTGGCTGTCTGAGAGAATATTAGGTTTATCAAAGAATGACATTAGGCGTGTGTTATAAAGTTTTTCCAATATCTGT
The DNA here is from genome assembly GCA_032622095.1 of Siphonodentalium dalli. Taxonomy (NCBI): domain Eukaryota; kingdom Metazoa; phylum Mollusca; class Scaphopoda; order Gadilida; family Siphonodentaliidae; genus Siphonodentalium; species Siphonodentalium dalli. The sequence goes on from CP136062.1 coordinate 177,376,211, forward strand.
GATATTTGGGGTAGTAGTGAAACTGGTCTATAGTTTGAGAAATTTTGTTTGTCGCCTGATTTAAACAGTGGGATGACACGTGCCGTTTTCATTGCATCTGGAAAACATCCTGTTTGAAAGGAGGCATTGAATATATGTGCTAGTGGGGTGGTAATATATGGCAAGGCTCTTTTAATAAGGGTCATGTTAAGATCATTAAGATCCTTTGAGGTTATCCAATCAAATTTATTGACAACGTTGATTATTTCGGTTTCAGTCACTGGAATGAGAAATGAAAGTGTCAATGACACTGTAGCTCAACTTAGGTAGGGGAATAATTTAATGGTTGACAGTAAATGGAGGAATAGGAAAGGTGCTAATTGAAATGTCTAAGTAAGACTAGATGTACATGTCAATATCAACATTCATGACAGGTTTCATAATGATCGGATCAGGGATGTGGTGATTATGGTGTGCCAAAGGATTTATTGATGCAAAGAGTAAATTATAAAATGGCCACCGGCAGCCATGTTTTTTTCCGAATTGCCCCAAAATGACCTGTTCCCATCTACAGCCTTTACAAATCTCATAATTATCTGATCAAAGGTACGACCTGTAGCCTGTGCCAATGGATTTAGTCACGCAAAGAGTAAAATCCAAGATGGCTGCTGGCGGCCATGTTTTTCGGCTGAACGACCCCAAAATGACTCGTTTCCCATCTACATGTCATTGTTAACATCCATGACAAATTTCATGAAGTTCCGACCAAATCTACGACCTGTAGCCCGGACCAAAGGATTTAGTCATGCAAAGAGTAAATTCTAAAATGGCCACTGGCAGCCATGTTTTTTTCCGAATTACCCCAAAATGAGCTGTTCCCATCTACAGCCTTTACAAATCTCATAATGATCCGATCAAAAGTACGACCTGTAACCTGTGCCAATGGATTTAGTCATGCAAAGAGTAAAATCCAAGATGGCTGCTGGCTGAATTTTGAAATCCAAGATGGCCACCAGCGGCCATATTTTTTGGCCAGATGACCCCAAAATGACTCGTTCTCATCTACATGTCAATATCAACATTCATGACAAATTACATTAAGATCTGACCAAAGGTACGACCTGTAGCCCGCGCCAAAGGATTTAGTCATGCAAAGAGTAAAATCCAAGATGGCTGCTGGCGGCCATGTTTTTTGGCCGAACGACCCCAAAATCACTCGTTCCCATCTACATGTCATTGTTAACATCCATGACAAATTTCATGCAGTTCTGGCCAAAGCTATAACCTGTAGCCCGCGCCAAAGAATTTAGTCATACAAAGAGTAAAATCCAAGATGGCTGCTGGCGGCCATGTTTTTTGGCCAAATGACCCCAAAATGACTCGTTCCCATCTACATGTAAATGTTAACATCCATGACAAATTTTATGATGATCAGATAAGCAGTACGACCTGTAGCCCGCGCCAATGGATTGAATTTTGAAATCCAAGATGGCCACTGGCGGCCATGTTTTTTTGGCGAATGACCCCAAAATGACTCGTTCCCATCTACATGTCATTGTTAACATCCATGACAAATTACATTAAGATCTGACCGAAGCTATGACCTGTAGCCCGCGCCAAAGGATTTAGTCATGCAAAGAGTAAAATCCAAGATGGCTGCTGGCGGCCATGTTTTTTGGCCGAATGAACCCAAAACGACTCGTTCCCATCTACATGTCACTGTTAACATCCATGGCAAATTTTATGATGATCAGATAAGCAGTACGACCTGTAGCCCGCGCCAATGGATTGAATTTTGAAATCCAAGATGGCCACTGGTGGCCATGTTTTTTTGTCGAATGACCCCAAAATGACTCGTTCCCATCTACATGTCATTGTTAACATCCATGACAAATTACATTAAGATCTGACCAAAGCTATGACCTGTAGCCCGTGCCAAAGGATTTAGTCATGCAAAGAGTAAAATCCAAGATGGCTGCTGGCGGCCATGTTTTTTGGCCGAATGACCCCAAAACGACTCGTTCCCATCTACATGTCATTATTAACAACAATGACAAATTTCATGATGATCAGACGAACAGTACGACCTGGAGCCCGCGCCAATGGATTGAATCTTGAAATCCAAGATGGCTGCCAGCGGCCATGTTTTTTGGCCGAATGACCCCAAAATGACTTGTTCCCATGTACATGTCAACATCCATGACAAATTTCATAAAGATCAGACCAAAGGTACGACCTGTAGCCCGCGCCAAAGGAAATTGTTGACGGACACACGCACACACGGACGCCAAACCATGGCAATAGCTCAAACTTACAAAAGTAAGTTGAGCTAACAAAACCACGCAGAAACCGATTTCGATAACACAATGTCAACAGAGTGCGGGAAGGTCCTCTATGAAGTCACGGGTCAAAAATAAAATACACCTCATCTGTTGTTTTTGTTTCGAGCGGTGCGCATGCCAAGGGGGTTTCCTGGAATCTGAATCGATAGCGGCTAATCTCGGGGCGATTCATTTCGTTCTCAGAACGACTATGTGTGTCTAATAAGCGGGGAAATGGGTAAAATATTAACTTCGCGACGGTGACTTTAAGGAACAAATTTGTGTCATCTGCAAACATGATAATTTTCAAAAGTGATGAGACGTTGCAGATATCATTTATGTTTAGTATAAAGAGTGAGGGACCTAGTACAGATCCTTGAGGAACACCACATTTGATTTCCAATGAATCTGATTCAGTACCATTAATAGATACGTATTGGTGTCTGTTCTTCAGATAGCTTGAGAGCCAGTCATGACATATTCCTCTTATCCCATAATGGTTGAGTTTTGACAGTAAAATTTTATGATCAATTGTATCAAATGCCTTTTTTAGGTCAATAAATACTCCAAGAAGGTATTGTGATTCGTCTTTTAAATCTGAAATTTCTTTGACAAGTTCCATGATAGCTTGAGAGGTAGATCGGTTGTTTCTAAAGCCATATTGGCTGTCTGAGAGAATATTTTGTTTATCAAAGAATGACATTAGGGGTGTGTTATAAAGTTTTTCCAATATCTGTGATATTTGGGGTAGTAGTGAAACTGGTCTATAGTTTGAGAAATTTTGTTTGTCGCCTGATTTAAACAGTGGGATGACACGTGCCGTTTTCATTGCATCTGGAAAACATCCTGTTTGAAAGGAGGCATTGAATATATGTGCTAGTGGGGTGGTAATATATGGCAAGGCTCTTTTAATAAGGGTCATGTTAAGATCATTAAGATCCTTTGAGGTTATCCAATCAAATTTATTGACAACGTTGATTATTTCGGTTTCAGTCACTGGAATGAGAAATGAAAGTGTCAATGACACTGTAGCTCAACTTAGGTAGGGGAATAATTTAATGGTTGACAGTAAATGGAGGAATAGGAAAGGTGCTAATTGAAATGTCTAAGTAAGACTAGATGTACATGTCAATATCAACATTCATGACAGGTTTCATAATGATCGGATCAGGGATGTGGTGATTATGGTGTGCCAAAGGATTTATTGATGCAAAGAGTAAATTATAAAATGGCCACCGGCAGCCATGTTTTTTTCCGAATTGCCCCAAAATGACCTGTTCCCATCTACAGCCTTTACAAATCTCATAATGATCTGATCAAAGGTACGACCTGTAACCTGTGCCAATGGATTTAGTCATGCAAAGAGTAAAATCCAAGATGGCTGCTGGCGGCCATGTTTTTTGGCCGAACGACCCCAAAATCACTCGTTCCCATCTACATGTCATTGTTAACATCCATGACAAATTTCATGAAGTTCCGACCAAAGCTACGACCTGTAGCCCGGACCAAAGGATTTAGTCATGCAAAGAGTAAATTCTAAAATGGCCACCGGCAGCCATGTTTTTTTCCGAATTACCCCAAAATGAGCTGTTCCCATCTACAGTCTTTACAAATCTCATAATGATCCGATCAAAAGTACGACCTGTAACCTGTGCCAATGGATTTAGTCATGCAAAGAGTAAAATCCAAGATGGCTGCTGGCGGCCATGTTTTTTGGCCGAACGACCCCAAAATCACTCGTTCCCATCTACATGTCATTGTTAACATCCATGACAAATTTCATGAAGTTCTGACAAAAGCTACAACCTGTAGCCCGCGCCAAAGAATTTAGTCATGCAAAGAGTAAAATCCAAGATGGCTGCTGGCGGCCATGTTTTTTGGCCGAACGACCCCAAAATCACTCGTTCCCATCTACATGTCATTGTTAACATCCATGACAAATTTCATGAAGTTCTGACAAAAGCTACAACCTGTAGCCCGCGCCAAAGAATTTAGTCATGCAAAGAGTAAAATCCAAGATGGCTGCTGGCGGCCATGTTTTTTGGCTGAACGACCCCAAAATCACTCGTTCCCATCTACATGTCAATATTAATATCCATGACAAATTTCATGATGATCAGACGAACAGCACGACCTGTAGCCCGCGCCAATGGATTGAATTTTGAAATCCAAGATGGCCACCAGCGGCCATATTTTTTGGCCAGATGACCCCAAAATGACTCGTTCTCATCTACATGTCAATATCAACATTCATGACAAATTTCATAAAGATCAGACCAAAGGTACGACCTGTAGCCCGCGCCAAAGGATTTAGTCATGCAAAGAGTAAAATCCAAGATGGCTGCTGGCGGCCATATTTTTTGGCCAAATGACCCCAAAATGACTCGTTCCCATCTACATGTAAATGTTAACATCCATGAAAAATTTTATGATGATCAGATAAGCAGTACGACCTGTAGCCCGCGCCAATGGATTGAATTTTGAAATCCAAGATGGCCACTGGCGGCCATGTTTTTTTGTCGAATGACCCCAAAATGACTCGTTCCCATCTACATGTCATTTTTAACATCCATGACAAATTACATTAAGATCTGACCAAAGCTATGACCTGTAGCCCGCGCCAAAGGATTTAGTCATGCAAAGAGTAAAATCCAAGATGGCTGCCATGTTTTTTGGCCGAATGACCCCAAAACGACTCGTTCCCATCTACATGTCACTGTTAACATCCATGACAAATTTCCTTAAGATCTGACCAAAGCTATGACCTGTAGCCCGCGCCAAAGGATTTAGTCATGCAAAGAGTAAAATCCAAGATGGCTGCTGGCGGCCATGTTTTTTGGCCAAATGACCCCAAAATGACTCGTTCCCATCTACATGTAAATGTTAACATCCATGGCAAATTTTATGATGATCAGATAAGCAGTACGACCTGTAGCCCGCGCCAATGGATTGAATTTTGAAATCCAAGATGGCCACTGGCGGCCATGTTTTTTTGCCGAATGACCCCAACAAAATGACTCGTTCCCATCTACATGTCAATGTCAACATTCATGACAAATATCATAAAGATCAGACCAAAGGTACGACCTGTAGCCCGCGTCAAAGGAAATTGTTGACGGACACACGCATACACGGACGCCAAACCATGGCAATAGCTCAAACTTACAATCATTTGCTGGATTGTTCATGAAATCTTCAAATTTTGTTTGTTTACTATATAGCTGAATTCAGTTAACTGAATACAGCTATTTTAGCTGTATTCTCACATTTGCCAGACCTGATCAGGCTGATGACAGTGAATGATGTCAATGAACAGCTGATGAAAGAATCAGAATGATGTCAATTGTCATTGATGATGTCAGAATACTCAGATGTATTATTACGATCTACGTGCCTAGCTTTTTAAAGATCTGTCTGAAGTCAATATCCTGTCGATGAAATTCATCCATTTTGATAGGTTAATGCTGCAACTATTCAGGGAAAGTGAGCAAAATACTGAATTAAAACAGTCATTTCGACAAACTTTCGCCCAAACATGTTTCAAAACGATCCGCGAAAGGGGAAATAACTACCGGCAAACCGGAAATAATATTGTTTTACGAAAATTACTATTGGGTGGCGGAACAAATTAACACTTGAGATAAAACAAAGGAGGATATAAGTTCGAACCTCGCAAGTTCGAAGATGGAGGACTATTTAAACTCATTATGTATGTTATGTCTTTAAAGTTTTAAATCAGAATAACAATTTCAATAATAAGACAAATTCACGACAGGAATACACTTGGTCTTCCATACATTTTTTTGGAATTTCCAATCCTTCGTTTTTCCGTAGATCCAATCAAAGGGGATTCCCCTCCGAAACAGTGACTTTTCATTCGGCAGGAGGTTTTTCCTGGTTGGGTAATTAACGGATTTTGCACTTCCTTCAGCTTCCTTTGTGATTTTTGAAAACTCTGAGTATGTTTTTTGTTATTTATGAACAATTATTGATTTCAATATGTCGTATCTTATACATATTGGTTATTTGGAAGTACACTACAGATTCAGATTCAGTAAGATTAAGATTTATTTCGTATTCAATAATATGATTACTGTATCTGTATCTGTAGTTGTTACGTCCTAGTGACCAAGGCTGGCTTTCACAGGACGGGATCGAGTAGATCCATAATTTTTCCAGGAAGTTTTTGCCGAACCCGTGACTTCTTCGCCACGGTAGGGATCTTTAACGTGCGCACATTGTTGCACACGGGACAGCCATTAGCGTCGGCTCCCGATCCGACGGTGTGCCAAGCGTAGTGTCATCCCTGGTAATGACATTACGAGAGGACCAGAGGTACGAAGTTAGTCCAGTACGTTTTTTTTCAAATTTTGTCTGAGACTCTTCAAATGGCTTCTGCAATCTTTCTCAGATCACTGATCGTGGCATCGATGATTGATTTGTGATGCCCATGGTACTGGGAATGCAGATGGCGACACAAAGTCCGACCGATATTTTGTCGGATTTGAACCCTCGGCCGTGTCGAAGGTGTAGCTCAGAGGTCGGCCCACAAACCAACTGAGCTATCCGCTATACATGTATTACGTCAGTACGTATGGACAACCCAAAAACACGTACTTCGATCTATAAAATGGTAAATGTATGTTTCATGGGAGTGCCTGTATTTCCGGCCAACTTGGGTCAATACGTCAGTACGTATGGACAGAGACATGTCTCTATTCCGAAGGTTCGCTATTCCGAGTATTGGGTCTGCCTATTTGCAGAAATCCGCCTGATTGGAGAAAGCCGGGTCGGATTTCTGTCTGGATATAAATAGATTATCATTAATTTTTGTTTTTGGGTGAACTGTGCTTGTGTCGTCGTGGCCGGTATCATTTTACTTACACATGCTAATGAAATTAAACTAAAGCTAGAAGGAACTAAATAAGTAGAATTACTTCCCTTACGTTTTTCGAATACGAGTTTTAAAAATTCTGGCGCGCGATTGGCGTATGATATGTCAAATAATTTTACAAATTCAAGAAATATAATACCCAGAGCATGTAAAAACGTGGGAGTTTCTTAGTCTGAAATGCGTTCGTGTCCAAACAATGGCGGGAGATTGAGGCTGTGTATTGGCTTTCGTCAGACTGTCAAATTCTGTGCAAAAAGTGGGGTAGTGTGGAAAACATATGCTGGTTTTTGAGAAAGGCGTGGCTCGAAACGTTTTTAATTTTTGATTGTGAAATATACTCAACAATCACCAACAGACTAGTGGTCTGTATTCCATTTAAATTGAGCATATGTTTCGATTCACTTTTTCACTATAGTATACTAGCGATAACGCGGAATCTCATCAGGAAACGCGTGATAATTTAGATCGGCATAGTATGCCTATTTTAAATGTAGTTGGCCTGATTTTTCTAGGCCTGAAGCACCCAATATTTTTGGGCATGCACGATATGTGCCAATTTTATAATTCGGCATATGATATGCCACTTTAATGAGTATTCTGAGCTCGGAATTTATAGATTCCATCGTGCTGCTTATTTCATTAGAGCAGTCGGTCGTATCACACCCAAGTTTTGCACTTTGAGTCGAATGAGTTAGTAATGTGACAGTCATAGTTTAAACCAGCATAGTTTATGCCTATTTGTTGCATTCTAGATGCAGAAATTGTTATGTATTTGCATATTATAAGCAACCTAGAATGGCTTGACCTGTCTTTACAACAGCGCTTTACTAGGGCTGACACATTGAGCGTGAAGTACATGTATATCAGTTTTCCTATATGCTATATACCCAGAGAACATGTGGTCTGGAAGGAACTGGTTTAATCTTGTTCAGACAGTTGCATGCCAGAATCAGCATGTGGTGGGCATTGTGCCCTCTGTAACTTTAATGATGGGAAATTGATATCCCTACTCTATTGGAGTTGGTGATTAATGATGTGATTTGCTTGTCATGGTGTTTACATTGCATAATCAGCCACTGTGATGTGGAAATACTTCCAGGTATAGCTTGTATCTCTTGTGAGAATATATTATAGAGATTACGAAATTTTGGTGAAGTTTTTATGTTTGTAGATTGTGGGAATATATGCCCAACAGTTCAATAGTTTTGTTTTTCGATGTTTTGACACACCAAGCATATACATTTCCAGATAAATTTGTGTATAGTACGCCATATTTGATGGCATCTGGTATTACATGTATATGTTAATTCCAAAATAGCGTGTAAGAGCATAGAACACACCGCTCTCCATGGCTATATGCTTTGAGATAATGGTGCATTCCAGTTGGCTCACATGTGTATATAATCAGGCAAGACAGAGCATAATATCAAATAATATTAGTGGGCTCTATATGTGTCTTACAGATAAGTTGACCATGTTACGCAATGAATTTCCCAAATAAATGGAATTTTATGGATGAATTAAATTTGAATATCAGTGGGCCCTCGTTTATATACAAAGCACACGCATAGCTAGTTGGAAATGTTTGCCATTTCGATAGCTAGAGTAGACCAATTTAGCAGGTCACTTGAGTTTGGAATTTTCAGGTTTGTGGATGAAGAGTTTATACTGCGAGACAATGTCTCAGTACATTAACATGTACAATTAGTTTTAACACTATTTATCGTGTGTAATCACGGGAAGATTTCAATCTTCTAATTGTTGTAAGCTTATTCGTTTAGAATTTTCCAAACACCAAGGCTGGCGCAAACCCGGTGGTAAGCGGGTCCTTGAAATGTTACATATACATGTAGAGTATATTTATTTTCCATGTATTTTGAATACATTTTGTTATTTCTTTTTGTATAATATATGTTATATACAGAGAACACGCATTGCTATAAGTTGGAAATGATTGTCTTTCCAGAGCTAGAGTTGACCAATTTTTCAGTCCATTTCAGTTTGGAATTTTCAGGTTTGTGGATGAAGAGTTTATACTTCGAGACAATAATGTCACAGTACATTAACATGTACAATTAGTTTTATTACTATTTATCGAGTGTAATCACGTGAAGATTTAAATCTTCTAATTGCTGTAATTTATTCGTTTAGAATTTCCAAACACCAAGGCTGGCACAAACCCGGTGGTAAGCGGGTCCTTGAAATGTTACATATACATGTAGAGTATATTTGTTTCCCGTGTATGTTGAATACGTTTTGTTATTTCTTTTTGTGTAATATATGTTATATATATTAAACAGTTTTAACTTGTATAATATGGTGACCATCCAAAACAAGTAGGATCACACAGTTACATAGTCATGGAGATTGGATCAACTCCGCTTGCGCGGAATGATTCACAGAGTTACTTCACATAGAGAGTAATAGTTTTTAATTTTTGATTGTGAAATATACTCAACAATCATCTAATATTTTGATGCCATGATTGTGAACATTCTCGACGTGGATCGATGTTTGTCCAGCGGGTACAATAATTTCATTTTTACTCGCGCCAAGAATAGAGTTATCTCCATTGTTAAAAGTTTCGACGGGCCGTAAATGCATGGCAGTATATTCTCGGTAATCCTCTCTTTCCGGATATATTGTTTCGTAAGCTTCATGCAATATTTCCGAGAAGTGAGGATTGGTGTCGGAGTTTACAATATGGCTATAATCACAATCATCAAAATTATAATCATAATATTCTTCAAAATCATCATTATCAACGTCCTCATAATCATAATATTCTTCAAAATCATCATTATCAACATCCTCATAATCATAATCATCCTCATCGCCATCTTCATCATCGTCGTCGTCATCATCATCATTATCATTATGATGATGATCATCATCATCACCATCATTATCATCATTATCACCATCATCATCTTCGTCATCATCAGTATCACCATATTTAGTGTTATAATCAAGACCGGGGAAGCTAATATTATGTGTGATGTGACTTGTCAATTCATTTTTGTTATTCGTATCATATAAGAGTTCCCTTGCGTCTTTCAGAATATCAGATGTAAATTTGTCTTCACATCTAATATTATTATCATCTTTATGTAAAATGTCATTCTTATACTCAGTTAGTGAAACAGACTCTCACTGAACAAAGACAAGTCTGATCGTCCCTGTGCTTCAATGCTTTCATGTACATAAAGTCCAACTCCACCCCCACCTCTATCACTCCTGTGTTTCTCATATAAGCTATAGCTTCCCATTTTGGTTAGATCCATAGGAGATTCATCCTTAAGCCAAGTTTCGGTAACGCCTATTAGATCAAATCTGTGTCTACAGGTATACAGGAAAGTGGATAACTTGTCCATATTTTTTAATAGTGAACGTATGTTGAAGTGTATCATTGATGATGACACATTTTGGTTTATTATGTTCAATTTATCGTTAAATTCATCAAGGAGGGTATAATTAGAGGAGTTTTCAGGATTTACTGGGTTTAAATTGTAGTCATCATCATCCATTTGATGTTCTTCACGGAATTCATCATTTAGAGTGAATGGGTTCATTAAAAATGATTTATTTGAATTTGTGTGAGCATATTCTTGTTTCATGTCAAATAATGCCAGTCGAAACAGTGCCTCTTCCTCCATGTGATTAAATGGAAATAACGTCTCATTACAATGGTAGCAAAACCATGGGCTATCATCATTAGCTAGCTTCATGAAATCTGTTTTTAGTAATTTAGAGCAGCGGAGGTGAATCCATTGATCACACAGGTCACAACATAAAGCATCTTGATTTTTTCTCACTGATTTGTTGCATGTAGAGCATGGGTATTTTAGAGGCATGGTAATGTGGTTGTATGGAGGGGGGCGGTGTATGCGAATGGTGAACTTTTTGAAGTTATTTGTCAAAATGTAGGGTGTTCACATCAAAGGAGAAATGGCTGCAAGAAAAAAAGAGTGATGAGTGTATTTTTAGATGAACTGGTGAACTGGGGGATGACTTATTCAGTTTATATGATTTCCAGAAGAGAATGTGTATTACGTAATGGATGGTTGGATATATGTTGTTTTCCATGCACATGCTTGACAAAACTCAGGAAGTATATACATAATAACGTATCAATCATTAGTGCATGCAATTATAGTTTTGCGAGTTAAACACATACATGTAAGCTTATAGCATGCAGCAACAGATGAGTATGTCACAAAAACAAAATAATACATATATATATATAACAAAGACACACAAGAACAGAGGCATGCTAGTCGATGGATTAACTTGAGATGGAAGTATGCTGTCCAGAGTCAATGACACGATACGCAGTCACTATGATGATGAGAGTATGCTGTCCAGAGATGATTATACACTGTCATGACGTTGAAAACAAGACATGCTGTCCAGAGATTATAACTTTCACAGTTAGAATGATGAAATAGGCATCCACGGTAAATCACGAGACAGAAGCATGCTGACCAGAGAATACAAACCGAGATCAAGATCTAATGGATCATCCATTCACGGATTAATTTCACCATCAGACCATGGCATTGGCACTGGACAGAAACTGTTGACTGGTGGGTATGCGGCTTATACGGACCCTGGCTCTTACGGACCCTGGCTCTTACGGACCCTGGCTTTTACGGACCACCGGCTGATACGGACCCTGGCTTATACGGACCCCGGCTCATACGGACCTCAATTAAAATATGCAATTTTCAAACTTATATTTATGAATTTAATATTTTACACATATATCTGTATTAATTGAGAATTTCGGTGAATTTTTTTGGTGATTTTCAAACTTATATTTATGAATATAGCTGATTTTTTTCAGTGATTTTCAAACTTATATTTATGAATTTAATATATAATTATGATTGTCATTTCACACATATATCTGTATTAATTGAGAATTTTTGGTGATTTTGAAACTTATATTTATGAATTTAACCGATTTTTTCGTTTTTTTTTTCAAACTTATATTTATGAATATAATATATAATTATGATTGTATTTTCACACATATATCTGTATTAATTGAGAATGTCGGTGATGTTCTGGCTTGAAAAAGCATTGATTGAATCGCGTTAATTAATCTCTTTATCGTTGTATAAACACGCGCGTGTGATCCCTTTATGTCGTTGTATAAACAGACACGCAGTGATAAATGGTCAGTGAATGGTGATCAGGATGAATCCACTGAGTTTGATTTGTTACGAAAACATGTTAGTAAAAACACAACTTGTTTCAACTTATTTATTGTCCCTTGTATACACACTCGTGTGTGATCCCTTATATTGTTTTATAAACAGACACGCGATGATGAATGGTCAGTCAATGGTGACCAGTATGAATCCACTGAGTTTGATTTGTTATGAAAACATGTTAGTAAAAACACAACTGGTATATATTCAACTGATTTATTTTTGACTGGCATAATTCCACAATGACTGCATTGAAACTGAATGTTCTACTTGAGAGCACAACAGCTGCTACTCGTCGATGAGGATAACTGCCAGCAAACTACTGACAGAAGACGCCAAGCTGTACGCCCCAATTTAGATAATGTTCGTCTGATGTAACGTTGTTCCATTTTTGTTATCATAACTTTTTTGTTACCTCAGTATGTACGTTGTCAGTATTTAGATTTTATTTAAATAAACACAAAAAATAAAATTGTATATTTTAATTGAGGTCCGTATGAGCCAGGGTCCGTATAAGCCGAGGGTCCGTATAAGCCAGGGTCCGTATCAGCCGGTGGTCCGTAAAAGCCAGGGTCCGTATCAGCCAGGGTCCGTAAGAGCCAGGGTCCGTATCCGCCGGCATTCGACTGGTGTATACATTGTTATTGTTGTTTAGTTTATTAGTTTCAGATTAGATATATTTTGACGACAGAATGTATATCAGGTTTGGGTGAACCACCAATCGATCATAATTAGACTATCAGATCATTCTAAGATATACCATTTGGTCTTTCACCGCCTGGGATAAGGGGGAACACTCTAATTTATGTTATATAAATATGTTTCAACCAATACTTAAAAATTTTTATTTCTGCAGTCCTTCAATTTTGAAAAACACAGGTGCTTTGCTTTGGTGCCCCTAACGGGAAATATAAGTTATAACCGATGTTTATGCATGTAAACATGCATGTTTATAAGGGTCCTTGACTACCCCCCCCCCCCCCTTTAAACTCCTTCCCAAGTTGAGCTACAGTGTCATTAATAACACTTTCATTTGGATAGTTTTTACATCCCTGATGAAGATATGTTAAAATTCACTCCCAAATATGTTTTGTTGAAGATGGGTCAGCCCGAGAATTCACTTCTACAAAAAAAATACGGGGGTGAGTAAATACCGGTACATATGTACATGTACGTACCATCCAAAAAAACTTGGTTTAACTAGATGGAAATTAATAATTTGCCTCTACCATCTCATTGATAATTGAATTAACACAGCTTGCCAGTACAGCTCAATACACATCTGATGTTTGGGATGACATAGTGGTTTATAGAAAAATAAATGGAAGCTAGGCTATTCTCCAGTATATGGTGGAATAGACTAAGAGGCTATTCTACTGTATATGACAGCCTCTCAGTCTATTCTGCTGTAAGAAAATTGGTGCCTATATTGACGTCAACGTAGGTGATATCCAAACATAGTGTTATCATCTTCACATGATTTTCATCGGGATACTTTATCTAGCCCTACCCATGCTACATGATCAGAGGTTTTATTTGGGTGCGGTATATGCCTATACTGGTACCATATCTACTAAATGGTGATGTTGTCCCTGTTTTGAATGCATTAATAGCAAATTCAACTCTATATATTTATGTTGAGGAGTTCGAATTGTCCGTGGTGCACAAATAAACGCCACAATGATGTGATGCCATGTGACTTAATCAATGTGTTTCGGTCATACCTGTAATACATACCGGTATGTTGCGCATGTGTTGTCTTCAATTTTACGGCAGAATAGCCACATCTCGGGTTATTGCTATTCTACCATATATGGCAGAATGGCTATATGCGGGGTTAGGGCTATTATGTTGTATACGGCAGAATATAGCCTCGTTGGCTATTATGCTGTATAAAATAAATTGAAAAGAAGAATTTCACCTTCAATTTTGTAAAGGTCAACTTGGGGTCCAAAGGAAAGCTTGAAATATCGCAGAGCTCACCACAATTGGTATAATTGTATAAAATTCATGACTGATATTACAGACTTTCTATGGCTAAAATGATGGTTTTGGGTATATATGTTTGGGAATCGCCAACAAATATAAGTGAAAAAGCAATTCATTGACATTTTCGTAAGGGGCCTTGGTGTCTCACTCTCAAGCGCTGGCGATATTGGTTCAATTCCCAGTGGAGTCATCGCTGACATTGTATCCCATATCGCTATCTGGCTGGGGGATTTGCCAGTTACTCACCGATGGTCGGTGGTTTCACCAGGCACAATAGGTCATTCTTCTAGCTGCTGCCAATGAAATCACTGCTAGATTTACGTTAGTGCACCAATAAATAAACAAATTGACGTTTTTGCAATTACATTATAAGTTCACTTGATACATGGCTGGCAACATGTCGATATAAAGGGTGGCAGTGTCGAATACAGCAAAGTTTATTTTCTTGGTACACTGAAAACAACTTTTAAAAATATTCCACCATACATAAATAACCTGTCTTTTAGCGAAAGGAGACTGATTTCAGAAATAGTAACAAGTGCACATAGACTAGAGATAGAGACGGCAGACATACAAAACCAGAGCCGACACCACTCCAACTGTGCATCTATAAACAATGGAATAAAATATTTACCTTGACCTTTTAAGCCAGATCATTCTCTTACAATGTATATATGCGAGGCTCCCTATGGAAGACTCGCGTACATAAGATAATGCGCTGGCACATGATCTTTAATGCTACACACTGCAGTTCCCGACATCAAAGGGTTAACAAAGCCCTGATAGAGGGGATACATAGAGGAGATTTTGCTAAAAATCCAGCTCCTCATCAGTAAGTACAAACCTCTAATGTACAAGTACTCTTTGTTTTTCACTTTTTTTCTGTAATTGCCATATATTCTACCTGATTTAGAAATTATGCAATATTTAAATATATATCATATCATACATGTATATATCACAGTTCATGTATATATATATAATCTCTCATTTTCTCTCTAGATTTTCCAAAATTCTCAGGATAAAGAGAATATTGAAAGACTGTATTATACTTATTGGTGTGTATCTTGTATATATGACAATGGCAACTTCAAACAGAAAGCTAGACGATCTACCTAGTTGTTCGACTCTGAGTTCCTGTTCGGATTCAGAGAGTGGTGTGTGTAAATGCAAGGACAAGATAGAGAATTATGCAATCATCATCAAAAATCTTGAACAGGAACTCAACTCAACCAAAGTGCGGAGAGAAGGTGTTGAGACTATCGCAAAACTTTTAATGGAAGCGCGACAAGAAATTGCTGTTTTAAATAAGAAAAATAAACAGCAGGAAACTCGTGTTCATGAACTTCAGAGTCGATTGGAACGGAATAACTTACCAAGTAATTTACTACAAGATGAAAGTGAAATTTATGTTCCTCAAACCTCCAAACAAATTCTAGATAATTTGACTAGAGAGAATTCTCGGCTTCGGAATTTGCTGCGTCAATGTACGGTAAATCCTGATGAAATTGAAAAGCAAAGACAGGTAAGTTTGTATTCTATTATGTTAGAAATTCACTCCCTACTATAATTTCCCATTATATATTGAAAATACACAATCCTGTGTGGTTAAATCTCTAAACCTATCATAGTTTTTATGTCACATATGGGTGCATGGTTTCTACCAGCAGACTACAGAGGCAAAATTAATACCAATTTTTTAAATAGCACCTTCATGCACGTTATCACAAGACCGGCATGGTTATTGAATCTGTAGTGATTGCTGAAATATGTAAACACCAATCAAAGGCAACTTTGGCTGTTAGATATATTTATATATATCCACTCTGGATACAAGTGACTGGCGGATGTCTTGAATTCTTCTATCTTATTGTTTTGTTTATCACTATCATCAGAACCTGATCATGCATATGTGTCTGATAGAATGTCGCCATTATAGGTGGTATGTGATATTAAGACCATGCACAGAAACATTAGATTAAGATGATGTAATTCACATGTGCTTAGTCACTTACTTAATAGTTCAGTAGTATCAATTGCTTTGATGTATCTATATACATGTAGGCACAACTTGTTTAATTGTTGCGAACAGCAATTATAAATTATGTCAATTTTATCTTATCAGACATTAGTTGTTTACCATACTAGAATGCAACGCCATGTGTCTCTTGACAGCTATCTACATGATTCATATATATGGCTTATGGTAGGACTTAGTTATTCTCCAAAATACAGTTGTAGCCTAATCAGCCTGTATTTATTACATCATATAGACACTATATATAGTTTATATGTTTACCTGCATATGGCTTTCCAAGTAGACATGTGTGCGATTCTAATTATATTATTAATAACTGAGATATGAGAATAAATATGAGCTAATTATATATTTTTTATTTCGTGTTGAGGGTAGGTAGGTCCGTATATTTCTACATTTCGGTCGTATGCTACATTTAATAAAAATAAAGTTCTGTCTTTTAGATACAGTAATCATAACCAAGAAATAGCCAATAGATTTAAAACTGATTATTGAATTTAATTGACCAATGAGACATACAGGTATTCGGATGTGGCATTTCTGAGACAAATGTCTGAAAAAAGACAACAGACTTCCACCAAAATCAGAATTTTCATGCCATTTGCTTGCATGATATTTTGAAATCGGCCTACAAATTGTTCAAATCTGAGTATAGGGGCCTATTAATTAGTAGGCTACTTACACAAATCACATGTATTGGCCATTTAATATACATGCACGCATGGATAATGACTCTGATGGGGGGACTTAATAATTTTATTAATAGACCTATTATAGACCTATAATTGTTTTCAAATATTCTATTATTTTAATAGGGGACTCCCCGGGCTCATTCTGTGTTCCAACTGAACTAGCTCTGAGCTTTATGTTTCCAACTAGCCCACCCCCCTTTCACCATGCAAAACACATTATTTTATGTCAAAACAAGAAATCAGTGGCCCCTATTTTCACTTTTGGGAGAAAAAGTGAAATTGTTTCATCAAATTTCAGGCCCATAACTACAATATATAATTTATAATATGCATTCTAATGCACCTAAGCCAATATACCCCCGGAAACATCACATATTTGCGGGGGGTTATTCATCGATAACCTGTCGCAATGTATAGTCCGGTTCACCACTTCAATGTAAGATATTCCTACCCGCCAATATTGCCGTCAGCTGAATTCCTAATCTCGGCCATGCCCAATCCAGCCTCGCTCACTGTTCCGTTTCTCCCCATGACGTCACACTTACGCAGTACATGCCGGTGACGTTACGGAGCAGATTATAGAGTTGGCGCCCTTGCTACTGACTTCCGTTACTAGCTCGTTGCTATATAAACAAACCAGCGACGTCGCTTTTGTCGAAATTTGACAGTCGGTACATTCGTCCTGTATACATGTACTTTCACAAAACACCACACCGTTATATCCCATCAATGTCAGTGTCTCGATATCATGTGACCAAATTTCTTGACATGAAACCGCCACAGGCACGGCGTGAAATACATCTCATTGAATAAACAATTTTCTATTGTTTCAAATTCAATTCAACTTCAAGTTCGCGGTAAAATAATAATCGCAATTTGTAAGTGATAGAATTCAGAAAAAGACATCAACAACATGCAGAACCTAATTGTTGTGCATGTTTATTTCTATTCGAGGTGGCAATTTTTCATCTTTATCAGCATTTTTAACGATAAGAGCGATGTTAATTGGGGGACTATATTTTATCTAGCGCATTAAATTTAAAATAAAAAGCTGTGAGTGTTGATAATTACGAGGCATTTGTTTGTCTAAATAACCTTTTAAGTTCGAAGAGCATTAGAATGGGGATAACAGTGTGGTGTTTTGTGAATACTCGTTAATGGTCTCTGGCTCCGCCGTCGCCCATTAACTAAATTTGCCACAGTATATTCGCCCTGTACCTTTCCAAAATCACAAAACACCACACCGTTATTCCCTAATTATATAGTACCCTATAGCCTATTTCTAGAACTGTATGCCTATAGGATAAATAACCAATTTCGACATTACCTTAGATTATCTGCGCTCCAAATTTCACCTGATAATATTCAATTAAAGAAAAAATTCTGGTATCTAAATAGGTTTATAAATGCTTGAACTACCTTTCTACGAGCATTTTATGTCACAGAAAGACGCATTGAAGTCATACAAAATACAACTTCGAACACGATATCTGGGTCCCAAAAGAAAAACAGCATTTGCCCGACATGGAACAGAAAAGAGAGTTCTGTGTTAATCTATTCCAGATATGTTAGAAATAAAGAGCGTTTGTTCAACTTTTGAGCGAAAAATTTAAAACAAGTTGGAAAATGGCTGTGACTATGGCCAGTATTTTTCAGAGCATATGATGCTGGTATATCAATATTTCGTGTTGTTATCAACATATCTTATACCGGTACCTCTTTCCAAATTACGTAGACACAATTTGGGAGCTTGATTGAGCCTTGTCCGTTAATTAAACCAACTAATTAAATTGGTGTCGCCTTACATATAAAACAAACATGTGGTTGCTTCCAGCACTGCACATAACTTATGTGTGACGAGACACTGTACCTAAGATCACATGTGATGTAAAGTGTGATTTTTTTTGTTGCATGGAAAACATGGAAGTATGATGTTCAATTTAATGGCTGCATGCATAGAGGAATACTTGCTGTCAGTTCCTGTTCACAACTTCCTAAAATTAGTCATCATGTGCATTTTTTTTTCTGGGATCTACTTAAATGCCTTTAGGTAACAACAACAAAGACAAAAGTATAATTGAGATGACACATTGTGTCATGTGTGACATCAAGTACAATCATCAGTAACTTCTTCAGATGTTTAACCCTTATTATGCTGTGGGCAAGACATGAAAGCAACTAAGCAGGGGAGGAATTTGCCAGTTCATGCAACAATATTACATTTTAAATGGCTAGTTATTCCTAAAATAAACTACTGATATAATCATAAAACTTGTGAAGGTGGGAGTAAAATAACCGCCCACAACATTAACCATAACAGAATAACACATCTGAACATAAGGCCAAAATAAAAAAGACCTGTGTTTCTGGTGACCCGCCCACCCCTAATCCGGTGCCCCCGACCGTTTTCATTTTATTGATTTTGCAAAATTAGTATGCATCCAATTTTATATTCCTTGTAAACTGATTCATTTCCTTAAAATGGACACATCGTTTGTACTGTTAAACCGGAAATTGTACCACACTTCAGTTAGGTCTCAGTTTTATTCAATAAAACAATAAATTACACAACATTTATATTCTAATATTATGTACTTAGTTTTATTATTTTATAGTACATTACAAACAAGGAGAAGTCCAGGAGGGGGGTTATTCATATCTATTTAGAGCAAAGTTGAAAATAAAATGAAAAAAATAAAATAAAATGAAAAGCCACCCGCTTGCCCCTATTTTTTTCTTGCATGTCACAAGAAACACAGGTATAGATTTTTTTGGCCTAAGACAAGTAAAATGCATTTGAGCATAGATAATGGACATTTTTAGAATGAGATCCCCAGAAGGTGAATTTAGTGACGCTGCCCCACATAGAAGGCTAGCATCACTAAATTCACCTTGGGGACCGCATTGTACGGTACTTACGCCTCATCTTCTCTGGAAAGTATCTTTATTATCAAATTAACAATTTTTTTTAGTTTCTTTCAAAACTTCTTGAGAAAGTTTCTTTTTCCTTTTTTATAGTTCATCGTCTCTATATCCCCAAATTGGCAGAGATACGATGCATAATCAAGGTGCCCAATGGATGAACATCAGTATCTGGGAACTGAAATCTGTATCTAGGTCTCCCATAGCAGATGAGGCCACGCAGAATGATGTCCCTAGAGTGAATTTGGTGATGCTAGTCCACTGTGCCGGGTAGTGTAACTAAATTCACCCTTTGGGGACTTCATTCTACTTTGGCCTCATCTTCTCTGGAAAGTATCTTTATTATAAAATTAACAAGTTTTTCAGTTTCTTTTGAAACTCCTTTTGAGAGTTTCTTTTTCTTTTTTAGTTTAGCTTCTTTGTATCCCCAAATTGGCAGAGGCGCAATTCGAAAACGAGGTGTCCAATGGGAGCACATCACCATCTTCACCATCTGGGAACTTAAATCTGTGTCTGCATCTCCCATAGCAGATGAGGCCATGCAGAATGATGTCCCCAGAATGTGATTTAGTGATGCTAGCCTGCTGTGCTGGGTAGCATAACTAAATTCACCCTTTGGGGAACTCATTCTGCAAATATCTGGCAACATATTTCCAGGCCTGCTCACACAACATCTCATTTCAGTCACTTGCTGAGAAAACTGAACAGTTACAGGATGTGAAAAAAGAACTTTCTCACAAACAGCGTGAAGTGGAACATTTAGAGCAGGTTCTAAATGCATCTACCAATGAAAAAGATAGGATTATTTCTGAGTATCAGGAAACCATCAAGAAAATAAATCAGGGGTCAAAGGTTCAGGATGTTGTGTGTCGTTCACTGAGCGAAGAGTCTTCAAGCTTGAGACAACAGCTGAAGGATGTTGCAGTGACTTGCCAGACATTGGCAATGAAATTGGATGAAAGTGAAAAACTAACAAAGGGTGTAAGTATAAAATCTACATGTATGTCTTTTCTTTCATGGCCTTCTTTCTTCACAATTAATGTATTAGAAAAATAAAAACAGAATGAAGTCATATGTGCATGTACATTGAAATAATTATCTTACAGCGGTTATATTATGTGATCACTCAGATCCAAGAGACACTACCCCCACCAGTGACAGCCCTGCCACTACTGCATGGAATATTTAAATGACAACACATGAGTGGGTTATGATCTCAGCTTTAATGTAAGATTATAAGCTTGTCCTGCAGATAGACCATACGCATGGAAAACCAATTAAGCAGAGCCTTCGCTCTGACGAGAAGCCGAAGCAGAGAACGCTGAAGAAATACTGCTGTACAGCGCAGGCATGAGCATGGCCCGACGAGCTAAGGTACGATTCGGAGCCGGCGCCCAAGAATTGCTATAAGGCGCCCTAAGCAATAAGCACACACGGCCACCAGGGAGAAGCCCAACGAGTGCGACGCAGGAATGGCAGTAGAGACCACTGGACAGCCCAACTCCCTATGGCTAAGCACCGTGGTATGGGCGGGTAACACCAAAGTTACCCCTGCAGGACGCACCAAAGCTGGATCAATGGCACTGATGACACAGCACCTGAAAGGGAAAACAAACAGCAGCAACGAGATGCAAACACACAGGGCCCTAGGCCCAAAACAAAACAGGCATCACAGAACAATGAATATGGCGTGCCACTCGGGACGCCGAACAAGGCGGGGCATGGAGCTCCAAGGGGGGGAGGGAGGGAGCGCGATGCGTATAATTCAAGAGTGAATTGCTTTTTCAGTTACCGGAAGGAGGCAACATTCCGGGCGGATGTAAAATGCGGACTTTAAGTTCGGCCGATACGGAACGGATCGTACCGAAAAACCGGAATGTCTGCCGGATGACAGGATCAAAGAACCACATAAATCACCCCAAACCCTGAAGAAATACTGCTGTACAGCGCAGGCATGAGCATGGCCCGACGAGCTAAGGTACGATTAGGAGCCGGCGCCCAAGAATTGCTATGAGGCGCCCTAAGCAATAAGCACACACGGCCACCAGGGAGAAGCCCAACGAGTGCGACGCAGGAGATGTTGGCCAACAGGACGCCGCACAGCACGCTGGTGAGCCCAGTAGACGTGGGACGAACCCAAGACCCAGATAATGGCTACTGAAACGAGACTAAGCAGATGTTGAGTGGATGTATCAACGACAAACATCAGACCGCCAACGACCCCGGTGTTGGATGGCATGGTAAGGGGTGCCCAGATCCGCCAGATAGGTAGCACCACCCGAACGAAATGAATGTGGCGTGATATATTGTCGAGAGACGGACGTACGCAAAGCCTGACGGAGCACGGCCCGAAACTGCGCGACTGTGAGCGGGGTCTGAGCCTGGTGAGAAAGGAACAGTCCCGACCGGGAGCCGCGAATGGCAAGAAATGTGGTGGCCGCGCGCAGCGGGCAGATATGTGGATCAGTCGGCAGGCACGGAATGCGAGTATGAGCGGGAGGACCACATTGGTTCGTTTTAGAATGCCGGAGCCAAACGTCAATGGCGGAGCCGCTCAACGAGACATCGCGAAGAAATATAGCATGTCCAAAGTCGGCCTTGGACACAGCGGCCAGTTCCCCCACGCGGAACAGTCCAAAAAAGGCCATCGTAAAGGCAGACGTAAACAAAGCGACCTCATGGGGCGACGAGCAGATGCGAGGAAGCACGCGGAGCAAGGTGCGCAGCAAAGGTATTGTCACTGGAGCAGGACGAGAGGATGAAGGTGTCAAGCGACGGACCCCGGTCAATAGTTGGCGAATGAGGTAAGTCGAAGTGGGATCTCGCATACCCCGGAGTCGATGCTGCCGACCGATGGCAGCCAGGTAGGTGGAAATGGTTGAAGCAGAATGCTGGGAGCGATAAACCCGACGATAGCGTGTTCCGGGAGCGGCCAGGAAACGGCCAAGCGATGCTGGTGTGCGAAATCGAGATAAGCCCGTATGGCGGTGCGATACATGCGGTGGATTTTTGGCGCCCGGGAGGAAGTCAAAAGCAGCGTTACATGTCGACGCAGGTCCACAGGCACCTGGGAAATGGTGTTGGCGTTCGGGCGGCGGACGGCGCCAGTCGACGGAAACGTTTCATCTGGAAACGAGAGAGGCTGTCAGCGAGAGCATTATCACGAGACGCGATCCATGAAGCACGCAAGGAGATGTTGTGAGACAGGAGCAGCAGGACCAGCTGGCGCAACAGGGCCATGAGCGGCTTGCATTTGGAAGTTTGGTCGTTGATGGCGCGGACCACGGTAATGTTATCACAGTGTAAATGGAGGCGATGATTCCGGAGGCGACGCCCCCAGACGCTGATGGCAACTAAGATGGGGAACATCTCGAGGACACCCATATTGCGGGTCAGGCCCAAAGCATGCCAAGGAAGGGGCCACTTGCCAAAAGCCCAAAGGCCGTTGAAATAAGCGCCAAAGCCGCCGGACTGACCACCACAAGCGTCCGTGTGGAAATTGATGTCGGTATCATGGAGCCAGGTCGCAGAAGGGAAAAGGTAGATCCCATTGAATGACGTGAAGAACTGTAACCACGTGGCCAAATCGGCACGTATGCCAGAATTAATTCGGATTTTGTGATGCGGCTTAGAAAATCCCTGCAGGGCATCAATCAGGCGACGACAAAATGGGCGGCCCGGACGAACCGCCTTGCACGCAAATTGTAATGAGCCAATGAGCGACTGTAGTTCACGGACCGAGATTTTACGGCAGCGCAAAGCCATAGAGATTTTGGACTGAGCTTCTCAGCAGGGAGACGCACCGCGTTAGCCAACGTATCGAGTTCGAGACCAAGGTAGCAGAGCTTCGAGGTGGGCGAGACCGTTTTGTCATGAGCAATAGGTACGCCAAGATCAGAGCAAACGCGATGAAACATGTCAAGTCTGTCTGAGGCCTGGGACGTGGCTGGCGGACCACAGAACAGGAAGTCATCGCAGTAGTGCAAGATGTGTGGGTTGCCGGACTGCTGCTTAACAACCCATTCCAAAAATGTCGAGAATTTTTCAAAAGTTGCGCACGACACGCTGCAGCCGAAAGGTAAGCATTTGTTGAAATAATACATGTTGTCCAGTTTAAAACCAAGTTGATCGAAATCGCCCGGGTAGATGCGAAGATTACGATATGCAGCCTCTAAATCCCCGCGCGCGAGCAAAGTCCCGGCCCCAAGGGACTGGATGGTGGCAACAGCAGCGTCAAAACTGGTATATGTGACAGTAATGAATTCGCGCGGAATATGATCATTGAGCGACTGGCCTGCCGGATAGGAGAGGTGATGGATGAGACGGAATGAGCCAGGTTCATGTTTAGGCACCAGTCCAAGTGGCGACACGCGGAGCGTTGGAATTGGACGAGCGCAGAAAGGACCAGCAATGCGACCAAGGCGAACTTCCTTAAGGATCTTTTCCCGGACGACCTCGGGACGGTCACGAGCAGACTTGAGGTTCGGAGCGTCAGTTGGCATACGCGGGCCAGTATAATGGAGTGGAAAACCATGAGTAAAACCGAACCGGAGTTCCCGCGCGACTTGGTGGCGAGGGTACCTCCCAAGCCACCAACACAAATAGTCAAGATTAACGGCGGAAGGGGCGAGCTGGTAGACGCTGCTGGCGACCGCCGCGGGCTGAGCGGCGAAAGTCTTGTCCATGGGCAGCGGTTGCGGCATGAGGCTCTGAGCAGATGTTGCAGATGTGTCGAAAACGACAGTTTGGCCAGGAGCAGCGGCCGGCGTTGAATTCAAAACAGACGGGACTGGGACGGCCCGGACGCGTGGGAAAATTGTCCGCACGCCCGGAGGCACGAACCGGAGTCGGCTGCGGAGGTTGCCGAACCTGGGGCGTCATGACCAGCAGCCAAATGTTAGGGTCGATGGTCTCCCAAGGAGTAGCTGTATTACCATCCCACTTCAACCGAAATTGGGTATCGTACACCTGCCAGGCAGATCCCCCACATTTAGCAGCCGCCCAACGAATGGTGCGCAGGTAACGCAAAAGGGGCTGGGCCGACGATTCAGGGTGAACGTCGAGGTATACCGAAATGAAAGTGAGAAAAGCATCGGTCCTCGAGACGTTATTGGAGCAGCATGCCCGCTTGGCGCAACGCGGATTTGCCCGGAAGCAGAGACAACCAACTGATGGGGGTCAACTGTATGAATAGAGGCGGCGGGTTCCTGCAGCTGATCCAAATTGATAAAATCGCCCCGGAAAATTTTGTCGCGAATAGATCGGGAAACATGAGAGCCATAGCCATCTGCCGCCGTAGGAATCGGCAAGGGGGCGTCCCAAGGGGAGACCAGCGAGGATGGAAAACTAAATAAGGCATTACCCGGATCAGTTCTGTCTCTTGCCGGAGCGTTCGGTCGGTGTATCACTGAAGCCACACGGGAATCCTCGCGGCGGCGGAGAGAAGTGGAGCTGTCATCAGAACTGCTGCGTCGACGGGTCGACAAAGGAGACGCTGATGGTGACCTGGATCCATAGCGCGGAAACTTGGGGCGCGGAGAACCATCCTGTCGGCGACGAGACTGACGACTGGGCTGACGACGAGGCTGACGAACAGGATCGCGGCCACGAGAAAGGGAAACCCGGCCACGGGAGGCGCGGCGTCCCCGTCCAGAGCCACGAGCAGGCCTGCCACGCGAATGCTGTCCACGGCCGCGCACCCGTGAATCAGCCACAGATGACACACTGGCCGAAACCCGAGAAGAAGGCCCAGCACGGTCACTGGAAGCAGGACCAGCACGAGACGAGCTGGCAGACGCATCCTGGCGACTGCTACAAGACGAACAGTCGCGGGCCCGACCGCGAGATCCCGTACGAACCATATGAGAAATATGTGGTTGCCACCGAACGACAAACACAAACAGGGAAACTTGTGCGCTACCCACGAAAATAGGTAACGCCGACGGAACAGGACGCAGACAGAACGCACAAGGAACAAGATGATAGACGAATAAATGAAGGCTGGCGAAGAAACACGGTGACGGATGGAAACAGATAGGATTTGACGACACACAACCGAGCGCGATGCATATAATTCAAGAGTGAATTGCTTTTTCAGTTACCGGAAGGAGGCAGCATTCCGGGCGGATGTAAAATGCGGACTTTAAGTTCGGTCGATACGGAACGGATCGTACCGAAAAACCGGAATGTCTGCCGGATGACAGGATCAAAGAACCACATAAATCACCCCGAACCTTATCGGCCCTGGGTGCATTAATTTAACAACTTTGCATCTTTTGGAATTTGGAATAGATTGCATATATTCATGGTCAATCACAGTAGTGTTTGAACACATGAGAATATGAGTTCTCATTATTTGAACATAGAGCTAAACATGTACTTTGTAAAATGTCCATTTCATAAAATAAATTTTGCTCACCCTTTCCACCAGATAAGCCAAAATGATTTTATTCATAATCAATAAAAGCTATTATTATGTCAGCTCTTGCGATTAGCCAATCAGCGTCGTTAAATAGTGACGGTATATGAACCCCTATTATGTCAGTGACCCCATATGAAATCAATATTAGGTGCTCATCCACCATGTTGTTTTTCAAATAAATCTGTCGCCTTGGGGACATTTTTGGTGTATTTTGTCGCCAAGAAATGTGATATCTGTTGGAAATCATATTCTGCTAATTTAAAGACATAGTGCCATGTAACAAAACCTCCATGCGATATATTCGAGGAATTCTAAAGACTCATAAATTAACTATCAAACTCAGCAAGTTGTCCTACTTCTGGTGATTAGCCATTGACTCAATGTGTTGACGTTCAACGCCCATGGCGCGTCACTGTGACGTTACATAAGTTAATGGGCATAGACGACACATTCAACTTACCAAAATTAAAATAAATTACAGCGACGATATGTTGGATTTTGTGTACTGACATAATAAATACATTACGGGACGCTTAGTAGTCGGATATGGTGTCATGTGAGTTATAATGTTCAACTCCGACTTATGATTGTCAGGCTATATTCAGCAGATGGTCGATTCCTATTATGATTAAAGGGTTATCATTATCAATTCATTATCAATTCTTTTTCACAGATATCGGAGAAGAGCCCAGAGGGATTACAGCGCGAAGTGTGGAAACTTCAGGAGAGAAATCTCGAAATTTCAGAGATGAACAAAAAGTGGCAGAACTATAATGAGGAACAACAAAATAAAATGAGAATGATTGAATCTAAGAACTGTGAGTTGGAGAAACAGCTTGGAAATTCTGATGGAATCATGGATACACAGAAGGAAGCTAATCTCCTCATCGTGAAGTCGCGTGAAAGAATCGAAAAGATGAAATTAGAGCTGCAAGTGGTATGTTGAACCCAGGGACATAACTACAGTATCTCCATTGGGGAGGGGGTTCCACCTTGGAATTTCCAACTGCATCCCACCCCCTGAAACAGACAAAAATTTCCAAGTCTGGGAAATTATATTTGCACCCCACTGCTTGTGTTGGAAAATTTCCAGCAACCCCCCCCCCCCCAATGGGTTGGAATTGTTCAACTTTTGGCCATTTCACTCAAAAATTTTGGTCTAAAAACAATTTTCGCTCTGATTACTGGTTGAAATAATTTTAGTTTGCATGAGTCTATTGTCCGTAGAATTCTAAAATGTTGTATCTTCCAAAATTCTAATTTTACAGAACGCACAAAAACTATTTATCTCTGGGTGTAAGCCATTCTTTCAGTGAAAGCTTTCCGATGAATCACAACAAGCCATATTTCTGACTAAATCCTGAAAAATTACCCATAATTCTGCTGTGGTTAAGGAGTCGATTATTTAGGGCATTACTGTTCCTTTTTCAGAAAACTAATGAATGTGATACATTTCGGATTGAGATGACAAAGCTACAGGAAGAAAATAGACAGCTAAGAATAAATCAAACCAACCAGAACTACCCTGGTGAGGGAGATGTTGATGCACTAAAGGTTCAAATTCAGATTTTAACAGAGGATTTTGAGCAAGAGAGAATGGATAGAGAAAGAGCACATACAAAACTTGACAATTTACAACAAGAAAACCAAAAGTTGATGAAAGAGGTTAGTTCCAAAGTTGATGTGAAAGGATATAGGTAACTTGACTTTTCTTTGCTCTCCCATAATATTGTATCTGAAAGATGACCTAATAAGGTTTATTATTTTTTTGTTATTTTTGCCATTTTTAAAAACATGGTTTATTTATGTTATTGGTCTGTCTCTTCTTTCACTTTTCATTTCACTTTAGTTTTATAGAACTGAATACAATGAATTTTATTGCTACAGAATAGAGGTAAAGTTTGATTTTTAGTTCCAGCCGCACCTGTTTACTTAAGAAAATATTATAGCACTTTGTCGAAATTTGGGCTCAATATTGAGTTTTCTTGGCTTCTGAATGAAAATTCCACATATTATGTGAATGATATGGCTCAAAATTCAATCCATTGGCGCGGGCTACAGGTCGTACTGTTCGTCTGATCATCATGAAATTTGTGATGATGGATGTTAATATTGACATGTAGATGGGAACGAGTGATTTTGGGGTCGTTCGGCCAAAAAACATGGCTGCCAGCAGCCATCTTGGATTTTACTCTTTGCATGACTAAATCCTTTGGCACGGGCTACAGGTTGTAGCTTTGGTCGGAACTTCATGAAATTTGTCATGGATGTTAACAATGACATGTAGATGGGAACGAGTCATTTTGGTGTCGTTCGGCCGAAAATCATGGCTGCCAGCAGCCATCTTGGATTTTACTCTTTGCATGACTAAATCCTTTGGCGCGGGCTACAGGTCGTACCTTTGGTCCGATGTTTATGAAATTTGTCATGAATGTTGCCATTGACATGTAGATGGGAACGAGTCATTTTGGGGTCATTCGGCAAAAAAACATGGCTGCTGGCGGCCATCTTGGATTTAAAAATTCAATCCATTGGCGTGGGCTACAGGTCGTACTGTTCGTCTGATCATCATGAAATATGTCATGGATGTTCATATTGACATGTAGATGGGAACGAGTGATTTTGGGGTCGTTCGGTCAAAAAACATGGCCGCCAGCAGCCATCTTGGATTTTACTCTTTGCATGACTAAATAATTTGGCGCGGGCTACAGGTCGTAGCTTTGGTCGGAACTTCATGAAATTTTCATGGATGTTAACAATGACATGTAGATGGGAACGAGTCATTTTTAGGTCGTTCGATTGAAAAACATGGCCGCTGGCGGTCATCTTGGATTTCAAATTTCAATCCATTGGCGTGGGCTACAGGTCGTACTGTTCATCTGATCATCATGAAATATGTCATAGATGTTAATATTGACATGTAGATGGGAACGAGTGATTTTGGGGTCGTTCGGTCAAAAAACATGGCCGCCAGCAGCCATCTTGGATTTTACTCTTTGCATGACTAAATCCTTTGGCACGGGCTACAGGTCGTAGCTTTGGTCGGAATTTCATGAAATTTGTCATGGATGTTAACAATGACATGTAGATGGGAACGAGTCATTTTGGGGTCATTCGGCTGAAAAACATGGCTGCAGCCATCTTGGATTTTACTCTTTGCATGACTATATCCTTAGGCGCGGGCTACAGGTCGTAGCTTTGATCAGATCTTCATGAAATTTGTCATGGATGTTAACAATGACACGTAGATGGGAACGAGTCCTTTTGGGGTCAATTGGCCAAAAAAACATGGCCACCAGCAGCCATCTTGGATTTTACTCTTTGCGTGACTAAATCCTTTGGCACGGGCTACAGGTCGTAGCTTTGGTCGGAACTTCATGAAATTTGTCATGGATGTTAACAATGACATGTAGATGGGAACGAGCCATTTTGGGGTCGTTCGGCCGAAAAACATGGCCGCTGGTGGCCATCTTGGATTTCAAAATTCAATCCATTGGCGCGGGCTACAGGTCGTACTGTTCGTCTGATCAACATGAAATATGTTATAGATGTTAATATTGACATGTAGATGGGAACGAGTCATTTTGGGGTCATTCAGCTGAAAAACATGGCTGCCAGCAGCCATCTTGGATTTTACTCTTTGCATGACTATATCCTTTGGCACAGGTTAGACATTTCAATTAGCACCTTTCCTATTCCTCCATTTACTGTCAACCATTAAATTATTCCCCTACCTAAGTTGAGCTATAGTGTCATTGACACTTTCATCTGTTATCTATAGGAAAATGTCAGTGACAAAGACTGAGTTCTGTGAAATACTGGCTAACTTTCTTTTGTTTGACAAATACACAACATTGTGACACTTAAAGTAAAGAGGAGCACATTATTGCAGCATAAATGTTTTTTTACTCCGATTGCAAAATTAGCATATCATTCAAGGGGTAGGGTGGTTGAGGGCCAAATATTTCATAGAAATCACATGGAAATGCATCAATCTGTCTGCCTGGGACCTAACTTCAAATTGATAGTGGGTTAACTAGCTCTACTGTGTGTATATCAGAGCCGGGGCTTCGCTAAGTAAATGAAAGTGTCAATGACACTGTAGCTCAACTTTGTAAAGAAGGTAATTTTTTTGTGATGAGCAATGAATAGAGAGATTAAAAAGGAGTGTAAAAATGAGCAGTAAAGAATTTAGTCACACACAGAGTAAAATCCAAGATGGCTGCTGGCGGCCATGTTTTTTGGCCAAATGACCCCCAAAATGACTCGTTCCCATCTACATGTCAATTTTAACATCCATGACAAATTTTATGATGATCAGACTAAAGGTACGACCTGTAGCCCATACTCAAGGATTTAGTCATACAAAGAGTAAAATCCAAGGTGGCTGCTGGCGGCCATGTTTTTTGGCTGAATGACCCCAAAATGACTCGTTCCCATCTACATGTCATTGTTAACATCCATGACAAATTTTATGATGATCAGACTAAAGGTACGACCTGTAGCCCGTGCTAAAGGATTTAATCATACAAAGAGTAAAATCCAAGATGGCTGCTGGTGGCCATGTTTTTGGGCCGAATGACCCCAAAATTACTCGTTCCCATCTACATGTCAATATTAACATCCATGACAAATTTCATGATGATCAGACGAACAATGCGACCTGTGGCCCGTGCTAATGGATTTAATTTTGAAAACAAAGATGGCCACTGGTGGCCATGTTTTTTGTCCGATTGACCCCAAAATGACTCGTTCCCATCTACATTCCAATTTCAACAGCCATGACAAATTTTATGATGATCTGACCAAAGGTACGACCTGTAGCCTGTGCTAAAGGATTTAGTCATTCAAAGAGTAAAATCATTCGGCCAAAAAACATGGTCGCCAGCAGCTGGCGACCATGTTTTTTGGCCGAATGACCCCAAAATTACTCGTTCCCATCTACATGTCAATATTAACATCCATGGAAAATTTCATGACGATCAGACGAACAGTACAGCCTGTAGCCCGTGCTAATGGATTGAATTTTGAAATCTAAGATGGCCACTGGCGGCCATGTTTTTTTTCAGAATGACCCCAAAATGAATC
The DNA here is from genome assembly GCA_032622095.1 of Siphonodentalium dalli. NCBI lineage: Eukaryota > Metazoa > Mollusca > Scaphopoda > Gadilida > Siphonodentaliidae > Siphonodentalium > Siphonodentalium dalli. Next base: position 177,407,771 of record CP136062.1, read on the forward strand.
ATTCCGTTACAAATGTTGATGTCAACAGCTATGACAAATTTCATAATGATCTGATCAAAGGTACGACCTGTAGCCTGTATTGTTGACGCCTTACGCACACGGACGACAAAGCCATGGCAATAGCTCAAACTTTACAAAGTAAAGTTGAGCTAAAAATGTCTGTGAATTTGGACGAATTGCAAAGTTTATCAAGAAAACACAAAGTTCACTGTTGGTTATTTGAAGAATCAAGGGCGTCGAATGTATCCTAGATATAACTATAATAATTAGGCTTAGAGCATTAGATTGCAATGCAATGATAACAGCCATAAAACAACATTTTTCTTACTTGCATGCTTAATTTTATCTACCACGTGTCTGCTCAATTTTGTGGTGTAGTGTTGAAATGATTAATCGACTTGTGCGAAGTCGATGCGATTATTAAATTAGTCGATCCAGAAATCTGCTAGTCGATTAGTCGGGGAAAAAGCACTACCTATGTGCTATCATGACAGCAGTGCCATTGCACGGCCATATTATGAATTAATCTGTAACAGTTAACACATATTAACTTCTTAAAGCCTTATTGCATTGTTCCTTTAATGATGCCACTGCCATCAGTCATGCATGGGCGTTGAACTCCATGACCTGAACTGAACCCAATGTATGCACGTGTAGGCGCGGTTTCTTTTATGTTGATCATCAAAGACATGAAGTGTCGCTGCCGACTGAACACTGTCTAGTTCGATGTGATGTAATTGACCAGTGATAACTTCTCACTGTGGCACGTGTAATACTAGAGTAATGATGCAACAAAATGGCTTCAATGATATACGAAACATATAATCCCCCCTGAGACTATAGATACTTCACAGAATATGAGGTATAAGCAGAATGTGCTGGGTAAGTCACAATATTCACCCTCTGGGGACCTCATTCTGCAAATGTCAGACACACTAAATTCAGACTTGTTCATGTATGCTGTCTAATTTAGACCACAGGGTTACCTGCAGTGGACCACTCCTTGGTGATGACTTGGCATCTACGGTACTAAAATAACGGTTTACAAGAGTTGATAACTTCAGTTACTCCACTAAAGTTTGATATTCCTCTGCTACGACATTATAACAAAAATGGATCCAACATTTTATCAATTCAAGGAAAGCACAGTACTTCCAAATCTTGGTGTGACATGGTGGCTACATGCAAAACTAAACTCTTCTTCACACAAGCCTTTCAATTAATTTTGTACCACCCTAACGATTTGTGACTTTTAAATTGAGCATTTTTTTCAACTCAAGCCATCCTCACTCAATCATGCAACCATTCAGTAAGTTGTCTAACATCTCACTTCATCAGTATTTCTGGGCATACTAGTCTTCAGATACAATGCACTATGTGGGGAATTTATTTTTTAAGTGTTTATATTCTAGATCATTCTTTGCATCTTACATCGCCACTAATGTTTCGTTGCAGAACCACACGCTGAAGATGAATCAACAGACTACTTTACAGCAACAACAACAAGCAGCTTATCAACAACACATGTTAATGAACCGATTTATGAGTCCTGGTCAACAATATAATCCCACTCTACCTAGAATGCCAGGAGATGTAAGTAAAGCTTAATTGTCATTATCCCAATGTTTTAGGTAAAAATGTTTACTGATACTGGTAAAAAGACACCCAAGGCAAATGAAGGATACATTTCAGAACGTTGCATGTTTGCCGGCAAGAAGCAGTGCCTCTTCAGCGAAAATCGTTAAATTACAATAAATATCTCTCATACCATGTATCAACCTCAAACTGATTGAACCAAATGGCAGCACTAAATCACATCAACTGGACGAGACTTTGATCCAACCTGTGTGTCTTTTGATCAGTTTTGAAAACCTGGGTGACGTTTATCCATAACCATGGGATAACAACCAAGTCAGCAAAAGTAATAACACATTACAATAACACATAACACAAGCATGAACCCTCTCATTAACCTATAACACAAGCATGAACCCTCTCATTAACACATAACACAAGCATGAAGCCTCTCATTAACACATAACACAAGCATCAACCCTCTCATTAACACATAACACAAGCATGAACCCTCTCATTAACCTATAACACAAGCATGAACCCTCTCATTAACACATAACACAAGCATGAAGCCTCTCATTAACACATAACACAAGCATGAACCCTCTCATTAACACATAACACAAGCATGAACCCTCTCATTAACACATAACACAAGCATGAAGCCTCTCATTAACACATAACACAAGCATGAACCCTCTCATTAACACATAACACAAGCATGAACCCTCTCATTAACACATAACACAAGCATGAACCCTCTCATTAACACATAACACAAGCATGAACCCTCTCATTAACACATAACGCAAGCATGAACCCTCGCATTAACACATAACACAAGCATGAACCCTCTCATTAACACATAACACAAGCATGAACCATCTCATTAACACATAACACAAGCATGAACCCTCTCATTTACACATAATACAAGCATGAACCCTCTCATTAACACATAACGCAAGCATGAACCCTCTCATTAACACATAACACAAGCATGAACTCTCTCATTAACACATAACACAAGCATGAACCCTCTCATTAACACATAACACAAGCATGAACCCTCTAATTAACACATAACACAAGCATGAACCCTCTCATTAACACATAACACAAGCATGAACCCTCTCATTAACACATAACACAAGCATCAACCCTCTCATTAACACATAACACAAGCATGAACCCTCTCATTAACACATAACACAAGCATGAACCCTCTCATTAACACATAACACAAGCATCAACCCTCTCATTAACACATAACGCAAGCATGAACCCTCTCATTAACACATAACACAAGCATGAACCCTCTCATTAACACATAACACAAGCATGAACCATCTCATTAACACATAACACAAGCATGAACCCTCTCATTTACACATAATACAAGCATGAATCCTCTCATTAACACATAGAACAAGCATCAACCCTCTCATTAACACATAACACAAGCATCAACCCTCTCATTAACACATAACGCAAGCATGAACCCTCTCATTAACACATAACACAAGCATGAACCCTCTCCTTGACACATAACACAAGCATGAACCCTCTCATTAACACAAGCATCAACCCTCTCATTAACACATAACGCAAGCATGAACCCTCTCATTAACACATAACACAAGCATCAACCCTCTCATTAACGCATAACACAAGCATCAACCCTCTCATTAACACATAACGCAAGCATGAACCCTCTCATTAACACATAACACAAGCATCAACCCTCTCATTACTAAATGGAATTTCACATTCAGTTCAATAAGTATCAATTGCCTCCCCGATGACCATGCAAAACATCACCCATTTACCGATTGTTATGAACAAATCTGGCAATGGTCCGGGTTGGTACCCATCAACTTAAATAATATCTGTAACATACCCTTGATAATTATGTTCACAAGCCATGATTGTCTGTGCACTCACATGGAGATGACCGCCCACATATAAGCCATCTACAAACATTCAATATAGAGATACCTATGCCAACGGGGATGACATGAAGACTGTCTGGAAGGGCTATATCACCCCGTGCAATATACAAAATATTTGTATTTATTGTTCATATGTTTGTGATATTCATGTATGTATATTGTAAATAAACTTATCCTATCCTATCCTATCCTATCCTTTCCATTCAATAGTCTAGTATTCATTTGGAGGCATGTTTTGATAATATAAGTTCAGAAGACATAGGATTACTATTTAGTAAATTTAAAGGAATGTTCAGATAGTAAGTTAACCATTTCTATACTAAATGGATTCTCCCATTCAGTTATGAAAGTATACATTGGAATAGTGTATTATTCATCTGGAGGGATGATCAGGTACTAAAAGCAGACGACAAACAGAAGAAAAGATAATACAAGTGCAGAAGAATTCATATTCCTGGTGGGAATTGTTAAGATTTTAAGTTCAACAAACATTGTTGAACTTATTATCTGAAAATTTTCTTAGGGTAATGAGTATTTAGTATAGAAATGGTTCAACAAACTGCCTTAGGTTTGTATTTGAACTTATTTCTGAACATTTCCCAAATGAATGACTGATAAGTGAGCATGAACCCTCTCATTAACACATAACACAAGCATGAAGCCTCTCATTAACACATAACACAAGCATGAACCCTCTCATTAACACATAACACAAGCATGAACCCTCTCATTAACACATAACACAAGCATGAACCCTCTCATTAACACATAACACAAGCATGAACCCTCTCATTAACACATAACGCAAGCATGAACCCTCGCATTAACACATAACACAAGCATGAACCCTCTCATTAACACATAACACAAGCATGAACCATCTCATTAACACATAACACAAGCATGAACCCTCTCATTTACACATAATACAAGCATGAACCCTCTCATTAACACATAATGCAAGCATGAACCCTCTCATTAACACATAACACAAGCATGAACTCTCTCATTAACACATAACACAAGCATGAACCCTCTCATTAACACATAACACAAGCATGAACCCTCTAATTAACACATAACACAAGCATGAACCCTCTCATTAACACATAACACAAGCATGAACCCTCTCATTAACACATAACACAAGCATCAACCCTCTCATTAACACATAACACAAGCATGAACCCTCTCATTAACACATAACACAAGCATGAACCCTCTCATTAACACATAACACAAGCATCAACCCTCTCATTAACACATAACGCAAGCATGAACCCTCTCATTAACACATAACACAAGCATGAACCCTCTCATTAACACATAACACAAGCATGAACCATCTCATTAACACATAACACAAGCATGAACCCTCTCATTTACACATAATACAAGCATGAATCCTCTCATTAACACATAGAACAAGCATCAACCCTCTCATTAACACATAACACAAGCATCAACCCTCTCATTAACACATAACGCAAGCATGAACCCTCTCATTAACACATAACACAAGCATGAACCCTCTCCTTGACACATAACACAAGCATGAACCCTCTCATTAACACAAGCATCAACCCTCTCATTAACACATAACGCAAGCATGAACCCTCTCATTAACACATAACACAAGCATCAACCCTCTCATTAACGCATAACACAAGCATCAACCCTCTCATTAACACATAACACATTAACACATAACACAAGCATCAACCCTCTCATTACTAAATGGAATTTCACATTCAGTTCAATAAGTATCAATTGCCTCCCCGATGACCATGCAAAACATCACCCATTTACCGATTGTTATGAACAAATCTGGCAATGGTCCGGGTTGGTACCCATCAACTTAAATAATATCTGTAACATACCCTTGATAATTATGTTCACAAGCCATGATTGTCTGTGCACTCACATGGAGATGACCGCCCACATATAAGCCATCTACAAACATTCAATATAGAGATACCTATGCCAACGGGGATGACATGAAGACTGTCTGGAAGGGCTATATCACCCCGTGCAATATACAAAATATTTGTATTTATTGTTCATATGTTTGTGATATTCATGTATGTATATTGTAAATAAACTTATCCTATCCTATCCTATCCTATCCTATCCTTTCCATTCAATAGTCTAGTATTCATTTGGAGGCATGTTTTGATAATATAAGTTCAGAAGACATAGGATTACTATTTAGTAAATTTAAAGGAATGTTCAGATAGTAAGTTAACCATTTCTATACTAAATGGATTCTCCCATTCAGTTATGAAAGTATACATTGGAATAGTGTATTATTCATCTGGAGGGATGATCAGGTACTAAAAGCAGACGACAAACAGAAGAAAAGATAATACAAGTGCAGAAGAATTCATATTCCTGGTGGGAATTGTTAAGATTTTAAGTTCAACAAACATTGTTGAACTTATTATCTGAAAATTTTCTTAGGGTAATGAGTATTTAGTATAGAAATGGTTCAACAAACTGCCTTAGGTTTGTATTTGAACTTATTTCTGAACATTTCCCAAATGAATGACTGATAAGTGAGTATTCAGTCATCAAAGGGTTAAGTATAATTTAAAAATGCCTAATGATGTCATGACAACACATCAGGCCGATATATATAAATGTGTAGGTTTGGCGGTGTAAAATTACCTGACTTTTACCTCCAAGTGCATCTCCATAGAATATCATACTAGTAGTAATTAACACATGTTTTAGTCACATGTTGTCTAAAGTGATAGTTTTGTTTTCTTTTATGGACCAAAGCAAGAACTGGCATAGATTATATATAGGGAATTTTCTAACAACACATTCTGTTAATATTTTAAGACTAAAAACTACCATATATGGCAGATTTTGGTATGCCGAAAAAAATCAAACTTTTGTATCATGTTGTTACGTTGGGTACATTGGGTACAAATTAGAAAACATATTCCCTGAACTAGTTTAAAACCCTTGGGTACACTTTAACTATCAGTTTACCAATGGGTTGTTAATTAGTTCTGTGAATATGTTTTCTAATTTTCTAAATTTGTACTTCTGATATGTAACCAATGTACCCGATGTAACAACAGTGTACAAAAGTTCTGATATTTTGCAGCGTACCAAAATTAGACATATCTAAAATAAAATCTACACCCAAAATTTTTTTAAATTAAAAGCCGACCTACCGACCCTATTATTTTTGGTATGTAACCCGAACCACAGTCTATTTTAGAACATCAACCTGTTTGGTAGTGATACATGTGTGATTTCTCAATGACAAATGACTTTAATATGTGTAGCATGATGTGTTTCCCACATGGTTTTTTAACAAGTTTGATAAAAATATTCTGTTGTTGGAAATCTTGTCTGGAAATGGAAATCACATGTTTAACTTGAAATATCATATTCGATACATTATTTTATAGGCGGGACTACTTGCTCGAGGGAAGTTGACAACAGATAATGCTGATATGCAACCACGGAATCCGCCTTCTCCAAACAACCAAGGAGCCATGAAACACGACTTCAGTAAATTCAAATGTCCTAAATGTGGTAAAGAATATTCCGCAGATAAGCAAAATCAGCTGTTAGATCATATCGCACAGTGCTGTGAATAATTATTGTCTACTCTTTTTCATCCATATAAATTTCTCTTTATTTATCCATCGCTCACATAATGTTTAGTACTTCGATACAGAATTATTAGGTTAACATAAGATTAATAGCTAGGTTAGTAATACTTTTATGACAAAATAGTGTATGTAAATTGCGCAGGTGTCTGGGGTTTAAATGCCGTCATCGTAATTAGAAACTGTTTCTCAATTTACTACATTTGATGCAAAGTGTTTAAGAAAGGAAATGTTTTTTTTTTAATTATAAACATCTATAAAGCAATAGATCAAGGAAAGTTTCAAGTGGGTAGCAAAGAACCACTATATTTTTCTTCTTCTGTTATCCGGTTTGCACACCAGGGGTGGGGTAATCGTAATCAGTAATTGTAATCAAAGTAATCGATTACACAATTTGGAGTAATCGTCTGTAATCAGTAATCATGACATTTCTTGATTACAAGTAATCATAATCGTAATCGATTACTTACAAATGTACGTGTAATCATGATTACATTGTGATTACTTTTTGATTACTTTTACTAAAATATCCATATGGATGGCTATTGGATATTCATAGGCTCATAATGTGGTACTGTGGAGTGTGCAAAGATACAAACAACATGTTAACAAGTTAGTACAATTTTCTCATGTGTTATGTTAGTGGTACAGTGTGTATGTACATTCTGGCAGTGGACACAGATAACAACACACAATTGTTGAATACAGCATGGATGGCAATAAACTTGTGATACAGACAATGAAATGTTCTAATATGAATAAATAGGCTAGCCGACTTAAATTAGGATTAAATTGACTACTGCAGACAATGGCTGTAGAGTCACACTGGTACAATAGGGCTAATTAACTGAACAAAGCAGGTGTGATGTACTCGGCAGACCTAATTAGCTGGTTTGTCAGTTACTGCACTCAAGGAGTTAAGCCTCATTTAATCCTCATCAGGATTAACAACGGATGATCATCAAATAAATCTTAGTGTTATCTTCATTGTGTTGAGTATTGAATCTAACAGAACATGCAAATAATTTATAATTGCTTCTAGTGATAATTTCATAAATAGTATGCGTTAGTTTGAATGCATGTAAGAAAATTAAAAATATATTAAAATATATTTACATAAATAAATACACATAAAACATAATGTATTCCCAATAAGTTGGTGCATAACTTCATGATGAAACCGTTCCAATACTTGTAAACGTAAAAAGTTTATATGTTTATCGGTTGCTTCTTTCTATTGTTTCAGTCGTTTCTTGTTTCCATGTTATGCAGTGATGTCTTTATTCAATCAAATTTGATACGTTAATTTTAATTATTTCATTATTTATTCCTATGCGATCAGAATGGTTGGAAACTAACAATTGTAATCAGATGTAATCAAATAGTAATCGATTACATTTACTAAAGTAATTGTAATCGTAATCGATTACATTCGAAAAAATGCACACATCATCAATCCTTGAATTAGTGTGTCTGTCATTTGATGAATGAGGTCCCCAGAGGGTGAATTTAGTGACACTATCCTGCACGGCGAGCTAGTGTCACCAAATTCACCCTCTGGGAACCTCATTCTGCTGAGGCCTCAACTGCTATGGGTGACATAGGATCAGATTGAAGTTCCACAGTTGAAGTTCGTGATGTGCACCCATTAGTCACCCCGATTATGCATTTCATGTTCTGCAAATTAGGGAATATAGAAACTTCCCAGCAGGGAATAAGTAACTAAAAACTATGTTAATTTCAGACTATAGATACTTCCCAATGAGATGAGGCCTAAGCAGAATGAGGTCCCCAGAGGGTGAAGTTATTGATGCTAACCTGCTGTATGGGTAGAATCACTAACTTCACCCTCTGGGGACCTCATTCTGTAAATGACAGACACACTATTTCAAGGCTTGCACAGCATGAATCATAATTAGCTTACTTGGGCTCTTATATGTATGCTTATCCTCAAAGAAACAAATGAAATACTTTGGAAAATGACAGTTTTCTATTCACAGTGAATGGTATGTGTGATGGATAAATAAAATATGTAGATAATGCTGTCCTTTATAATTTTTATGTCCTCACGGAGGATTTGGCATCCATTGGGCTTTGCAGAGCCACTCCCAATAGATTATCAAGCCCCCTCCCCCATGGACATAAACAGTTTAAGCGATAGCAACAGCTACATATTCTATATGTATGACCATTTTTTAAAATCTCTATTTCACCCTCAAACTTTTTTTTTTATTTTGGGTTGGGGAGCTTTTTTTCTTGATAACTATACTATATATAAAAGTTGTTTATAGGTAGGTCACATCAATGTCTTAAAATTAATATCAATAAAAATAAAAGAGACATTCATAACCAACACAATTATATTCAGTTTATGTTACTCACTTCTGATGGTTGTTAACCCTTCCATGACTGGAGCTTCCTGAAATTTTGCGAAAAATGCATTCTCTTATATATACGAGTCTCCAATAGGGATCGAGCCTCGCAAATATAGGAAAATACATTAGCCTAACAAATAATTACCTTGACCTTGTATGCCAGTGCATTCTCTTATATATGTGAGGCCTACCAATGGGAGACTCGCATATATAAGAGAATGTATTGGCTCATGGTCTTTTAAAGCTGCACCAGCACAGCTCTCCGTCATGAAAGGGTTAACAAGAGATGGACTGTCGTCCGGTGCATACCCCCTTGTGGCATACCGCCTAGTGTGGGCATATATATAACTTATGACTGCTATACTTAGACAGATGGACCCAAAAATCAGCATTTTCATATAAACAAAGATGAATAGCTATAGAACAAAAAACCAAAACAAAACAGTTGAATGTGCCATTAAATGTCCTCATAGTGGTGGACATCCATACAAAATTTCATTGAGATCCGAGCATTACTGTTCAAGTTATGACCTGAACAGACATCGGATGGACCAAACAGCCAACATTTCCAGATAAACAAAAGATGAATAACTCTAGAATGGAAAAGCGGAACAGAACAATGGAACCCTCTATTGAATGTCCTCATAGTAGTGAACATCCATACCAAATTTCATTGAGATCCGAGCATTACTGTTCAGGTTATGACATGAACAGACACCAGACAGACCAAATAGCCAACATTTCCAGATAAATAAAGATGTATAACTCTAGAATGGAAAATCCGAACAAAACGATGTAACCCTCTGTTGAATGCCCTCATAGTAGTAAACATCCATACAAAATTTCATTGAGATCTGAGCACTACTGTTCAAGTTATGACATGAACAGCACCAGACGGACCAAAAATCCACCATTTCCAGATAAACAAAGATGAATAACTCTAGAATGGAAAATCCGAACAAAACGATGGAACCCTCTATTTAATGTCCTCATAGTTGTGAACATCCATACCAAATTTCATTGAGATCCAAGCACAACTGTTGAAGTTACGACATGAACAGACACCAGACAGACCAAAAAGCCAACATTTCCAGATAAACAAAGATGAATAACTCTAGAATGAGATCGGAGCACTACTGTTCAAGTTATGACATCGGACGGATGCACAGACGGACAGGTGCAAAACAATATACCCCCCTTTTTAAAAAAAAGGGGGTATAATAACCCAAAACACATTTGGTTTAACCCTTTCATGACTGGCGCTGCGCTGGTGCAGAATTAAACATCCTGTGCTAGTGCATTCTCTTATATATGCGAGTCTCCCAAATATAAGAGAATGCACTGGCTAAAGTCTGGCTTACAAGGTCAAGGTAAAAATTGTTAGGCCAATGGATTTTCTTATAATTGCAAGGCTCCCTGTGATGGACTCGTGTATATATAAGAGAATGCATTTGCACAGGGTTTTTTCAAAAAAATTCAGAAAGCTCCAGTCATGTTTAATATATTTCAAATATAAATGAAGAAAACATGATGTAGGGTAGAAGAGGATCTGGGATCAAGTGTCGTCTGCTCATAATAACCCATCTCCTCAGAGTACGAAGGCGTGTCACAGAACATAACGTGAAGCAGAGTTAAGGAAGAGGAGTAGTAAGAATAACAGAGTTGTGATAGAAATAATGAGCATTATGACAACAAATTTAAAAATCATGCTTCTGTTATGGCCAGATGAAAAAAATAGTTTGTTTCTCATGGAATACAAATCTCCAAAAACAAGCCTGGAAATAGTGTGTCTGTTTGCAGAATGAGGTTCCCAGAGGCGGGCTAGCATCACCAAATTCACCCTCTGGGAACCTCAACCCTGGCAGATGTTGTAACGGCATTACTTTAAAAACAATTTGATTAAAAACAAAATTTAATTAAATAAATAAAAACAAATTCAGTATATTGCCCATGTTTAGTGTGTTTGCTGAATAAGGGTTTCCAATAAATATCTTCTAACAAAAATAACTGGACATAAATTAAAATAATAATCAGCCTCTCTCATCAATTTGAAATAAATATCCCTGAGAAATAATTATCTGGCCTATATTATTATGGAATGATTTGAGAAAATAAAATAAACATTGGTTATAGTTGTCCCCCGACGTTTCCGTCGGAGGACTATAGAAATGACCCTCGTCCGTCCGTCCGTGATTGGGTACCTTTATGGTGTAATCAACTCCTCCTACAGTTTTAAACGTAGAGATTTGAAACTCTGGGATATTGTTCCTAACATGTTGGTGATTTGCAACATCTATATAGCTAATCAAAAATATAATTTTTTCCCTATTTTTGGGGGGGTTTTCGACTGGAACATTTTTGCCTTTTGGATGAGATTGGGTACCTTCATGGTGTAATCAACTCCTCCTACAGTTTTAAATGTAGAGATTTGAAACTCTGGTTTAATTTCTTTAACAAAGCGGCCATCGACATTTTTTAAAATTTCTTTAACAAAGCGGCCATCGACTTGCCACGTTGTCGGGGGACACTGTGGTCGGCCGACCTTTTATTTTGTTAGTTATGACTTTTGAAACAAATCCTATCACACTAAGTTGTATCGTCCTATTTACACTGATCATATATGTGACCCGCCATATCAAATCCAGTCGGAAGTCGGGATTTTTTTACCCTGTGCCAATGCATTCTCTTATATATGCAAGTCGACCATAGGTCGCCTCGCATATATAAGAGAATGCATTGGCCTAACAATTTTTTACAATTTTAATAATTTGTTCTTGTATTCTTTAACAATTTTATAATTTCACCCATACAGAGCCCCAGACAAACATGAGCAGACGACACTCTTCTATATGCTTCTATATATGTGTGGGGCTCCCTGCAGGGTAATGGATGTTTTTTATTTTATGTCCTAAAAATTGTAAGAAACATTTATTTAAAAAACATGATAAAAAATTGTTAGGCCAATGCATTCTCTTATATATGCGAGGCGACCTATGGTCGACTCGCATATATAAGAGAATGCATTGGCACAGGGTAAAAAAAATCCCGACTTCCGACTGGATTTGATATGGCGGGTCACATATTGTTATTAAAATTTTATTCATTTATTTTTAGAGCAGCAAGTATGTATTTCTTTCTATTAAGGGGAGAGGAGTTTCATAAGTTATGAGAACTGTTTCTTCCAATCATATCTGCCACTACTGTTGCATTTTGTACATGAAATTTTGATGTTCTGATATGCTGCAAATAAAATGATTAAACTAACGAACACATAAAATCACTTTCAATCATAGATATAAATCCTTGGACTTCTATGACAAGGTTCTATAATTGTTAACCCTTCCATTATTAGAGCTTCTTTAAATTTTGCGACAACCCTGTGCCAATGCGTTCTCTTATATATATGCGAGTCTCCCATAGGGAGCCTCGCATATATAAGTTATACATTGGCCTAACAATATTTACCATGACCTTGTAATCCAGTGCATTCTCTTATATATGTGAGGCTTCCTATGGGAGACTCGCATATATAAGAGAATGCATCAGCATAGAATCTAACATGCTGCACCAGCATTGTATTCTCGTTAAGTGTCATTGAGAAGGTCATAAAACGCTTCGTGAGAGCCAGTTTTCCAGATAATTTCAGGTATGTATCGGGTTCTTAGCTCATGCAGTTTAGTGCAGTTCATTATAAAATTAAATTTGTCTCCCTGTTCATGTTAAAGCAGGGACAAAGCTAGAGGGTTTCCAGGGGAGGGGGTGTCCACTGCAACTGGTACCTCAAGCTTTCCCCAACTGTTTGAAATTTTCCAACCTGAGGCAATTTCAGACCAACATTTTGATCAAAATTAGAAAAACATGCTGATGTTGGTCTAAATATAACAAATTCCCCACTAATTACAGGTTGGAAAAGCTAACAATGGGAACAATTTCAACCTATATGTAGTGTAAAATTTCCAACAATTGTGTCAGGCATCAAATTTCCAACTGTTTAAACTTTTGACCAAATCCCCCCCCCAACACTTTTAGCATTGTTACTCAAGCACCAATTGGGAATTGAATATCTTTTGATAGATGATAGACCAATATGAGGGAAATGCAATGCAAATACAATGAGTTTCATACATTGATTTTCAGCAGTCAAACTCTCTTGTATTAAGAAAAATAGCAAAATGTTTCTTCTATACAAACATTTAGCATTGTCCACTCTCCAGTCTTGAGTTTCAGGGTATTTTGCCATGCTTGGCATTACACTTGTTTGATATTTTCAACTCAATAAAACATGATGGGAGCAAGGCTGAGTTTAGTTTGCCTGTCATTTGCAGAAAGGTCCCCAGAGGGTGAATTTAATGAAGCTATCCCACATAGCGGGCTAGCATCACTAAATTCACCCACTGGGGACCTCATTCTGCTCAGGCCTCATCTTCTCTGGAAAGTTTCTTTATTACCAAATTTCTATAGAAACTTCTTCAAATAGATTCTATTACTTTTTTAGTTTAGTTTCTCGATATCCCCAAATTGGCAGATGACACATTGCAGATTCGAGGTTCCCAATTGGTGTACATCACAATATTCACCATTTAGGAACTTCAATCTGAGTCTATGTCTCCCATAGCAGATGAGGCCTAAGCAGAATGAGGTCCCCAGATACCTCATTCTGTAAATGACAGGCACACTAAACTCAGGCTTGGATGGGAGATGAAAAACAAACACTGGAAATGATGTGTAACTAGTTTTTTTCAACATTACATGTATTGCTATAATTATTCAGGCATATATAAAATCAAATATAAATTCAGTTTCAAATATATAAGGAATGTCCATACAAAATAACATATCTCTAAAACAAAGATCAGCTGGTTTAAAGAGAAATATTCAACAATCTTAAACAGAAACATGGCAGCAACATGGGCTCAAAGAAGAAAATGTTTGTTCAAATTGATATTTAAATATAAATGATTCAATTCAGAAGACATGCATTTGACTGAACTGTGCATATGGAAATAATCATGTTAGAATTCACCTGCAGCCAACTTTCAAAACAGTGCTTGTCAATAACTGTCCATCATGAGCTTGATACTTTTGGTGAATTGAGCTATACTTTAAACCAATGGTATGTTTTACTAGCTGCACAGTCGAAGTAAAAACATAAAAAATGTCCGACAAGTAATCACACCACTTGTTTATAAGTTCAATGTGGGATGACTTAGTAAATGGCTACACGTTGGACTATAATGGGTTTAGTATGTTTGCATGATTATCAACATATCCATCAGCCTGATGAAAACACATTATAAAAGCTAATAATGAAAAATCATAGTTTTTTGTGAAAAAACTTTGTGTAGTTGGACTCATAGTCTAACGGTAGGCTAAATTTAGCAGCTTGTGCTCCTATAGCCGCTGCTCCCACAGCAACCTGCTGAGTCAGTTTAATCAAACAGATTTCTTTAATCCTGCTCTCACCTCGCCATGTTAGGCCCTCCAAGAAACCTGAAATAGCAAACTTTTTATCATTTACGAAATTTATGTTGTGTGACATTCCATGGATTACAGATTTAAGTCACAAATTTATAACTGAGCGAAAAATAGTATGACTCAAAGAATTTAGTGAACAAATATGAAAAATAAAAGGGTCTGTATACTAATCAATAAACATTTAAACTACAAAGTGGCATATCTCAAGTTAGCAGTTGATGGTCATTGAGGTAACTTCACTTTGTTCAATTTCATGTTAGTGATGCCCATAACTATTGAAATGCCATCATTATTATTGGACCAGGTTGTAAAATATGCATATCTTAATGACTAAATATTTAACATTTAAAGACATATTATGGACTTGTTCGGGTGTATGAAACTGATAAGTTAGTATTCAGGCAACTGGAGGAATGCAGCATTCTACTGATATCGTCGAAAATCTCAAAGAAATCGACCATACCTCTCCATAGAAAACATCGTCTGAACTATGCACAATTGTAAATATTTACATCTCGATTTGGGATGCAACTATCAGCGATAAACCAACGCAAATGATTTCGCCATCGAAAGTCAATGCATTTAATTAATATTTAAGAATGATGGTGTGTGTTGTAAATTTGGATTAATATTCGTAAAAATAACTACTTTGAGCAAGATTATTCTCCATTTCTATTGATCACCCTACTGGAGTGTTTCACATAACTATAAATGTACATTAATATCGTGGTGGTCTTTAAATTTACTTTCAAGATTTATTAAGAACCATTAACTCTGAGTGCCATCAGATACATGATTTTCATGGAAATAGTTCTGTCAGTTTTGATTTCGCGCATCAGGGTGTGCAAATTTAAAACTGAGCAAAAAATAGTACTGCACAAATTTAAATATGAGTAAGGTATAAGAATTAGATTTTCATTTTGTTTTTGTGTTCCATGGATTATGGATGGAAATTGGTCTGACAATGTGGAATGCTTTTGTGTCAAGCCAAAAATGTCTGACCAATCTGCATTCATTCTGCATGGAATACAACAAACTCAAAATCCATTTCATAATGGATTGCAGTAAAATCCCCATCACACATCCATTGTTTTTATGCCTCTTTCTCATTAATAATTATTGTGGGGATATTTAAGTGCTTAAGCCATTTCATGGAGCTTGCTCAAAGACATTTCAACACCACACCCCTCCCCCCCCACCCAAAAAAAGAAAAAAATGTTTTGTGATTGGAAGAATAAGGCATACAAAAAGAGTGATGTTTGCAGCACAAATGATATAACATGACACAATGAGCATATCACTGTAGGTATTGGTGAGGGATAATGATGCCTTGGTAGTATTTTTAATCAAAAACGACTAGAAGGTATACACAAGTATATATCAGAGTTTTACTATGATCAGATATCAATAAAAAGCTAATTTTAGTTTTTTTTTAGCCCATCTTATTGTTTTTTTATGAGGTGGATAAAATTAAATAGGGGCAGAGGTCTCAACTAGGTGCGGGCGGCTTACTGGAAACATCAGTAATTTTTTATGCCTTATCTATTATGTGAAATTCACAGGTATGAAGCGCAGCCACGCAAAATCTCCAGAATCCTAACAAACTCACAAGTATGGGTAACAGAATTCCACAGTAACAAATACTTACCATCTTTCATATGGTCCCAGCTATTGAATACAGATCCGACACATATAATGTGTAGACCATTTGGTTCGTCTAACAGTTTCTACAATAGAATGACATGGGATTAAGGAAGACAACTGTGTTTTAATTAATTTCATTATTTTTAAATGTAACAAGTTGAAATGAAAAGATTTGGAGAACCTATCACTTGGTCCAAAATGAAGTTAAAACTTACAACTGCAGACTAAAATCTAAGATTTCCTGCATTTGATCCTGGACTAATTCATTAATAGAAATTAGTACACTGGAAGGGAGTAATCATTCTTCATTCTTAGCCTTAATGTTTTCTATACCTTGTAGTCACACAAAGTTATTCAATCATTCATTGTGGGTTCAATGCACAAAAATATTGGGCTAATTGCGAATAGGATCTTATCATTCACCAAACCCCCTCACCGAACTGTGGCAGACTGATATAAGCCTTGTCAAAAATTATTAAAATTGTAAAAAAATGTTAGGCCAATGCATTCTCTTATATATGCGAGGGACCTATGGTCGACTCGCATATATAAGAGAATGCATTGGCACAGGGTAAAAAAATCCCGACTTACGACTGGATTTGATATGGCGGGTCACATATGCATGTAGTGTGTAACATAAATAAAGATACCCTGTCTGATTTAATAGAAATCTAATTTCTCTGAGCTTTGAAGAGTGGGTTCCTCACTCAAATCAAATATTTTTCTCCCCCAAAGCTGAAGAAATAGTAATTTAGTGGTTTTAAATTGGACAGGGTATTTTCAATGCATTGTATACCACTTCCGTCTTGTGACATCCCACTGATACTACCAGGCCTTTAGATTGGTGAAATTTGGGCACATCAGGATGGACCCATCGATGTGAGAAAATTTTGAAATTTTGCCACAAAAAAAAGAGCAAAATCTTTGCATGTAGAAAAACATTCCTCAATTTTTAGTTGTAGTCAGTTTCTCTTTCTGAGTATGGTCAATTACTTGTTAATTATTCACACAATATTACTACTAATTTAAGTTTGTCATGAGTCTGCAACAACAAAAATTGCATTGTCACATTTATTTTGGGCATATTTCTGTAATTTTGGGAACAGCGTTTATCGATGTTAATTTGGTGGATCTAAACGCATGGATACTGCACATACCAGAAGAATGTACAAAACTCATGCCTGGCTTCAGTGTCATCATGAAGACATATTAAAGAATATCAAGGAATATTGGAAGATATTGGACTCACTTGATCAATCTTTGGTGCTAGACCTACAACGTGCATACCAAGCATTTTGCCAGCTTCCTTGAATATATGCTTGCAAAGTTCATCATCAGCATCAGCACCTAACACAAGAATGTGAAAATGGTAAATTGTTATTCCTTTCATGACATGAGCTACGCTGGTGCAGCTTTAACCCTTTCAGTGCCAAATCCAATTTTTGTATCAACCCATATTTCCTTGATCATTTTTCAAATTTATTGATTACGGTATAATAATGTGATACATTGATGGAAGAGCTCTTAATCAATAAATTTGAAAAATGATCAAGGAAATATGGGTTGATACAAAAATCGGACTTGGCACTGAAAGGGTTAAAGATTTTGTGCCATTGCATTCTCCTATAAATGCGAGTCTCCCATAGTCAGGCACGACCAAACTTCATACACTATATATAGTTAATGCTTCATTAATGAAACATAAATCGCATTTATTTGAGACAACATGTGATCGATTTGAAATCCTAGACACTCTCATCAAGAAATTGACCAAGTGAGATGCAAGTTCTTTGTTGCTACATTTAATCCAAGTACTGTGCTTGACGGCTGTCCAGCAGCTTTGCATGTCCCAACAGTATGATCAGAGATACTTTTCTTTGTGCGTGGAAGATTACCGTGGGCCGATGTTTGGGCCATTGCTGGCCATTGGCGATATTTTTGGGCAAATGGCCCCTGCCAGTGCAAACGCTGGTAGTGTGTTTGGATCACTGGAGTATGAAGAATACTGGAATCTAGTCATTCATTTATTATTAGGAATATATGTATATTTACAAGAAAACAATAGTTATTCCAGCTTGACGTCACATTTTCCAACTCACCTGATGCCAGTACTTTACAGAATCCAGCAATTTTGACTTTTTCAAAATTCCCGTAGAAATAATCCAATAATCCACCATTACCCTCAAGCTGCAATATTTAAATGTATGTAAGCCTTGAAATAGGGTGTCTGTCATTTGCAGAATGAGGTCCCCAGAGGGTGAATTTAGTGACGCTACCCCGCATAGCGGGCTAGCATCACTAAATTCACCCTCTGGGAACCTCATTCTGCTGAGGCCTAAGCAGAATGAGGTTCCCAGAGGGTGAATTTAGTGATGCTAGCCCGCTGTGCGGGGTAGTGTCACTAAATTCACCCTCTGGGAACCTCATTCTGCAAATGACAGACACACTATTTCAGGGCTTAAATGCATGATATGATTCACATCTTTGATAATTTCAACATAGATTGTTCAGATTCAGCATAGATATAGAGTTCAAAGAATATTACCTACTAGGACAGCACACACTTGACCCTCAAGCCCATTATCAATTATATTTATGTCAAATATATATGCATTTGGTAAGTATCTACGCATCCCAGAAAAGTTCATTTTGAAGTATCATTTCTGGACTAAGAAGTACATTTTTTATTGTGTAACAAACTCGACCTACGGTTTGATGAATGATGGTGGGTATCCGTGTGTCTGTCTGCCAGTGTGGCACGTTGACTAACAAACGTAATCTGATATTCACCAAATTAAATTTGTGGGATCTACTCATGCACACATTTTCTTATGCCACAACTCAACCGCGGCATCACTGCAGTTCAACAAACGACCATATTTCCCACCAATGAATAGGAATCCTTCTGCAGTTGTATTATCTCTCTGTCGTCTGCTCATTTTTCATGAATACCCCTCCAAATGAATAATAGACAATTCCAATAAATACTTTTGTAACTGATGAGAGAATCCATTTAGTAAAGAAATTGTTAAAATTTGAATGATGGTAGAATGCTTGAGAATATTTTTCTGTGTACAATGAAAGCTTAGAGGATTGTGATCCTGAAGAATACACCTAAGCACTATCGGAAAGCCCTCCCAATTATGAATACAATGACCAAGTCCCATAACTATCGCATAATAAATAAGCCAAAATGTAATATATTACTGTTGTGTATAAAGTTAAGTTTTCAATTGAAGCTTTTTAAAAATAACTTAATAAATAAATTATTGCCGTTGTGGACGTTTCATTGGAGGGATAATGAATAGACCATGCCATACGGAGAGTGCTTTGATAGGCTGCTAAACATCGGTGTCAGTGATTACAGAATGCAGCGAATTTTCATTGGTGCCATTCGGCAATATTGTTATTGAGACGCAATATTCCAAATATATGTATATATATTCTATGAAAATATACTTATCATATCATATTGGTAATGTCATGATATAATTTCTTAAATGCCACAACAATAAACCGAATTATCTTTGTTATACCGCATTATGATAAATTAAAACTAAATGCATATATATTTTGGAACTTCTGTCTGTGTGTATGTATGTGTGTCATAGACTCGAAAACTGCTTGACCGATCCCAATCAAATTTGGTATGTAGGCCTACTTTGATCCCGGGAACAATATGAGTGTGTCCAATTGATTGTGCGACCATGTCCTTGACCTCGCTCATATAGGCTCAAATAGGCATGTTTCTGGACCGATCCAGGCCTCAGCTTACCAGGCGAGTAGGGCGAAATAGTCGCCCTCGACACCTCGAAGTCGCCTTAGTGTCGCGCCAGGGAGAAGTGAAGTCGCCCTCCGATTTTCCCAAAATTATCCTACGGCTGTAGCAAGCGATAAGCCATGCATGCTATAGTGTTACAAATCAATTATGAATATATCGCCTGCGAGTCAAACAGTGACAAAATGTTGACACAAGGTCGACTCCTTTTGTTTAACAGCGTTGAGTAAGTAAATGCGGTCTTCAATGTCCAGACAAGGATTATAATATATATATATATAAAGAAGCCTTCCGTTTTGACCATACTTAATAAAGTGTTGGTTTCTGCTCGTCCCGACCGACTGCTTTAAAACCGCTGACTCAAATTATTATTATATTGCCGATTCAAACATTTTGTTTGTTTTAGTTCCGTTTCCGTCTTTGTGGTATTCCGTGTTTTTACGCAATAACAGAATGCTAATCGAACGGACCTCAAATAATTCTATTGAATCCGTACTCCCTTTAAATTATCCGATGTTACCTAATGTTACTGAATATATTTGAAGACAAAATTATCCGAGAGCACCATTTTATAGTGTGCAAATAAAATTTTAATCGTTGTATTGCCTTGTTCGAAATAAAACGTGATCCATAACCGGAAAATCGTAATTTTATTCCCAATGATTCAGTGATTTTAGAGACACTCGGTAGTCGATGTCAAGATTCAAGGCCATTAATTGTGGCATATATATGCAAACCAAATGCAACAAACAATCTATATTACATTTAAATGAAAAATTTGAATTTTTTTCGTTGATAATGTTTTTTTCGTTTGTTTAACCTATACATATTAAATAAATTATCAGATGAAATTATTCTCCAGTCTCTCACTTCTCCCTATTTTTCTCTCACTTCTCCCTATTTCTGCCAGAGGGAGAAGTCACTTCTCCCTATTCTCAACCTGCAAGCTGAGGCCTGGACCGATCGAACAATAGTTTGTCCAGACGCTGTACATTCTGCCCAGACAGAGGCGATCACAAAGAAATCCCTAAACAGCTGGGACGAAGTCGGACACATCAGCTAGTTACTATATAACTTTGCAAGTCTTTGTATGCAATCTGTATATGACTATTTCATATATATATTTTGAAGACCTCTGTTTGTCTGTCTGTCTGTATGTATGTTTGTTTGTCTGTCATTTATACAAATCTACGATTCTCGACCGATCGGGACGAAACTTGGTACGTGTGTGTAGTTTGACCAGGCGGTGGACGTTGTCGTATTGGCGAGCCCAGGGGGGCGCCCGCTTCGCGCATGCGCAGACGAGATCTCGGAAACGGGTGGAGCTATCGACTTGAAATTTGCTATGTGAATGTATCTTGCCCCGGATACGAATTTTATCGGGTCGCCGAGCCCGTGCGACGCCAGCTTCGTGCATGCGCAGACGAGATCTCGGAAACGGGTGGAGCTATCGACTTGAAATTTGCTATGTGAATGTATCTTGCCCCGGATACGAATTTTATCGGGTCGCCGAGCCCGTGCGACGCCAGCTTCGCGCATGCGCAGACCAGATCTCGGAAACGGGTAGAGCTATCGACTTGAAATTTGGTTTTTGAATAGCCCGGACAACGTCGGGCTCATCGATTTGATTTTGAATAGCCCGGACAACGTCGGGCTCATCGGCTATTCTCCTATATATTTTGAGACTTCCGTATATATGTCCGCTATAGACTCGAGAAGTGCTGGGCCAATTGAACCCAAACTTGCTGTGTAAGGGTAAAAAGCCACAGGCAGTGCACTCGAACCATTCGCGAGCCTGTGCGACCACTCCTTCAACTGCCACCGTAATGGGGATTGATGGGTTAATCGCGTGATAATTAATGAGTGTTTGTATATGAGACGTCGCTATTAAAGAGCGTTTATCTACTTTAGTGTTTATCTACTTTAGTGAAAATACGGCATTTGACCGTCTCGGAAACTGGGGATATCGAGACGACATTTCGTACTTAGGGGTTCCAAGGGACGGGGGAGATTTTCGTCGGGTCAGTTTGTCTGTCCGAGGTGACCTTGACCTTGAAACAGGTACCCACAAATGACCTTGGGCGATATCTCGGTAGTCAGCGGTGACATCGATGTGAAATTTGTTATGTATGGTCAACTCGGGACGGGAAATATTTTTGTCAGGTTATTTTGTCCACCCAACATGACCTTGACACTGGTACCTGCAAATGACCTTGGGCGATATTTCGGGCATCAGCGGTGGCAGCGACGTACGGGGTTACCTTGAAAAACAAAAATTAATGGATCGACCAAAGCCATGGGACCAATCCCGCCAGTGGCGGGCTAATCTGCTAGTAATATATATAATATAACTTGAGCAATCCCGGTAATGAAAAGACAAGAAACACAAGTGCATGTTTCTACAACACAAGTGCATGTTGCTGCACATGTAGATAACTGCCCATAAAACCAAATAAATAAATGATAATTTATCAAGACCTCGTGGTAGAATATACTTAATAATATTCCAAGGGTTTCGTGTGTGATTTCTTTTACGAGAACACTTACGTAAAATACTAGCATGGCTTTATAATAACAACACATCGCTATACATATAATAACATGCTAAAGACGTTTTATTATGAGACTTATTTCGGTGAAGTTGTTGCATTCGCATGATCGATTAAAAATAAAATTGGCGGCCAAATATTAGATTATATGAGCAAAATGGACATTTTAAATATATTATCAGTATATTGAAAAATTTTCAGGATCACAATCCTTTAAGACAATCTAAAAATTTGGTAGTGCCCATACATATGAACTTGGGAGGAATTTAATTAAAAATTTATATATCATTACCTTGAAATAGTCAAAGAGTGCATTTTTAACCCAGCTAACATCATACTGACATGGCCTGAAGTTATCTTGGTGTTGGAGGAAAATCTTGATAGCTTTGTGTGCAATCCAGTACCCTAGAAATAAATTTATATGACATGCATAGATTATTTTTTATCTTTGCTCTGCTTATATTCCTGAGCAAGCCTCAAAATAAATGTATGGTACTGGTCATTTGCACAGTGGGCTAGCATCACTAAATTCACCATCTGGGGACATCTTTCTGCTTCGGTCTCATCTTCTCTGGAATGTATCTTTGTTATCAAATTAAAAAGTTTTTTAGTTTCTTTGGAAACTTCTTTACAAGATTCTTTTTCTTTTTAAGTTGAGTTTCTCTATATCCCGAAACTAGTAGACAACACATTGCATAATCGTGGTGCCCAATGGGTACACATCACAATATTTACCATCTGGGAACTTACAATAGAGTCTTAATTTCTCCCATAGCAGATAAGGCCATACACAATGAGGTCCCGAGAGGGTGTATTTAAAGATGCTAGCCTGCTGTGAGGGGTAGCATCACTAAATTCACCCTCTGGGGACCTCATTCTGCAAATGACCAGCACCATATTTTGAGGCCTGTTCCTGAGTTCCCCAGAGTCAGTTAATTATGTAATTGGGGTTTATGTCACTTTCAACAGCTCTAGTCATATCGTGGCACATAAATTGAGACCTAAATTTCATTTATATTTAGAATTTATTTTATTATTATTATTTATCATTTATTACTCCTCCCACTTTTAGAAGACTTCTACTTCAGGCAGTGGAGTTCCCCAGTGAATTGATATGAAAAACACTGACAGATTTTAATCACAATTTAAAGGTCACTGACCAAAATATCCCATGACGAGGGTAACAACTTGATAATGCTAATGGTCAATAAATCTCAATTGACTTCATTTTACCATCCATCTACAATCTGTGGAAAACGATAGTTTCATTTTTTTATAGTAGAAAAACAGGATGTTGGTTACACCATGAGTGTAGTCAACAAAATATCTGCCAAGTAATAATTTTTACAAGAAAAGGGGAAAAAATTCCTTACTACGTAAGGTATATTCTGTCAAAAAAGTTACAGCAATGCTTTCAGAATCAAATATATATTTTTAATTACCTTAATGCATTTAGCACAAAAATGCAATATGAAACAGTAGAAAATGAAGAAAAGAAACTTACCACCCCCATAATCACCCAACAAGTGACCCAAACCACCACAGTTTTGTGTCGTCCAATCTGTGTTTACAAGCTGACAGTTCGACCCTGTGCCTGATATTAGCGTCATTCCACCTGTGAAATATTTGATTGGTAAAATTGATAAAAGGTCAGTCACTAGGTCACACCTCACCTGTATAAGTGTCGGCGTACACAATCCCGATTGTGCCCGGTTAAATCCAGCTGCCAGATAAATCGGGCCCCGATAACATCGGTGGGTCAGCGCACACGAGTCGGATTTTCACTTCGGTCATATGCATTCTATGGTCCTGTACAGAGTATATGGTCAGCCTATCTAGCCAGTTACTATATCTAGTCAATAGTCATGGTGATTTATATTAATATGTATTTCTAAAGACTAATATTAATAATAAACTAAATAAATATATTATTAATATATTGAGGTCACGAACAATAGCTGTAAATTGGCATAATAGACCTTTCCACAGCTGCCGCCCTCTTGTTGCGATTATTATACAGGCACTCATTTTCTGCCCACATGTCTACCAGCCGTTGTTCCTTGTCGATCGATCAGACTTCTTGATTTAATTTCGAATAGCGGTTGCCGCTAACTATTCCGACATTTTGAATGAGGTTTTGGTCATGTGACGGTCATGTGACAAGCAAAACACGCGCGTTGCCAGATTTTCCTGATGAAATCACGGTCCGATTAAATCGGATCCATCAAAAACCGCTCCAAAGTTAGGGGTACACGGTCCCGGTTTAATCGGGGACAAATCGGGATCGTGTGCGCCGACACTAAGGTGGCTTTATTTGACCGGTGGCTTTTTTTAGAAATAAAAAATTTGATTCTGGGAACAATCATTGAACAAACTTACAACTGTTTATGTTGTTAACATATTTGATTAGATATCAGAATAACAAATGGCAAATTCTAAATTGAAGAAGGGCCATAACAACACCAGAAATGGTCAGACCGAACCAAAATTAAAACATGACCTGCAGTTTCATGTGATTAATCCAGATGTACTAGATTTGAAAGCTATCGAATAATCATAAGTTGAACTATCATCCGGACAACCAAATAAGCAGCAAATTCTAATGTCTAAGTAAGACTGGATGTCATAATGAAGAGATATATGAAGTTTGGGATCCAACACATGTATATGGAATGACGAAGTATGTAAAACCATAAAGTTAACTTAATGGCTGTGCCATGTTTTTTGGCTGTTTCACCCCCAAAACACATCGTTCCCGTCTACTTTTCAATGTCAGCCTCCATGGCAAATGTCATGATGATCAGATGAACAGTACAAACTGTAGCCAGTACTAATAGATTGAATTTTGAAACCCAAGATGGCCATGTTTTTTTGTCAAATGACCCCAAAATAACTCGTTCCCATTTTACCAAAAACATATCATTCCCATCTACATGTCAACCGCAACTTCTATGAATAATTATATGATGATCAGATGAATGGTATGGTCTGTAGCCAGTGCTAATGGATTGAATTTTGATATCCAAGATGGCCACTGGCAGCCATGTTTTTTTGCCGAGTGACACCAAAATTACTCGCTACCATCTACATGTCAATGTCAACATCAATGACATATTTCATAAGTATCAGACCAATGGTACGGCCTCTATCCAAATGGATTTACATCATTTAATACTGAAAATCAAGATAGAAGATGGCAACCATGTTTTTTGGCTAATACATATAGAAATAAACATGTCGGTGTCAACCTACATGGCAAATTTGATGATGATCAAACGGTATGGCCTGTAGCCATTTCTAACACATTGAATTTTGAAATCCAAGACGGCCGCTGGTGGTCATTTGTTTTTTCCAAATTAACCCATAATGACTCGTTACCATCTACATGTCAATATCAAAAGCCATGACAAATTTCATAGTGATCTGACCATATGTACAATGCTAATAGAAATTGTTGATGGATATACACATACATATACATACACACACATGGATGATGGATACCAACCCATGGAAATAGCTCAAACTTGATTTTGTCTATGTTGAGAAAAATGAAAGTGTCAATGACACTGTAGCTCAACTTGGAAAGGGAATAATATAATATATTACAGTCAATGGAGCGATTAGGAATGTGGAAAGTTGAATGTCTAATACTAGTTTATAGACATGAAGAGAAAAGTAAAATCCAAGATGGCTGCTGGCGGCCATGTTTTCGGCCGAATGACCCCAAAATGAGTCGTTCCCATCTACATGTCATCGTTAACATCAATGACAAATTTTATGACGATCAGACTAAAGGTACGACCTGTAGCCCATGCTATAGAATTTAGTCATACAAAGAGTAAAATCCAAGATGGCTGCTGGCGGCCATGTTTTTTGGCCGATTGACCCCAAAATGACTTGTTCCAATCTACATGTCATTGTTAACATCCATGACAAATTTGATGATGATCAGACTAAAGGTACGACCTGTAGCCCGTGCTAAAGAATTTAGTCATACAAAGAGTAAAATCCAAGATGGCTGCTGGCGGCCACGTTTTTTCCGCCAAATGACCCCAAAATTACTCGTTCCCATCTACATATCAACATTAACATCCAGGACAAATTTCATGATGATAAGACGAATAGTACGACCTGTGGCCCGTGCTAATGGATTAAATTTTGAAATCCAAGATGGCCGCTGGCGGCCATGTTTTTTGTCCGAATGACCCCAAAATGACTCGTTCCCATTTACATTCCAATTTCAACAGCCATGAAAAATTTATGATGATCAGACTGAAGGTACGACCTGTAGCCCGTGCTAAAGGATTTAGTCATACAAAGAGTAAAATCCAAGATGGCTGCTGGCGGCCATCTTTTTTGGCCGAATGACCCCAAAATGACTCGTTCCCATCTACATGTCATTATTAACATTCATGAAAAATTTTATGCTGATCAGACTAAAGATACAACCTGTAGCCCGTGCTAAAGGATTTAGTCATACAAAGAGTAAAATCCAAGATGGCTGCTGACGGCCATGTTTTTTGGCCGAATGACCCCAAAATGACTCGTTCCCATCTACATGTCATTATTAACATTCTTGACAAATTTTATGATGATCAGACTAAAAGTAGGACCTGTAGCCCGTGCTAAAGGATTTGGTCATGCAAAGAGTAAAATCCAAGACGGCTGCTGGCGGCCATGTTTTTTGGCCGATTGACCCCAAAATGACTCGTTCCAATCTACATGTCATTGTTAACATCCATGACAAATTTTATGATGATCAGACTAAAGGTACCACCTGTAGCCCGTGCTAAAGAATGTAGTCATACAAAGAGTAAAATCCAAGATGGCTGCTGGCGGCCATATTTTTCGGCCGAATGACCCCAAAATTACTCGTTCCCATCTACATGTCAATATTAACATCCATGACAAATTTCATGACGATCAGACGAACAGTACGACCTGTGGCCCGTGCTAATGGATTGAATTTTGAAAACAAAGATGGCCACTGGCGGCCATGTTTTTTGTCCGAATGACCCCAAAATGACTCGTTCCCATCTACATTCCAATTTCAACAACCATGATAAATTTCATGATTATCAGACTAAAGGTACGACCTGTAGCCCGTGCTAAAGGATTTAGTCATACAAAGAGTAAAATCCAAGATGGCTGCTGGCGGCCATGTTTTTTGCCCGAATAACCCAAAAATGACTCGTTCCCATCTACATGTCATTGTTAACATCCATGACAAATTTTATGACAATCTCACTAAAGGTACGACCTGTAGCCCGTGCTAAAGGATTTAGTCATACAAAGAGTAAAATCCAAGATGGCTGCTGGCGGCCATCTTTTTTGGCCGAATGACCCCAAAATGACTCGTTCCCATCTACATGTCATTATTAACATTTATGAAAAATATTATGATGATCAGACTAAAGATACAACCTGTAGCCCGTGCTAAAGGATTTAGTCATACAAAGAGTAAAATCCAAGATGGCTGCTGGCGACCATGTTTTTTGGCCGATTGACCCCAAAATTACTCGTTCCCATCTACATGTCATTGTTAACATCCATGACAAATTTTATGATGATCAGACTAAAGGTATGACCTGCAGCCCGTGATAAAGAATTTAGTCATACAAAGAGTAAAATCTAAGATGGCTGCTGGTGGCCATGTTTTTTAGCCGAATGACCCCAAAATTACTCGTTCCCATCTACATGTAAATATTATCATCCATGTCAAATTTCATGATGATCAGACAATCAGTACGACCTGTGGCCCGTGCTAATGGATTAAATTTTGAAATCCAAGATGGCCGCTGGCGGCCATGTTTTTTGTCCGAATGACCCCAAAATGACTCGTTCCCATCTACATTCCAATATCAACAGCCATGACAAATTTTATAATGATCAGACTAAAGGTACGACCTGTAGCCCGTGCTAAAGGATTTAGTCATACATAGAGTAAAATCCAAGATGGCTGCTGACGGCCATGTTTTTTGGCCGAATGACCCCAAAATGACTCGTTCCCATCTACATGTCATTATTAACATTCTTGACAAATTTTATGATGATCAGACTAAAAGTAGGACCTGTAGCCCGTGCTAAAGGATTTAGTCATGCAAAGAGTAAAATCCAAGACGGCTGCTGGCGGCCATGTTTTTTGGCCGATTGACCCCAAAATGACTCGTTCCAATCTACATGTCATTGTTAACATCCATGACAAATTTGATGATGATCAGACTAAAGGTACGACCTGTAGCCCGTGCTAAAGAATTTAGTCATACAAAGAGTAAAATCCAAGATGGCTGCTGGCGGACATGTTTTTGGGCCGAATGACCCCAAAATTACTCGTTCCCATCTACATGTCAATATTAACATCCATGACAAATTTCATGACGATCAGACAAACAGTGCGACCTGTGGCCCGTGCTAATGGATTGAATTTTGAAAACAAAGATGGCCACTGGCGGCCATGTTTTTTGTCCGAATGACCCCAAAATGACTCGTTCCCATCTACATTCCAATTTCAACAGCCATGATAAATTTCATGATTATCAGACTAAAGGTACGACCTGTAGCCCGTGCTAAAGGATTTAGTCATACAAAGAGTAAAATCCAAGATGGCTGCTGGCGGCCATGTTTTTTGCCCGAATAACCCAAAAATGACTCGTTCCCATCTACATGTCATTGTTAACATCCATGACAAATTTTATGACGATCTGACTAAAGGTACGACCTGTAGCCCGTGCTAAAGGATTTAGTCATGCAAAGAGTAAAATCGAAGATGGCTGCTGGCGGCCATGTTTTTTGGCCGAATGACCCCAAAATTACTCGTTCCCATCTACATGTCAATATTAACATCCATGACAAATTTCATGACGATCAGACAAACAGTAAGGCCTGTAGCCCGTGCTAATGGATTGAACTTTGAAATCTAAGATGGCCGCTGGCGGCCATGTTTTTTTTCCGTATGACCCCAAAATGAATCATTCCGGTACAAATGTTGATGTCAACAGCTATGACAAATTTCATAATGATCCGATCAAAGGTACGACCTGTAGCCTCTATTGTTGACGCGTTACGCACACACGCACACACGCACACACGGACGACGGACGACAAAGCCATGGCAATAGCTCAAACTTTACAAAGTAAAGTTGAGCTAAAAAGGCATAACTCCATCAGGAATGGTCAGACCGAACCTAAATTCAAACTTGACCTGTATATTATGTGATTCCCCATACTAAATTTGAAAGCTATCGGATAATCAAAACGTGAGTTGTCATCCGGACAACAAAATAATCAGCAAATTCTAAGTCAAAAAGGGTCATACCTCCACCAGAAATGGTCCAACCAGATCCAAATTTGAACTTGATCGGGACTTCTCATGTGAAGGCCACGTACCAAGGTTCATCAAATTCTGTCAAATATTATTCAAGTTATTATCTGGACAAGATATGGTTAGGACGGACATAGATGCAGATGGCAGACAAATGGACGCCGCTCATTTCTATAGTCATCCAAGACAATTTTGGGAAACAAAAAGCACAGAATTTACTAGTGTGTTACAAAAACTGAACACAGCCAATCAATGCACTTGTTACTCAAGCTTAAGATAGCCCAATCAAACATTGCAGTGTTGTAATTTATGATCTACTAGCAGGGGTAACCGGCATTGCTCGGGTGAAAAATGGGTAACTTATTAGTGGCCCTTCAAGTCAGTTAAAACAATTATTAGCTATCTGGGGTAAACAGCACCTATTGCATAACTGTCCGGATAATGTTACATCTATCTTTTAAGTTGATAACAAATGTTCTTTATTGTTAATTATTAGTGCCTCTTTAAATCATTTTGAGGTCAAAATCCTGTGACATTCCCCACATCATTCCCACATATATTCTGAACTGATAATAAACGATCTTTATTTAACATATAATTTATTAGTTTCCCTTTAAGTCAAAAGTGGCTATCACATGACATTACCCTGGTCAGGTGACCCATATTTAACAATTACTAGTGTCCCTTCATATCATTTAAAACAGTTATTAGTCACATGAGGTAAACAGCACCTATTGCATGACTCTCTGGGTAAAGTTACATGTACATCTATATTTATAACATTGATAATAAACTCTCTTTATTACTTAGTGCCTTTTTAAATCATTTGAGGACAAATTGAGGTCAACAGAACCTATCCCGTGACATTTGCCGTGTCATTTGACTTTTGTGCACGAATGTTCCACATATCTTCTTGACTGATATTAACACTCATTATTGATCATATTATTTATTAGCCCCTCCCCCTTTAAGTAGTGTTAGCGCTGTCAATGGCCACTTTTTTTTTCCAAAGTTGCCACAAAAAATTTCATTTGGCCAAACTTCTTTCACCACAATTGGAGACAGAAATCTAATTCAAAAGCTGAATAGATTGATGAAATTAGGCGAAGACATATCGTCGGTTTTGGACATGCGGGTTTCGTACTTCGGATACATCATATGATGACAACCAAGTTTATTTTGTAAGGGGAGCATCGATTGAATGGTGATGGTTGTACAAAGGTGATTACTAATCGTCAAAAACCTTAATCTCCCCACTGGCTATATCATATTTTGTTGATTAGGCGGTCTGGAAGATGAAATACGTAAATGAATTGTCCTATAATTTGATGTACCAGCGATGGCATGTCAGTTATGTAATGTGTTGTAAACTGCCTCCTGTCTTATCACAACATCCGGGCTTAACACCATAAAGGTTATTAATGCAACAATAGGTATTCAACATTTATCACCTCATGATAATAAGCAACAGAACTGTTGTTTTATTTCGGCGAAAATAGCAATGACAACTAACACACCTCATTACTTGATCAGTTGGTGAATATGGTGTCAGCGAAGCGACATAGAGTCAGAGAGTTATATATTTAAAAAATATAATTTAGTCATCAATTGGGAGCCCAGAAAATGAGGATTTATTTTGGCCAAAGTTTTTATTAATTTGGCCAATTTATTTTTATTTTGGCCACTAAAAATTTCATTTGGCCAATTTTTTTAAAAGTTGCCTATCCCATTATATTCCCCTGGTCGGGTGACTACATATCTTCTAAGATGATAAGGAATGCTCTTAATTGCTCATATTTTCCCCTTTAAATCAGCTAAGGTCAACGGCATCTATATGAAGATACTCTATGGGTCATCAAATCCCTGTGTTTCAATTTTCACGGACTAGATTGCAACCATTTTGGGTTTATAATTAATTATTTAGTTGAATTAATTATTAGTGCCATTTTAAGACATCTGAGGTCTATATGACCTATCAAATAAGATTTCCAGGGTCAAATTACCCATATGTACACATTTTCAGCTCTGATAGTCCAACCGTTTGGTCGCCTCTAGCCAAAATATATATAAAATAATTATCAGTGCCATTTTAAGACATCTGAATCTGATGTCTGAGGTCTAAGACATCTGAGGTCAACGGGACCTATCTAATAATGCTCCCCGGGTAAAATTACGCATATATACACATTTTCAGCTACAATGGTCCAGCCTTTTGCTCGCATATAAGCAGACAAACAAACACACAAACAAAATTGAATTTTATTAGTATAGATTTTGATTATATAACTTTGATATAGCTATTTTTGGGATCATTCTTTCAAGTGTTGTATACTATATATGTACAAAGCAGTTTCAACTTTAAAATTATAACAGAGGTGGTGCCAGGATTTCGCTGAAGCAGGCGCTACATTCACCGACAGTAGGACGATATAGTCCCAGCTGCCACCCCTGCATTGATTTAACTACTGAACTATTTTTTTTTCAATCTAGTTTGTCTCCTACAAAACTATATTGAGAGGAGTTTAATTTCAGAACAGTTTTCGAGAATTTTATCAGTTCAAGTTTTTTTATTTCCACATCAGTGCTTCTAAATATTTCTATGATGACAGGTCATACAGATAATTAGGTGAAAATATCAACATTACAAGAAATAGTTTTAAATTTACCTTTAGAAGAGGCTGTAGCAACTGGGCCAATAGTATCTTCACCGGCAAAACAATAAGTACTGATGTTCGGATACTCTGATCTCAGCCTCTTCTCAACTTCAGCACCAGTTTTAGCATGAGTGACACCAGCCAAGGATAGGCCCTGTTAACAGAGAAGCAGACCTCAAAATAAGGTGCTGGTCACAGCAGGCTAGCACCACTAATTTCATCCTCTAGGGACCTCATTCTGCATGTCCTCATCTCCTATGGGAGACGAAGACACAGATTTAAGTTCCCAGATGGTGATGTACACCCATTGGGCACTTCGATTATGCATTGTGTCATCTTACTCGTCTGCCAATTTGGGGCTATAGAGAAACTAAACTAAAAAAGAAACAGAACTTTCTAAAGTAGTCTGGTCGTTGAAGCATTGGACCTAGAACAAATTAGTGACAAGCTGTTTTTGGTGTCATTTTATCAGGCAGAACCTGGGGAACAAAATATCCATCATCCGCTAAAATCTGCTTTGGGGAAAAATTTCTAGAGCATTTTGAAACAGTCAATGACTGTGGGGTCGCTCACCAGACTGCAAAGACTGAAAAGACTGGGACTTTGGAGACCACAACAGTCAGAACTTGTCATAATCACTTTAAAAGAAGTAGTTCTAAACAGTACATGTGGCTAGAGAGGCTTCTGCATGTAGATCGGTGAATATCTACCTTGAAATTACCAACTGTACACTACTGATCACTCCCCCCCCCTTCCAGCTCATAACAAGTCCCCTCCCAACTTGGTTCGTAAACCCTTTTGCGCACCTCATTCGGTTGGAATTTCACAACAGACACCTCAAACTTTCTCAATTGTTGGAAATTTGCAATCTCACAAGCACCTTTTAAAAAAAAACGTTTAGACATGTTTGAAGCCCAATTATCCATGGACCCTAAACACCATATGTGCAGATTAATCAGTCAGGTGTTTCCAAGGTAGATGTTTTAATGAGTTTGATATATCAACCAAAAACAGTTTGGTAACTATGGTATATCCATTGTGTGGTTTGGGGCACCGATTGAGTGGTTTGGGGCACTGATTGAGTGGTTTGACACACTCAATTGGTGCTCATTGTATGTTTTACTCATCTGATGGTTATGGACACTCATTGGATATTTCCGGAACCTACTGGATGACCTGGGACACACCAATTATGTTTTTTCGAACATAGGTTGCAACATATGGAGCACTACTGGTGTGGTTTTGGAACATTCGTTGAATGGATTTGGTCCCTAAACAGGTTGATTGAGACACTCATTTAGTGATTTGGGACACTCATTTTGGGTGAGTTGGAATACCAGATGCATGGTTTGGGGGCCTATATGTGTGGGTAATGACACCAGTTGAGTATTGTTTGGCTACCTACCTCAGTCTACATCAGTCTGGGTGGTTTGTGAAACTCGTTTGGTGGATTGGGACACCCCGTCGATGGTTTGGAACAATGTTTGGATTTGGGGCGCTGGTCGTATGGATTTGGATACTCACACGTTGGTTTTTTTTGATACCAGATGGGTTTTGTAACTCTGTATATGGTTTGGCGGACTCGTTGTGTGGTTTGGGACACTCATTTGATGTATTATGAAACTATTGGTGGCTTTGGAAACTCGTATGGTGGCATATATGAAGAAAAAAAACCACTTCAATTGTTCACTTCCGACTGCCATTTTCGCTGTCATTTTAAAAACTGTTTAGACACCGAATTGTCATATCCTTGGGATATGACTTACTATAACGGATTAGGATTCGCCATTTTATAGTTTTAGAGTCAAATTATGCACGAAATGACAGGCATATATGCTATGGCAACAGGAATAATGCATTTTTTTGTTGCAGGTTTCTGTCACATTATAAATTTAGAGGACACTGTAGTGAATGGTAGAACACTCCAGGAAATTGCCGCCATATTGCACCATAACATTCAATGCCACATGTTAGCATCAAATTAGTTGGAGCAGAAATCCTTATGAAAAAAATGGATCAAGATTAATACTGGGGGCCCAGTCTGGAGAAGCATTTTGGCCGACCTGGTTCACGGACAAAAATTCCAATTTTCACCATTTTCTTACATATTTTCTTCATTTTAATCCAAAATTCCCTTCATTAAACGCATGGACATTTTGAATATGTTATTATATGGTCACATTTGACAGTCAGGAAACTCGACTGAACGTTTATGGTTGGCAGATTTGTTTATTAAAAAAAATCTAATTTTCACCATTTTTGTTCACATATTCCAGTATTTTGACCCAAAAATTATGACTTTCCCATTCTGGTGCATGGGGATTTTGGACATGTTATTATATGAGTATAGTCACACTCAAAAAGACCAATATCATTGCATAGCAAATTTGTTCACGGTTGGGTGTTTCCTTCCATCCGTTTGACTGGACTAATAAGGAACTGCAAACTTGACACAAAAAAGCCATAAATAGGACCCTATTTCAAATATATATAGAAAATTTCCCCCAAAGCGAATTTTGGATATATTGTTCCCCAGATTCTGCCCGACAAAATAACACCAACAACAGCTTGTTACCAATTTAATATAGGTTCACCTTAGAATCTGAGTCTCAACCAGAAAATTACAATTTTCACCATTTTTGTTTACATATTCCTGTCTTATGACCCAAAAATGACGATTTTCCCAACTTGGATTCATAGGGATTTTGGTTATGTTATCATATGGATATAGTCAAATTCAAACACACCAAAAGACATTGCATAGTAATTTGTTCACGGTTGGGTTTTTCTTTCCATCAGATTGACTGGACTAATAAGGAACAGCAAAATTGACACAAAAAGTCATAAATATGACCATATTTCAAAGAGCAGTATAAATTATTCCCCAAAGCGGATTTTGGATATGTTGTTCCCCAGATTCTGCACGATAAAATGACACCAAAAACAGCTTGTTAACAATTTGTTCTAGGTTCACCTCGAATTTGAGTCTCAACGACCAGACTAAAGAAGTTTCTAAAGAAACAAAAAAACTTGTTAATTTAATATAAAGATACTTTCCAGATAAGATGAGGTCTAAGCAGAAAGAGCTCCCCAGAGGGTGAATTTAGTGATGCTAGCCCACTGTGTGGGGTAACATCACTAAATTCACCCTCTGGGGACCTCATTCGGCAAATGAGCAATGCCATACTTTGAGGCCTGGAGAGAAGAATGTTTTAGGCAACATCATCAACAGGCCTGAGAATAAGGTGCCTAAGCAGAATGAGGTCCCCAGAGGGTGAATTTGGTGATGCTAGCCCACTATGCAGGATAGCATCACTAAATTCACCCTCTGAGGACCTCATTCTGCAAATGACAGGCACACTAAACTCAGGCTTGATCATCAACACCCATGAGTAATAACAACCAAGAATATGACAGTTCTCTCTCTCTCTCTCTACATCTACTTGATACTCCATCGCCCTCAATGTGCTGAGGATTATGTGGAGGTCCAGGTGCTACCATGGCCGAGTAACTTTATAACCCTGTGGTGACTCCAGTAGCGTTCTTTAACATGCACA
The DNA here is from genome assembly GCA_032622095.1 of Siphonodentalium dalli. NCBI lineage: Eukaryota > Metazoa > Mollusca > Scaphopoda > Gadilida > Siphonodentaliidae > Siphonodentalium > Siphonodentalium dalli. Next base: position 177,444,283 of record CP136062.1, read on the forward strand.
CACCGAGGCGTGTACACGGGTCAGCCATTAATGTCCGCAGCCGATCGGACAGCGTACTGCACCCACGACAACATACCTGTACAAGTGTTGTAATGGGGGGGAAGTCGGCATTTTGCATTCGGATCTTTATTCAGTGAACTCGAATGAGACTTTTCAGCCTGACAAACTTGGTATCTGACCAAGTTCTGATTTTTGTCAGAATACCCTGACCAGGTTGCGATCCCTGGTCCGATAGCACAAGAGACCAGTACGCTACCTCTCGGCTACCGACTTCCTCAGTTGAGACAGAATTATTACTATATTGTATGCCATCATTGTTCATTGTTATTTATTAAATGCGAAACATAAATGAACTGTAACACAGTTCACATGGTCGGCATGGACCCATTACAAGGGACACAATCAACTACCACATGCATCATAGATAGTAGTATTAGAAATACCGAGCCAGGTCAAATGTTGAGATTTATAGTAGAGAATTATTATATTGCTGTTCTGTTACAAAACCGGACAACATAACAAAACTAATTTGTTTACCAGAGATTTAAGTGGCGTGCTGACATCAATTTCAGCCTTCACCTTGGCAGCTTCTACCATGCTGTTAATTCTCTTCAAAGTTTCATCTAGCCCTATAAGCTGTAAAAGTGAGAGGTTAAGAATAACAAATATAAATTCATGTATTCCTCAGCATTTTTGTACTGTTTCATATTTATCACATGTACTAACACTCAACAGCTTTCTGCAAGGAAAATACTCACATTCTGCAAAAGATTTAGAAGAGAAGAGTCAAATTTTATTTTATTATCCAAAAAAACACCATGCCATTTTTGGCACCTTTCCCCAACTTACAAATTTTAATTATAGTTACGAGTGTAAAAGAGAGGCTATGAAAGTTAGCGAAATAAACCTAGTATCTCGTCAAACTTTATGGGTATTGGTTTTATCCATTGCCAAAGTTTAAAAGTCGTTAACGTCTATTAAATTTGTTTAAACGGGATAAGAAATTAATGGGGAATTTCTTTAGGAAACAATTAAATCGATTGCAAGATTTATGGCTGTAATTCTGAACGCGTGACTTGATTATGATACCTGAAGTATCCTAGGGCTCTGCAAATTGATTCGATTCGAAATCGTTCGTCTGATTCCATTCGATTGAAAATCAGCTACCATGATTCGGATTTCGTCGAATCTTTGGTGACAGGTGCATTATTCATTATGCATTTCAGTGCTTTCTACAGACCACAATGCTCTTATCAGAAAAGAAAATTCACTATAATAATGTAGTAAACGACCTAAACGTACGCACATACTGTTATGTCACGATGGCAGGACATGTAATGTTATCGCCAACAGATGTATAACTAATTGACCCAATCTGTAAGAATGACATAAGTGAACAACACAAATGCCATACAAGGCTTTATCTATATAGTAGATGACAAAGATGATGGAAAAAAAGCGATATAGATGTGTTTTACATGCCAATTACATGCAAAACAAAAATATTAAAAAAAAATAAAAAAAATTGAATACATTTGAAAACAAATCCAGGTCGGCCCAATTTCGGCAGGTAGGTCGGGAAACCGGAAACACATATGTTGTTTTTTTTTGCCTCAGTCTTGAGCTGTCAATCTGAAATCATCCTTACTGTTTGGCAGTGTTTGCAGACTATTTGAATGATTCAATAGGGCTTGAATACTAGTATGTATGAATGCTTTGTTAACATTCGTATACTAGTTAAACTTATTAGGCAATCAAGTTTGGGAATTTGGGATCTTAATTATGACAATCCATTTTGAGATAGCAGACATTTTAGCATGAATGACTAGGTTTTTTAATCAAGGTGGTTAATGGGTGTTATTACATTTAAGTCTATCTGCTGGCAACCAAAAATTAAATCTAAAAACCTCATAAATAGCTTTTAACAAGAAATTCCTTCATCATGATTTCTTCCTCCTGAAACTTGCATGGATCATCAGCAAATTAACCTGGTAATAATTAATAACCCCTTGTAGATGATCAGGGTGAATGTGCCATGACTAGGTGAAATATAAATATACTAACCCATTTATTTGTGCCTTCACCTTTACTCCAGGCAATGATCTCTCCATCAGATCTTATTATCACCATGGTTGAGTGTGTCGCACCCCTGTCCGAAACATATAAAAATTCTATAATTTTGGAGATGTCAAAGTAATGAAAAACACATGTCACTTACCAAGCATGAAAGTTGTGGAAATCTCAGCCTATTCTCAGGTGTTATACCTATATGTTTTTTTTAAATTATACTTCCATATTGCATATCTGCCATGATCGATTTATACGTTTACCGTTTAAGGTTTCTGAATTTTGATTCAAATAATTATAAATAAAAATATAATAGGTCACATAACTAATCATCTAGTTACAATCCTATACCGTTATATAATATATATATATCTATATTATGGGAGGCCAAATTCACATTTAATTGCTAATTACTATTAAGCATAATGTAATTGCGCTTAAGCGTAATTGCCTCGTTCACAACTACATTGCGCTTTAGCATAATGCCATTATGCTTAAGCATAATTGGTTTTCACAGCCTACTACCTTACATATAATGGTATCATCTAAGGTAAATATATGTCAAAAGTTACTAGCATCAGTACTATTGGCTGTATCCATTTCAGCTTCAGGGGAGTTTTGAGAGATGGAATTTGAAACCTAATGGCATTATATACATCTACATTATGGGAGGCCAAATTCACATTTAATAGTTAATTATGCTCAATCACTCACAACTACATTACGCTTAAGGCTTAAGCGTAATTTATGCCATTACAATTTACAATGCAATTATGCTTAAGCATAATTGGTTTTCATAGCCTTACTACCTTACAAATAATGGTATCATCTAATGTAAATATATGTCAAAAGTTACTAGCATCAGTAATTGGCTGCATCCATTTCAGCTTCAAGGGAGTTTTGAGAGATGGAATTGGAATTACACTTAACCCTTTAAGTGCCAGGGGCCGATCTCATCGGCCCTAAACCTACAAAATAAGTCTGTTAAAGAATATAAGAATAAATTATTAAAATTGTAAAAAAAAAAAAAATAAAAAAAAAAAAAAAATATTGTTAGGACAATGCATTCTCTTATATATGCGAGGCGACCTATGGTCGACTCGCATATATAAGAGAATGCATTGGCACAGGGTATATGGGTTGATACAAAAATCGACCTGGCACTCAAAGGGTTAAAGGCACTCAATCTGATCAGACGGTCCCCATATCATCAAGTTACAACAACAACAAAATTTCTTCCAAATACGCTTTTGTAATCAGAATCGATTAATTACAACAAAATATTGCTAACCGGTGACAACTATGGTATAAAATTTCACAAAACGTGATATTTATCAACATGTTGTTCAACAAAATATGGCTGTATTATCACTTTCGTATCACAAAATTTGGCTGTATTACCACTTGATTTTAGAGTTGTCCATCTTTATCAGCTAGTTTGTCTGAGACAATCGGTTTAAAGGCCCACTTAATTTTTGAATGACCAGATCACATTATACACAACATATCCCATATTATATACCATTTGGAAGAGGAACCAAAAATATATATATTCCACAAGAATACGGAACAGCTGTGGCCTTGGAGTGTCCACCAAGTGATAGAGATTCTCAGATTTTCCAAGACCCTTGTCAATCCAGAATGCATCAGAATTCAAACTAAGAGATAGAGTTATTCCCCTTCCATTGAGAATAATAGACTTTATAGTAGTCTGGATCAAAATTAATCACAGAACACACCTCAGTACCTCGACAAAAACAATGTTCCCAGTTTATTCGACCGGGTCACTCAGTTGATAATACAATGTTTTGGAGCTTCTTTTATCAAATGGTATATGATAATATGGAATATGTTGTATATAATGTGATCAGGTGGTTCAAAAATTAAGTGGGCCTTTAACGACTCGTTTCTGGGCCACAAACAATTAAACATTTCGAGATATAAAAAAATTCAAAAATCAATATCTGATCACTCTGAGCTTTGATGGGTGGGTTCCTCGACTCAAATAAAATATTTTTCACACCCGAAGCCAAGCTGCAGTAATGCCCTAAATAATCGACCCCTTAACCACATCAGAATTATGGATAATTTTTCAGGATTTAATCGGAAATATGGCTTGTTGCCATTCATCGGAAAACTCTGTGAGCTTAAGCATATTATGGAATCGCTTGGTGTAATGCATTACACTTAAGCTTAATTTGCTTTTAAATGTGAATTTGGCCTCCCATACTATATGTATTATATATCGTCGGTGGGCTTCCAAAAGGACGTATACCTGGTTTTGGCAGGAAAAACTTTTTTGCATAATCAGATTCTCCGTGTCAAATTACACAATATATTTAGAGTATGTGCCCCTTAGTTATCTGGAAAACACTTTTTCCCTCATTATTGAGTTGTTATTTCCAAAATATCGTACAATTTCATTTTGGTTGGGTGACTGAAAGTTTTGTTTTCCAAAATATTGTACAACTATTTTATTTATTTGGAGACACATCCTTGGTGGTCAGAGTGCTCAGAGTATTGGATATCAACCACACAACAAATGGAAATTGCAGGAACAGGCCCGTTCTGATACACACAGGGAAGCGAGATAATCCAGCTTTTAATGTTTAGCATACGACATTCTGGAATTTGAAAAAAAATTACCACCACTATTCCAAAACCTCGTATGTAGTACGTCGAAAATTGGTGACATGTCAACCAAAATAAATATTTTTAAAAACGAGAGGCCGATCACGAGAGGCAGATGTTTAACCCATACCTTGGCGATAGTGATTAGCTATTTTTATAAATCCTTACACCAACCTTTTCATAAGTGCAAAAGTTTCAACAATTTACACTTTATATAGTGATCGTGTGAAAAATATTTACTTATCACATTGTGTCAACAGGATTGGTGGAGGATGTTAATATTTTTCAGCAAATAAACCAAATGGCCCTCATTTGCAGGTTAGGGGTGTGTTATCATAAACTATGCCAAGAACTATAAACATAATCAATGGAAATATTTGAGTTATCAAATCAGATAGTATGGGGTTAATCTTACCCAAACAGAAAACAAAACTGGACCAGAGTCATCAATCACAGTTTGACATATGATAAACAAAGCCTGCCAGCCACCACTGTCAGGCTTAGCATGTAGAATCTAATGTCCATAGCAATAAATAACTCATTTCAATAACACACCTGGTCTGTGTGATATGTTCTCTTCAAATTCACAGCAGCAATGAGGTATTAATTACTTGAATTATAAAGGACAATAACTCTGTTAAACTCTGTTAAAAACTCGATCTGTATTTAGGGGTGATAAATTCATATACCACATTTGGTGTTGATTAGATGAAAAATGTTTTGAGTCATAGCGAGCTTGGGTGAATTCTAGGTAGCATAAGAGTTAGTCCGAGAGCCCATAAGGTTTTATTGTCGCCACTCTGACCAAAAGACCCACTCTGCTCATTTTGTGGCAAATTATATGTAGTTTACGGAAACCAATTTTTTGCGAGTGGGAAACGCGGCGTTTGGGAGATATTTAACATAGAATGATGCCCGGTGAGAGCGAAAAATGTTACTTAAGTGTTGGGGGAGGGTTAGTAATTACGAATGTATGCAACATATGTAATGTCAGCTATCACATTATATAAACCATTTTGTCGGCAATAAGTCATTCTATCTAGTGAATAAACACAGAATTAGAATTTCAGCCACTGACCTCGAGTACGAGAGGTCAAAGGTCAAATATATTTTTGAAACGGCATTTTTTTTTAAATGTCAAATTGGAAAGTTAGCTTAAGAAATTTTATAATCATCTGTTGGAATCCGTTCTAGTATAATTTTGAACTTTACTGTATACCAGATTCGGATATGTGGAAAGAAAATTAACACAGCCGCAATTGCAACCATTCAAGATGTCAGCCAAAATGTGTGCCGAAATAGCCAAAAACAGTAAAAATTAATAAGGTCTCTTTGATCGTCGTTATAGTAAAGATGATGTCACATGCGGTCATGTTGTCCGTTCGATACGTTATGGTAATATACAACCCTTACAAATTAGCCAAAAATCCGACACAAAACTCCAATATGACGGCCAAGATGGCCGCCGAAATGTGAAAAATTGCTATTTTTTGGACATTTCACCACCTTTCGTTTGTCTCTGTTGGAAAATATTGGCTTTTTGACGCGATTTTATACATTTATCGTATAGAAGAATCATTGGCGAACACATGGGGATAATAATATACATTCCTTGCTGGAAAGTTTTGTCCGATATCACGTTTTCCCAAATGCCGGTATAATCCGGTCAAAGCCAAAACGACGCTAATAACGCAATGACTGTTTCGAATCAATGAATGTTATTGCTATCACAACAAAACCCACGCGTAATATGTGCAGGAGATACTCGAGCTAGGATTCCTCTTATACCCGAGTAGATAAATATTCACCAAAATCCAAGATGGCGGCTAAAATGGCCACCAGATATAGAAATATTGCCGAATATCGCTGATTTTAACATCAGTGACAGTTATTGTCACGACAACTCCACACCTGCTTACTATTGTGAGTTGGGTACACTGAGTCGAAGAACTGTGCTTATATTTCATCCAAATAAAAGTTGCCCAAATTCAAAATGGCGCCCACAATGTGGAAATATTTAGAAAATCACAGAAAATCTCTCATATTCACATCATTGGGCATTATTGTCGAGACAACTCTACCCATGCTTACAGCCGAGTTGGAAATACTGTGATAAAGTAATTATCTTGGATTTGATGAAGGATTTTGTTTCCAAATCGAAGATGGCGGCCAAAATGGTGTGTGAGATTTGAAAACAAGCTTACATTCCTTTACTTTCATACTATGTCCGTCATTGTTGTGAGAATTCTACACACACTTAAATATTCATTTGGCCAACTCTCGCAATCAAGATTGCTGCCAAACTGGTGGCCAGAAATTGAAGAAAGTCGAAATTATCACACACAAATTTCAACTTTTCGTCATAATATCAATATGTATGGATTGAACGAAACGGTACATAAGCCAACTATTAGTTCCAACATAGGTCGTCGCCTTCTGGAAGGATGAAAACCCACAATACATATGCCGGTGTCAAGCTCACGCATTTGTCTCGAAAGATGGGAATTCTTATCCTTATTCTTGACGAGCTTCATTCGTGGTAGCTTATGGTATAATTCAGACACTACATATGGGGTCTGATCGTCATATTGTGTGATAAACTAGAAAGTTATGCGGTCGATGCGTATAATAGCTTTCAGAAGGACATCTCTATCTGCGTAATCAGATTCAGATTTGGTAACTTAATGTGTATAACAAAATGGTGATCTACCCATCCAGCCACTTCTCAATATATGGTTCATCAATTCACATATTCACATACTGATGTAGCCGGATATCTTCTGTATATGGCTTTCAATTTCTGAAAGCCTAACATTTGACGGGTGCCTTTCTGCTAAGGCGTAGAAGACCATAATGCATAATATACTTTCACTTCTTGACCGTGATCATAAGAACAGTCCTTGTGGCTTCCAGCAATCGTCTCACCGTACAGATCCAAGCAGATAATAACAATACACAGTCATGGTGGCGTCCAGCAATCGTCTCACCGTACATATCCAAGCAGATAATAACAATACACACAGAGCTTAAGTTTGTGGGCAAGTGTCATGATAGTGGAAATGAAATTGGACCATGACTGCACTGCCCCTTCTTTGGGTATGTTTTAGATTTAGACATGATCTCATGTAGCTTTGCTTCCCTTATATGCTAAGATTGTATCTTCCAATCCTTTTGGAAGCCGTTCTTAATCAATTAGACCAGGCTTGTACCATTGGCTACTACTATATAAGCCCCACCCAGAATGGGATGTAGTCTTGAGGACGATGCTTTTGGTAGTTGATGTCATACTCACGATGTGTGATGGTCGGTGTGGTTCAAGAAAGTGCAATGCCATCACCACAATGGTGAAAATTTTAACTCGAAAAACATCTAGGGGATTGTTGAGACATTTCATTAAGTTTAACCTACGTTGGATACACCAATTTATTTCTTGGTAACATTGCCATTCAAAGCCATTGTCCTGCATGAGACATATTAACTACTATATTCTAAAGTTATATACTATAAAGCTATATGACCATAAAGGTCAAGTTCACCAATGTCATCATCCATTCCCATCGATCTATAAATTGTTCTCACAAATGCATCACAGTTCCTTGGAAAATACCGCCCATATACTGACACTAGTCTTGAGAGAGGATAACAACAACGCATACCCTCATTCCATAAAGACATCATTTAGCCCATCCGACTCTTCTGGGGAGGATAGGATAGTATTATCCAGACAAAATTACATGTCTGGTCAAGTTGATTAAGAACGGCCTTGAAACGGATGTGGAAACACAAATCTTACCACACCAAAAGCACCAACACACATGACATTCTATATCTGAAACATGCACCTGATGTGGGGGTGTATGCCGTGGCCCATTTCATTCCCACTGTCATGGCGCTTGTCTACAAACTAGCACCGCGAGTATTGTTCTTCTCTGCTAACGAGACGAATGCGGGACGTTACAAAGTTGCTTAGGATCATGATCAAGAAGTGTGGGTAGTCGGTACATTATGGTCGTCTCTGTAGCAGATATGTATGTGTCCAAGGGAATGAGACAGCTAGCTACCTTTGAAACACTGCCGAAGTTGTCCACGTATGTCAATACGTTCCCTAAGTTTGTGAGTTGAACCATCTATTGAGAAATGACTAGTTAGCTGGGAAGTTCGCCAGGTGTACATGTGGTTATCCACATGGGATATGAGAAATACATACATGGAGGTGACCTGTAAGCTTGTATACTTATAGACCATATGCCTTTCTAGTTCAAGATGATGACCAAATTCTCACAACAATGATGCACATAGTATGAAAGTAAAGGAATATAAGCTTGTTTTCAAATCTCGGACGCCATTTTGGCCGCCATCTTCGATTTGGAAAAAAAATCCTTCATCAAATCCAAGATAATTACTTTATCACAGTATTTCCAACTCGGCTGTAAGCATGGGTAGAGTTGTCTTGACAATAATGCCCAATGATGTGAATATGATAGATTTTCGGTGATTTTCTAAATATGTCCACCATTGTGGGCGCCATTTTGGATTTGGGCGACTTTTATTTGGATGCAATATAAGCCCAGTTCTTCGACTCAGTCTTCCCAACTCACAATATGTGTGGAGTTGTCGTGACAATAGCTGTCACTGATGTTCAAATCAGCGATTTTCGGCAATTTTTCTATTTCTGGTGGCCATTTTGGCCGCCATCTTGGATTTGGGTGAATATTTCTCAACTCAGGTATAAGAGGAAGCCTAGCTCGAGTATCTCCTGCACATATATACGCGTGGGTTTTGTTGTGATAGCAATAACATTCATTGATGATTCGAAACAGCCATTGCGTTATTAGCGTCGTTTTGGCTTTGACCGAATTATACCGGCATTTGGGAAAACGTGATATCGGACAAAAATTTCCAGCAAGGAATGTATATTATTATCCCCATGTGTTCGCCAATAATTCTTCTATACGATAAATGTATAAAATCGAGTCAAGGAGCCAATATTTTCCAACAGAGACAAACGAAAGGTGGTGAAATGTCCGATAAATAGCAAATTTTCACATTTCGGCAGCCATCTTGGCCGCCATATTGGATTTTTGTGTTGGATTTTTGGCTAATTTGTAAGAGTTGTATATTACCATAGCGTATCGAATGGACAACATGACCGCATGTGACATCATCTTTACTATAACGGCGATCAGAGAGACCTTATTAATTTTTACTGTTTTTGGCTATTTCGGCACACATTTTGGCTGACATCTTGAATGGTTGCAATTACGGCTGTGTTAATTTTCTTTCCACATATCCGAATCTGGTATACAGTAAAGTTCAAAATTATACTAGAACGGATTCCAACAGATGATTATAAAATTTCTTAAGCTAACTTTCCAATTTGACATTTAAAAAAAATGGCGTTTCAAAATATATTTGACCTTTGACCTCTCGTACTCGAGGTCAGTGGCTGAAATTCTAATTCTGTGTTTATTCACTAGATAGAATGACTTATTGCCGACAAAATGGTATATATAACGTGTTAACTGACATTACATATGTTGCATACATTCGAAATTACTATTAAACCCTCCCCCAACACTTAAGTAACATTTTTCGCTCTCACCAGGCATCATTCTATGTTAATATCTCCCAAACGCCGCGTTTCCCACTCGCAAGAAATTGGTTTCCGTAAACTACATATAATTTGCCACAAAATGAGCAGAGTGGGTCTTTTGGTCAGAGTGACGACAATAAAACCTTATGGGCTCTCGGACTACCAAAAACCATACAGATGAAGAACATGCTAAGAAAAACCTAGGTAAGAAATATGAGGCAGATCAGAAGAAATATGTTCAACTTATTGCATTGGATAGCATGTGTGTGAAGGGTTAATTATTTTCTAAACCGATCAACCAATAAATATCAAAAACTATACTGGTGAGGGGTGTGTCATCATAAACCCACATATCAAATATGAATACAATCGGACAAAAAATACTTCGGTTATAGCATCGGATTTAAATTTTTATTTTTTATTTTTTTTAAAAGGGTCATAACTCATTTAAAATAAATCGAATCAAACACATATTCGAACTCTATAAGTATTTTGGGTTGAGAAACTCACATACCAATTTTTTTCTCCAATCAGATGTTTGAGTTATGGCAGAATGCATAAATTCTAAGTCGAAAAAGGGCCATAACTCTGTAAACAAATTGCATTATGTGTAAAGTGTCTACGGACAGACGGACGGACGAACGACGAGTGGTCAATCTGGACAACGACACTATGTTTACCATACTATGGTATGGGTAAACACAAAAATAAACAAACACTGCAGAACCCAGATTCTGACAGGCTTCTCTGAGTACAGCAAGCTCCATCAATAATTTTTTGATAAACAATCATTGCCAGTGTTGTTTGACTGCCTAGACAAGCTAGAGGGAATGTTATTATATTTCTAATAGAGTTGTCCACCACTCCACCATATAGCTTTTAAAATCGCTTTCGACTTACAGGTATATGTATAACAAATGTGTACTCTCAACATTGCATATTGGATATTCACATGACAATTGCAATAAAATCTTCATATAGGACATCACACCTAATTAATGTATGAAACTATCAAATAGAGTGTTCGTTAATAACCCTGGTTCAAGAGTATTTAAGGGTTAATTAATCCAGGCTTTCTGCCAGGTTTTGGGGAACGGGTCCTGTATCCGTCGAGGGGAAAATGCAGTCAATGTTTTCAATGTCGAGGAAACACTAGTGGACCTACTTTTGTTGTATCGGCCAATAGAAGAATCAGAGAGTAGATTTGCTAATAATTTTGCATCCATTTTCTACACAAGTTACTATGCTATCAACCGCAATAACTTTAAAACCTAGAAAATTTATTAGATAAAAATGAATTGCCAGGTTATAGATCACCGGTGGTGAAGGCCTTGCGTTGTTCCCAGTATATGGAAACGCACCCGTTGAAGTTAAACGACTCACTATTCAAGACTCGGCAGATAGTTCGGATGCATAACGTGCCGGAATATAATACTCAGCAGATAGACGATTAGCAGGTTGGAAGCAATGAAGAAATAGAATAAAGGCGCAATGTTTTAGTTCTAAATATCAAGCTAAATTATAATGAACATAGATAAGATGCTTTGAAAAATGAAAGTGTCAATGACACTGTAGCTCAACTTAGGTAGGGGAATAATTTAATGGTTTACAGTAAATGGAGAAATAGGAAAGATGCTGATTGAAATGTCTTACCTGTGCCAAAGGATTTAGTCATGCAAAATCCAAGATGGCTGCTGGTGGCCATGTTTTTTGGCCGAATGACCCCAAAAGAACTCGTTCCCATCTACATGTCATTATTAACATCCATGACAAATTTTATGAAGATCCGACCAAAGCTACAACCTGTAGCCTGCGCCAAAGAATTTAGTCATTCAAAGAGTAAAATCCAAGATGGTTGCTGGCGGCCATGTTTTTTGGCCGAACGACCCCAAAATGACTCGTTCCGATCTACATGTCAATATTAACATCCATGACAAATTTCATGATTATCAGACGAATAGCACGACATGTAGCCCGCCCGCGCCAATGGATTTAATTTTGAAATCCAAAATGGGCCACCAGTGGCCATGTTTTTTGGTCGAATGACCCCAAAATGACTCGTTCCCATCTACATGTCAATGTCAACAAATTTCATGAAGATCCTACAAAAGCTACAACCTGCAGCCCGCACCAAAGGATTTAGTCATGCAAAGAATAAAATCCAAGATGGCTGCTGGTGGCCATGTTTTTTGGCCGAACGACCCCAAAATGACTCGTTCCCATCTACATGTCATTGTTAACATCCATGACAAATTTCATGTAATTCCGACCAAAGCTACGACCTGTAGCCTGCGGGAAAAGATTTAGTCATGCAAAGAGTAAAATCCAAGATGGCTGCTGGCGCCATCTTTTTTGGCCGACCCCAAAATCACTCGTTCTCATCTACATGTCATTGTTAACATCCATGACAAATTTCATGATGATCAGACTAACAGTACGACCTGTAGCCTGTGCTAATGGATTGAATTTTGAAATCAAAGATGGCCGCTGGCGACCATGTTTTTCGGCCGAATAACCCCAAAATAATTCGTTCCCATCTACATGCCATTGTTAACATCCATGACAAATTTTATGATGATCAGACTAAAGGTACGAACTGTAGCCCGTGCTAAAGAATTTAGTCATACAAAGAGTAAAATCCAAGATGGCTGCTGGCGGCCATGTTTTTCGGCTAAATAACCCCAAAATGACTCGTTCCCATCTACATGTCATTGTTAACATCCATGACAAATTTTATGATTATCAGACTAAAGGTACGAACTGTAGCCCGTGCTAAAGGATTTAGTCACACAAAGAGTAAAATCCAAGATGGCTGCTGGCGGCCATGTTTTTTGGCCGAATGACCCCAAAATGACTCGTTCCCATCTACATGTCATTATTAACATTCATGACAAATTTTATGATGATCAGACTAAAGGTACGACCAGAAGCCCGTGCTAAAGGATTTAGTCATACAAAGAGTAAAATCCAAGATGGCTGCTGGCGACCATGTTTTTCGGCCGAATGACCCCAAAATGACTCGTTCCCATCTACATGTCATTGTTAACATTCATGACAAATTTCATGACAATAAGACGAACAGTACGGCCTGTAGCCCGTGCTAATGGATTGAATTTTGAAATCCAAGATGGTCGATGGCAGCCATGTTGTTTTTCCGAATGACCCCAAAATGACTCGTTCCCATCTACATGTCAATGTCAACATCCATAATTTCATAATGATCGGACCAAAGGTACGAACTGTAGCCCGTGCTAAAGGAAATTGTTGACGCATCATAAAAATTACTTGAGTAATCGAATCGGATAGCAAGTGTCTACAGACAGACGGGCGGACAGACAGACGGACAGACGATCGACGGATGGTTGATCCGGACGTCGGCATTATGTGTACCATACATGGTATGGGTACACAAAAAAAGCTCTTAATTCATGTCTCTAACCATAGTGGGCATATTCCCTATTGTGTGAACTTATTATATATACATAATTCTTGTTATCTTGACAATACATTTGAGATTTATTAAGTTTTTTGCTTCTCCTGTAAATATGCAAAAAGTAGTACCGGTATACGTCCTTTTGGATGCCCACCGACGATATTTATTATTATTATATATTATCATTTTGACAAACTCCTTGTGCTCAGACCACATACATGTATAGTATGGGAGGCCCTATTCACATTTTTTATTTATTTACACTTAAGCACAAATATTTGTGCTTAAGCGTAAATCATTTGCGCTTAAACGCAAATCATTTACGCTTAAGCGCAAATCATTTGCGCTTAAGCGCAAATAGATCATATTTGTGCTTAAGTGCAAATAAAAATTAATATTCATTGATTCCCCCCTGAATTAATTTTAAATGGCACAGGCCTAAACACATCACTCAAGTCTATATAGGCCCACCATATGAGCTGGGAAGCAATCCCCCTACGGCCCAGTAACCCCTAGATCCCTTTTATGACATGGAAATGGTATAGATCTGTGCAGGATATGTCTCATTTATAAAATATACTTGATCTCTGTGATGGAGACACACATTCTTGGGGACAGGGATGCTGATAATATGAAAATAGGGTTTTTTTCCCCCTATTTCAAGTCAATAAGTACACCATATGAAGGAAGCAAGCCCCCCGGTAACCCCTAATTCCATTTTTATGGCCATGGAAATGGTATATATCTGTGCAGGAGATATCCCTTTAATAAAATATAATAGAGCTCTGGGAGTGAGACACCAATTCCTGGGACACCAGGGACAGAGATGCTGATATGCATATGGAAATATGTTTTTTCTTCAACTTCGAGTCTGTATGGGGCTATTACTATGGGCCCATCATAATATACTATGAGATGGACTCAATCATTCATAATCAGAGGGAAGGAAGGGAGTGTTAGGTATTTGCGCTTAAGCGCAAATAAATTGATAGACACATATTTGCGCTTAAGTGCAAATGATTTTCGCTTAAGAGCAAATAAATTATAAATGTGAAAAGGGCCTCCCATAGAATAGACCTCCTAACGTTACATATTGGTGTATCTGTTGAAGTTCATTTAATGGAAGCTTCATGGAGTTAAATGTGTTCTAAATGATATATCATGTACATAAGAGTCTATATATCTACCAGTGTGACTATAAACGCACTTTAAAACAAACTTCAGGCCAAAATTTACTTGACGGGGTAAATTTCAGTGCAGGAACAGTTTCATTACTATTTTTTTTTCAGCCGGACACTCCCACACACCCACGCCTTATGACGCTATGTATGGAAAAAAAATATGCAAATGCAATCCCCCCCCCCCCCAAAAACCACAACACCCCCCCCCCCTAATGACTGAAGTCAATGCAAATTACGCCCAGGCGTCAGGCGTCACGAAAAATTATACTATTTAATCAAGTGTATCTGAATTGCTACTAACCCTTCGATGCCACCGAAATAATCGAATTCTTTGGACATTGTGACTTCAGCCGTTGGAGAATTTTTGTTAAGCGTGATAAGTAGCCGGTGCTGCAAGATATCAGTACGGTAGTAAAATAGTTCCGGGTGAATAATAACACGTTGCTTCGATCACGGGATAAAACGGAAAATGATCTAATTATCTAATGGCAGATTTCTCCAAACATCTGAATCTATATTATATTATGAAAGATTGATCTGAGGAGAACTACGTTGGCAAAATTGGTGTCCCCGAGAGACGGACACTTTCCTCTGTATGCATGTTTGAGACGACTTTAAATTTTTCCGGAACTTATTTTCGGAACACCGGCGTATTGACAATATTGACAGACTTAGCAGAAAGTAATTTTCCCCACATAACTCTGCATATCTCCTTAAATCACACCTATTGTGCGCTCTTATCTACTTGACATATGCAAATAGATAAATCTCTGCTGGCCTGGGTGTACATAGTATGTAAACAGACTCGTCTTATACTAAAAAATAATGCATTCTCGAAATTAGGTGATACTGATATGTCATGCCTCACGCCAGTCACGGGCAGTTTGCACAGTTTACGGACACAATTAGGCCTACCAATGACTGCAGCTAATGGGGTCGTTGTGGAAACGTTTTATACATAGATGCACACCGTGTACATTCCTGTATGCATACCAGTCTCGCGTAATATCATGTGACCTGGGTCATTGTCACAGTGTTTTTTACATAGATGCACGTGTTGATCATATTTGTAAGTTCGTGTTCTTCTGTTTATCTATCAAACAAACCATGCAGTTCTTTCGGCCCTGTTTAATACTAAGATCAATATGGGACCAATGATCTATTTTAACCTTGTGCTAAAAGTAATTTATGCCTTTATCAGAGCTTCTGAAGGAAAATAGTTTCGAATTGACTGGAAGTAGATGGGTATTATTTACGGCAACATTTCAATCTCGCGCCGACTGAGATTGGTGTGTGCATTTTGTATGAAACGTTACGACAACCACCCCATCAGCATGACTGCAACCAGTGCAAAAAGTAAATAGCATTCATTTGTGACAGTCGAAAATGTTTGTTTCACATGGGAGTAACATACCGGTACTACATTATAAGAACCGTTCCTACTAAAACAACGAACACAAACAAACATAAACGAACACAGGTCAAAAAAGCGGAATAGAAGTGTGAAATTGGGTTTGTGGGTGCATGAGGGTCCATTATATGTGTAAGTGGTGTTATTTCCAACTTTGATGATTTATTTTTTGATTTATTTATTATCGTTATTTGAATGCAAAGCTACTAAACAATGAACACAAATTAACATAACATTAGCAGTAGAGATGGGCGGTTGTGAAATTTTGCCTCGGTTTCGGTTTCGGTTGTGGAAAAAGAGTTGATCGAGTCTCGGTTTCGGTTTTTATTAATAAAAATTACTAATGTGAACAAAATCTAATTATGCTTCATCATATTACAAAGAAAACACACCAATTGTATCACCATAACTTGTGAGGTACATGTCCTTTTATAATATTAAATTATGTATCATATTGTTACTATTACATGTATATTGTTAATGTCCATGTCGAGTGGCAGTGCTAGAATGCAAGTGAGTCTGTGTATTGTGTATGACTGCAATTCAGCATCATATGATCATAAGTGTGAAATAATATAATGATCATTTATATTGGCATAAAACTAATGTGTGTGACTAGATATATGTGTATAGTTATGATTTGAAAAATAAAATTTGAAATAAACAACAAAATGAAAATAAAACATGACTAGAATCTCTCAATCACATTATCTGGCTATATGCCTATTACCATATTTAGGGAACATAATATTGTACACACTATACAGTATACATGCATCCAATACAAGTCACCTGAATGAGTGCTATTTCTCAACAGTTTACCGACAAACGGTATAATTCATTCCGGCTCCGATTCCGGCATAACATTTTTAATCAACGGCGCCCAAATATATTTGACGATTTAACATCCAAACAGTGATAAAAACTAATAGGGAATGCGGGTAACAATCATTGATACCTTTTCATATCGTATCCTCGTTATCAAATTCACCTTTCAGAGTATTTATTCGGCCTTAATGATTAAAATAACATGAGAAATAAACTGACTTGTGTTGTGTTTACTACGGCGAAAATAGGTGTACACGGAAGCAACGTAATTAATTCGTCGCGCGATTTCACCATGCGAACTCCTTTCTGCATATATTACAGGCGGCACACTTAGATTTTTTATCTTTCTTTCAAAAATATTACCACACAGGACTCGTTTGTTTGTCGTGTTCTGCCATGATTACAGGAAGTTGTGACAACCGAAACTACGGGTTTTCCCAACTTACCACGGTTGTCATTTCCGGTTTTTCCCGACAATCGAAACCGAACTGATTCCACGGTTAACCGCCAATCTCTAATTAGCAGTATATATATAGCACTATAAGGCGTTAATCAAGGTGTTAATTAACTACTGCTTACTCTACGGCTTGTACTGTCTCTTTGTTAATTATGCAGCTCGGAGTTATTTTGACTTTATTTTATTCACTATAAGACTTGTTTAACTCCCCTCATCCTTTATATGGGCTTGCGACCAGCAGATTTCATCGAAGTCAGGCGGTTTAAAAAAAATTCAGTTCAGTTTACAATTGAATTAGCTTTAAAATCCCAATATTTTAAGGAAATCCAATGCAAAGAAGTGTCTATTCTGCATGCTTGGACCTCTTTATCTGCACTGTGATATTACAAGATTTCAATACTAAAGCAAAATTCAACAATTCAGAAATGTTGGACGAATAACAATTGATTACTGAATCCCTTCAAAAAAATGCTGTGTACAATATGTGGTTGACGAATGGCCAACCATCTTTCATGTTAGATAATGATTTTTTGTGTTGCAAAGTATTTCATTTTACCTGACCATGAAGTAAGATTCCATTTCAGCTTTCAGTCAATCGAACAAACACATGGTAATTCTAACCGAGGAGGATGAAACTAAATCAAAACGCTTGGAACGCGAAAATAAATTGTTCAATCGCAGAAATGTTGAAATTGCAAGCATTTTCAAACGCAGTTGCACAGAATTCAACTCTCAATTGCATAATCTCATTAGCGAATTACAAAGATACCTTTACGTAATAAAGCGCGCCAGCAACCTGAGCCCGTGCCTACTTAATTAAAAAAAAATATAACTTTAAATCCGCCTGACTTCGACGAAGTATTCTGGTCCCAAGCCCAGATAAAGACCGAATTCCAAACTTCAAATGATTGACAATTAGCAAGCTCTACTGAAAGAGCAGTGTGATATATAATTATATATCTGATCCAACTCTACCATTTTTCCTACATATCTTCCTAGCTGATAAGAAACGCTCTTTATTACCGAACCCCTTAAAAAAAATGCAGTTTACAATATGTGACCAACGAATGACCAACCATCTCTCAGATATTCGATTATATAATGATTTTTTGTGTTGCAAAGTATTTCATTTTACAAACGCAATTGCACATAATTAAACTCTCATGCAATTGCATTATCTCATTAGCAAATTCCAAAGATCCCTTTATGTAATAAATCGCGCCAGCGACCTGAGCCTACCTAATTTTTTTCAAAACAATATAACTTTCAATCCACCTTAGATCTGTCTGTCAAACCCAGATAAAGACTGAGGGGAGTTAAACAAAATCAAAACAACTCAGTAATGTGAAATTAACAAAGAGACGGAGTATAAGCCTTAGAGTAATTGGTAGTTAATTAACACCTTGATTAACGCCTTATATATATAGTGCTATACGGCCAATGTTATGTTCGTTTGTGTTCGTTGTTTAGTAGCTTTGTATTAATATAATGCTAATAACTCAAAAAATAAGTCATCAAAGTTAGAAATAACACCACATGCACATAGAATGGATCCACACGCACACACAAACCTAATTTCACCCTTCTATTCCACTTTTTGGACCTGTGTTCGTTTATGTTCGTTTGTGTTCGTTGTTTAGTAGGACCCATATTAAAGAATGTTGGGCAATTTGGAGTAAAAAGATCTTTATAAATTTTGGTGCCCTTCTCCATCCTCATCCCTGATCTGATGCAGTGAAGTTGCAAATTTGGACAGCATAATTTATATTCCTCATTACTACGGGATGTCCATCTATTTACAAAAATATTTTCATTAAAAAATACCGCCTCCACCTTCCATATTCTGACCATCGATCAGCAGTTTATTTTCAGTTCATTTTAATGTTCATTGGAAGGTAAACAATTATACTCTAACAAAAATCATGGCAGATACGAAAACTAAACATCATTTAGAAGGAGATTTCAAAACCTGTGTTCCCTTCAACACATTTTTAAAACCTGTGTACACTTCAGCACTTTTTTTGGTGAGTATGACCCCTTCAACTATGGTACTGGGTAAAATGTGAAGATCCTATTGTCCATGTCTCAAAATAGTAGTCATCGTTGCCTCCGATCGAGTGTCAGATGAAACCCGAATATTTCGCTGTTAACACAAGAATGTATGGCGGCATATTATGAACTCAATTTATCAAAACACAAATGCGTACCATATTGCATAGACTATCTTCAATAAATTCTAAACTTGACTGTTTATAGCTGGAAATTATATTTGGTTATATTCACCAAAGCCAAATATACGCGAAAAGTACTACATTTTCTGCAACCGCATCACTGCGTTTAACACTTCTCCCTAATGTTAAATATAACTGCTGTACACGAAACCACAAATAGCAACATTTCATGAATGTTCAATGCTGAAATAACAGCTTTAAATGATGATCAGCTAATATTTAGCACATGGAAGTGGGTGGTATTGGTAAACAAAATGATACTGAAAACTAATATTGTCCATTGCATGGTAGCATATTCCAGTTGTAAAGTGGCGATTGAAGTAATTTGAAGTAACATTATCTACTAATAAACCGGTTTGGTAGTGCCGTGAACATTAGTCTCACATAAACTGTAAGATGTACCTTCTCTTTGATCTGGTGAGATATGGCACTCATATATAATCTATTGAAGAGATGAGTGTTTCTTTACAGTATAAAAAACGTTGGGACCATATGGATGGTTTATTATCACGGAGAGTGTAAATAATTACAGAAATGTAAATAGTTTAGTGATGAGCCGATTGTCAAATAGAGCCTTGCGCCGATTGCCGATTATTTGAGATCACAATCGGCCGATTCCCATGCCACTTCCGATTATTGTAATAATTATACCAAAATATGTTATATGTGTTATATACTACTTAGATTTGGAAGTAACAACATCAGTAATATACCAGTGTACATAAGTATACGTTTGGGTAAGTATAAAGATAGGTATGGATGGACTTGTGAACAAATTCCTGCGTCCTGACAACTAATACACATGTTATATTATGCTCAATTTACCGTAGATTTCTGTCTATAAGTCGCTACTTGTTGACCCAGTATTTCCTGTCAAAATGTGCATGCGCCTTATTCAACTGTAAGTCAATAGGGGATCTGAATTCTGGCTACAGACACAGGTGAGTTTTGGCATTCGCCGCTATGACAACTCAAAAGAGTGCATGACCGTTCACATCAAAACAGGAACGAAATGTTTAATTGCAAATAAAAACAATTAAAATATTAATAATTGTTAACAGTCTATATATCCCTATCCAATTAATAAAATACAAGAATTCAACATGAGACCTCCATCTGAGGAAGGGCTTTTGATGTTATACCACATTATCCTGAACTCAACTGTAGAGACAATACCGAGGAAACCATGCATAACATGCGAGGGCATGACGCAAACACTTGTTTACTGTCTACAGCCTCAGTTGGTTCCTTTGATGTCGGCTTATAGATAAGATGTCATTGAGGTCACTGGCTGACCTGATATCAGTTTGAATACTGGTGATTAGCGGTCACTACGTTGAATAGTAGTTGTTAATTGGTGAACAATGGGGATGTTGTAAACACACAACACAATATAATGGGTCTCGTCAGGCTATTTTACATAATTATTTCAATTCATTCGATATATAATTACTGTTACTTCATATATACTTAAGATGGTCAACTGCGTAATTATGTGTCACGTGATATGTACTTTCGGGGGTTTATACCTGTGTTAGGCAGGACCTGGCTGTATATCATCAAATTTGTGTTTGGATACACTTTCCCCATGTTTACTGGTCATTTATTCAACAAAACATCGTCATATTTATCACAGTTTATTGAAGAAAAACAAGCACCTGATTACTAACAATTTGTTCTATGTTGACCCTGCATTTTGACTTCAACGACCCGACTAGACTATACAAGGAAATTCAGTGCCAAAAATAAAAGTTTTCTCCCAATTTATTATGTATAGCATACATATGATTTCAATGTTGTCAAGAGGACAAGAGATAGTCCACCTTACCACCTATAATAATTTTTCCACAAATAGCTGCTAGGCAGGGAGTAATCCAGGGTTAATTTGGGCATACCGATCGGGTGAATTTGGGCAGCTTGAAAATGCTTGATTTGGCAATTTTGGTCGCTCAATTCATTAGCTATATTTGCACGAAAGTAAACAACAAACAAATTCGGGAGTTCAAGAAAAACATGCAAATACATGTACAACACCACTGCTCCTTAACTTAGAGTTGAGTTGGGATGCCTTGTGAAAGGGAATTACTTGTATTTTGTGTTTCCATGAGTGTAGGATAGTAGCACACGACGATGTATCATCTGACAGCCATCGATTGACATGAACGTTTCCTTATGCATCCGTATATATCTGTACACTAATTTTGGTACGCCAATGAAGGATGATGTTCAATCGACTGATCTGACATAATCTTTCCAGGTTACCCATAGGCCACAGCTTGATTTGTCACCCACGCAAACTGAAATGTCATCAGAATTGCTACGATCCCAATGTATTACTCAATTTAATTAACTTCATGTGTTTCATCTGCAACTGTACTTCAACTGTATTAATTACGCACACATTTTCTGCTTACAATCAAGTTATAGATTGATGACGAAATTGAGACGGGTTTGCAATTGTGAGAGATAGTTTGCCAACCGTGGCTGTTCTATTCTATTTCCCGCTATTTTCGAAACAAGTGACATGTTTTGACTACCTACATTCAGTTGTCTGTGTTGATTGAGTGGGTGATTGCATGGTACATGGAAAGCAAATGAAATGAAACATTTTTCCCACTACATCCCCACATACAATAGTAAAGTGTTTTATTTGCGGAAAGCTGCCATAATTTACAGAAATCTAAGCATATTATCGGTGCACAGCTGAGAGTCGTGCCGTGATCATTCTGCGATGGTTAAAGAAAGAGTACCCCAGACGGACTTGAATAAGAACAAAAATACACATATGAAGCCTTGTTTCGAGACACAAATATTTTTTCTCAGTTAATTTGGGTGTCATTGGGCCCGATACCGGTCACCGGTATCAGATGGGCCCTGGATTACACCCTGCTAGGGTGTGCATCATTTTAAATTGATCACTGATCTGAGCTTGTGTAAAAACAAATTATAAATATATGGTTTTTATATATATATATATATATAAGCACACCCTCTACATTCACACAATTAACACCCATAAGAATCAGTACAAATCACGATGCTGTTTACACAAATGTTTATCAAGCCTCCACTTCATAAAAAGCAATGAACCCACCTGTGTCACTTCAAGTCAATGGATTCCCAATCAGTTTTTTTACGCGGGTTTGTTTATATTTGTGCGTGATTTTTTTTTTGGGCTCATTTGTGTTGCGATATCAATTATCTCATTTAATGCTGGCAAAAATCAGAGATATTTCAGTTTGATTTGCAGTACGGTAAATCTATTTGTATATGATTATAAGGAATGACTGGGAGATCGATAGGAATCATTGGTTTTTGATCAGCAGAGTAATTAAACAAAGTTTGTGTGAATCCCGTTGTTAGCTCAACTTTACTTTGTAAAGTTTGAGCTATTGCCATGGCTTGGTATCCGTCGTGCGTGTGTGCATGATTCGTCAACAATTTCCTTTAGCACAGGCTACAGTTCGTACCTTTGGTCCGATTATTATGAAATTTGTCATGGATGTTGACATTGACATGTAGATCGGAACGAGTCATTTTGGGGTCATTCGGAAAAAAAATATGGCCGCTAGCGGCCATCTTGGATTTCAAAATTCAATCCATTAGCACGGGCTACAGGCCGTACTGTTCGTCTTATTGTCATGAAATTTGTCATGGATGTTAATATTGACATGTAGATGGGAACGAGTAATTTTGGGGTCATTCGGCCAAAAAACATGGCCGCCAGCAGCCATCTTAGATTTTACTCTTTGCATGACTAAATCCTTTGACACGGGCTACAGGTCGTACCTTTAGTCTGATCATCATGAAATATGTCATGGCTGTTGAAATTGGAATGTAGATGCGAACGAGTCATTTTGGGGTCATTAGGACAAAAAACATGGCCGCCAGCGGCCATCTTTGATTTCAAAATTTAATCCATTAGCACGGGCCACAGGTCGTACTCTTCGCCTGATAATCATGAAATTTGTCATGGATGTTAATTTTGACATGTAGATGGGAACGAGTAATTTTGGGGTCATTCGGCCAAAAAACATGGCCGCCAGCAGCTATCTTGGATTTTACTCTTTGTATGACTAAATTCTTTAGCACGGGCTACAGGTCGTACTTTTAGTCTAATCATCATAAAATTTGTCATGGATGTTAACAATGACATGTAGATGGGAACGAGTCATTTTGGGGTCATTCGGCCAAAAAACATGGCCGCCAGCAGCCATCTTGGATTTTACTCTTTGTATGACTAAATCCTTTAGCACGGGCTACAGGTCGTACCTTTATTCTGATCATCATAAAATTTATAATGAATGTTAATAATGACATGTAGATGGGAACGAGTCATTTTGGGGTCATTCGGCCGAAAAACATGGCCGCCAGCGGCCATCTTTGATTTCAAAATTCAATTCATTAGCACGGGCTACAGGTCATACTGTTCGTCTGATCATTATGAAATTTGTCATGGATGTTAATATTGACATGTAGATGGGAACGAGTAATTTTGGGGTCATTCGGCCAAAAAACATGGCCGCTGGCAGCCATCTTAGATTTTACTCTTTGTATGACTAAATCCTTTAGCACGGGCTACAGGTCGTACCTTTATTCTGATCATCATAAAATTTATAATGAATGTTAATAATGACATGTAGATGGGAACGAGTCATTTTGGGGTCATTCGGCCAAAAAACATGGCCACCAGCGGCCATCTTTGATTTCAAAATTCAATTCATTAGCATGGGCTACAGGTCATACTGTTCGTCTGATCATTATGAAATTTGTCATGGATGTTAATATTGACATGTAGATGGGAACGAGTAATTTTGGGGTCATTCGGCCAAAAAACATGGCCGCTGGCAGCCATCTTAGATTTTACTCTTTGTATGACTAAATCCTTTAGCACGGGCTACAGGTCGTACCTTTATTCTGATCATCATAAAATTTGTCATGGATGTTAACAATGACATCTAAATGGGAACGAGTAATTTTGGGGTCATTCGGCCAAAAAACATGGCCACCAGCAGCCATCTTGGATTTTACTCTTTGTATGACTAAATCCTTTAGCACAGGCTACAGGACGTACCTTTAGTCTGATCATCATAAAATTTGTCATGGCTGTTGAAATTCGAATATAGATGGGAACGAGTCATTTTGGGGTCTTTCGGACAAAAACATGGCCGCCAGCGGCCATCTTGGATTTCAAAATTCCATTAATTAGCACGGGCTACAGGTCGTACTGTTCATCTGATCATCATACAATTTGTCATGGATGTTAATATTGACATGTAGATGGGAACAAGTAATTTTGGGGTCATTCGGCCATCTTGGATTTCAAAATTCAATCAATTAGCACGGGCTACAGGTCGTACTGTTCATCTGATCATCATACAATTTGTCATGGATGTTAATATTGACATGTAGATGGGAACAAGTAATTTTGGGGTCTTTCGGCCAAAAAACATGGCCGCCATCTTGGATTTTACTCTTTGCATGACTAAATCCTTTGGCATGGGCTACAGGTCGTACCTTTGGTCAGATCATTATGAAATTTGTCTTGACTTTTGACATGTAGATGGGAACGAGTCATTTTGGTGTTATTCGGCATTAAAACATGGCTGCCAGCAGCCATCTTGGATTCTACTCTTTGCATGACTAAAGCTATCAAATGTTTTTGAATTGTTGGAAAACATAGCCGCCAGCAACCATCTTAGATTTTACTTTTATATACATGTATATATATATCTCTTCATGTTGATAAACTAATCACTCCATCGACAGTAACACATTAAATTATTCCCTTTCCAAGTTGAGCTGCAGTGTCATTGACCCTTTCATTTAATTACTCTGCCGGTCAAAACCCAATGACCCTAATCGATCTTCCAGTCATGTCTTATGAAGCTAACCAGTGCTATACTGTATCAATTTGAAGGTGGTGTTTACAAGGAGTCTAATACCTAGATTCAACATTCCCTCATAACAACTGCATGTCATAAAAATACCCCCTCACACACAAATAGGGGACCCACCTGAGTGTATTACGTTTGGAACTATCCCACATTAAATGAAAGTGTCAATGACACTGTAGCTCAACTTGGAAAGGGAATAATTTAATGTATTACAGTCAATGGAGTAAAATCCAAGATGGCTGCTGGTGGCCATGTTTTCATTGTTAACATCCATGACAAATTTTATGACGATCAGACTAAAGGTACGGCCTGTAGCCCATGCTAAAGAATTTAGTCATACAAAGAGTAAAATCCAAGATGGCTGCTGGCGGCCATGTTTTTTGGCCGAATGACCCCAAAATGACTCGTTCCCATCTAAATGTCATTATTAACATTCATGACAAATTTTATGATGATCAGACTAAAGGTATGACATGTAGCCCGTGCTAAAGAATTTAGTCATACAAAGAGTAAAATCCAAGATGGTTGCTGGCGACCATGTTTTTTGGCCGAATGACTCCAAAATTACTCGTTCCCATCTACATGTCATTGTTAACATCCATGACAAATTTCATGATGATCAGACGAACAGTACGACCTGTGGCCCGTGCTAATGGATTAAATTTTGAAATCCAAAATGGCCGCTGGCTGCCATGTTTTTTGTCCGAATGACCCCAAAATGACTCGTTCCCATCTGCATTCCAATTTCAACAGCCATGACAAATTTTATGATGATCAGACTAAAGGTACGACCTGTAGCCCGTGCTAAAGGATTTAGTCATACAAAGAGTAAAATCCAAGATGGCTGCTGGCGGCCATGTTTTTTGGCCGAATGACCCCAAAATGACTCGTTCCCATCTACATGTCATTATTAACATTCATGACAAATTTTATGATGATCAGACTAAAAGTAGGACCTGTAGCCCGTGCTAAAGGATTTAGTCATACAAAGAGTAAAATCCAAGATGGCTGCTGGCGACCATGTTTTTTGGCCGAATGACCCCAAAATTACTCGTTCCCATCTACATGTCATTGTTAATATCCATGACAAATTTTATGATGATCAGACTAAAGGTACGACCTGCAGCCCGTGCTAAAGAATTTAGTCATACAAAGAGTAAAATCCAAGATGGCTGCTGGTGGCCATGTTTTTTGGCCGAATGACCCCAAAATTACTCGTTCCCATCTACATGTCAATATTATCATCCATGACAAATTTCATGATGATCAGACGAACAGTACGACCTGTGGCCCGTGCTAATGGATTAAATTTTGAAATCAAAGATGGCCACTGATGTCCATGTTTTTTGTCCGTATGACCCCAAAATGACTCGTTCCCATCTACATTCCAATTTCAACAGCAATGACAAATTTCATGATGATCAGACTAAAGGTACGACCTGTAGCCCGTGCTAAAGGATTTAGTCATACAAAGAGTAAAATCCAAGATGGCTGCTGGTGGCCATGTTTTTTGCCTGAATG
Source organism: Siphonodentalium dalli (assembly GCA_032622095.1). Classification (NCBI taxonomy): domain Eukaryota; kingdom Metazoa; phylum Mollusca; class Scaphopoda; order Gadilida; family Siphonodentaliidae; genus Siphonodentalium; species Siphonodentalium dalli. The sequence goes on from CP136062.1 coordinate 177,471,533, forward strand.
ACCCAAAAATGACTCGTTCCCATCTGCATGTCATTGTTAACATCCATGACAAATTTTATGATGATCAGACCAAATGTACAACCTGTAGCCCGTGTCAAAGGATTTAGTCATGCAAAGAGTAAAATCTAAGATGGCTGCCGGTGGCCATGTTTTTTGGCCGAATGACCCCAAAATTACTCGTTCCCATCTACATGTCAATATTAACATCCATGACAAATTTCATGACAATAAGACAAACAGTACGGCCTGTAGCCCGTGCTAATGGATTAAATTTTGAAATCCATGATGGCCACTGGCGGCCATGTTTTTTTTTCGAATGACCCCCAAAATGACTCGTTCCCATCTACCGGTACATGTCAATGTCAACATCCATGACAAATTTCATAATAATCGGATCAAAGGTACGAACTGTAGCCCGTGCTAAAGGAAATTGTTGACGAATCACGCATACACACACACGCACACACACACACACACACACGCACGACGGATACCAAGCCATGGCAATAGCTCAAACTTTACAAAGTAAAGTTGAGCTAAAAAGGACATATAGATCTATGTTGAACAGCATGGGAGTTTGGCGACACTGGCGTCACTTCATCAATCTCAACATAAATGAGCTGTTGCTATGCGCCTATTTCAACGAAAGCCACATTCCTCATTTAGTTTTCAATGGGGTTGATTTTATTTTTTAAATTTAATAATGTTCCTATGGGGAGGCTGATCGAAGAAGAAAAATAAATGTGTTTTGTTACTATGTCAATTTCCACACTGAATCAAGGTTATTTACCCATGTTTGCGAACCAACGGGATGTTGAAACCGAAAAGGGGTATTGGAAACAAAAAGTGCGTCACATACGAACCATAAAACAACTTGTGTGCTGTGATAAAGACAATTTATACACGGAACAAATAAACAGGATGGAATGTGGGATAAAATGATAAGCCGCCAAACAGAATTTTGTAATTGCATGAAACCGCCGATATCTCAAAGAATATATCATAAAGAGGGTTCTCTTTTGGTGTCAAGCGAAAACTTGATATTCGCCAAATCCAAATATATTAACCCCGCCACTCACTGCACACATGTTTATTATTCATCCATCAACTCAGAACCTACTTCAAAATTGTTGAAATCAAGGCCATGTTACAGCTGTAGAATTGTGTTTTTACAATAAAAAAGAAATGACGCTAAGCCAACAGACGACATCCCTCATCTTATCATCACCAGACTTCATATGGAACTTCTGGGTGACCACTAGATTGGACCCATTAAATTTTTCTGAATTTTTTTTAAAAACATGGCCATCTTGGTTTTTAATTTATATATATCTCTTCATGTTCACATCTGGTATTACTAAGACATTTAACAATCTGCATTCCTAATTGCGCCATTGACTGTAACACATGAAATTATCCCCTCTCCAAGTTGAGCTATAGTGTCAGTTATTCTTTCATTGCAGAATTGTTTTAAAATCACTTCTAGATGCATATGGGCGCTATCAAATTTGAACAAATTTCAATGAAAAATATGGTCGCCAGCAACCATCTTGGATTTTACTCTCAGCATGACAATATCCTTTGATGCACCCTTCAGACCGCATCCTTCATCTGATCATCACCAAACTTCATATTGATTTTCTGGGGTGACCACCAGATGGGAGCTATCAAATTGTTTTTAATTTCATTAGAAAACAGGGCCACCAATGGCCATCTTGGATTTTACTATATATATATATATATATAGCTCTTCATGTTGACATCTAGTATTAATTAGACATTTATATTTTCTGCAACACACAGCAACACGTGAAATTATTATACCCCCTTTTTTTTTTAAAGGGGGGGATATACTGTTTTGCACCTGTCTGTGTGTGCGTGCGTACGTCCGTCCGTCTTATGTCTGTTCATGTCATAACTTGAAGAGTAGTGCTCGGATCTCAATGAAATTAGGTATGGATGTTCACTACTATGAGGATCATTAAATAGAGGGTACCATCGTTTTGTTCTGATTTTCCATTCTAGAGTTATTCATCTTTGTTTATCTAGAAATGGTGGCTTTTTGGTCAGTCTTGTGTCTGTTCATGTCGTAACATCAACAGTTGTGCTGGGATCTCAACGAAATTTGGTGTGGATGTTCACAACTATGAGGAGATTAAATAGAGGGTTACATTGTTTTGTTCGGATTTTCCCTTCTAGAGTTATTCATGAATTTTGGTCCGTCTGGTGTCTGTTCATGTGATAACTTGAATCTTAATGAAATTTTGTATGGATATTCACTACTATGAGGGCATTCAATAGAGGGTTACATCGTTTTGTTCAGATTTTCCATTCTGGAGTTATTCATCTTTGTTTATCTGGAAATGTTGGCTTTTTGGTCTGCCTGGTGTCTGTTCATGTCGTAATTTCAACAGTTGTGCTGGGATCTCAATGAAATTTGGTATGGATGTTCACTACTATGAGGACATTAAAAAGAGGGTTACATTGTTTTGTTCGGATTTTCCCTTCTAGAGTTATTCATCTTTGTTTATCTGGAAATGTTGGCTTTTTGGTCTGTCTGGTGTCTGTTCATGTTGTAATTTCAACATTTATGCTGGGATCTCAATGAAAATTGGTATGGATGTTCACTACTATGAGGACATTAAAAAGAGGGTTTCATTGTTTTGTTCTGATGTTCCATTCTAGAGTTATTCATCTTTGTTTATCTGGAAATGTTGGCTTTTTGATCCGTCTGGTGTCTGTTCATGTCGTAACTTCAACAGTTGTGCTGGGATCTCAATGGAATATGGTATGGATGTTCACTACTATGAGGAAATTAAAAAGAGGGTTTCATTGTTTTGTTCTGATGTTCCATTCTAGAGTTATTCATCTTTGTTTATCTGGAAATTTTGGCTTTTTGATCCGTCTGGTGTCTGTTCATGTCGTAACTTCAACAGTTGTGCTGGGATCTCAATGGAATTTGGTATGGATGTTCACTACTATGAGGACATTCAATAGAGGGTTCCATTGTTCTGTTCCGCTTTTCCATTCTAGAGTTATTCATCTTTGTTTATCTGGAAATGTTGGCTTTTTGATCCGTCTGGTGTCTGTTCATGTCGTAACTTCAACAGTTGTGCTGGGATCTCAATGGAATTTGGTATGGATGTTCACTACTATGAGGACATTCAATAGAGGGTTCCATTGTTCTGTTCCGCTTTTCCATTCTAGAGTTATTCATCTTTGTTTATCTGGAAATGTTGGTCCATCCGATGTCTGTTTAGCTCATAACTTGAACAGTAATGTTAGGATCTCAATGACATTTTGTATGGATGTTCACCACTATGAGGGGTTTTTTGTTCTATAGTTATTCATCTTTTATATGAAAATGTTGATTTTTGGGTCCATCTGTCTGAGTATAGCCATCATAAATTATAGATATGCCCACACTAGGCGGTATGCCACGAGGGGGTATGCACCGGATGACAGTCCATCTCTTGTTTTTCCTCCAAGTTGAGCTATAGTGTCATTGGCACTTTCACTTTATTGCTTGAAGCCTGTCATATGAAAACAATTTGGTAGGTTTCAACCAAGTCTGAGTTTAGTGTGGCAGATGACACATTGCATTAGCAAGGTTCTCAATGGGTTTAAATCACAATATTTACCATTTGGGAACTTAAATCTGAGTCTATGTCTCCCATAGCAATGAGGCCTTGCTATGCAGGATAGTATCACTAAATTTATCCTCTGAGGACTTCATTCTGCAAATGACAGGCACACTAAACTCAGGCTTGGTTTCAACCTGTCAATGACCATGACAGGCTAATTATTTCAAGGCTAGTTTCCACCTTGATAATTAATGTAAATTGATGCTGAAAGAAAATACTTGTTCAAATATTATGTTTGCTTAATTTCCAGACATAACCTGCTGTGATTGATGTTGTGACACGATTTACTCAAGATGAACTGAAAACTCTGAGTTGTGTCAGCTGTTAATTAACATAAAGTCATAAACTAATGATGCCCACCAAGTCAGCCACTGATGTGAAGTATCACCGACTACATAGATCGGATGAAGGATACATTGACTTACAGGTATTAGATCAATATGCACCTATGCATTAGACCATACACTATTTGCATGACATACATTTTACACATGGTTGAGAGCTTTGCATGGAGTTTCTTTTGAAAAGCTTTAAAAGAGAATCCATAGTCACATCATGTTTTTATGTGTAAGTCCAGCCAACACCAAAGGAAAACAATGGTACATGTATGTATATTGTATCAGCCATTTACAATTAATGAGTTATATTCTGAAGAGACCCAGAATAATTCTTGAATTTCTCATAAATTTTGAGCTTGTTGGCATTACATGTATAGCTTGTACAGATATCAAATAAATTTGTTAATATTTTCGTTCATGAGTAGGGGTGCCACGATTAATCGTATAATCGATGAACCGTTGATAAAGCCGATAATCGATTATCATTTCCATCGTCGATTAATCTGCGTTATTTATATCGGACGTCAGAAAATGTCGGGTATTATTGATATTTATTTTACACAGTTCAATCTACAACCGAGGTGTTAACATCCTTTGATCGCGTACCAAAGAGATTCTAATAACATGAGTACTACTGATATATGTTGCAAACAGTCGGCAGCTCATTTGATGATGCGACATGGTTTCTCGTCGGATCGTTGTATATTCTACAAATTGGCGGCACTGCAGATTTGAACACATTGCGACATCATTGTATATTTTAATATACTTGAAAGGTGGCAATATGTCTTTGAAATGTGCTGACTGTCACCGTGTTCAATGAACCGAATGCACTCGCCCTTGAATCTGATTGGACCAATGGGAAGTTGATTGACATTCTCTCTAAAACCAGGGAACAATATATATATGGCATGTTAATCAGTGATGTTCTCCGCAATTGCATTGCGAGTGTACTATGTTTGTATAAGTACAAATGTATACTTAGAAGTTACTAGTACGGTAAAGGCTATCGCATATCGTGTGGTGAATGCTGAATGAAACAGACTGTTATCAAATACTTAGCTTGTTCTGAGTCGTGCAATTTGCAGGTGGGGGCACACGTTTGTGATTGTTAACCACGCTCTGGAAGTTTGATGAAACTTATAGTTTCCATAACATTTGATTCCTTTCTTTAGGAACCACCGGCGGTCCATCGTTCTTTCCTACTTTTTTATTAGCTCAACTTTACTTTGTAAAGTTTGAGCTATTGCCATGGCTTGGTATCCGTCGTCCGTGTGTGCGTGTGTGTGTGTGTGCGTGTGTGTGTGCGTGATGCGTCAACAATTTCCTTTAGCACGGGCTACAGTTCGTACCTTTGGTCCGATTATTATGAAATTTGTCATGGATGTTGACATTGACATGTAGATGGGAACGAGTCATTTTGGGGTCATTCGGAAAAAAAACATGGCCGCCAGTGGCCATCTTGGATTTCAAAATTCAATACATTAGCACGGGCTACAGGCCGTACCGTTTGTCTTATTGTCATGAAATTTGTCATGGATGTTAATATTGACATGTAGATGGGAACGAGTAATTTTGGGGTCATTTGGCCAAAAAACATGGCCGCCGGCAGCCATTTTAGATTTTACTCTTTGCATGACTAAATCCTTTGACACCGGCTACAGGTCGTACCTTTGGTCAGATCATCATAAAATTTTTCATGGATGTTAACAATGACATGTAGATGGGAACGAGTCTTTTTTTGGTCATTCGGGCAAAAAACATGGCCGCCAGCAGCCATCTTGGATTTTACTCTTTGTATGACTGAATCCTTTAGCACGGGCTACAGGTCGTACCTTTAGTCTGATCATCATGAAATTTGTAACGGCTGTTGAAATTAGAATGTAGATGGTAACGAGTCATTTTGGGGTTATTCGGACAAAAAACATGGCCACCAGCAGCCATCTTTGATTTCAAAATTTAATCCATTAGCACAGGCCACAGGTCGTACTGTTCGTCTGATCATCATGAAATTTTTCATGGATGTTAATATTGACATGTAGATGGGAACGAGTAATTTTGGGGTCATTCGGCCAAATAACATGGCCACCAGCAGCCATCTTGGATTTTACTCTTTACATGACTAAATCCTTTGACACAGGCTACATGTCGTATCTTTTGTCGGATCATCATGAAATTTGTTATGGATGTTAACAATGACATGTAAATGGGAATGAGTCTGTTTGGGATTATTCGGCAGAAAAACATGGCTGCCAGTGGCCATCTTGGATTTTACTCTTTGTATGACTAAATCATTTAGCACGAGCTACAGGTCGTACTTTTAGTCTGATCATCATAAAATTTGTCATGAATGTTAATATAAATGACATGTAGATGGGAACGAGTCATTTTGGGGTCATTCGGCCAAAAAACATGGCCACCAGAAGCCATCTTGGATTTTACTCTTTGTATGACTATATCATTTAGCACGGGCTACAGGTCGTACTTTTAGTCTGATCATCATAAATCTTTTTATGGCTGTTGAAATTGTAATGTAGATGGGAACGAGTCATTTAGGGGTCATTCGGATGAAAAACATGGCCGCCAGTGGCCATCTTTGATTTCAAAATTCAATCCATTAGCACGGGTTACAGGTCGTACTGATCGTCTGATCATCATGAAATTTGTCATGGATGTTAATATTGACATGTAGATGGGAATGATTAATTTTGGGGTCATTCGGCCAAAAAACATGGCCGCCAGCAGCCATCTTGGATTTTACTCTTTGTATGACTAAATCCTCTAGCACGGACTACAGGTGACACTCCACAGTTTCTGCAGGGATTGGTGCAAAAATAAAGGGGCACCAATTCAATGAAAAATAACTGAAATGTGATCCCACAACACATATACAATGTATACATACCTGGGTTGAGCACATACTAGGCTTAAAGATTTTGGTACAGAATTGTCATTTTAATGGGGGTAGCAAGAGTTATGCCCCTTGATTGTGTGCCTGAAAAATGAAATTTTGATGCAAAAATGGCCAAAATAAGCGATTTTCAGGCCCATGGGACACAAAAACCAGACAATCTATGGTATAGCCGCCTATGTTGTCTGGAAGAACACTGTTTCCTCACAAAAATATCAAAAAAATTCAAACTTCTCACCACTGTAATTCTTTTAAAAATATTTTTCATGCAGATGACAAATTTTAGGTGCTAAAAAGTCACGCTGGTGTCTGGAGCCACTGTTTCGCAGAAATCGCTACTACTTCATACTGGTGGGGTCAAGGTCACCTGAAACAATATTTTTCAAAACTCAAAGACATCCTCTAAAAATCCACAAATTCATAACTAACCTTCTCTCAATAAACATACCACACCCATGGTGACAGAAAACACTGGTACTCTATTCTAAGAAATTTACCCCTACTGATCATTCGAAACTGTGGAGTGTCACCACAGGTCGTACCTTGAGTCTGATCATCATGAAATTTGTTATGGCTGTTGAAATTGTAATGTAGATGGGAACGAGTCATTTTGGGGTCATTCGGATGAAAAACATGGCTGCCAGTGGCCATCTTTGATTTCAAAATTCAATCCATTAGCACAGGCTACAGGTCGTACCTTTAGTCTGATCATCATGAAATTTGTCATGGATGTTAACAATGACATGTAGATGGGAACGAGTCATTTTGAGGTCATTCGGCCAAAAAACATGGCTGCCAGCAGCCATCTTGGATTTTACTCTTTGTATGACTAGATCCTTTAGCACAGGCTACAGGTCGTACCTTTAGTCTGATCATCATAAAATTTGTCATGGATGTTAACAATGACATGTAGATGGAAACAAGTCATTTTGAGGTCATTCGGCCAAAAAACATGGCCGCCAGCAGCCATCTTGGATTTTACTCTTTGTATGACTAAATCATTTAGCACGGGCTACAGGTCGTACTTTTAGTCTGATCATCATAAAATTTGTCATGAATGTTAATAATGACATGTAGATGGGAACGAGTCATTTTGGGGTGATTCGGCCAAAAAACATGGCCACCAGAAGCCATCTTGGATTTGACTCTTTGTATGACTAAATAATTTAGCACGGGCTACATGTCGTACTTTTAGTCTGATCATCATAAATTTTGTTATGGCTGTTGAAATTGTAATGTAGATGGGAACGAGTCATTTTGGGGTCATTTGGATGAAAAACATGGCCGCCAGTGGCCATCTTTGATTTCAAAATTCAATCCATTAGCACAGGCTACAGGTCGTACTGTTCGTCTGATCATCATAAAATTTTATCATGCATATTAATATTGACATGTAGATGGGAACGATTAATTTTTGGGTCATTCGGCCAAAAAACATGACCGCAGCAGCCATCTTGGATTTTACTCTTTGTATGACTAAATCCTTTAGCACGGGCTACAGGTCGTACCTTTAGTCTGATCATCATAAAATTTGTCATGGATGTTAGCAATGACGTGTAGATTGGAACGAGTCATTTTGAGGTCATTCGGACAAAAAACATGGCTGCCAGCAGCCATCTTGGATTTTACTTTTTGTATGACTAAATCATTTAGCACGGGCTACAGGTCGTACTTTTAGTCTGATCATCATAAAATTTGTCCTGGATGTTAACAATGACATGTAGATGGGAACGAGTCATTTTGGGGTCATTCGTCCAAAAAACATGGCAGCCATCTTGGATTTTACTTTTTGTATGACTAAATTCAATCCATTAGCATGGGCTACAGGTCGTACCTTTAGTCTGATCATCATAAAATTTGTCATGGAAGTTAACGATGACATGTGGATGGGATATAATCATTTTGGGGTCATTCGGCCGAAGACATGGCCGTCAGCAGCCATCTTGGATTTTACTTTTCTCTTCATGTCTATAAACTAGTATTAGACATTCAACTTTCTACATTCCTAATCGCTCCATTGACTGTAATACATTAAATTATTCCCTTTCCAAGTTGAGCTACAGTGTCATTGACACTTTCATTGTTTGTATATGTGGCTATTCCTAAAACTAAAACCATAACATCGCTGAGAACTGTGCCGGTATTCAATACATTGTGCTCATTAGCCATTAACAGTGGTTTATGATGCACTTTATTAATGTAAAAATTACATCAGCCAATGTCTCAAACGACCAGCGACATTGCAGTTATTGAGTTAACGAGCACCAGGCAATAGGCCATATTACGGTATACTTCCACTGATGTTATTAATATTAGGTACGATTAATCGATTATAGTCGATTATTGACGACCGGTTTTCGGTTATCAAAATCAATAATTGTGGCACCTCTATTCATGAGACTTCTTCAATAATTTATTGATCAATTTTGAGAATGCATTGGCTTACAAGGTAATGGTAAATATTGTTAGACCAATGTATTCTCTTATATATGTGAGACTCGATATGGAGACTCACATTATAAGGCAATGCATTGCCACAGGGTATGAACAAAAATGATAACTTTCCACAAACTAAGATGCTCAAGTAATCGTGTATACATCGGCACTAAAGAAATAAATAACTCTAAATTGTTGATAACCTCTGCACCGAGAATATTATGCCCTAATTTATTGTGATTTCTCACAACATCAATGACGATGCGCAATCCTTCATCTGCGATTTAATTTTCAAATTATGAACTTGATGCTGTTCCAATGAAATATCAACTTGTACTGCTAATTTTTTTGATTATTTAGTGGGGCTCATGAAAGTAGGAATTCTGTGAAAAATGTAGAAGTAAGCATTTTCAGCAGGACTGAAACAATACAATTACACTCACGATGATGAATGTCACTGTTTACTTTTTTTCCGCTCTGTGCTGACTTTGTCCTCCATACTCCAGTCCTTTTAATTAGGAAAAATACCCCTAGGCAAAAAAAAATGCCTAGGCAAAATTTTCGTCCTAGGCAAATTTGCCTAGGCAGTTTGAAAATGCTTTAAAATCATTTTAGTTACATCGTGAGCAGGTGAATATCTTGAGGACACAGACCACTAGATACAGTACACAGCAAACTGCATACATTTATGATAATTGAATGTATAACTTGTCAATTTGTCTAACATATGATACTATGTTTGATTATTACATGCATTTTAAAATGTTATATACTTGAGTTGACTTGTATCATGATTCATCACACCCACATGATCCCACATGAACATAATCCCATTTAATGATTTCCGTGTTTTTATTTCTTGTAAATTATGTTCACATTTCTTTAATCTTTAATATTAAGGACAAAACTGATGCCATTGTGAAAACATCCAGACGATTTCGAGATCGATAAATTCAGCGCCCAAAGAAAGTACAAACATGTACTACTAAAAGTGTGTACTGCCAAACATCCGGTCATTAGAAACGTACTATTAAACCGCGTACCGTTTTCGACGATCAGTTATTTTTTAGCTCAACTTTACTTTGTAAAGTTTGAGCTATTGCCATGGCTTTGTCCGTGTGTGCGTAAGGCATCAACAATACAGGCTACAGGTCGTACCTTTGATCGGATCATTATGAAATTTGTCATAGCTATTGACATCAACATTTGTACCGGAATGATTCATTTTGGGGTCATTCGGAAAAAAAACATGGCCGCCAGTGGCCATCTTAGATTTCAAAATTCAATCCATTAGCACGGGCTACAGGCCGTACTGTTCGTCTGATCGTCATGAAATTTGTCATGGATGTTAATATTGACATGTAGATGGGAACGAGTAATTTTGGGGTCATTCGGCCAAAAAACATGGCTGCCAGCAGCCATCTTGGATTTTACTCTTTGCATGACTAAATCCTTTAGCACGGGCTACAGGTCGTACCATTGGTCAGATCATCATAAAATTTGTCATGGATGTAAACAATGACATGTAGATGGGAACGAGTCATTTTTGGGTTATTCGGGCAAAAAACATGGCCGCCAGCAGCCATCTTGGATTTTACTCTTTGTATGACTAAATCCTTTAGCACGGGCTACAGGTCGTACCTTTAGTCTGATCATCATGAAATTTGTCATGGCTGTTGAAATTGGAATGTAGATGGGAACGAGTCATTTTGGGGTCATTCGGACAAAAAACATGGCCGCCAGTGGCCATCTTTGTTTAAAAAATTCAATCAATTAGCACGGGCCACAGGTCGCATTGTTCATCTGATCATCATGAAATTTGTCATGGATTTTAATATTGAGATGTAGATGGGAACGAGTAATTTTGGGGTCATTTGGCCCAAAAACATGGCCGCCAGCAGCCATCTTGGATTTTAATCTTTGTATGACTAAATCCTTTAGCACGGGCTACAGGTCGTACCTTTAGTCTGATCATCATAAAATTTGTCATGGATGTTAACAATGACATGTAGATTGGAACGAGTCATTTTGGGGTCATTCGGCCAAAAAACATGGCCGCCAGCAGCCGTCTTGGATTTTACTCTTTGTATGACTAAATCCTTTAGCACAGGCTACAGGTCGTACCTTTAGTCTGATCATCATAAAATTTGTCATGGATGTTAACAATGACATGTAGATTGGAACGAGTCATTTTGGGGTCATTCGGCCAAAAAACATGGCCGCCAGCAGCCGTCTTGGATTTTACTCTTTGTATGACTAAATCTTTTAGCACAGGCTACAGGTCGTACTTTTAGTCTGATCATCATACAATTTGTCATGGCTTTTGAAATTGGAATGTAGATGGGAACGAGTCATTTTGGGGTCATTCGGACAAAAAACATGGCCGCCAGTGGCCATCTTTGATTTCAAAATTCAATCCATTAGCACGGGCCACAGGTCGTACTGTTTATTTGATCATCATGAAATTTTTCATGAATGTTAATAATGACATGTAGATGGGAACGAGTCATTTTGGGGTCATTCGGCCAAAAAACATGGCCGCCAGCAGCCATCTTGGATTTTACTCTTTTGTATGACTAAATCCTTTAGCACGGGCTACAGGTCGTACCTTTAGTCTGATCATCATAAAATTTGTCATGGATGTTAACGATGTCATGTAGATGGGAACAGGTCATTTTGGGGTCATTCGGCCGAAAACATGGCCGCCAGCAGCCATCTTTGATTTTACTCTTTGTATGACTAAATTCTTTAGCATGGGCTACAGGTCGTACCTTTAGTCTGATCGTCATAAAATTTGTCATGGATGTTAACAATGACATGTAGATGGGAACGACTCATTTTGGGGTCATTCAGCCGAAAACATGGCCACCAGCAGCCATCTTGGATTTTACTTTTCTCTCCATGTCTATAAACTAGTATTAGACAATCAACTTTCCACATTTCTAATCGCTCCATTGACTGTAATACATTAAATTATTCCCTTTCCAAGTTGAGCTACAGTGTCATTGACACTTTCATTTCTATTTTTGCCGGTGGGTCAATAAAATGTTTAGGGTCGCATTCAAAACATAGGGTCGGTCCGGAAACCCAAACCAAAAGACTTTTTTTCTTTGGCCTGATAAGAAATGCCGACACTCATTTACAGTACCTCAAAAGTTGGAAACTTCTCCCTCGCCAAAATAAATGCCGACGCAAAATCGTAATCTCCTCGGCTCGTCCTCGGCAGTGCCTAATGCTGAGGGCTAATTAAAAGGACTGATACTCAGTTGTCCAATTAGCAATCGGTTTTTAGCTCACCTGAGACAAAATCTCTGGTGGAGCAATAGCATCACTCCTCTTCCATTGTTTGTCTGTCCGTCCATCTGTCAACAATTGTCTTCTTCTCTACTACCGCAAGACTGAATGGGGTGACATTTGGTGGGGATAGTCCCCAGGTGATGGAATTCAGATTTGTTCAAATGGGTTCACCGGGGGAAATAGGGGTGGGGCTGGTGACTGGTATTCAGAATTATTATGCCCCCGATCTCCGATGGAGATTTGGGGGTATATAGTGGAGCCCTCCGTCCGTCCGTCCGTCCGTCCTTCCGTCCGTCCGTCCTTCCGTCCGTCCTTCCGTCCGTACGAACGTTTCAACTCATAACTTTGGTTTCGCTAACTCAATTCAGTTGATCTTTGGTATGCCAATAGACCAGCTGGGGGGACAAGATTTCCCCATAGCCGTGGTTTCGTCCGCCCATTTTTTCCAGAGTTACGCCCCTTTTTGGACTTAAAAAATTCAGGTTTTCTGCTACTTTTTTTGGTTTCCAGATGATAACTTGATTTTGGATTGTTTACTCATGAATAACATAACTTTACAAAGTGCCATTTAATAAGCATTTGCACAAAAATAAGAAAAATCCTCTCTGATTGTACAGTCGGGGGCGTTACCTCCGCCCAGCGGTGCACTTGTTAAATTAGGGTCACCAGGTCAAATAGTTGTGGAGCCAGGGCCCTAACTCTTCCCTCTATAGTAATTCTTAAAATGACTTCTCAAGAACAATCATGCTAGTTAGCTTACATTTGGTATGGAGGGTCTGGGATTCAAATTTTGAATATTCAAGATGCTCCTTACTCTTGCCAATTGAAGGGTCAAGCACCCCTGTTATGTTGTTCTTTCACATTCCCAATGCAACAAAAATTCTTCGAAAAGTCATCTCTTTCACTGACAACATTCAGTTAAGCATGCCATTCTCTCCCATGTGTGTGGTAATTACACATGACATCTGATGTTATCTGACACTGTTTGATAAACAAATAACAGAAACTGGGGAGAATGTTTATTTGTGTCATACATTTCAATTTAAATGAGATGAATTCCAATGTGTTGTTCTATGCAGCCTAGTTTGTTAAACATTTATCGTTGGCTTTAGAAGGGCCATGGGATCTGTAAATATGTAATCTATTTATATGGATTTGTTTAACACTACTCCCCACCCAACCCAAATATCTAAACCCCTTCTTAACCCTTTACCCAACAAACCGGCCAAAACCGGCCAAATAAAGCTTCAACAGCCTAAATTATCTTGGGTCTGTCTCAATAAAACCATACAAATATGGATATCATTGGAACCGGCTCATTGACCACATTGTGATGGTTACAGTTATGCCCTGTGCCAATGCATTCTCTTATATATGCGAGTCGACCATAGGTCGCCTCGCATATATAAGAGAATGCATTGGCCTAAAAAAAATCTTTTTTGGACACTTTTTACCATTTTTTCTTACATTCTTTAACAATTTTATAATTTTTAATGTGTTAAGCCAATGCATTCTCTTATATATGCGAGGCGACCTATGGTCGACTCGCATATATAAGAGAATGCATTGGCACAGGGCCCTTCTGTTGGGTAAAGGGTTAAGGCAAATTATTTGAGCTTTTGAATACAGTTGGGTACTGATATATTGAATCCTGTAATCATATATTTTTGATCAATTATAAGTTCTACATGTGGCAGTTTTTACACTATTATGTATATATAGGCTATTAACACTTTTTATGTTTACCCATACCATAGTATGGTAAACATAGTGTCGTTGTCCGGATTGACCACTCGTTATTAGTCCGTTCGTCCATCTGTCTGTATGTCTGTCTGTCTGTAGACACTTTACGCATGGTGCGATAACTGAAATTTTTTCTATCTGATCGGAACCAAATTTTGTATATGAATTTCTCAGCACCAAATACAGATCGAGTTTGAATATGGGTTTGATCCAAGTATTTTTTACGGAGTTATGGCCCTTTTTCTACTTTGAATTCATGCATGCTGCCATAACTAAAAAAATATTTATCCGACCTGCACCAAATCTGGTATGCGAGTTTCTCAGCCCAAAATACATATCGAGTTCGAATATGGGTTTGATCCAATCTTTTTTAATGGAGTTATGGCCCTTTGACATAGAATTCATGCATGCTTCTATAAATCAACCATTTTTAGCTCAACTTTACTTTGTAAAGTTTGAGCTATTGCCATGGCTTTGTCGTGCGTGTGTGCGTGCGTGTGTGCGTGATGCGTCAACAATTTCCTTTAGCACGGGTTACAGGTCGTACCTTTGGTCGGATCATTATGAAATTTGTCATAGCTGTTGAAAATTGACATATAGATGGGAACGAGTCATGGCCGCCAGTGGCAATCTTGGATTTCAATATTCAATCCATTAGCACAGGCTACAGGTCGTACTGTTCGTCTGATCATCATGAAATTTGTCATGGATGTTAATATTGACATGTAGATGGGAACGAGTAATTTTGGGGTTGTTCGGCCAAAAAACATGGCCACCGGCAGCCATCTTAGATTTTACTCTTTGCATGACTAAATCCTTTAGCACGGGCTACAGGTCGTACCTTTAGTCTGATCATCATGAAATTTGTCATGGCTGTTGAAATTGGAATGTAGATGGGAACGAGTCATTTTGGGGTCATTCGGACAAACAACATGGCCGCCAGTGGCCATCTTGGATTTCAAAATTCAATCCATTAGCACGGGCTACAGGTCGTACCTTTGGTCTGATCATCATGAAATTTGTCATGAATGTTAACATTGTCATGTAGATGGGAACGAGTAATTTTGGGGTCATTCGGCCCAAAAACATGGCGCCGGCAGCCATCTTAGATTTACTCTTTGCATGACTAAATTCTTTGGCACGGCCTACAGGTCGTACCTTTGGTCTGATCATCATAAAAAGTGTCATGGATGTTAACAATGACATGTAGATGGGAACGAGTAATTTTGGGGTCATTCTGCAAAAAAACATGGCCGCCAGCAGCCATATTGGATTTTACTCTTTGTATGACTAAATCCTTTAGCACGGGCTACAGGTCGTACCTTTAGTCTGATCATCATAAAATTTGTCATGGCTGTTGAAATTGGAATGTAGATGGGAACGAGTCATTTTCGGGTCATTCAGACAAACAACATGGCCGCCAGCGGTCATTGGATTTCAAAATTCAATCCATTAGCACGGGATACAGGTCGTATCTTTGGTCTGATCTTTATGAAATTTGTCATGAATGTTGACATTGTCATGTAGATGGGAACGAGTTATTGGGGTTATTCGGCAAAAAACATGGCCACCAGAGGCCATTTTGGATTTCAAAATTCAATTGTCATTCTGCTCGTCTGATCATCATGAAATTTGTCATGGATGTTAATATTGACATGTAGATGGGAACGAGTCATTTTGGGGTCATTCGGCCAAAAAAAATGGCCACCAGAAGCCATCTTGGATTATATCTTTGCATGACTAAATCCTTTGGCGCTGCCTACAGGTCGTAGCTTTGGTCAGATCTTCATGAAATTTGTTATGGATGTTAACAATGACATGTAGATGGGAATTATTCATTTTGGAGTCATTTGGCCAAAAAACATGGCTGCCAGCAGCCATCTTGGATTTTACTCTTTGCATGACTAAATCCTTTGACACAGGCTACAGGTCGTATCATTTGTCAGATCATCATGAAATTTGTACTGGATGTTAATAATGACATGTAAATAGGAACGAGTCTTTTTGGTGTCATCGGCAAAAAAACATGGCTGCCAGCGGCCATCTTAGATTTTACTAGGCCTTTCAACTTTCCACATTCCTAATCACTCCATTGACTTTAACACATGAAATTATTCTTTTTCCAAGTTGAGCTACCTACAGTGTCATTGATACTTTCATTCAACTGATAGGACAGGATAGGAACAAAATTTTGTATGTGAGTTTCTCAACTCTAATTACAGATCGAGTTCGAATATGGGTTTGATCCGATATGTTTTAATCGAGTTATGGCCCTTTTATTATTTTATTCATCTCTAAAATATATCAAAGATACAATTTGCATTGTCTGTGTAGAATCTCATAAATCAGATTTACAAAGCCAAAGTGTCTTCTCACAAGAGCAACAGTGATAGTATCCAGTTACACTGACTCTCTCTTGCATTGAGTTTAATTATTAAACTGCTACCAGATGCTTTGGCCATATGATGAGATATCATAAGATGGAATGTTTATGCTATTATATTTTATATGCATGGTTATTTAAATTTCATCTTTAAGTTAAAGGCATAATCTGGTTTTATTGTTTAATATCATTATTATTGGAGGTTAATAATGTGATTGTGTTTAGTAGATTTGTTGTAATTCTGTTGGTTGCATGGGAAGACAACTTTGGTTTAAAAAATTTTTTAAACTTGAGAGCTCTGTATCAGTCCATGAGAACAAAATAATTGTTCATAACACTTTTAGAATTGTAGGTCTAGTTTGTTTTATTTATATATTAATGGAAAGTGCTTTTGACATTGATTTCAATTGATTACAAATGTGAATAGAAATATTAAAGGGGCACACCAGGTTTGATATATTTTTCTTGTACTCTGCATGAGATAAAACTTTGTATGTGTACCTATACCATAGTATGGTACACATAGTGTCAATGTCCAGATTGACCACTCGTCGTCCATCTGTACGTCCATCTGTCTGTCCATCCACAGACACTTTAGGCATAATGCGATAACTCGAACATTTTCTATTTGCTGCCATAACTCACAATTTTTTTTATCTGAGGGACAACAAAATTGGTATGTGAGATTGTCAGCCCAAAATACAGATCAAGTTCGAATATTGGTTTGATCCGATTTATTTGAGTTATGACACCTTTCTTTTTTTTTTTAATTTGAAATTTTAATTTTTTTAAACTTTTTTAGATTGAATTTCCCTGCTCAAGTTAACACGCAAAAAAATATAAAAAAAACTTTTATAATAATAAAAAAATTATTTAATTAAAAACAAATTTGTCATTCACACTAATTTGTTTTAGTTGTATATCATTAATTAGGTGTGATGTCCTGTTTTGAAAATATGAAGATTTTATTGCAATAGTTGCATGTAATATAATGATATCAATAAATTGCCCTGTGAACATCCAATATCCAGACTATATGAGTGTACCTTTAATAGATGTCATTCCAAGCGAAATCTGTTATTAATTGAGTGATGACATATGTTACAGAGCTCTAGGGGGTGGTTGTATGAAGGTAAAGATAAACAACCTGCTGGCTGGATAATTGTTTATCCTATCTGTCAAATTGATTAATGGCTAAACCATTGGATCTCACAGTGAGAGGTCCTTGTGTGAATAGGGACAGAGTTATGAGATTTAAAACGACTCCCCCCACCCCAAATACTTTAACCCCTTCTAATTAAGACAAATTATATGAGCTTTTGATTTCAAGTTTAAGTACTGATATATTATTACTGTGATCATATCTTTGACCAATTATCAGTTATAGCTAATCGCTATGACCAAGGTATGGGTTAAACATCTACCGATCATGATCGGCCTCTCGTTCATTTATGCTAATGATGTGTCTATCTATTATGCTGATATTTCAAGTAACAATTATCAGTGGTGCCATGCTGATATCCCTTCCCTAAATTTTGTACTAATTTTTTAGGAAATTTAATTTACTTCAACTTCTAAAATATACCTTTTGTTGAAAATACTAGATCAATGGATCTCATAGATTGGGATTTACATTAGGTTCAATTTGGGGAAGACATAGGAGATTTAACACTCCCTCACCCACCCTATCTATGTTGTTGAATTAAATTTTTTACTGGCATATAGATTCCTATGTTACAGATTGTTTTGATAATCTAATATTTATGTATAGACTGTTAACCCCATGAGTTGATTTATAAGCTGTGTATAGAACCAAGTATGTGGGGGCAAATGGGGGAGAGGGTTCTGGTTTTGACCCCCAACTTTGGTATTCAGTGGAAAATTTGTTGTTTTGAAACTAACAAATGGTCACATATAGAAAATGTCTAACTTTACGGAGGATGTCAGGTTGGAAATTGCAACAGTTGGAGAGCTTGAAGTACCAGTTATAATACAGTTTGGTCCAGTTAGGAAGTGATGGGCTATGAGCTATGGGGGAGGTGAGTTGAAAATTTCAAGGTGGACACCCCCACCCTCTAGCTATGTCCTTATTTAGAACTACTTGTTTTAAAGTGATTTGACAAGTGCTGACTATTGTAGTCTTCTCAGTCCCAGTCTTCTCAGTCTTTACGGCAGTCATGTCATCGACTCCAGTCATTGACTTCTTGTCCAACAGTATCAATTGGTACTGCTAATTTGCTATGTTGTTGGTGTGTCCAGCTGAATTCCTATGATATAAAGTTGTCGTTTTTGCTGTGTTTTGCTAATCTGAATAATTCAAGGAAAAGCCATTATGTGTACACAACATTAAAAAACGAATATACATATATATTATAAAATATTTTAATAATGTGTGTACTGGTTGTTGCAAACCGACCATAAAAAACGAATATACATATATATTATAAAATATTTTAATAATGTGTGTACTGGTTGTTGCAAACCGACCATAATCTTAATGGTTATTTCTGTCATTTTGCAAGAAGCAGCGTAACAATTTTTGAAATATTTTAAAGTATATCGGTTCTTGGATGTTTCATACAGCCACTGGCGTTTCTTTGATTATTTCAGATTAGCCAATTACCGCAAAAATTACTTTAGAAAAAATAACGGTACTTTTTCTTAACATCTTTTACCCTACCAGTATCATAGCAATTCAGCATGACCCACCAACATATTAACAAATTAGCAGGACCACTTGACAAGGGGTGAGTATCAAGATCATTGACCCTTTCCTACCACAGTTTGCTGAGGTCATTGGATATAACCCTAGTTGAACTCCTCACCAAAGAGTTAAGATAATCATCTATGTCACTTTATTTCTGAACTGATACTCACATATAGTTCACAAGAAAACAAATCAGTAGAGAAATGTTAACCCTTTACCCAACAGAACGGCCCTGTGCCAATGCATTCTCTTATATATGCGAGTCGACCATAGGTCGCCTCGCATATATAAGAGAATGCATTGGCTTAACACATTAAAAATTATAAAATTGTTAAAGAATGTAAGAAAAAATGGTAAAAAGTGTTAAAAAAAGAATTTTTTTAGGACAATGCATTCTCTTATATATGCGAGGCGACCTATGGTCGACTCGCATATATAAGAGAATGCATTGGCACAGGGCATAACTATAACCATCACAATGTGGTCAATGAACCCGTTACAATGATATCCATATTTGTATGGTTCTATTGAGACAGACCGAAGATATTTTAGGCTGTTCAAGCTTTATTTGGCCGGTTTTGGCCGGTTTGTTGGGTAAAGGGTTAATTGAAGCAAGTCAAATACACTAACCCTTCTGTACTAAATGGATGCATTTATAAAATTATACATTGGAATGGTCTATTATTCATCTGGAGGATTTTCAGGAAAAATAGCAGATGACAGATAATCCAAATACAGAAGTAGTCAGACAAGCCTTGAAATAAGGTGTCTGTCATTTGCAGAATGAGGTCCCCAGAGGGTGAATTTGGTGATGCTAGCCCGCTATGCGGGGTAGCATCACCAAATTCACCCTCTGGGAACCTCATTCTGCTGAGGTGTAAGCAGAATGAGGTCCCCAGAGGGTGAATTTGGTGATGCTAGCCCGCTATGCGGGGTAGCATCACTAAATTCACCCTCTGGGGACCTCATTCTGCAAATGACAGACACCTTATTTCAAGGCTTGTAGTCAGATAATAACTACTCACCAATGAGTATTCAGTATAGAAAGGGTTAATATTGTGTTTTTCAGTTTGAGAAGCCCCCACCTACTGTGCCTTATAAAGCCATCTGTCTTGCTGTCGGCTTGTTGTGCGGCGGGACAATTCTCATAATCGTCGGCGCTCTGCTCCTCTCAGGATATATCGATGCGAAGGTATTAAGCTAACCAATGTGGCAACCACACAACTATCATAGCTTTTCTTTGGAAACTTCTTCACAAGATTCTTTTTATTTTTATTTTTAAGTTGAGTTTCTCTATATCCCCAAACTGGTAGATGACACATTGCATAATCGAGGTGCCAAATGGGTACACATCACAATATTTACTATCTGGGAACTTACAACAGAGTCTTAAGTTCTCCCATAGCAGATAAGGCCATGCAGAATGATATTCCCAGAGGATGAATTTAGTGATGCTAGCCCACTATGCGGGATAGCGTCACTAAATTCACCCTCTCGGGACCTCATTCTGCAAATGATAGGCACACTAAACTCAGACTTGATGCCAAATTTGCCAAATGCAAAAATAATTCACATTTGACAAAAATGATTTTCATAAAAATGGACTGTTCTACAGCTGTCAATCAAATAATTATTAGCAGATCAGCCACCGAGCCGGTCGCTAGGTGCATTGAGAATTCTTTGTTCACCCTAATTTTTATATCTGTGCATATTCTTTCAGTGTTAAATTGCTTACTTTCAAACAACCGTTTTACAGTAATGCCCTAATTAGTCAACTCCTTAACCACAGCAGAATTGTGGGTAATTTTTCAGGATTTAGTCGGAAATATGGCTCTCACTTAGGGCATTACTGTAGCTTTCAAATCATCATTTACTGAAATGTTGATTTGTGGAATAATGTTGAAAATTCATCAATGATTATAAAATAATTTTTCATTATGCGTGTTAGTCATGATATATTTCACAATTGAAGACATACGGAAGGTATGATCTCGAGTGTATTATTGCATATTTAAAACTAACTAAAAACTTTCTTTAGATGCCTTGTCTCCTAGCAACCGTAAGCTCCACCCACTAATGAATACTAGTATGGAAAGCTCCATTGGCAAGCAAGTTTTCAATTCTGCAAGAAGTATAAACTATTAAGAATTAATAATTATTTACCATATAGAGCCACATTTAAGCTCATGGGGTGTACATCCTTTTCAGTGCCAAAAAACTATAAATGAGCCTAAACGAGGATAAGGCCCTTCCCAAAGGTAATTTTCCTTCCAACAGTTTTCAATGTACATAATTCAGGACTCGTTTAGCGATGGATGATTCATTAATAAATAAATATGTACAGTGTATTTTATTATAAGTAACATCTTCTTCATCTACATGTAGACACTGCAAGTATATTTACCGTTTACCAATGTCTGAAAATTTGGGGTGGGTCTAGACAGAAATATGGGCCTCGAAAAAAATATTATTAAAAAAGTTGTGGGTGAGCCTAATAGCAGTCATGAGTTAAAATGAGGTGCTATACGGTAATCTGATTGCATTGTTTAGAATAGCTAATAAATGTGAACTTGGCCTATAAACACTGTTTGTCATTAATATGACATTTCAATGTTATTATTCTTATTGTAGCTGGCATTTATACTCTTAATATATATGATTTCAGTATGCGGACCGGACGTGGCCTGTGTTGATTATTGGCGCCCTGATGTTCATTCCTGGATCTTACCATGTCCGCATCGCTTACTATGCTTACAAGGGCTACCACGGCTTCTCATATGAAGATATTCCAGAATTTGAATAAAATTGAACTGGCTGTGAGAAAAGATCTCCACGTTCAAAGATGATTCTATCACTGTTACTCATGGTTTTCTTCCTATTCTAATGATGTAGTTATCTCCATAAGTGACTTATATCTAGATATAATTTGTGAGTCTGTCATGAATTGCAACTATTTGCAGCTCTTATCATAATATTCTGATGCGGGATCCAGAAAATATAATAAAAGCGTCGAGATTTTAAGATATATATGCTGCAATGTAATATGACTCTACCGGTATATTAACTGTTGAGATTTTTAATATATATATGCCACAATATAATATGGATATATATAAAAGGGACGGGCGGCCTTCACTGTAGGTTATAATTTAGAAATAACAGTATCAAATTATGATAATTTCCTCAAGAATTTACTAATAGTATAGCATAGTGATGATATGAATGCGATATTATTCACTAAAATGCTTTGTGTCTGAAAAAAATACAGGTGGAATGTTTTTTGGTTTCTCACCAAAAGCACAGTGGATTGTTCATAAGCACAGTCACGATATTGTGCCATTTCTTTATTTAGATTCGCGCGCTTTATACGTCTGTTGTAAAACCCCCAATTTGGTGCATCTACAACTTACAACTCACAATACTTCTCCTAGTATTATTCCTTATTTGGTATGTATTACCATATATAGGGTAGGAAAAAATACTAACTGGATTGAAAAATATTCATCTATTTGCAAGAACAATTATATTCGACACCATGAGGAGACTTTTTACCCCTTATCAGCAACGTTAACATTTTTGATGATTTTCGTATGCATAAAAATGGAATACAGTGTGACCCGTATGCATATAAACGATTAAAATATAGTCTTTTTTATGAGAAAATGGTTTGGTGCATGCATAATTTATGCAAATATCCGAATTATGCATTTAAACGATATGCATTTAACTGAAATTGACTGTATGTACACGTTCTCTGTCTGATAATTTCCCAATCATGAAGTAACATGGATTAGCTTGATTTTGAACTGACAGCGGGTAGAGTGGGTCGTTTAAAATAAAATTTGGTGTGATTTGAATGCGATTGTTGATTCCGCCTATTATATAATATTCTTTCTGTTTATGGCAGTTTTAGTGGATGTGACTATTTTAACACCTATACCCACAGAGAAGGCCGTCATATCTTTAAGAAATTCTTTTGAAAGTACATGTAGTATGTTTTGGATGCAAGATTGTGTACAACTCACAACCGAAAAAATGGTGATTTATAATATATTTGTGCAATAGAAGACTTTCAATTCTAATATTTAAATTGTTGCTCTCATATGCACCCTCAGCCATTTATTCATGAGACGAGTGACAAATTGTAGTCAGAACTGGTATGAATGTCACTTTTAATCTAGAGCAATCTTGAGTTTGGAAATGTTGTCATGTGCTGAAAAGCCAAGGTAAATT
Source organism: Siphonodentalium dalli (assembly GCA_032622095.1). Classification (NCBI taxonomy): domain Eukaryota; kingdom Metazoa; phylum Mollusca; class Scaphopoda; order Gadilida; family Siphonodentaliidae; genus Siphonodentalium; species Siphonodentalium dalli. The sequence goes on from CP136062.1 coordinate 177,495,225, forward strand.
TTTATCATATCATATAATGGCAACTTGTCCTGTTTCATGTCATATGTGCTTTCCTATTATGTTAATGCTTTCTTTACTGAAGACTCATTGACGAGTAGTTATCCCTTACAAAATGTTCAGATAATAAATTGAATAAACGACCTTATTATCTGAACATTTCCCACCAATTAATAGGATTCCTCTGCACTTTCTATTATCTGTCATCAGCTTATATTTCCTTAACATCCCTTCAGATAAATAATAGACCATTCCATTGTATACTTTTATAACTGAGTGGGTAAATCCATTTATAGAAAGTGTTAATAATAATTTTTAATCACAATGTGGTCTCTGTTCGCCAGACAACACATGATCGGAATTTTTCAAATGATGGCCATTTTAATTTTTAAATTTAACCGTCCAGTAGTAAAATACACATTTTTTTGGTCAAAACACAAGAGACTTCAGACTATATTGTTGTAGAATATCGAACAATCAGAACCATTTCAACCTACATGTGGTCCGAAATTTCAACTTAATGTTGTGTCAGGCCTGAAATTTCCAACTACAGAAAATTTTTGCCACGTCTCTGGTGTGCAGTGGTATATATACACTTCTTGGCGCAACGGAATGGGTATGGGGTATGGAACATGTGTTCCATACAGATATGTAAATATGGAACAGCAAGTACCCTGTAAGCAAATGGTTCTTCAACTCAATCTTAAAGGTTTCTGCAGTTTATATTTTCCCAGAAAGTTCATAACAACTATGACAAATTTATACCACCTATTTATGTAATCACTTGTATAAATCATCTTATTTATTTTATATGTATATTAAATATATTTTATGTTTTTTAAGTATACGTTCATATGTAATAACTATTTTAATTATGATTCATGACCCATTGTAAGTCAATGTATTATCTGATGCAATAACTTTTTTTGGGCCAAGGTTGACCAGAACGCCCTGCTGTTCGACTCTAAAATAACATAGTTACCGAGCCTGGATATAGTGTGTCTGAAATTTGCAGAATGAGGTCCCCAGAGGGTGAATTTAGTGACACTTTACCCTCTGGGGAAATCATTCTACCTATGGCTCATCTTCTGGGGAGTATCTATAGTCTCAAATTAACATTATTTAAAGATACTTTTCCCTTCTGTTCAGTTTCTATATCCCCTAATTTGCAGAAAATAAATTCCATAATCGAGGTGACTAATGGGTGATCATCACCACCTAACTTCAACTGGGGAATTTCAATCTGATCCTAGGTCTCCCATAGCAGTTGAGGCCTAAGCAAAATGAGATCCCCAGAGGGTGAAATTGGTGATGCTAGCCCACTGTGGGGTAGCATCGCTATTTTCACCCTCTGGGGACCTCATTCTGCAAATTTTAGACACAATATATCCAGGCTTGATAGTTATCATCCACAGATTTCAGTCCCTTTCTTTAACAAAGTAAATAGGAATCAGCTTGTCCGTCTGCTTGAGCTTGTATTCCTACATTTTTAGATATTTTTCTCAACATGCATAATTTTGTCCGAGCTTGTATTCCTACATTTTCCAGTTAATTTGTTTAAAACTTGGCACAGTTATTTACCACTATGCGAATCTGTGCACGTTTGGTTATGAGCTCAATCTGACTATTTTTAGTTGAGTTATCTACCTTTTTTTACTTAGATATTTTTCACAACATGCAAAATATTTTCGGAACTTGCATTCTTGCGTTGTTTTGTTTTTTATGAAAAAAAATAAATGTTAATTTGGCTACCCTTAATGTAGCCCAATTGCCCTGCGGGAGTATCCTTAGTCCCATTAGGACAGTCTCATCTCTAGTTTGACACTCCTATCACTAGATATAAACTAAACTTTGTGGACATTCCGATTGCCTCTGCACAAAAACTGTTCACAACAATGTGGAGTTGCTCTTACAATATGGAATTCACTTCTCTCTGTTTGAAATGAAACAATAATTTCTGCAAGCCTTTTTCAGATTGAGAGTTTATATTTAAACATTAAGTGTAAACTTTGTGTCAGCATCACTTGTCAAATCAATCAAACTTGTAATTTCATCACTTCTATACCCGGTCTCTGTTCATAGTTCAATATGTATGAGATCAGAAGCAAAGTAAACTAGCTATAGTAATGCCCTAATTAATCGACTTCTTAACCACAGCAGAATTATGGGTAATTTTTCAGGATTTAGTCGGAAACATGGCTTGTTGCCATTCATTGGAAAGCTCTCGGGGAGAGCTTTCCGATGAATGGCAACAAGCCATGTTTCCGACTAAATCCTGAAAAATTACCCATAATTCTGCTGTGGTTAAGAAGTCGATTAATTAGGGCATTACTGTAATTGGGGAATCATTAGTTTAAACAATATTTATTCTATGAATAATAGATATAAGTACAACACTAAGTATATATTTCATCATGGACCGGATTCGACATAAAGCAAATAGGCATATGTGTGTCGTTTCCGAGAACCATTTTATATCCATCCCACCTAGTGAGAGAATGATGGTCTACATTTCATGTCTTGTGATATATCTTTTGAATTCAGAGATGACTGTCATTTCATATAACTGTTTTTTACTCCGGCGAGGTGAGACGAGTCATTGTGCATCGGGTAATGTCATTGTATAATTGTGTATTGAAAATAAAAGTAAAAATAAGTCAGTAAGACAGCTAAGGTTGGTGTATCTCTCTACGCATGTATTCAACAGAATCCCAGCCAATGAATACATATTATTGTATACCTCTAGTGGAATACAAGCCGGAACTATTCTTGTTGACGTCAATGTACATTATGTCAGTGATCCGCTTAGGGTGATGCCCCATTCATTACTGGTTATACATAAAATTTAAATCACAATAATGGTAGCTATAGTATTAATGAAGGTGACAGTCATGGATTGAAGTTGTCTAAAAAACAATGGTGTATAATAAATACAGAACACAACTTGCATCATAATCTCGAGTCTTTTATCAAACTTGTTGCGGACTGCGCATAGTGTTCTGTCTATTTAACACAAAGTTATTATTTTACATCTGGGGTATTGTTAGGCAGAACAAGTTTATGATTGCAATTGATCTAAAAAAGAGATTAAAAATTTGTCAATTCAGTTATTTATTCTCCTAACTCGGAGAATTAAATCATTGTCAAATTAGGAAGTCTGCTACACCTGTAGTAAAATTCTTCATGTATTTACCAGTGATGATGCAATTTTACTGTAACCATTTAATTTGCAGAAAATAGATAACGTGTTCTGAATTTATCATATAGTATTTGAGGGATGAATCCCATAGAGAACTGTAGTGAATGCATATTATTCCCCGAAATTGAATGGACAAAAAAGTGGCTTCATTTAGGCCTAACTGTTGATCAGAGTCATAAATATTGCCATATCAATCAGATGTTACTGGGGTACACCTTCATTCCAGTTGTGGGTTTATTAAAACTTGAGTTGTACATTAAGATCTTGAGAATGATTGTACATTCCTGTTTTTATTATGTATGTTGTTAAATATAATAAATGGCTAGTTTTCTTATCTCTTGTTGTACACTTTTGAGTGCTGTATTGACACTTCCATGATGGGAGCTGCACGGGTGCAGCATTAATGATCCTGTGCCAGTGCATTATCTTATATATAGGAGTCTCCCATAGAGAGCATCGCATAAAAATCGTGGGGTTAGAGCAACAAGGTACCATGTAGGTTTTTTAAAGTTCTGAGATAATCGCAAAACAAAGTTTAAAGTTATCGATTAACAAATACCATTGGTCTGCATATTGAGTCTTTGTTGCCATATTATTGACCCTGATGAACTTTAGTTTACACCAAATTTTGAAGGTTAACGGTCAAGGGCAATACGTGAATTCAAGGTCATTTATAAGATAGTACCTTGTTGCATAACTCGTATTGGAATATTCTGAATGCAACAAGGTTCCATCTCATGACATGACACCTGCTGCATTCATATTTTTGCAAACATCTCATCACATAAATTTCATAATTGAAGCCAAAAAAGATAACCAGAGCAATTAGTATTCATTAGCATAATTATTTGTTAACCATGCAAGTTTCATGCAAAATATTTATATTATTTTCTGTTTTCCATGTTGAATTGTTCCTAAGATTTTGTATTTCGTGATTGTAATTGTCCTCTTGCTGGCGCTCATCTGATTCTGTAACCACAAACAGTTTATAGTGTGGGTAGTTGTCCATCAGATGAATAGACAATGACTCTCTAAGACTATCGACAGTAATAGATGGTTGATCATTACTCAGCTGTGGCAAAACGGCATGTATAAAACAGTTTCCATCGGACCTGACTGATACTCGGATGCGGTGATTACTTGTTAACAAATTGTCATGGCTATGATGGTGATACTTATCTATCACACCACATATTTTTGAGTTTCTACTTGATTTCTTCTTCGCAATCTTTGAGTCAACTACTTGGTGTGTATTTATTTTTAGAGCACAATCCCATTGTTGCAATCATTCCCTGATTTTTGGTAAAGCACACCAATTCCCAAGGCTGGTGAAGTAATAGTTCAGTGATTATCCCATTGTTAGGCACACGCAACTCATAACAGACAAATCGCACGGGCGCTTCACAGTGGGACCAGTCCGTGTTGTTTTGGACATATCTATTCACTTTCAACGGCGATTAGTTCATGTTAATCATGTTGTTGGGCGTGGCTAACTGGCTATTGTGTCCAATCGCGTCCAGCACGTGGATTGTGCGTCGTGGTCAAAACACGCCCAACGGCACATTTCCAGTTGATTGCATAATGTGGGATCAATTGTGCTCTAAGTCGGCCAGAGCACGCGAATAGTTCTTTACCAGAATATATCTCATCTTTGACTCGATTGATTATGGTAAAAATCAATTCTTGTGCTCTAAAGTTTAGACTAAACCTTACTTATTTTTATGCATTTACGCTTCTGTTTGCGAAATGTTTTACTCTGTCCCACCTTTTCCGATTTTTCATGAGGTATAACATTGTCAGAATCTGATGATTTCAAATAATCTTTCATTGGTCTCTTGGCAAGTCGAGCTAATGGTACATCATCCAAACTATCTGATTAAACAGCAGAAGTCAAGTTCGTCTATGACATCTCAAGTTTATCCATCTAATCGTGAAATACAGAGTCTGATACGTTTGACCAGTCAGACACAGCATCTTTCTATGTCATCGCTAAATGACTCCTGTGTATCCTCGTCAGTACATGAAACGGTTTGTTTATTTTTGAGTCTCTTGGCAAGTCGAGCTAATGGTACATCATCCGAACTTTCCGAATCAACATTAGAAGTCAAGCTCCTCTGTGACATCTCAAGTTTAGCTATCTGGTCGTCAAATACAGAGTCTGATACGTTTGACCAGGCATAATCCACATCACCTTGATACTGAGCAGACATCTGAAATAACAAGTGTAAATAATAAATTATCTCATTGGTCACAACCATAGATTTAAAGAAAATATTTGGGACAACACGAAAAATTACCACAAATATACATTGTAAACAAGCTATTGACTAGAAATGTTGACATGGACGTCAAAATTTACTGTAAAGTACAGGTGGTGGTCTCATAATTTAGGCAGAAGTTAAAATAATTGACTTGATTATTACATAGATGCATATTACTAGTATGACAAAATGGGTAAACACTCAATAAAATGCCAAATTAAATTGAGCCATCACATGTTTTATACCTTTAAGTTCACATGTCAGCCATTAGCACCAATTGTAATTAACTGCTAATTGGACATTATACATTCGAAGTGCACAATATACAAGACAAAGGGTATAAAAACCATAATAACATACCTTTAAAAATGCCAGTGTTTATCTTCAGTGCTTCAGAATCAGTCAGTTAGTATGTGTGAGGTAAAGAATGTAGTATACTCCATTGTCCTAGTGAACTCCTAGTTAAGTGAACAATGTCTGTTACATTCCAAAAAACACTCAGATTTTATATGTACAGGCTTCCTTATCATTATACAAAAACACATGTTGTGATATATGTTAACAAGCCAATAACCAGGTGCTATAAGTTTTAAGTGGTAGAAATTGATACCAATTTGATTACTTCTTATCAGCAACAAGGTGCCATATCCAAGATAGCACCTTGTTGCATGCAACAATACCCACATGGTACCTTGTTGCTCTAAACATATTGGCAATAACCAAGATGGTACCTTGTGGTAATTAATGAGTAGACTAATTAATTAGTCAAATTGATCTCCAGTATTTTTACACATGAAAGTATAATTAATTTGCATCCCAATTAACAAAAAAACTAATTTTCACCAAAAAGTCGACATGGTACCTTGTTGCTCTAACCCCACGCTATATGAGAGAATGCACTGGCTTACAAGATCAAGGTAAATATTGTTAGGCCAATGCATTCGCTTATATATGCGAGGCGCCCTATGGACAACTCAAATATATAAGAGAATGCATTGGCACAGGGTTTTTGCAAAATGTCAGGAAGCCCCAGTCATGGACGGGTTAACCCTTTACCCAACAAACCGGCCAAATAAAGCTTCAACAGCCTAAAATATCTTCGGTCTGTCTCAATAGAACCATACAAATATGGATATCATTGGAACCGGCTCCTTGACCACATTGTGATAGTTACAGTTATGCCCTGTGCCAATGCATTCTCTTATAAATATATATGCGAGTCGACCATAGGTCGCCTCGCATATATAAGAGAATGCATTGGCCTAAAAAAAATCTTTTTTTAACACTTTTTACCATTTTTATGTTTACCCATACCATAGTATGGTAAACATAGTGTCGTTGCCCGGATTGACCACTCGTCGTTCGTCCGTCTGTCTGTCTGTCTGTCTGTCCGTAGACACTTTACGAGTAATGCGATAACTCAAACATTTTCTATCCGATCGAAACCAAATTTTGTATATGGGTTTCTCAGCCCAAAATACAGATCGAGTTCGAATTTGGGTTTGATCCCAGATTTTGTTCAGAGTTATGGCCCTTTTTCAACTTAGAATTCACGCATTCTGCCATAACTCAAACATTTTTTATCTGATTGGAACCAAATTTGGTATGTGAGTTTCACAGCCCAAAATACAGATCGAGTTCGAATATGGGTTTGATCCGATTAATTTTAAAGGAGTTATGACCCTTTTTCGAGAAAAAAAAATTAAAAAAAAAAATGGATTTTTTTAGATTTAGCTCCTTGCTAAATTTAGCATATACAAACAGATACAAATATTAAATTTTGTTTGAACTTTAATAACAATAAAAAAAAAAGTTTAATAATAAAAAATATTGACACTTTCATTTATTTTAGTTTTATACGATTAATTAGGTGTGATATCCTGTTTTGAAAATATGAAGATTTTATTGCAATAGTTTCATGTAATATAATGATATCAATAAATTACCATGTGAACATCCAGAGTATATGAGAGGACATTTTATAGATGTTGTCATTCCAAGTGAAATCTGTTATGAAATGAGTGATGACATATTATACAGAGCTCTGGTGGTCAAGATAAACAACACTGGTGGCTGGCTGTTTGTTTATTCTAACTGTCAAATTGATTTATGGCAGCATAAGACTGTTGTTTATCCTATTCTTGAAATTGCATTACAGGGTGAGATAAGAGCCCCCCACTCACCTATATAAGACTTAGTGTCTTCTAAATTCCATTAATTTGCTTCAAAAATAATTAACCCTTTCCAAGGTTTCCATAGGCACATGCTATAATGTACATGGACTCTTCTTCATATCTCTTAATATCTGTTGGGTATCTTTGCACACTATTCACTTATATAAATTTTGGTTTTGACTGATTAATTGATTTTTGAAAAATATATTAACCCTTCAGACATGTGCTTTCAATTTGAAATTAAAATAACAGCTGATGGCCAATATGATTTATCTATGCAATGGGAATCAGGCAGATAAATATACAATGACTATTGTAAGTGATGACTTGTTTTGAAAATCAATATGGTAGATGTTAGTGTTTCCAGGAACCTTATTTTCCCATTTGTTCATATTTTCATGGTTGATTGAATTTTAGGGGCCACAGAGCACTTAGAAGATTAACATTGAAGGTTGTGGCTTTTAGTGTCCAAGCTACTTGTAAAACATTGTAATGTGTGAAACCATTTAATTGAGGGCTAACTTACTTTCTTTTATATGAACGATTTAGTGGTCATAGGGGCAAGCATCATCATCATATTATGTCTGTATAACATTATATAGATAATACTTTTGAATTGTATAAACTACATATATTTTTGAAAACCATGCATACACCCCTGTTATGAAACACTTAATCTTATTTAATACACAGGTCAGATCTGATCTTATATCTGACCATGTTTGATAAAGAAATAACTAGGGAGAATGGGGGGGGGGGGGGGGGGTAATTAAAGTACCATTTAAATATGAGATGGAATCCCCTACATGTATGTCATTCTAAGCAGTCTGGCTTGTCAACAAATTATAATTTCTCTTTAGAAGTGACTAAATTTTGAATATCTGGCATGTCAAAAGTGTTAAAGATAGGGATTTATCACTTTTGCTTCCAATGAGTTAACTTAAACTCCTAAACATGTCCTCCGAAATCACTAAACCATTGGATCTCACAGTGAGAGGTCCTTGGGTGAATAGGGACAGAGTTATGAGATTTAAAACTACTCCTCCCCACCCCAAATACTTTAACCCTTCCTTAAGACAAATTATTTGAGCTTTTGATTTCAAGTTGGGTACTGATATATGGATTAATTCCTGTGATCATATCTTTGACAAATTATCAATTATGACTAGTCGCTATCGCCAAGGTATGGGTTAAACATCTGCCGATCGTGATCGGCCTCTCGTTTCTTACATTCTTTAACAATTTTATTATTTTTAATGTGTTAAGCCAATGCATTCTCTTATATATGCGAGGCGACCTATGGTCGACTCGCATATATAAGAGAATGCATTGGCACAGGGCCCTTCTGTTGGGTAAAGGGTTAAGGGGCTCAATATAGAGTGAAAAGTTGAAGAATAAGTAGAATTCAGGCCTTGGCATCATTTCACTTCGACTGATAATCAGAACAGTGTAACATAATTACTAATGTGAAAATATCATTCTTAAAATTCTTATGCTGACAAATGTGGTCTCGCTACTTGGAAAACACACCCAGCAAACTTTTTTTATGAAACCTCTTTTGATGACAAATGTATCAGTTAAAATACTTGAAAAACATGGTGATACATAGTCAGGGTTTCCCTAGAGAGGAGGTAGCGGGTCAATTTTAGGGTCTCTTTACCCTATCCCAAATTTCCCCTCTGACATATCTCCCTATCCGATCCAGATTAATGCCTACATCACCCGCGTCGATAATTTTATTGGCCAGCTAATGCTGATCACTACAAGTAGTTAATCATTTTGTAGAAAAAACATACTTTTTCATGACTACATGCATCGACAATTACCATGTTATTCTAAAATGAGGTTGATTGTGCCTCGTTATGTCTGGTATGTAGACCAGAGAAATTCTGTAGCTGATTCCAAACATGCCTGTAAATTTTAAAAACATTTCTGCAATAAATCAGGGTTGCAGGGTGTGCCGATGCCAAAACATTTTATGGCTCCCATCTAGTGATCACCCCGAAAATCTGAATAAAGTTTGGTGATGACCAGAAGAGTGATCTGGCCTGTAGGATATGCCAAAGGATTTTGTGATGCAAAGAGTAAAATACAAGATGGCTCCTGGCGGTCATAGGTTTCATTGAAAATTTTCTGACAGATAATTCCAGTTTGGATTATTTCATCTGAACCAAAGTTGGTATGTGTATTTCCCAGCTAAAGATACAGGCCGATTTCGAATATGGGTTCCGTCCTTTTTGGACTTAGAATTTGACCGATTTCATAACATTTCGGTTTCCGACCGATAACTCCTGTTTGGATTATTTTATTTGAACCAAAGCTGGTATGTGTGTTTCCCAGCTAAAACTACAGGCCAAGTTCGAATATTGTTTCTGTCCAATTATTTTCACATAACTTACGGCCATTTTTCGACTTAGAATTTTACTGCATTTTGGCATTGGAATTGGGGGGATAATCAAGCTCAAATTATTATTTTATTTTGCAGTAGTACAATTTGAAATGGCTAAATGGCACATTTTGCCACGCCCTAGAGATACTCTTGTTTAACTTATCCAAGAGATTCATGTGTAATAGCCATCTAAATTTGGTCAAAATCGGATTACATTTGTTAAGAGTCATCACACTTAACACTTTAGTCATGAAAGATAAAGAGCACTATCATGTTATAACATTTTATTTTATTTACATAAAATTTAACAATAGAAGATAACAAGAATAGAGAATTTAACAGGTCAGCAAATATATTTGGAAGAAAGAATATCAAGTTAATATAAAAACAATTTGCAGATTTTAAATAGAGAAAACATATAGCTTGATAAAAAAAATATCTAAAATTTAACTTAAAAGTTGAATGAAGAGATCAGGAAATCAACAAAAGATAAATTATTTAAGGACGGTGCACATTCAAGCTATCAAGGTGCCCTATTAATATAAACCATTTCAGTATTGTGGACTCTGTATTCATGCTTAGATTTGGTGAATTTAGAAATTATAACATTTTCCAGAATTATTCAGACCTTTGGCTAAAAAGACAAAAGCATATTGTGCATATCACAACTCAGTATAACCTTGGCCACATATTTATTTTGTATGATGACCAAAGAGATATATTTTGAAATGTCATGAATTTTGCCAGGTCTGATTAGATATTTAATTAACCAAATACATTTTTGGCACGCTTGATAGAAAAGTGCTGTCCTCTTGACATCTGAAGAAAAGGCCAGTTCTATTTACAAGGTGAAGCTAGTGAAAACCTCAGCCAGGTGAGTTGCGATAAATTGTCATCTTCCGGTCACAAACTTCTCCCTCTTTTCCAGCGAGAGAAAAGTCAAGTATCCTTAACCCCCCCCCCCCCCCCCCCCCCCCCCAGGTTTGTGGCACCCACAAAAGTTATGTTAACATCTTTTTTGTCATCACCGAGTCTTACAAAGAGATATTAAGTATCATCTAAAAAGAACCACTTATTTCCAAAGCAAAAGGTTTATCCTCATAATTAATGGCATGCAAGATGTTTTCTCCAGGCCAGTTAAGATTGCAATTTCATCTATTATATTTCTTCATTGCTCTTCATTACTGTTCCAAAGAGAGAAGTCACTTATTTCTTATCCACTTCTGCTAGCTGAGGTTTGTATCACATGATCATCCAGTACTCATTTATGAGGAAGCAGATATAGTGGGGAATGTGTAAAATTCACTGAGAAATGAACATTATATATTACATATATACAAAATTATACTATTTACAACTTAAGGCAACAAGCCAGGCATTTGACTGTTTACAACTTAAGGCAACAAGGTAAACTCCCAAACATGTCTACAAAAACCAACAGTTTTACTTCATATGTTTCCACGTGATCCAGTAAGTAAATCACCTAAAGTACAATGTTAGTGTCGTTGTTGTATGTGAGAATATGCAAATATTTATTCGGGGTCCAAATAATTCATTCACATAACTTTTGTTATATTAAAATAGATATCTATTCACATGGAAACTTTAATTAAGGGTTCCCAAAATGAACACAGTAATGCTCTAAGTAATCGACTTCTTAACCACAGCAGAATTTCGGGGAGAGCTTTCCGATGAATGGCAACAAGCCATATTTCCGACTAAATCCTGAAAAGTTACCCATAATTCTGCTGTGGTTATGGAGTCGATTAATTAAGAGCATTACTGTATCTATGAATGAAGAAATAAACACGAACGAGAGTGATAATCTGAATGCCTGGCTTTAACCCTTTCAGTGCCAAGTCTTAGAGCTCTTTCCATCAATGTATCACATTATTATAATCAATAAATTTGAAAAATTATCAAGGAAATATGGGTTGATACAAAAATCGGACTTGGCACTGAAAGGGTTATTATTTGCTAATAATATCACATCTCTTATGATGACAGAGTATTAAGTAGCATTCAGATGAATCCATTGCTTTGGTTTGTATGTTGCATTCACACGATCTATTTTCTGCGTTAAACTGTTCAAATGGGTGCTTTATAACGCAGAGCTTCCGATTAATAATTACAGCTAATAAGTTTGATATGGGAATATCCGACATCTATCGCTTTATTGACATAAAATACAAGTTGATTTTCCTTCGCTTCAAAGAGAGTAGCCATCTTTTATCAATTGAAATCATATAAGGTATGCGTTAAGAATCTCTCCTTTGCATGCGTTAACAGACACAATGTAACGGACGCATCGCAGCATCTGAATGCCTTATTATTATTTGTGATCCAATTTCAACGCAACATACGCAATGGACACATGTGAACACTACTTTAAACCTTCATGGTTATCATGGGATTGATATAAAATAAGTTGCTATTATCCGTTTTAGAAAATTATATTTTCTGAGATAACCATGTAAGGCTCTATATCACATGAATATTTTCATTCTTATGAGGTAACTATACATAAGCCTTTCTCAGGGCTCGTATGGCCATGCAAATCAAATTCCCCGCATATGCAACCCTTTTAGTCGCATTTGATTTGTGAGGGAAAATTTTATTTAATTTTTATTGGTACAAAATAATTGCGGTAAGTTTTTTATACAAACATGCATTGAAGTGAGATCGAACAGACCCATTTCCCAATTCAAATATCCAATTCATTATTATAATGCGTAACCTTGTTCAAACATGTGTTAAATATGTGATGTTCATGGACATCTGTTCTGCGGGTAACAATGGCCACGGGTGACAGAAATTAAACCCAGAGCCAGCCGATGCAGAGGAAGAATGCTTTTGTAGCATGTGTTCCTGCTGCCTCAGAATTTTTTTTTTTTTACCTGAAAATGGGAACTTGACTTTGCATGGCCTCAGTCCTTTTTGCGGTTTCATGTGATTTATTTAGAAAAATGATGTATAAAAAAAATAATCTTTCATGTAATATTCACATTATCTCAGTTATATTTTTGACCGGAAAATTTGGTAGCAATCTTTTCACTGTAACCGTAGTCTTGATTACAGTTAGTCCTGACCCAGCCGGGACCAGAATCGGATATGTCAGTGTTCATTCTTGGGCCTTGACCATACGCTTGATTCGAAAATCCAATCCTACTCTCCTGATCACTTTGACTGTCCAACAGTTGTTCTTTCCTGCAGGAAAAACACATTGTTTTAAAAATGATTGATAAAATAATTATATTTTGCATTTATATATGCTTTATTCTCTCCGTCCATGGAAATATTACAGGATATTGAGAAAGAGAATATTTACAAAAGATTTATAGTAGGAAGAAGATACATCTATGTACCAGGGGTCAGCCTAGATGGTGACTTGGGAGACATTTTCTACCTAAAAAGTACACCTTCTCCCTATTTTTGTCCTAGGAAGAAGTGACTTCTCTGATATACCAGTATATGCATATTTCAAAACAGCATATTTGATGTGCGTTTATTGATTTATAATGGTGTACTCATTATAATGGTATTATAAATGAGCTCTTGTATTTAATAATACTTAACGGATCACAGAAAGTTGATTTTAGAGAGTAAATTGAACTTCAGCCTTTATGACTTCTCCCTGATGACAATCCATTTCTCCCTAATAATAATAACAGGGAGAAGTGACTTCTCCCAATTTTAATTCTCTAGTCTGGTCCCTGCTATGTACACAATAAGTACAACTACAATGACATCTTTAGAAGGCAACACCATCATCTTCATCATTGTAGACTCCATGTTCTTCGTCGTTGTCATCGATATCTTCATTGAATGTCGTCATCGATATCATCTCCATTATAATCGTCGTCATTATTATCGGTCACTGTCATCATTGTTAAATAATACCACAAATGGGTCAAAATACCATGTCGGAAAATCCGTGTTATCAACCTGTGGGGGTGTCAACCTTGATATTTCTAACTGAACCCTCTCCAGGGGTCCCATTAACCAGACAAAACTCCTATGTTTGTGAAATTCCATTTGCACCATCCCCCTCTCTCATTTGGTTTGGAAATTTCCAACAAATGGCCATTTGAGTCCAAAATTAGACCAAAATTAGGAAAATTTGCAACTGTTGGTTTATAAAAACAACAAATTCCCAACTAATTACGTGTTGGAATAGGAGTAATATATCAACCTACTTTTGGTGTTAAATTTCCAACAAATGTTGTGCCGTGCATGAAATTTCAAACTTTTGACCAAAGTGGCGGGGTTTGGTGAGACACTGAGTACATGAGAATAATACGTACGAGTTTTTATGGCATCGGCTGTAGAGTAGGAAAGCCACCAAAACCAGAAGGGCAGCAGCAACAACGCCGAATGCTATAGCAACCTTTGTTGATGTTACCAAACCAGAGCGGGCTTCTGATTCAGGATTTTTCGCATTATTATATCTCTCAAATGTGTCAGCACAAGTTTTACCTGGAATGAAATCGAAATAAGTTACATTTTACTGAATTAGAGTATTTAGTTTACAGCTAGGAATGTAACAAGGCAAGCATTTTATTTAGTGCTCATGCTAGCCTGAGATAACTTCTTGTCAATTTTGGTTGATTATGGTGCAAAAACAAAATTGTTTCATACAACTTGTATGATTCTAATGCAAAAAAAGTTATTTGGTGCAATATGTATGATTCTGGGATTGAATTATAAGATCTAACTCTTGTTTTTAAATTTATGAAATTAAAACCAAACATTTTATGAAAAATTTACTATAACACACTATTTTATCAGCCTTGTATCAGGGATCTTCATTGATACTATAACTACCATAATAGTGATTGAAGTCTGGTGAAAAATCATCAATTCTTCAGGTATCAACAGAAGCTGATATTTAACATAATTTAAATCATCGCTCCTGCTGACAACTTCAACATGAATTAGTTCCGGCTGATTTTTCACCTGTCAATGGCTGTGATTCCATAGAATACATGTGCCTAACTATCATTTACATTTATATAATTTCATATTTCCAAATTTTAATAAACCGGGGTTACAATTTTATAAGTAGCCAACACCTCAATTGCTAATCGGCTCAAACCAGGCAATTGACTGATCTCCGGGATTCTAATCATAATTTTGTTTTAAATTAGAACCTTAATCCTTTGGTGAGTACAATGACATATATGTTGCCATATGGTTTGCGAGTGGAACGACATATATGTCATTTCAGGAAGTGTCGTTTTTATGTAGACATAACTTCAATAAATCATCAGATTTTTAAATGAATTGTATAGAAGATATTTTGATTAATATAATGTCCCAATGTATAAGTGCAATATATTATGATAGCACACATAAACAGAAAATACACATCAATTAAAACAAATTATGGACCCTTTTGACCCAGATTTGTTAATAATTATTGCTGTGACACTGACAATAAACTCATACATGACATCATGTATATGACATTATAAATACTCTCCAAAGAGTTAATAAGAATTTCATGGTGATCCACATACATACAGTACTTAGTTTAAATTTAGGATTCGGATGTTGTCAAATTACCCCTCAGGGAGAAACTTTAGGCTTAGAGCACAATCATCGTTTCGTGGTAGAGATGGAGAATCAACAGGGTAACTAGGAGAAAAATCAGTAGGTCTCAATTCAAGTGTGGTGCGGTGTCTCAATGATGGTTTATAGAGAACTGGGTGTTTTCTTCTGGTGTTGGTTGTTGGGCCATGTGAATCGGAGATTTTTATTTAAATCAGGCAGAAGATTCGAAACTGCATTAATCTCAAATGACATTGTTGTGTCTAGTAAACAAGAGTGAAGACCGGAAAACCACTGTAGTTGGTCGCCATAATGATTCGAAATCCTCACAATGATAAGAGATCATCAATAAGTGTTATTTAATTGGATTGTGTACTTATCTACTGAAGTAATCTGACACAAAAGACCATTTACAATAACGTGAAGATATCAGAAGCAACAAAGTCAGCTCATTTTCAGCGTAAATACTGACAAGTGTGAAAGAAATGAGTGATGGATCTATATGTGCTACCAAACCTTCACATTCGACAAATCTTGTCATTCTCCTAACATATACTGAAATCTGCCATTTTCAGTTACATCTATTTTCCATTTGACATGCAAATCGTGTAAAGCTTCAGTCCCAGTGGACATATTTCATTCATACAGAAAATAGGTGATCTAATTATAGATCATTTGCAACATTTTTGTTGCCATTATGTGCGAATGTTTGTTAGTATCCAAAATTGCTCTGCCCAATACAGTTGTTGTTTGATGGCAAATATCAGATCAAATTTGAATCAGGACAGCCAAATATATTTTGAATAAAATAAAATCAGGTGAAAGATTATGAACCGCATCTAATCGTGTCGATCCGCAGGGCTCTACAAGATGCATATATTTGCTTCATGCTATTGGGTGTGGAATAAGTTTCCTTGTAATTTCTACAAACCTTCCTTTACTCCCCATTCAGCATTGTTCTTGGAATCACAGTAAAAACAAGGCTCATCTGGATGTATACCACCATTTCCAAGGCAAACTCCATCAATGAAACAACTATCACTCTGTAAAGAGAATGAAATAATATTTATTACATGCCTAATACTGAAAAACACACTGTTCCTCCAACTAAACCTGTGTCATCTTTATCAAGCCAAACATTTGTGGAATGGAATGATGCTGAAGTCACATGATGTAAATGAAGTTCACCTCGACAATGGAACCCAGTGAAAATTATCAACTGATTTCATCCATGGTATTCTTTGTTTTATCACTAAAACGAAGTATGTTCACACACAGTTCTACAAAGATTGCCTAATAACGGCTGTGGACCGCTATGGGCGGTTATTTGACATCTATTCATTTTCATTTGACATATTTTTATTTTTAAACAACTTCTACTAAGTTGGAATTGACTTATTGATAGTCATTTGACATATTGATTTGCCATATTTTGATTTTGAAATAACTTGTATTAAGTTGGAACTGATTAATCAATTTCTATTCTATTCTACATATTTCTAGACTAAATGGCTGCCCATAGACCCCCTCCATTCTGCAGCTTATATGAAGTTGCTTATTAGCACCATATTCATAGAATGAGCAGAACTATTAGATATTGTTAAAAGTGGAATGAAAGAAACAGTTGTGGACAAATGAATTAAGAAATGTAGCTAGGATTCAATGTGAAATTTCTGTCATGCTGGGGCAGAAACAATTATTCTTGGGGAGATCAATTAACGAAAATAACCAAGCCTTGAAATAGTGTGTCTGTCATTTGCAGAGTGAGGTCCCCAGAGGGAGAATTTAGTGACGCTATCCCACATAGTGGGCTATCACAACAAATTCACCCTCTGGAAATCTCATTCTACTTACGCCTCAACTGCTATGGGAGACCTAGGATCAGATTGAAGTTCCCCAGTTGAAGTTGGTGATGTTCACCCATTAGTCACCTCAATTAAGATGCATTTTACCTTCTGCAAATTAGAGGATAAAAAAACTGAACACAAGGGAAAAAATAACTAAAAACAATTTTAGTTTGAGATACTTCCCAGAAGATAAGGCCTAAGCAGAATGAGGTCCCCAGAGGGTCAATTTAGTGATGTTATCCCACAGTGGGCTAGCATCATCATTAATCCTCTGGGTACCTCATTCTGCAAATGTCAGACATACTATTTCAAGGCTTGGAAATAACAATTTAATCACAAAGGTAATTTTTGTTTGTCTGCAACATTCTGAGATGATTAAGAGTTATTCGAATTTAAACAAATTGTCAGCATTTTAAAAAATACCCTCCCTCCTGTTACTTCAGGCACATAAGTGGAATTATGTTTGTTGGCAGATTATTTCCCCAAAAAAGTGATGTGTTATTTCCACATATCTCTGTATTTGAATGTCACTCAATTCTGTATCCAGTAATTTTAAAATTTTCATTCCTCCTGTATTGTGACATAGGTAGCTAAAATTGAAATCTGTGTTTGTTCACTTACTGCAGGTGGGGTAAATGGCGGTCATAACATACAGTAATGCCCCAAGTAATCCACTCCTTAACCACAGCAGAATTATGGGTAACTTTTCAGGATTTAGTCGGAAATATGGCTTGTTGCCATATTTCCGACAAAATCCTGAAAAGTTACCCATAATTCTGCTGTGGTTAAGGAGTCGATTACTTAGGGCCTTACTGTACAAGTTATTTCCATGTATTAATGGTAACTTTTTGCAGACTCATTCAGAGACCCAATAAAATCGTACAATTTTTTTGACTGGAAAGACAGTCCGTTGAGTAAAAATAGCCAAAAATGTATATTTTATTTTAAATAGTGAATCTCTCCTGCAATAACCAATTACTCATTCAAGATAAGAGCTTAGTTATGGACAAGAGACACCATTTAAATCACTCACATGTTTTTGTACATACGTTGTATATATATAATCAGGCCTTGATCACCAAATCTGCGCCAGGGGATGTCAGGAAGACAGTCCTCGAGACATCCCCTGTTGATATAATGTTATACTCTTCTTGTATTGTAATTGTTATAAACATAAGTATTGCATTATATCACCAATAAACAAACAATCAAAATCAATGAATACTGATATTTAAACAAACCTTTACACTACATCCAGTTAGAGAACAAGTGTAGCATTTTGGATTGTACGCCATGTACTGGTGTTCTTGAGTGCTGGCTTGGGTACCATCATTACTGACAGTTATCCTAAGACCGGTCGATCTCTTGAACGCTGGTATATTGCACATGATGGAGTTGACAGCAATGAATACACCAGCTGATTTTGTCACGATAAAGGATCTCTTTAAAGACACCGTCTGAAATGAATTAATTACATATAGAAGCAAATGTAAGTTTGTGTGTTGTATAGTCCCAGACATGTTCAAAGAGCAATGCTCGGCATGTTTCGGAGACGTATATATAACATGCGACTGTGCCATATCTGCTATATATAGCCTACACACAATATAGACCTTAAAATGTGCATATAGTGTCCTAAGTGCGAAATCAGAATACAGAGGCAATTTGAGCTTCCTTTTTTCGGGGTCGCTTCGGTGGCCGTGTGGTATTGACATTGGACTTTGAGTCGCAAGGCACGCTCGCCATCATGGGCCGGTGTTCGAATCCCACCAAATCCCCAAAAAATAAATATATATAGCCTAATTACATATAGTTCATAAGATTCAAATGAGAAAGTGATTGAAAAGGCAAAATCTGGTTAGTCTAACAATAACTGATTCTGGTGGGACAAACACATGCAGAGATCCCATGTTTAGCATGGGGATATTGTGTTCAATAATTCAATAGTCAGTAGTTGACTTTGCCTGTTACATCCTAGTCAAGTTCCTTTTGAATCCTAGTCGGTGATAATTTTACGTCACATACTATGGATTTTAAACATCACAGAAAGACTTGTTCACACATATTTTTCACATAACAATTTACAAGGATAAAATATGAAAAATCGGCTTTCATTTCGATGATATAATGAGAAAATATCATACAGCAAAAAAAGTCAAATGTTTTCTTTACATAAAACTTACAAGAAACCCTCAAAATCAAGAGGAAAACGAGTCTTTAACCCTTTCTGTATGGAATGGATTCTCCCATCAGTTATAAAGTATATGTTGGAATGGTCTATTATTAATCTGGAGGGAGGTTCAGTGAATATAAGCAGACAGCAAACAAATAAACAGATAAAACAAATGCAGAAGGATTCCTATTCATTGGCGGAAAATCTTGTTGCCGACTATAATTATTTGTAAAAACATGTTATTACAACTACTTTCGATTTCATTGAAATGTGTGCATTTGAATGGTCGAGAGGCTAGCGCTATCACCTTTCTTAGTGATACTTCAAGAAAAATGGGCATGTTCAACCGTTGCCCCACATGATGTCACAGATGATGTGAAATCGCAGAATGAGAATTCCGGTGGAATGGTATTGAAAAAAAACAACTCGAAAACTCAATGCTAGCAGTTGATTATATTGCATGATATTCTGTTCCTTATGGGGACTGTACTATACCTCTGTCATTGCAATTCAGTCATATTCAATTTTTTTTTAATGCTCAATTGAACACTCCAAATTCGTGCCGCATTTTTCATTTGCCCAATTTTCAGAAAAGCTTCCATAAAAACATATGGTTACTGCGAAAAGAAATGAATCAGACTGATCAATGGGCTGATGAACATGGCTAATTTTATTGAGAATAAAAGAAATGTGTTACCTGGTTACAACCCTGTTAATATTTTTTGATTCTTAACAATGATAATGATGTATGTCATTGTCATTAGATGGGACCAGAGCATTTGTTTTCAACGGTATCAATATCACCTGAGATAACTAACTTAGTTAGGGAACATGGGCGAATTTACTTTTCAGCCAATAAACCCGATTCTGAGATCATCCAATGGGAAAATCCTGTTTTGTCAGTTCATTTTCTGAGATGGATTAATAGTAGATATTTGAAAATAAAGTTTTTTTTTTATAATTATAAGCTTTGTGGAATTATACTTATATATATGTTGTTCGTCTACTGATATATTTATATGCTCATAGATCAATGGAAATTAATGTTGATGGCATATGGTGAATAAACATGTTTAAACTAAACTAACACGCGATGATATGATCTGGCTTTATGAAAACACTTACATTAATTTCTTCAATGTGGCAGGTCAGCTGATTTGAATTAATAAATTTATCACCATTGATAACAAGTTTTTGACAGTTCTGTTGGCCAATGACTTGGCAAATCTGGGTTGTAGTACTGCTGTCAATAGATGGCACAGCTGTCGTGGAGAGTGCACAGGAATCTCCAGTGAATCCAGTTTTACATTCACATGCGCCTGAAAGATTAAAGACACAGAGGTAAGTAGCGTTAAGATAACTGTGTTGATTTGTCCATTTCAAGCCTGCAAATATTGTGTCTGTCATTTGCAGAATGAGGTCCCCAGAGGGTAAATTTAGTGACGCTATCCCCCACGGTGGGTTAGCATCACCAAATTCACCCTCTGGAAACTTCATTCTGCTTAAGGGCAGACACACTGCTAAAGGAAACCTAGGATCAGATTGCATTTCCCCAGTTTAAGTTGGTGATGTTCACACATTGGTCACCTTGATTTTGCATCTTATTTTCGGAAAATTAGGGGATATAGCAGGATATAGAAACTGAATAGAAGGGAAAAAGTAAATAAAAACAATGTTATTTAGAGACTTTGAGGTGAATTTGGTGATGCTAGCCCACTGTGCAGGATAGCATCACTAAATTCACCCTACAGGGACCTCATTCTGCAAATGACAGACACACAATTTGCAGACTTGGTCCAATGTGT
Organism: Siphonodentalium dalli; assembly: GCA_032622095.1. Classification (NCBI taxonomy): domain Eukaryota; kingdom Metazoa; phylum Mollusca; class Scaphopoda; order Gadilida; family Siphonodentaliidae; genus Siphonodentalium; species Siphonodentalium dalli. The sequence goes on from CP136062.1 coordinate 177,516,620, forward strand.
TTGTCTGATGAGATAAGACAATCTGCTGTCTGCAGTAAACCGTTCACACATGTGTGTCATAACGCAGAACTTCTGATTGCAGCTGATAAATTATATATTAGAATAAATGCAATTTTGCAAATCAATATATCTGTTATAAAAGAATTATACAATAATGTAAAACATGTCAAATTGACATAAATACAAGTCAAATGTATTTCGCTTCAAAGACAATTGATCTTTGCCATCATCCTGGGTTATAAACACCTAAATGAATGTGTCAATGACTGAGAGCTAGGGGCTAATGTCAAATGTTCCAGTTAACCCTTTACCCAACAAACCGGCCAAAAACGCCCAAATAAAGCTTCAACAGCCTAAAATATCTTCGGTCTGTCTCAATAAAACCATACAAATATGGATATCATTGGAACCGGTTCATTGACCACATTGTGATGGTTACAGTTTTGCCCTGTGCCAATGCATTCTCTTATATATGCGAGTCGACCATAGGTCGCCTCGCATATATAAGAGAATGCATTGGCCTAGAAAAAATCTTTTTTTTAACACTTTTTACCATTTTTTCTTACATTCTTTAACAATTTTATAATTTTTAATGTGTTAAGCCAATGCATTCTCTTATATATGCGAGGCGACCTATGGTCGACTCGCATATATAAGAGAATGCATTGGCACAGGGCCGTTCTGTTGGGTAAAGGGTTAATAGATCGATAAGAAATGAGGAATTTTGGTATGTCTATGTATTCTAGAGATCATCCAAAATGTTCAATATGAAGTTTGGTGACAATTGATTGAGGGATCCCACCTAAAGGTCACCTGAGCACCCACCCATGCCATAATCACATGAACAAATTTTTAGACCCCATCTCACACGTGTTCAGAAAGTTGCCAGATCTGTTGATTTAAATGAGAATGATGAAAATAATGTTTCTCTGCAACTGAATTTGTGATGGATAGGTGTTTGCTCCCAAAAAAACAGAATTGTTGCTTACAAGGATCTTATCTAATATTATGGAAATATATTCGGGAAACTAGACGTTTTGATCAATACCGAGATCAAATTATAAGAAATAATTGTTATTTTAATTAATTTTATGAGTTATAACCAAAATGTTTTGAAACAAATTTTCTATAATGTGCCACAGTAAGGTCCTAAATAATCGACCCCTAAACCACAGTAGAATTATGTGACATTTTTCTTGATTTAGTCGGAAATATGGCTTGTTGCCATTCATCAGAAAGCTCTTACCGAGAGCTTTCCGATGAATGGTAACAAGCCATATTTCCGACTAAATCCTGAAAAATGTCCCATAATTCTGCTTTAGTTAAAAGGTCATAGACTTCAGGCATTACTGTACATATACACACATTATATAATTTATTATCAAACTTTTATGTTTTAACTATATAACCTATACTTAATTGAAACATAAGTTATTTCTTAAATGAACAGGAAGCCTAACCTATAGATTAATTACCTTGTTTATTACAAACTCCCTGGTTATTACAGCTATCAGGGCAAGACAACACCTTAATATCACCAATGAGAGCTTGAAGTGTCGGGTCATTAGTATATGTCGGGTTGACGTCAATGTTGTGGTTACAATTTGAGATCATTGTGTTGAGGGCATCAGTCATAAACTCTGTGGAGTCAGTCAGCTGCAGGAGAA